>CM077164.1:9792525-10392525 GCA_039583875.1 Platanthera guangdongensis
ATCTCTCTCTCTCAAACCCTCGATCTCCCTTCGCTCGGCTCTTCATGTTCCGAGCTCCTCATTCAATTTACTTTTTGTCGGTCGTCTTACTAGTGATCTTGATTGCTCCGTCATATTCACATCCTCTTCTTTTGTCATACAAGATCGGCGGACGCAGACTACCATTGGTAAAGGCACACTGTAGAACGGGTTCTACCTTCTCGATGACTCTCCTACCATCCTTTCCTCTGTCTCTTCCAGCGAGTGGCATCGACGTCTTGGGCATGCCCCTCTGCCGGTCCTCCAGTGGGCTCTTCCTGATCTCTCTTCATCCGTTTCAGTGTGAGTCATGTATCTTCGGCAAGCAGTCGCGTTCTTCTTTTCCTGCGCATTGTACCCGGAGCGCTGCTCTGTTTGATTTAATACATTCTGATATATGGGGTACTTTTAAGATTACTAGTATTTCTGGGTTTCGGTACTTTATCACATTTATTGATGATTACTCTCGCACTACGTGACTTTACTTACTTCGTGATCGCTTTGAGCTTCCATGTGTTTTTCGGGTCTTTGTTCTTGAGACTCGTACACAATTTCACACCACCCTAAAAACATTGGGCACAGATAATGCTCGCGAATCGCGAATGCACCGGTCACAGATTTACGAATTTGTGCTCTGAATTTGGGATTATTCATCAAACATCTTGTGCATACACACCCCAGCAAAATGGCGTTGCCGAAAGGAAGAACCGTCACTTACTTGACGTAGCCCGCTCCCTCATGCTTCAAATGCATGTTCTCAAGCCTTACTGGAACTATGCGGTCTTCACTGTCTGTTTTCTCATCAACCGTCTCTCTTCCTCCGTCCTCTACTATGCTACTCTGTTCAGCCTACTGTTTCCCTCCACTCCGGCCTTTTCTCTCTCGCCTCGTGTCTTTGGCACCACCTGCTACGTCCACCGTCTGGGGCTGTCCTCGGATAAGTTAGACCCACGGGCGGCTAAACACATCTTTGTCGGCTATTCGCGAACTCAGAAGGGCTATGTCTGTTATTCTCCAACTTCTCGAAATATCTCGGTCTCTGCTGATGTTACCTTCCGGGAAGATCAGCTGTTTTTCCCTGCTCCTTTACCCGCTCATCTACCATCAGCTCCTCTCCCGCCATCCATCCCACGCCCGGTTATCCCCGTTACTGCACCACCTTCACCGGTTCCACCTGCACCGGCTCCTGCTCCCTCCAAACCACATGTTATCCGTGTCTACACTTGACGCCCTCCCGGTTCTGTTGCCCCTCTGCAGTCGGCCTCAACCACGGATACTTCGCATCTTGCTGATCAGGTACCGCCCTCCACTGCTCATCCTCTGGCAAACTATATCTCCCTCCATCGTCTCTCTCCCCACCTTCACACATTTGCTACTTTTCTTTTCTCGGTCTCTGTTCCTAACTCTGTGCAGGAGGCGCTCCAACATCCGGGCTGGCGGGTTGTCATGGAGGAGGAAATGGCTGCTCTCTGGGCTAACCAGACATGGACTCTAGTACCCCTTCCTCCGGGTCAGAAACTGATTGGGTGTAAGTGGTTTTGTCATCAAACATGTTGCTGATGGGACAATTGACCGTCTGAAGGCTCGTCTAGTGGCTCATGGCTTCACCCAACAACAGGGGCTCAACTATGAGGAAACTTTCTCTCGGGTGGTCAAGCTCAATATTGTTCGTGTCCTCATCTCCGTAGTTGTCCATCGCTAGTGGCCCTTACTCCAACTGGATATCAAGAATGTCTTTCTGAATGGTGATCTCCAGGAAACGGTGTGTATGCAGCAACCACCCGGGTTTGAGACCACGGGGGAATCTTGGGTCTGTCGTCTTTTGAAGGCTTTGTATGGTCTCAAACAATCCCCACGGGCATGGTTTGACAAATTCAGTAAAGCCCTTCGGGATATTGGTTTTACTCGGAGCTCGGCAGACTTCTCGCTGTTTACTCGTCACCGAACAACAGGAACGGTTCTTCTGTAAGTATACGTTGACGATATCATCATTACAGGAGATGACTCATGAGGGATACAGTCGGTCAAACTACATCTGAGTTCCGTCTTTCAGACAAAAGATTGGGGCCCCTACGGTACTTTTTGGGTCTTGAGGTGGTCAGACGGCCAGATGGGCTTGTCCTCTGTCAACGGAAGTACTACCTCGACCTTCTTCATGATGCGTGCTATTCAGGCTGTAAGTCGAGTGACACCCCAATGGATGTAAACCACAAGCTGTGCGCCCAGGCATCTGACTTGGATCTCCTACTCCAGAATCCAGAATATTATCGTCGCCTCGTTGGAAAATTGATCTATCTCACAGTAACCAGACCAGATATTTTCTTTGTTGTTAAAGTTATCAGTTGGTATATGCACTCCCCTCGAAGATCTCATCTTCAGGCTGTTGAACGCATTCTCAAATACCTTAAAACAGCTCCTGGCCAAGGACTAGTTTACAGAACCTCCTATTCAGCTCCAACATTGGTGGCATACTCGGATGTTGATTATGTTGGTTCCCTTGATGACCGGCGATCAACAAGTAGTTTTTGCACTTATTTTGGAGGACATTTGATTACCTGGCGAAGCAAGAAACAAGCGATCGTTGTTCGATCATCAGCTGAGGCAGAATACCGGGCAATGGCATCTGTAATGTCTGAACTGACGTGCCTTGAGAGTCTTCTCACCGATCTGAGTGTAAAGTTACCTTCACCAGTTGTCCTCCTCTAGACAGCCAAGCTGCTATACATATTGTCACGAACTCAGTCTTCCACGAAAGAACAAAGCATATTGAAGTCGACTGTCACTTCATCCGGGAGAAGGTTCAAATGAAGAAGCTCGATTTAAAGCATGTTCCAGGGACTGAACAAGTTACGAATGTCCTCACAAAGGCTCTTTCCAGTACCCTCTTCTATCAGTGCTTGTCCAAGCTTGGCGCATACGATTTGTACGCTTCAGCTTGCAGGGGAGTGTTAGAAAAGCACATGTAAAGAGCCCATTATTGGGCCCATTTTTGTTTTTTCTCCTCTCTCTTCTTTAGTCTCACATCATGTATAGGATTGTTCTCTCTCTTTCTTCCTCCTATATATTTGTATTCTCTCTTTGTATTTACACACACAAGCAATGCATACAAGTCTTGGTGCTCTCTCAACAACTCTATAAGGACTTATTCAATTAAGTTGTAATTTATTAGCGGCTCCTTTTGGGAGCTCCTCCTTGCAAAGTCTGACCATGACATGCTCGTACACCCGAAAATATTGCCCGCGATTGTGCATATCTGTCCATGCCTTATAATTTAATATTGCTAGCAGCGTTTAATTCCGGAATAATTTCATGCATTTCATGCAAATGATGCAAAACAAACAACATGTGTGACTCACACAACACAGATGAATCATGCACTAAATGTAAATGAACAAAAACCAAATGCAAAAGATGAACTGTCAACACGAATAACTTCACAACCCGATGATTTTAGATACTAAAAGCAACTCCTAAGATGAACTACTAACACGAATAACTCCACAACCCGGTGATTTTAGATACTCAAAGCAACTCCTAAGATAGGTGCATGATGAGGAAGCTCAGAAGGTGGATCATATAAAAATTCATTGCGGGGGCGATGAATACTTAGATGAAAATCAGAGACATCAGTGATAAGATGTGTCAATGTGGTGTGTGAACCGTCTCTACAAGTGTAGGTGGGAAGATATAAGATCATTGAGTCAGTGAGCGCACTCTCAAACTCGAATATCCTACTAAAGATGGATATATTCCAAATAAGCAGTGGATTGACATGTGGCTCATCCGGAGGTTCTCCGGGAGGGATATAATAAAATTCGTCACAAATGCGACGAGTACTCATATATGCCCCCAAAATATCTAGAATGCTCTTATATAAACGCCAATCACCAAAGTAAAAATCGTAAGCATCGACACTACGATGCGACTCTAGTGTGTCACTCACATGAATCTCATCCACACAAAGACTAGGTGGTTCATCTGGAGGCTCAAGAGGGGGTCGTCAAAGAACCCATCAGTAGAGCGATGATCCTCCAGAAGCAATCATCAGAAGGTGTCGTGCTCCCGGAAAGGGAAGAGGTGGCTACCTCGAGATCACTACTAAGCTCTCGGCTCCCAGACGTAATATGACTTGGTGCGTCATCGGGTGAAGTGTGCGAGAAGTTCATACTCAATAGAGAGCTAATAGATATAGAATCGAGGGCAGGCTTTCTAAGTGGAGCAAACTCTCGTGGGGGTTGACTCCACAAATCTTGTGTTAGGATGGCAACATGTTCTGCCTCTAATAGAATATCATATGGAGTGGGTGAAGTTTCCCTGCTTTAGGAAGTAGAGTGCTCTCGCCGACCCTCAATAATGCGGATGTGTAGATCATCAAATTATGCATCTAATTGATCAAATATCTTAAGAACTCATTGTTGAAATTTGGCCACCGTCATGTTCATTTTTGGAACACTAGCTGGATTACTAGGTGTGATGCAACCTTGACAAGAGTGACCTTTATAGGATTCTTGGGACTCATCGTGACGGTCGTTCACAACATAATCATGTTGTACTCGTGGGTGGACGTGGGTCCTACGAATGTACAGTGGTGGTTGTGCATATATAGACTCAGGTTCCTCAAATAAATGAGATGTGTAGCGTCGGTGACTTGAGCGATACTGAACTCTATCATCATAATAACGCGTCGAAGGATCAATAAGATCCATTCAAGTGCGAGGACAAGGATGACGATAATCATTATACTGATCGTCTCTAACATAGTGAGATCGTATCGGTGGATCAACGCGATCTCTGGAAGTGGTATACTGTGATCGAGGATAATCATTGAGGTATCATAAAGATCTCCTTGATGGGGCTCTATAGGAGCGGGTGTAAGTAGACTCGAGATCCTCAAATAGAGGATTAGTGTAGCTAAGACCACTATGATAAGACATTGGGTGACAAAATATGTAATTCGTGTATTTTAAAGTAAGCCTGAACCTAGCTCTAATACCAAACTGACGCAAGACGGCCCTATGTGAGAATATAGATGTGTAACGATGCCGACACGCTATGTAATTAAGCCCAAACTAAATGATGCGTGCAAATGAATTAAAAATTTTCAATCCAGAATTAATGTTAACAAATACCAGAATTAATGTTAGCAAATATCAACATTTGCACAAGGTGAGCTTTGAAATTTTTTGAGACACGGGCAAGATCACGCTCGTATCTCACAAGTGGTGCTTCCCACTAAAACTACACGAACAAATATTATAGAACTAAAAGAAATGAAACAATAATACTAACAATCTCATTATCCAAACAAATACAACATGTCATTCAATATTTAACATAGAAAAATAAAACACATTAAATTAAAGTTACTCACAAAGCAATGGAACCCGGAGATGGAGGTGGAGGCGGCGAATGATGTTGGGTTGCTGAATCGCACAGGAGAATGGAGAGAAATAAGGGGATTGGAGGTTCCACGAAAAGGATGAAATGGGATAGAGAGGCTCTGTGGAAAATTGGGTTTAGGTTACAGTTACGACTTGCTGGAGAAGGCACGGCAGAGTTGTGGTTGGAAGAAAAGGCACGGCGGTGGAAGGCTTTGAAGACAGGTCCCATTTAGGGCTTTTGGAGGCACGCCGATTTGGAGGAAGCGAACTCCTTACGAGTACGGGATCGGCGAGGGTTTCCCAACGGGAACAATGCATGCGCCGGGAAGATGAACCGTGGACTAGAATAAGAAGATAGAATGGCAGCAATGGCTTGCAATGGGGAAGTTGTAGGACTAGGGCTGAGTTTCCGTCGCTGGGAAGTTTTTGTGCGGCTGGTTGAAGGTCTCGACAGGGGATGGACTTCGTTCCTTCTGCCAAGGAAGGAGGAGATGAGCAGGGACGTGCGGCAATGAAGAGGATCGACGATGGAGTGAGCGGTTTTTTGTTAAATCGAACGGTGGGGACAATGAACAATGAACAGTGCAGTTGTAATAGGGTATCGTGGGATACAGGAGGGGAAACGGGAGATAATACGGGAACAGTGAAATGAATAAATGAAAATAAACCGAAGCTTCGCATCCCGGGCAATGACTGAAAACCTGGACATCCGCCCCTATTTATAACAAGAAGGGGCGGTTGGGCACCCGGCATGAATGGCTATGATCGTCTGTTACGCCCGGTGTCCCAAATAATATAAATACAACTCCAAAAAATTATAAAAATACATATTGTTTGAGCCGAGATTTGGCCCAACGAAAAGTTTGGACCCAAAGGGTGCAGCTCGCACTTCTCCTGAAAAAGAACGTTTGGCTAAAAATATAGAACTAGACAAGGACCCTGGGCAACAGCGCGGAGGTCCCACCTCACACTCGGAAGATCTTAGAGCATTTTCCCTCCCACCAATGCTGAAGCTGGGCACCTTGGAGAGCATTTGAAACCAACCAAAACTGACGAGAGAAGGAAGAAGCCAAAAAACTGGATCCCTCCTAAGGTACCCCTCAAGGTCTACTTATAGTTTTTCTTAGCGGAGCCTTCCAATAGCGCAATCCCGCCTTTTGGTTTTACTGTACACAGCCCAAAACGATCTACCAACTGCGTAACTACGCTGTTTGGAGAGACTATTAGCAAGCCAAATTGGGATTCATCTAGGAGAAAACTGCCGAGAGAGAGTTTACCACTCGCCTGGGGCGGCGAGTGCTTGATGAGGCCTGCACTCGCCGCCTGTCTTGACTCCGGACGAGTGTGAGTCAAAACACCCCACTCGCACCTTGCTTGCTCTCAGTCCATACCGCACGAGAGAGTTTACCCCTCACCTGGGGCAGCGAGTGCCTGATGAGACCTGCACTCACCGCCTGCCTTGACTTCGGGCAAGTGCGACTGGGGCGGCGAGTGTTTGATGAGGCTTGCACTCGCCGCCTACCTTGACTCCGGGCGAGTGCGAGTCAAAACACCCCACTCTCCCCTTGCTTGCTCTCGGTCCATACCGCACGAGAGAGAGTTTACCACTTACCTAGGGCGGCGAGTGCTTGATGAGGTATGCACTCGGCGCCTGCCTTGACTCCGAGCGAGTGCGAGTCAAAACACCCCACTCGCCCCTTGCTTGCTCTCGGTCCATACCGCACGAGACCTAGGCGAGACTTAGCCACTCGCGAGCTAGGCGAGACCTAGCCACTCGAGAGATGGGCGAGACCTATCCACTTGCGAGCTGGCCGAGACCCAGCCACTTGTGCACTCGGCTCGCCTTAACCTGAATGACTCCTAGCCTTGACTCCACTTCTAAGGGCCCCACTCGCCGAATATGGAGTTGTACACATATAGAATGAAAACAGACGCTCTAGAAGCACTTGCAGTCTCGGATTGTTGATCCGATCGACGAATCTATGGCAAATCTGCAAAAGCGAATCCCTCCACGTGGTGGCCCGATCTCCTCTGATCACGAACATGCAATTGATCCCCATCAAGAATTCATACCAAGAGTCATCACCTAGGGCTCACGGAGTCGGCAATGTGAGGAAGACCGACAGCTCCGAAAAATCTAGACCAAAGTGTTATGCCCTCACCTTTAGCACGCAAATAAATGGAGAATGAGGATTGAGGTAACCAAAATGGATGGCTCATAATGCGTGTTCATATTGGTTGCGATCAACACTAAATAAAATATGAAATAAATAAACTATTGGATGAAAAAGTGTCGAAACAACCATCTGAATGCATTTGTTGACTCATGATTGTTCAGATGGGGACTAAATTGACGTCTACTGCGGGCGTACACGTGAGTCCTAGAGCTAGACATTGATGTTTTTTCATGGTGGTCTTTTTTTCTTCATCACTCTCCTCTTTATCTCCACAATCGAAACTTTAAGGGAGTAAAACTAGTTTGACATGTCACAATGCAGTCTGATGAAATAAACAACTTACGGCATAAATCAAAATTAAGAGAATCTTTTGACGCGCTTAATAAGATACTCTAAAGCTATGAGACAAATTAAAAAAAGGGCAGCCCGGTGCACAAAGCATCCCCGCGCAGCGAGGGTCCGGGAAGGGTCCCACCGCAAGGGTGAAATGTAGGTAAACACTTCCACGGGAGAAATGAGACCAACACATTCCACAGGAAAATTTAAAAACACTGCTTAGAGAGAAAATTAACGATAATGAAAATAAATTTACATATTTGAGCGAGCGCAATCATATTATATACTAGAGATTACCCAACATTCCAAGATAAATTAGAAAATCGGATTCGTCGTATATACGAAATTAGCAGTTGAGAATTATATTAGGCCGGCCTTAACTCTAATAAAAGCAGTGGAATTTGTGACAAAGACTAGATGTCGTGGTAGTTATCAAAAATTAATGGATTTGGGGTTGAGGAATTTTGGCCTGGTGGAAGTATGCTCTACTAAGGAGTTCGAATTGGTGGAGAGAAGGTTGATGGAGGGTAGGGGTTGGAGAATGGAAACCTCAATGGGAGTCATGGTTTGGAGAGCCGACAATGTGTCTAGGGACCCATGAAAGATATGGAGGCATCACTAAGAAATCGAACAGCAGAGAATGATCGTCAGGTTGTAAATATCAATTGAGAATTTTTGAGCAAGCAAGAAAGGAGACTAATCATAATAAAAGCATACAATAATAATATGAATAAATAATTATGTGCTAAATCAAAATAAAATTCAAATAATAAACATCCACAAAGGGATAATTATTTATAGAACGCCGCCACTTGATGGTTATCCTGCAACCATAAATACACCTCGACAACCTAGCATGAGCTATTCAAATGAGGTGTAGTTGAAATCCTTCCTCTCGTGGCAAGCTAGAGGGATAATATAGGACATAAAGAACGGGATGGTGAATGTCCAGTGTCTTACTATCATCATCTTTGAGTATGTCAACAAGATAAAGACAACTTAGCTAACCACCTTTAATCCACGGGGAAAGGGAGCAATTTTGTTACGCTCACACATTCGCCAAGGCGGATCCCCCTCTTCGGAATTCATAGCACGCATATGGAAGTCGTTGTGATAAATTCAGGGTGAAATATACATTTTTTAATTAATTAATGATTATTAATTAATATTAATTATATTAGTTAATATTATGCTCTCCCTCATCTATATAAGGGAGAGAGGCTTGAGTGTTTGGCATCTTGAAAGATCATTATTGTATGGGCTCTTTCTCTCTTTCTCTCTCTCTCCCTCTCCTCTTAAGACTCCTCTAACTCTCAAGCATGTATGCTTTTATGAATGTAATGCAATGGTCGTTATTTTGAGTTGCTCATTCTATTGTGTGCATCGCATTGAGTGGATCGCTCTTCGAAGATTCTTCTTCATAACAAATGGACATACTTGTCGGATTCCGGCAGAAGTTTCCAATGTCGGATTTCCACTAGCGCTTCCTTAGGCTGCCGGTAGGAAACCATCCTCTCTAGCCATGTCCACTATTTTAAATGTCCTCCCGACATGTCTGACATGTCTCCCGACATGTCTGACATGTCTCCCGACATGTCTGACATGTCTCCCGACATGTCTGACATGTCTCCCGACATGTCTCCCGACATGTCTCCCGACATGTCTCCCGACATGTCTCCCGACATGTCCTTTTGTAGATATAGGCTGACATATCCGATTTTTTCTGATATATCGGCCGACGCGACTTTTAAATATATCATTTGTTATTTTATTTTATGTTATGTTATCAGGCTAGCAGTATATGTTTAAATCACATATATGTATTATATTATGCATGTTTAAATCAATTATACTTATTGTTTCAATTTTTTACATTTTACTCTTAGAATTAGTTTTGTATAATTATTTCACATATTTTTTTATTTCATATAATAAAAATATGAAAATATTTAAAACATTTATTAGTTGATTATTTGTATGTTTTTAATATAAATTTATAAGTTTGAAAAAACTTGTAATTAATCAAAGATATTTAACTTTTAAATCTTCTTTATTTGCATTAAACTTATTGTTATCAATATAAGATTATTGTAAAATATTAAAAATATTTTACAATATATCATTTTGTATTTGTTAATAATATTTTATCTTTAATATTATTCAAATTTATTTTGCAATATACATGACTCATTCTTCAGTTATTTGTTGTATTAATTGTTTTTTACTTTTAGAACATATAATTATAGTTAGTATTCATAAAAAAAAAATTATTATTTATAAGGTATGAAAATCCGATATTTTAAAATTTCTCCAAAATGTCTCCGACATCCGATAATTAAAAATTCAATCTGATATGTCGCTGACATCCGATATTTACAAACTTAGTTAAGTCCTCCACTATCGCATTGGTCCACAAGAGCCTCAATTGGCATAACTCTGCTTACAACCATTCTTGTAATGGTGCAACGTATTGAGGCCAAACTCGATCGGTTCTACGAGCTCGATCACATCGCTACAAAGGCATCTCCCTTTCATTTGTTGCCTTTGTCGTCGCCAGCCACCAGCTCCTTCGTCATCACAAGCACACGATCTCTGGGCTATTCCCCAATCGCGGACACAACCACGCCACCGCAGCCACCGACGCAGGAGACCCACATCCTGAGCCTCACATGCACCCTCGCATACTCAAGAGACCAACAAGCCAACCCGGATGGGTTCTCCTTCTTTATTGTCGTTTGTCCCTTCGTGCAGGAGTCCTCCACCACTGTTGTCAGCAAAAATAGATGTCTAATACTTCCCCCGACGTTTCTCTTTGGCCGACCCTTGTCCCTCCCACTCACAAAATCGTCGAGCAGCCCTCTGCACAGGGGTCCTCCGCTGCTACTGATGGGACTAAAGGTAAACCACTTCCACAAGGTCTCATACCATGATAAATTCATGGTGAAATATACTATTTTTGTAATAACTATTACTAATTAATTAGTTAATATTAATTAACGATTATTAATTAATATTGATTAGATTAATTATATTAATTAATATATTATGCCCTCCCTCATCTATATAAGGGGGGAGATGCTTGGGTGTTTGGCATCCTGGAGAATCATTATTATATGGGCTCTCTCTTTCTCTCTCTCTACCTCTCTCCGTCTCTCCCTCTCCTTTTAAGACTCTCCTCTCTACATCTCACGCATGTACCTTTTATGAAAGTAATGCAATGTTCGTCATTTTAAGTTGCCCGTGCTATCTCGGGCATGTATCACATTGAGTGGGTCGCTCATCGAAGATCTATGTTCGTAACAAATTCCAACAATAACCCTTTGTGTAATGCCTGTCTTAGAATTTGCATCTAGGTAGCAGCTGCAAGAGGCAATTATTTGGGTCACACGAGACTTAACTGTAGCTATGCCCATTTTTAGTCAGCCCCATCCAATATTAGATAGGTATTTGTTTCACTAGCCTGAACTAAAGACAAAACCAAAGTATGTGCTAAATCTACATTCATATTTAATTTTACTTCACATTTATAAGAATCTGCTTAATATGAATTGGATCTCTATAAAACATAACTTAGCACCAACGGAAAGAAATGGAAACAAGATAAAATGAGAAATAATATATATATTTAAATACCATAATGAAAAATTCAATTTTGATACTTAATTTGATTTTTATTGGATGTGCATAAGGCTTCGGTTCCAAATGGTTTTAATAAAAAATATTATCCTTTTTTATTCTACCATGTTTTAGTAGATTTATGTCAAATTATTATGTCTATCTAACTAGTACCAAAATGATCATTAATCAACCACCATAGGAAAAAGTAAAGTATAAGGATCACTACATGGTGTTTTGGTTAACTTCAACACAATCCAGTCTCAACATTTTTAATTTTGAACCTCAAGATTATCCTAGCTCATAAATTTCTAGCAGAGCCTAAAAGTTATTTGATTTTTGATACTTTTTCAATGTTTCGATAGATTTTCAATGTTGTGATGTGTGTGTGTTCTGAATTGTACCCGTCTATCTTTTGAATTTACAAAAACCTCCAATGTAACTTTACATTTCATAACATGTGTTGAAAGAGCCCAAAGCTTGTATGTATTATTTCAGTATGTAAATATAAGGAGAGAATACAAATATATAGGAGAGAAGAGAGAAGAATAAATCCTATACATGATGTGGGACTAAAGAAGGAGGAGATAAATGGGCCATCAAAGGGGCCTTTTACATGGGCTTTTCTAACACTCCCCCGCAAGCTGGAGCGTACAAGTCGTAGGCGCCAAGCTTGGATAAGAACTGATAGTATAGCGGCCTGGAGAGGGCTTTCGTCAGGATATCCGCAACTTGGTCGGTAGCAGGAACATGCTCCCAATCTATCTTCTTTGACTGTACCTTTTCCCGGATAAAGTGACAGTCAACTTCGATATGCTTTGTTCGTTCGTGAAAAACCGGATTCTTGGCAATATGGATTGCTGCTTGACTGTCGCAAAATAAGGTTTTCGGAGATGAGAGACGAACACCTAAGTCTCCCAGAAGGCCTTCAAGCCAGGTTAGCTCAGAGACAACAGCAGCCATAGCCCGGTACTCAGCTTCGGCAGAGGAACGCGCAACCACATTCTGTTTCTTGCTACGCCAAGTTATGAGGTGTCCACCAAAGTAAGTGCAGAATCCAGTTGTGGAGCGTCTATCATCAATAGATCCTGCGTAGTCAGCGTCAGAATACGCGACAAGAGATAGAGATGTGGATGGCTTGTAGACGAGTCCTTGTCCGGGGGCGATCTTGAGGTATCGAAGGATGCGCTCGACAGCTTGAAGATGAGATGTCCGAGGAGCGTGCATGAAACGGCTCACAACTCCTACAGCAAATGAGATGTCTGGTCGAGTCACCGTAAGGTAGATCAGCTTCCCAACCAAGCGTCTGTAATATTCCGGATTTGTAAGTAGCTTGTCAGAGTCAGAGCTATGGGCCGAGAGCTTGTGATTTGCGTCCATAGGAGTCTCCGCAGGTTTGCACCCAGAATAACCTGCATCACGAAGGAGGTCCATACAGTACTTCCTTTGAGATATCACAAGACCATCAGGGCGTCGGGCGACCTCAAGCCCAAGGAAGTACCGAAGGTTGCCCAGATCTTTGGTTTGAAAGGCAGAATTCAACTGTGCCTTGATCTGTTGTATTCCTGCCGTGTCGTCGCCAGTAATTAGGATATCATCAACGTAGACCAAAAAAATCACAGTCCCAGTTGACCGATGTCGGGTGAAGAGAGAAAAATCAGCCGAGCTCCGAGTGAAGCCACTAGCACAAACCACCTTACTGAACTTTTCAAACCACGCACGCGGGGACTGTTTGAGACCATAAATGGATTTTCGAAGATGACAGACCAAAGACTCCCCCGTGGTCTCAAACCCGGGAGGCTGCTGCATAAAAACGGTCTCTTGTAGATCGCCGTGGAGGAAGGCATTCTTGATATCCAGCTGATAAAGGGGCCAGTGACGATGAACAGCCAAGGAGAGAAGAACGCGAACCGTGTTCAATTTTGCCACGGGAGAGAATGTTTCCTCGTAATCAAGGTCATGTTGCTGAGTAAAACCCCGGGCCACAAGACGGGCCTTCAGACGGTCGATAGTGCCATCCGCCGCATGTTTAATGACAAAGACCCATTTGCAGCTAACAGGGGTGTGGCCAGCAGGAAGAGGAACCAGATCCCAGGTCTGGTTAGCCCAGAGAGCCTGCATTTCATCGTGCATAGCAGCCCGCCATCCTGGGTGGTGAAGCGCCTCCTGCACATTGTTAGGAAGAGAAATAGAGGAAAGGGAGGTGGCAAATGCGTAGTGAGGCGGTGTTAGCCGATGGAGAGAGACGTAGTTGGCCAAGGGATGAGCTGTAGAGACGGGAGCGTGATCGACCGCAGCCGAACTATCGCTGGCAGCAGGGAGCTGGGGCACGGGAGCATCCTTGGATGGGCGACGAGAGTAGACACGGATTAGCGGTGGAGGAACCCGAGGAGAAACGGGTGGGGAGGAAGAAGACGGCACAAATGGCGTGACCGGGACAACGGGCCGGGTAAGAGATGGAGCAGAAGACGAGGGAGTAGAAGACGAGGAGGTGCTGGGTAAGTGGAAGGGCTGGTCTTCGCAGAAGGTGACAGAGACGAGGCCGGGCAGCTAGCGGAGAGGAAGTCGGCGACTAGCAGACGGGAGGCCGACGGCGAGCAGGAACAGTCCGCGGCGGACTGGAGTCGGTCGAGGCGAGTAGGGCAGACCGCAGCGGGTAGAGAGAGGCCGCGTGGACAGACCGCAGCGGGTAGAGAGAGGTCGCGGCGGACTGGAGTCGGGCGAGGCGAGTAGGGCAGACCGCAGCGGGTAGAGAAGGCCTGAAACTGAGGTATATTTCTCCAGGAGACGGTAGACGATCGCGACCAAGATGGAAGCGGGAAGGAGACCGCTCGCACGGTCAGGCAGATCGTATTCGCCGGACGGAGACAAGTCGCGCCGGACTGAGACAAGTCGCGCCGGACTGAGCCAAGTCGCGTCGGACTGAGACAAGTCGCGTCGGACTGAGGAGAATAGAGAAGATCGCGACCAAGATGCAGGCGAGGAGGAGACAGCCCGCACGGTCAGGCAGCTCGGAAGAGAAGGAGACAGCCCGCACGGCGGACAGAAGAAGGAGACCGCGAGTAGGAACTCGAGCGGTTTAGAAGAGAGAGTCCGCGAGTAGGAACTCGAGCGGTTAGCAGAGAGAGTCCGCGAGTAGGAACTTGAGCGGTTAGAAGAGAGAATCCGCGAGTAGGAGCTCGAGCGGTTAGAAGAAAGAGACCGCGGCGGATAGAAAAGAAGGCCGCGACTAGGAGAGAGGCCGCAGCGGACAAGAAGAAGGTGGTCCCACGGAGAGAGGAAAGGCTATAAAAGCAGGAAGGGGGGAAGGGAGAAGGTGGATCCACGGGGAGAAAACAAGAGCAGAGGGAGGCGGACTGAAAAAAAAACAGGCCGCCAGGAAGCGCGGCTAGACCCAAAACAGGCCGCGAGAAACAAGCCGCGGGAGGAGGCGGCTAGGATCAAAACAGACCGCGATAGGTCGAACCTCCCTCTGATACCATGTTGAAAGAGCCCAAAGCTTGTATGTATTATTTCAGTATGTAAATATAAGGAGAGAATACAAATATATAGGAGAGAAGAGAGAAGAATAAATCCTATACATGATGTGGGACTAAAGAAGGAGGAGATAAATGGGCCATCAAAAGGGCCTTTTACATGGGCTTTTCTAACAACATGCATGAATAAAATTAAACCGGACCCATGAAGAGGATCTATAAGGAGGTATTTTTGCACATGCATGTTATACAATGTAAACTCGGAGGGGAGTTTTATGTAATTTCAAAAGATAGAAGAGTATAACCTGTAATTGTGCTAACAACTCCCATGAGAGATTTGGGTAATTAATAGTATATATGTATTGTATATCTACATGTATATATACACACACATACATAGATAGACACATGTATTACATATCTAAATATATATATAGATGCTCATTCATACAAAAATTACGTGTAGGTATGCATGTATATAAACACCAACTTGATCTCAAGCTAGCATATGTCAGCAAAGCCCCAATTCCATACAATTCAAATCGGGCCACACTCATTAGACTCCCCTTGGGGATTCCATTGCAAGTTTTATTCAAGTTTGAATAATCCTCAATCCTAGGCAATTTGTCAGCCCTACTTCAAGAAATGTTGCTAAATTTAATTTCTCTCGTGTTTATTGCAGTGTACATATTAGCTTTATTGATCGCTATTGTTAGAGTTAGTATTTTACTATTAGTGAGTTTAGTCACACACCACCTATCGGTGTTGGGTGTCATATTGTAATCCTATATATTGTCTCTATGTGGATGAATAAAACTTGCACCTTCTATTTCATTTCTCCTTTCTACATGGTATTAGAGCAGGTTCTGTGACCAAAAAAATTTTTTCCCCTTTCCCTCTCCGGTCCCGACCCGTGCTTCTTCCCCGACTCGTCCTTCCGCGACTCCGGCTGTTAGGGCTTACGGGAAGTCCTTTCCCCCTCGCTCCCGTCGACGGAATCGTCGCTTGATTCCGAGACGGGAGCGGGACCTTCTCCCGTCGTGTCGACGACAGATTTCGCTGCCGCTGCCCTGTGCGGCTTTCGTGAACGACATCGACGATCCCGTCGGTTCCCATCTGCATCGCCGACGCCGACGCCTCCTCCGGCTTCCTTCATCGACACTAACGCTTCCTCCGGCTTCCTTCATCGACACCGACGCCTCCTCCGGCATGGATGCTGCTCTGCCGCATCTTCTTCTTCGGCATGCTGCTACAGCCGCATCTTCTTCTCCGGCTTCTGGCCTTTGCCCGTGCAGCTCTCTTCTTCTCCACTGTTGGATGTTGCTCTGCCGCTGCTTCTCCGTCCTGCTGCTGCCGCAGCTTCTTCTTCTCTGACTGCTCTGCGAGTCGTGCTTCTCCTCCGTTGCTGTCGTGCTGCTCCTTCGTGCCGACGGATGCTTCCTTCTTCTTCAGATCCAGCCCGGCCCGTAGGGTTTAAAATTTAAATTTTTTTTTAAAAGTTGTTGTTTGTGGTTTTTGTGTTGCGTCTCTATGATTTCCGCCTTCTTGCACGTGATCTACGTGAGGGGAAGTGTACGTCACGGCCTCTAGGCGTAGTCTATACCTTCATGCACGTATTCCACGTGAGGGGGAGTGTTTGTGATATCGGCGACTCGGATGCTTCTTTCCCGACTCCTGGCTTAGTCACACCCGGCCCCTAGGTATAACCTATGTCTTCTTGCACATAATCCACGTGAGGGGGAGTGTTTGTGATCACGGCGACTCGGATACTTCTTTCCCGACTTCTGTCTTAGTCACACATGGCCCCTAGGTTGATTTCATATGTTGTTTGTGTCTCATCGTTGTTTTCTCTGGATTTGGTAGGGTTGGTTTGGTCTTTCGTGGTTGACCTTGTTTCCACTCCGAGTGTATCCAGCGTTGTCATGGTCGGTTTGCGGACCAACATCGTGTGGCCTTTGCCCGGTTGAAGTATCCCTGGTGACACGCGGTTGGGCCTCGGTGGCTGTTGTTTTGTCTCACGTTGTCAGCCTTTTTTTACCTTCCATTTTATGTTGTGTTCAAGCTATAGGATTCCCCTTCAGCTTGAGGGGGAGTGTTAGAGTTAGTATTTTACTATTAGTGAGTTTAGTCCCACACCACCTATCGGTGTTGGGTGTCATATTGTAATCCTATATATTGCCCCTATGTGGATGAATAAAACTTGCACCTTCTATTTCATTTCTCTTTTCTACAGCTATTGACACGGTAAGCTTCACATCCCCACATTTCTCCCTTTTAATAGTCAACTTAAGAAAATTTATCACAATAATAATCTTACCAAACTAGTGATAGACATTCGCACATATTTCAATCAATGACAAAAAAATATTATTATTCTTAAATTTTATCAATAGCTTGAAACCATTTATTTTAAAAGGTTTGTATCATAATTCAAGGTTTTAGCATTATATTATTGTACTATAATCTGGTATGAATTGAATCTAGTCAAAAATTGAAGGACAGTGTGAAAAGTTGGAATGAAAACAGATCTTCCACAACAAAAAGGAAAGTAAATCATAGTTCACAAAAAATCATATAACTTGAGAGAGAAAAAAGTACCTAGTCATGAAGTCAGTGAAAATATTAGCAATAGCTTTATCCATCAAATTTGCAGATAAGCCATCATGACTCATTTTAGTACCTGTAGGTTTAGAAAGATAAGCAATACAGTACAACAAAATCTATATTTCTAAAAGCTTACCTAACTCAAAGCTTGTAAATAGTGAAAGTGTTGATGGAAATTCATGTGTTCACTGTATTTTATTCAGATATGAAAGAAGTGAGGAATCATATATCTTCCCTCGCCGAAATAGTTGGGACAATAGTAATAATGATAACAGGAACAAAAATTACAAGAATAGAGCATAGAAAGTGAGTGCACATGCAGGTTCATGTAGGACGAATCCATATGTGGAGGACAGCGACTAAATGTAATCCTAACAGGGAGACAATTCTAATAACCTTGAGTACTACAGGTAACACACACGCAAGTCCCGACGAAAAAATCAAACAAAGTAATAAATAATTAAATCGCACATAGATAATTTAAGCAAAGCAAAATTATTTTTTAAGCGAGCATGCTTTGATTTTCCTTCGTGTGGAGGGGCAGCGAGAGTGCACGGTGAATAGCTCATGCAAATCACAAAATATCCAAGGCAAAGGATTACTAAACAAGAGACTCAATCATGCATGAAAGCGCATAACCATATATTAATATTGAAGAACATGGGTTCATACAACAATAAAATACTCACTAAGGGGAGTAGCAGTGGATGTGGTAGATCCAATCGTAGGAGATATAGGTGTGTTGACCCCTTGTGGCAATTATGGTAGAACAACGGCGTGGATTGTATATGGTAGGTGGCTGCCGGCGGGTAGCGCAAAGGAAAGATCTAGAGTACTAGAGTAGGTGTCTGGGCGTGGATTTTCTGAAGGGATTTGTAGACAATGTGAGGAGTATCGTGGAGAAGGGGGAAAACGAAGGCAGGGGTCTAGGTGTGGGGATTGTTGATTCCAAAAGCAGGAATAAGGGAGTTGTAACGTGATTACGTGAGTTACAGAAAAGTAGGGTGTGGAGTTGTTGGGGAGTTACGGATGCGACTTGTTGGAGGGAAAGGGCCAGTAACTAAGTTTGTATGTGAAGGACGATGGGCGGAAGGGTGGTTGTTGGTTGGATTGGGTAGCAGCAAGGTTTGTCCATAGATGGAGGCTGGAGGGATTTCAGTAGGAGAATGGGAAGGTGGGCGGGGGCAAGGAGAGGGGGATACAAAGGATGATCGAAAAATACCTACGAATCCTCACCTCGTCACCGTAAGATCGTCGGATTCTGAGATTTTTTTTCTTTGTCCAGAATCTGCAATGAGGATGGTGACTGCCCTTTTACATATATTTATAATAAGCGTGTTGTTATTAGCACTACTATTTTTATTATTAGCACTCGCCGCTATTAGCAAGCGTTGTTTTAAGTGATTGTCTATCTGCAAGCATTTCCCTATTTGCACCGCATTTTTTACTATCCGCAAGCAATATTTGTAACATTTTTTAAGCCAAAAAATAGCTCAAATATTATAGAAAAAGACAAAAGATTGCACATCTTCAAAAAGATAATGTCTAAAAAAAAATTAGTGCCCAATTCTTAGATTCCCCTTAATTGTAACACCTACAAAAAAATGTTGTAAGACTTAATATATATAATATTGCATATTAAAGAAATTAATGACACGTGCCAAATATATATATATATATATATATATATATATATATATATAAAGTTATGCATATAAATGTCCGATCTTGTGGGCCTCTCCAATTGATACTTCTATAAACTTTTTTCAGCAGACTATGTCCCCTCTCGACCCGATTTGTGCTAGTATTTCTCAAATTCATAAACTTATCGATCCAAGCTGACACAAAACGATCTTTGTATGGCTTTATCCAGGTTCTAACAACATAGTCTAACACATCTGAATGCATTGCAGAATATTGCACAAGTAAATTATTAAATGAAATGTTGAATTCACTTTTTGTGCTAGCTAAAATCATTCATTGACACTCAAACATAAACTTCTCAAATTCTTTTCCGTTGGTAAATAGTTTCCTGCAATGTGCCAAAATATTCATATTTATATGAACCCGACAACAAAAATGGAACTTGGAAATACTTTGGCAATGACTTTTATTAAAGCAACTTCTCTTTTCGTTATCAAAATAGTTGGCACATTATCGAATAGTATATTCTTAAAACACTATAATGCTCACTCATAACTTGGTTGAGTTTCATCAGATAAAAAAAGTAAAACATGAGTAGAAAGATTTTATTGTTAAAATCATCCCAAAAATACATAGAAGAGACATCTGATATTTATTTGTTTAATAAGTACAATCAACTTCAAATACGGTTGGAAACATGTTTTTTAATTTGACTGCGATCGGATGTTCAAAAAATATACTTCGTAGTTTTTTGTTGCTATCATTCACTATGTTGCAGTTAATGTACCCAACAATTTCAATCAACTTGTACAAAAACTGTATTAGAGAAAGATCACCTAACTCTTGCTTTTGCAATTTTGCTCTAGCATTATAAATTGTTCTCATAATTGAAGTGTTCACATTGCTTTTATTTTTCACCTCCGAAAGTATTTTCCTTGATTTGACACCGGCACTATACATTTGAGTGACTAGGGTTTCCTCCTCTGCATTTAACCTACCGTCATAAGCATGCGCCTCTATGTGAACTTTCTCATGATTGTG
Organism: Platanthera guangdongensis; assembly: GCA_039583875.1. Taxonomy (NCBI): domain Eukaryota; kingdom Viridiplantae; phylum Streptophyta; class Magnoliopsida; order Asparagales; family Orchidaceae; genus Platanthera; species Platanthera guangdongensis. The sequence goes on from CM077164.1 coordinate 9,812,818, forward strand.
CACCCCCACACAGAACCTCGACTATCCATTCCTCTACATTTACTGCCTTCACTCCTTTGAGAGAAAACAAACAACCACATCGCTTGGAGGTGGTTTTACAGAGCCCCTTCTTCACTCAACCTTTTTTACATTGATTCTCTTGGTAGTACCCACCCCTATCACAATCAAGAACTACACGAGGAGTGAGGCAACCAACAATTTTAACGGGTGCTTTGATAGTAAGGACATAACCAAGACTTTTGCTAATACTTCTAGCCAACTCTATCAATTCCTCCTTAGAACTAAATGATTTATCGGTTTGAAAATGCATGCTCAAATCAATTTTGATTTTGAAAACATTTTCATTAACTGGATTTTTTGGATCTTCGCGTAATAAGAAACACAAATAAATTACAATGCATAATAAAAAAAATTGAAACTAAATTGTAAGTGCATGTTTTCTTACATATTAGAATTAGAGACGTGGTAATATTATGGTCGTGACTCATTCTCCCCAAGAACAATAGAAAACCATTAAAAAACCTAGAATTTTAACATTGAAAGCTTAACAAATAGATTCAAGGTGGAGTAGAAGGAGTTACCAAGATGAGCTGTAAGAGGAAATGAGTTTTGCCCGGTGAAAGGGAGAAAATCGCCCAAACTAGGGATGGAAATCGCGTCCCGTGCGGCTGTAAATCGCCTCTTGCGGGGGTTCGCCGGATCTTCCAGGTGGTTCGCTGGCCAGATGACGGGTCGCGGGGGGAGAGGGAGTAGAGGTCGAGAGTTTTCCAGGGAATCGGGAGAGGGAGAGGAAGGAGGCGGTTTGCGTGCGGCTCAAGCACTGACTGCCTGCGCCTACTTTCTTATTTTGAGTGATAATAGTGCAATTATAAGCAAAAAGGTTGTATCTGCTTTCCTCTCATGTATTTTTAGGTGTGTTTTTTTGTCGAGGTGTGGTACATGCGGTTACATCTCCAACAGATACGACCGTCGTATCTCGGACGTTGAGTGTGTGATCCAACGGTAAATATACATCTCCCACCTAGGAATAGGTGGGAGTAACGCGACTAAAATTTTCTCCAACTAATAGAGCGCCCTATGATAAAGGCGATTGTTAACCGCAACTCGTTATTGGCTAGTTGCAGCTTAAAATCTCATAATTTTTCGCTTTTTTCGAAATACATGTTGTACATGTAATTTTACGAAAAGTGTTCAACACAAAAGTTGTAGATCTCGTCGAGATCTACAACTTTCGTGTTGATCACTTTTCCTAAAAATGCATGTATAATGCGTACTTTGAAAATATGCACAGGTTTTGCGTCTTTCAGAAATACGTCTTGTACATGCAATTTCAGGAAAAATGTTCAACGCGAAAATTATAGATCTCGTCGAGATCTACAACTTTTGTGTTGAACACTTTTCCTGAAATTACCTGTACAAGGCGTATTTCGAAAAGATGCGAAAAATTAGGAGATTTTGGGGTGCGACTAGACAATAACGGGTTGCGGTTAACAATCGTCATAATAAACTATGCTAGGGCATCTTTTACATCAATAGCTATGATTGGTTTTAAATGTAGCGAATCTCATTACATTAAATAAAATCGGAAAATTACAATGTAATATTCCTCGGGATCGGATCGTTGATCTGGAGACGTCAAAAATAATAGGTGTCTAATCGTCCTCGAATGAGCCCAAAACTTAAGCTTCACCATGGATCTCCGTCGTCAATCCTCATCAATGATGGGGATAAGTGTGCAGAATTGACTGAGGTACACGAAAAATTGGCATAAAGTATATCATTTCAAAAAGATAAACCTTGAAATCAAAATAACTCCTAAAATTTAGAGCACATTACAAACGACTAAAGCTAAGAAAGATAAATGATCTCTAATATATAAATACAAGTGACACGTGGACGCTAGGGAGAGAGTCGTCGCGTGAAGTGAACTTAAAGAAAATGATGTATTTGAAGGCTTAGGGTTTGTTTGATTGAGTGATGCGGGATGAGCCGGTGGGTCCAAACGGAGGTGTCGAACTGGAGGGGGCGAGGCTGGAAAAGTTCTAATTTGGTGGCTTTTCCTCTGTCCGGAGGGTACAAACGGAGCAAACGCAGCCGGCATCCGTTTGTTTATCTGTCGTCCGACGGCGTTGGCTCTAAACGGAGCCGGTGGCGAAATGCCAAACCAAACGAAGCCTTAGTTTTACACTTTAGTCGGTGTATTTTCAGCCATTAAAGGTGTGCTTTTAACACCGCCGCTATATTATCATATAGTATGGGGTTTTTTAGCATAATGCACCCCGCAAATATCATGGATATACGTGATATTTCCAACTTTTGTATGATATCTTTGTGTAGATCTAACAAAGCTTCCTAGATTGTCTCCTTTGGTAACATTCTCTCCCAATGAATTAATCCATGGAGTAGCGTCTTGTCATCTTATTTGAGAGTTTGTTTTCGTAGGAAGTCGATCAGATGTCAAAACTTATATAATTATCCTAAAGTACACTTCTTCCGGTGGGCAATCGAGGAGCTGGTGGGCAGCAAGGAGGTAGAGGACGGTGGCAAGATGTGTCTGGTGGAGCTGTCAAGATGAACTGTATGTTGTCAAGGAAAACCAGAACAAACTCCCAACATTTGTATGATATCTTTGTTCATATCTCACAAAGTTTCCTAGATTGCCTCCTTTAGTAACATGCCCTCCCAATATATTAATCCACGGAGTAGCGTCTGGCCATCTTGTTGGAGAGTTTGTTTTTCTTAGAAAGTCGATCAGATGCCAAAACTTAGATAATTATGAAATATGAAACGGTAAACCGTAAATTTCATAAGCTGCATTCTGAATATACAGAGTTTAAGTAAAGAAACATGAAATGTGAATGGATTTTGCTAGTTTGAGGCAAATCTAATTTGTATGTCACGTCTCGAATTTGTTCCTTGATATTATAAGGGCCAAAATAACAGAGATTAAGTCGTTTACAATGTTTAATATGCATGGTTGATTGGCGATATGGATGGAGCTTTAGAAGCACGAGGTCTCATGACTGAAACGAGATTTCCTTCTGTTTACTATTTGCTTGTTTTTTTTTCATTTTGTTTTGAGCATGTTGTAACTGACGTCATAACTGTAGTGATAATAGCTTCTCTGGAGGTGGTGTTGTGTCACACCATGGCCCGGTAAACTTTAATATTTACAAATACATACAACTTGTCACGCATATATATATATATATATATATATATATATATCTTGAGGCACACCGTACTTTAGGTTTTGATCATTGGATCTCATCAAATAAATCATATCCCTACATGAGAGAGATGGGGGAGGAGTGAGAGGGGGAGGAGAGAGATAGGGAGAGAGAATGGGAGAGAATAAGAAGAGAAAGAGGACAAGAAATTAAAGTGTTTACGTCAAAACGTAATTTTTTTATAAAATAAAAATTGTAATATCGATTTATATTTTTTACGGTCATTTTGAGCACTCATATGTATATATTGTTGGCGCTGCCCTCCTTGATGCGGGTACAGTCCACAATGATGCATCGAGCACGGACGAAGCTCGTGTGGAGGCGGGTGAAGTCCGTGCGGAGGCGGCCGAAGCCCGCCTAGATGCGACCAAATGACGCCCGAGAGCATCGAGCACTGGCGTAGAAAAAGGACGAAGAGAGAGGGGCATGAGAGAGAGAGGGGGAGAGAGAAAGGGAGAGAATAGTAAGAGAAAGAGGGAAAGAAATTCATGTTTTTATGTTAAAAGGTAAATTTTTTTATAAAATAAAAATTGTAATATCGATTTATATTTTTTTACGATCATTTTGAGTACTCATATGTATATATTGTGGGCGCTGCCCGCCTTGATGCGAGCACAGTCCGCAACAACGCATCGAGCACGGGCTAGGCTCGTGCGGAGGCGGGTGAAGCCAGTGTGGAGATGGGCGAAGCCCGCCTAGATGCGGCTGAAGGCCGCTCGAGAGCATCGAGCACGGGCGTAGCCCGTGCGAAGATGCTTGTATATATATAAAGCAACAAGCATTCGTGCACGGGGGACCCCGTGCGGGCAACATTTGTCGTCGGTACGACATTTGCCGAGGGTGCGACAATCGTCGTGGGTGCGACATTTGTCGAGGGGGCGATATTTGTCGTGGGTGCGACATTTGTCGACGGGGCGACATTTGTCGAGGAAGCGTCACTTGTCGTGGGGGCGACATTTATCGTGAGAGCGACATTTATCGTAGGTGCGACATTCGTCGTAGGGCGACATATCTCTAGGGGGCGACATTTGTCGCGGGGGAGACATTTGTCGTGTTGGAGTCATTTGTCGTGGTGGCGACATTCGTCGGGCGAGCGACATTCGTCGTGGGGGCGACATTCGTCGTGGGGGCGACATTCGTCGTGGGGGCGAGATTCATCATTGGTGCGACATTCATCGTGGGGGCGACATTCGTCGTGGGGGCGACATTCGTCATGGTAGAGACATTCGTCGTGGGGCTGACATTCGTCGTGGGGCCGACATTCGTCGTGGGGGCGACATTCGTCGTGGGGGCGACATTCGTCGTGGGGGCGACATTCGTCGTGGGGGCGACATTCGTCGTGAGGGTTACATTTGGCGGGGAGACATTCGTCGTGGGGCCAACATTCGTCTAAAAAGTTAAATCCCAATCAAAAGTACCCTGTGCAGGGAACATTCGTCGTGAGGGCGACATTTGTCGTGGGGGCAACATTTGTCGTGGGGCCGTCACTTGTCGTGGTGGCGTCACTTATCGTGTTGGCGTCACTTGTCGTGGTGGCAACATTTCTCATCGCCAAAATTCAGCAGTTGTCGTCGTGGGGGCATATAAGATATTTTTAATGTCAACATACATCATCATCTTCATTTTGGCTCAATAGTTGGTTGCTACCCAAGAAACTACTAACCATACGACAAATATCCTCACATACTCATGCATGGTGTAAACTTTTCTTGAACAAAATGTTGTACAGGAATGATGAAACCCAACCCATACTCACGATTAATTGCTAAAATGCCCAAATTTATTGCTATAATTCAAAACGCAGAAATTTGTTGACTGGTGCGATGAAGAATCCTGAGAAAGCACATAATAACTGTGAGTGACAACATTGATCGTGGGGGCAATATTGATCGTGGGAGCCGCGATGTTTTTGGAAAATAATGAATCTCAAAAGCAGTGATTCCTCCATGCTGGCTTTAACTCTCTGCATAGAATAAAATTTATGAAAATTAAAGCCAAAATGAACTATGAGAGAGATAGAGAGAACTTACCGTAGATAATAGCCCAGCTTAATATCGACCTTTGCACGCACACATGTGGGAAGACACGCTGCAATATGCGACCGGTGCTGGAGTTGGAGTTGAAGGTGGATGCCTTAGCAAAAAAAAACCAGTGATTCCTCCATGCTGGCTTTAGCTCTCCGCACAGAATCAAATTTATGAAACTTAAACCAAAAATGAGAGAGAGAAAAAGAGCTCATCGTGGAGTATGCGACCGTCGCTGGAGTTGGAGTGGAAGTTGGATGTCTTAGCAGTTGAGAACCTTGAGTATCGAGAGAAATGTGAATGGAAATGGAGTCCGAGAAGAAAGGCGCGGAGGAAGAAATCGCGGATATCGCGAATTTGAGGCGGGCGAACAGTGCACGGAACCTAAATTAAAGCTCTGAGTCGGATAAAAGACGAAAAAGCCCTTAAATTAGAGGCCAAAACTTGTTTAAATGAGGGCATTTTGGGATTTAAATGTTACATCATGGGATGATTAGGTCTTTGCTTATAGTATAAAGATATACACATCTTAAGACACATCATACTTTAAGTTTTGACCATTGGATCTCATCAAATAAATCTTATCTTTACATGAGAAAGAGAGAGAGAGAGAGGGAGGAGAGAGAGCGGGAGAGAGAATAGGAGAGAGGTGGCAGAAGAGAGAGGAGAAAGGGGTGGAGAGCGAGGGGAGGACAGAGAGAGAGAGAAAAAAGTGAGAGAATAAAAAGAGAAAGAGGACGAGAAATTAATGTTTTCACGTCAAAACGTAATTTTTTTTATAAAATAAAAATTATAATATCGATTTTATTTTACAATTTGACGTAAAAACATATAAATCGATATTACAATTTTTATTTTATAAAAAACTTTATGTTTAAAGTAAAAACATTAATTTTTTGTCATCTTTCTCTTCCTATTCTCTTTCTTTCTCCTTCCCTCTCTCTCACCTCCCACTCTCTCTCTGCCCCTTTCTCCTCTCCCTTCCGTCATCTCTCTCATATTCTCTCTCCCTCTCTCTCTCCCCTCCCCCTCTCTCTTGTTTAAGGATAGGATTTATTTGATGAGATCCAATGTCAAAACTTAAAGTATGTGCCTTAAGATATGTATATGGAAAAGTTGTCTCTGGTGAAACATTCAAAAATGTCAATTATGACCTCATTTTTATATTTTAATGATTTGATATATATTATAATATATTTCAAAGAAATTAAAATACAATGGTTATTCAACACTACAAGAAAAATCTCATTTAGCAAGGGAAATTAGGAAGGGTTAACAATCCCATACTAATTAGCATCAAATTTAGCTAGGATTTTTCTTTTTAACTTTACCTACGAAAATAGCAAGGAAAGTTTTTTGTTGCAAATATAGCAACAAATTTTTTTGTTGCAAAATTTGTGTTGCTAAAATAACAACGATTTTTTTTGTTGCAAATTTTATGTTGCTAAACAACAACAAATTTTTTGTTGCAAAATATTTATTGAGAGAAAAAATTCTCATCCAAAAAATGTTATGGCTCTTTACAAAATTATTCTCTCCCATAAAATATAATTATTGTTTATATATATATTTTTATAAAATAGTATAAATTATTTTATTTAACAAAAAAATTAATAATATATTTAATTTTTTATATAATTTTATATTGTTATAAATTATTTAAATACCTATATATATTTATAAATTAATATAGATTATTATTAATTTATTATTTAACAGAATAATTGCATATATATATATATATAAATTATATAAACAAAATCATGTGCGGGCAAACAGGTGTACGGGCAAGGGTCAAAATGATCTCAAATTGAAAGTGATCGACATGAAAGTTATAGATCTCGGCGAGACGAACAACTTTCATGTTGATCACGTTTTGATTTGGAGCAGTCTTGGCCCTCGATTTGGGCTCCGAAATCTGGGGCGGCGAGATTGTTACTGTAGCACTCACGCCGCCCCAGATTTCGGGGGCCAAATCAAGCGGCAAAACGGATCCAAATCAAAAAGTGATCAACATAAAAGTTGTTCGTCTCGCCGAGATCTACAACTTTCATGTTGATCACTTTTCGATTCTAAATCATCTTGACCCTCAAATTGCGCTACCCGTACGCCCGCATGCAAACTTGCTCGCACATGATATCTCCTCATATATATATATACTCCCGTATGTATTATAAAGTAATATAATTATATGAACTATATAATTTTAAAGAATATTAATATTAATATAAATGTTATATAAATTAATATAAAGAATATATATTATAAAAAATTATAATTTTATAAATTACATAAATATTATAATTATATATAATCGTTATATATAAATGATACCGGTCTCTTTCAACAAGTAAATCAGTTGGATCATTTGGTAAGAGTGATTAGTTGCATGGAATAGGTTGAGGGTTCAAAACGTGGCATATCCAATTAAATGAATATATTTTTATTATTTATAAAACAATATTTTTAATTTAATAGAATTATTAAATAAAAATATTAGCATCAAATAAAATACCTTGCTAAAAATTTCTTGCAAAATAGGAAGGAAAATTTTCTTTGCTAAAATTAGCTAGGAGGATATTAGGTAGGAATTTTTTTTGTTTCTAAATTCGTTGCTAATTAAAATTAGCAACGAATTTACCTAATTAGGTAGGTATTTAGCTCCTTGCTAATTAGAGTCTCTCTCTGCCCCTTTCTCCTCTCCCTTCCGTCATCTCTCTCATATTCTCTCTCCCTCTCTCTCTCCCCTCCCCCTCTCTCTTGTTTAAGGATAGGATTTATTTGATGAGATCCAATGTCAAAACTTAAAGTATGATGTGCCTTAAGATATGTATATGGAAAAGTTGTCTCTGGTGAAACATTCAAAAATGTCAATTATGACCTCATTTTTATATTTTAATGATTTGATAAATATTATAATATATTTCAAAGAAATTAAAATACAATGGTCATTCAAGTAATTACACTATAAAAAAATTTGAAGTAATTATGGAAATCTATTTAAATTCAAAAAGTTTCTTAGTAGAGCTCCTACACCTACTATGGTATGTTGTCATTAGGCATGTCAGTGGTGTATTCAATGAATGTTGTCATTAGGCATATCACTGGTATTTTCGAGATGATGACATTAAATCAATCAACTTTATTAAAATAAAAAATTAATATTTTATGTCAAAACGTATATTGTTTTACAAAATAAAATTGTAATATTTATGTACATTTTTTTACTGTCATTTTGAGTACTCATATGTATATGTTGCGGGCGAAACCCGCCTTGATGGGGCGGGCGAAACTCGTCGTCGCCGGTCGGGTTTTGGCCCCATCCATTTCCTGGATGCGATGGAAGGCCGCCCGGGAGCATCGAGCCGGGGCGGGCGAAGCTTGCCGTCGCCGGTCGGGTACTGTCGCGCTTGGCCATAGGGGCGGAGCCCCGTGTCGGGCACTCGTATCTTATTATATAAACAATATATGTATTTGTAGCACACCAAAGATTGTATAATAGCCATTGAATAGAAAGCATGGTTGGATAGCAGTCGTTGGAAAAAAAAAGATGGGGTGAGAGAGGGCGGGAGTGGGAGGGAGTGGGAGGGAGAGGGAGAGAGCGGAGGGGATAAGGAGGGAGAAACTTGACCTTTTATGGGGTGAGCAGGAGAGAGGGAGAGGCAGGAATGGTCTTTGACCATGAGTAGGAGAGAGGGGGAAGAGAGAGAAGAAAGAAGGGAGATAGGTGGGAATGGGAAGAGAGCTGAGAGAGGGAAACAACTAAGAGGTAGAGAGCGGGAGGGAAAAATTTTTTGGGAGAATAGATGTATTCTTTTTAAAAATAAGAAACTGTAATATTGATTTACGATTTTTTACGGTCATTTTTAGTACCATATGTATATGTGTTGGATGCAACCCGTCTTGATGCGGGCGCAACCCGCAGCGATGCATCGAACACGGGTGAAGCCCATACGGAAGCGGGCAAAGACGCTTTGATGCGACCGAAAGCAGCTCGAAAGCATCGAGCACGGGCGTAGTCCGTGCGAAGATGCTTGTGTGTGTGTGTGTATATATATATTTATTTTTATTTATATATACATATACGTATATATATCTTGCCTTTACATTTTTATTTTCTACAAGATATAAAATAATCTTCCTCACTATGCTCTGTAGCCCGTATATTCATAGGTACCTAAAAATATTAGTAGGCTGGTAAACATCTTTGTTTGCTCACCTCTGAAAGAATAACATAATATTTAGATATGCAATGTGCATTATATATACGTTCGTTCTGATACGAATCTTGTGCGTCCGGTTTACGGTTTGCAGTCAAGTTTATATTACTCATACAAATTTTCATTGTTCGAGTTCTTATGCAGTATATTTTCAGTTTCGTATCTCTTAATTTGAGTACTTAATAATTTTATTATGCTAATAAAATTAGCAAAGTACGTAATTTCGTGTGACTTTGTATTTAGTTGTTACTGAGGATTGCACTTCCACTGTCAGAAATCATAATAGTTTAAAAGATGCATATGTTGTAATCTTATAAGTTTATTAGATAAGGATTAAACCTCTGAGCAATATCTGTGTTGATTGGTATGTGATGATTGGCTTAGTGTTTTCAGTGGCAATGTATATACCTTCGAATAGTTCAATTTGCAAACATAAAAGCATTGATTTAATTGAATCTTGTGCCACTAGTTTGTGAATTTGAGACGAGGTTAGTGTGACCGAATTTAGCTTGCATTCACCTTTAATAATACAGGGTACCCTCTGATACGTAAAAGACATCTCCCTAGTTGTATAGTCAGTTGTGGTAGGGCGGCTAGGGCCCAATGTCTCCGACCAGTTGAGTCATAGAATTATGTCAGTCCCATGAAGGTCCGTTATGAATAAATCTAGGAGAAACTTTATGTCCCGACCGTTCCGCACATGTACTTTGAAAGGAGGAATGAATATGATTGACAGTTTTAATAATATATGTAGAGGAGGGTTTGCTCAAGGATCAAGATAGTCCACATAACCCTATCAAGTTTGGAATAGGGATTATATAGTATCTCCAGCGTAGAGCCAAGCCCTAGAGCGACACGAACCCAATAACCCGTTCTGAGTCGGACCTGACACGAGCGGACATAAAACCCAATATCATTAACAATCTCCTCCTATGTCCGCTATGAACCCGACGTCGGAAAAGGGGGTGGTTTGTGAAATGTTCAGCCAAAAGTGAATCATTCACAACCGTGTCCGACACCTGTTAAAAAATTATTAGACTTAATAAAAAAATTAGTATGCATGCATAAACAGAACAAGAGTTCAACCACATCACATCCTGTCTAAGATACAATCAGGGCACAGGCCCTAAACGCCTATCGTCCCAAATCAAACAGAGAGCAACAGAAGTCCAAACAAACAGTGGAAGAAAAAATAAAGAGCCAAACAGTGCTCTGAAACAGAGATACCAAAAGAAGGTCTAACAATACTATAACTGTCAATATCCAGAAGATCATCGTGATCAGGATCCCAGTCTACCAGTGCTCCTCCTAAATCAGCAGCCCCTGTAATTTCCAACAGAGAATTTCATTTTAAAATGAATTCAAACATTTGAAAATATACAAATATCTAGTTCTAACATGAGAACGTAGTATTTTATTATTATTATTAGTGTTGGCTGGGAGGACGCTTCTACAGAGTATTATAGATAAATCTCAGAATCCGTATCTGTTTCCAAGTGAAACGATTTACGGACTTCTGGACACCGCAGCTATATCTGTGTTCCTATATGGAATGTCACGGTTACTGCTCTTCTAGAGTTGACTGGAACTCATCAAGTTTGGAATGGAACCAATTAACAAGAGAAAAGTCAAGCCAAGTCGGATCGTGTTATCAAGTTTGGAATAACACTCTCCTCCACGGCAAGATAGCCGAATCCAGGTGAAGTTGTTAGCATCAAGTTTGGAATGAAACAACTTACCAGATCCGAACTCAGCAACCAGGAGCATCAACGGAGCACAACATGCTTGCTTTGACAAAGGAAATTTGAAAATCAAAACAATTGGACTAAGGCTGAACTGAATCGCCTAACCTTGAGCTAAGACCAAGCTAAATCGCCTTTAGTCCCATTTCCCCCACTGTTTTGATTAACCAGTCTTTGGACATTCCTTTCGTCAATGGATCAGCCAGATTATCCTTCGAACGCACATCGACCAAAGTGATAATTCCTTGTTCTTTTAGATAATTCAACAAAGCATGTCTCAGTCGTACATGTCTCCTCTTAGTGTCATAGAGAGCATTCTTTACAACTTGAGCTGCTGCTTGATTATCGCAATACAAGCTCAACGAGTTGACTTGTAACTTAGACAAGTGTATGTCTAAAATCAGGTTCCTGATCCAATCTGCCTCTTCACCAGCTGAAGCCAAGACAAACAACTCGGCTTCCATGGACGACAAGGCTATACACGTCTGTCTTTTGGATTTCCAAGTGATAGCAGCTCCACCCAAAGTGAATATATATCCACTGGTAGACTTGTTGTTCCCAACTTCTGAACACCACGAGGCATCAGAGAATCCATCCACAGTAGGAGGATAACCAGTATAGCACAAGGCATGATCTTTAGTACCTCTTAGGTATCTCATCAGCCTATCTAGGGCATCCCAATGCTCTTTGCCTGGACTACTGGTAAAAACGGCTCAGCATGCCAACCGTGAAGGCAATGTCTGGTCTTGTACAACTTGTGGCGTACATGATGTTGAAACCAGAAATCTGGTCTCTGTGGAGTTCGGGGTCCCTAGAAAGGGGTGACCTCACACCTACTACACTCAAGAGAGCGTCACGGACCAAGGGATCAAGAAGCTAAGAACAGACCCTCGGCTCTAGCGCGGAGGTCCCACCTCACACCCGGAAGGCTACCTGAGCACTTCCCCTCCCTAGCCAATGCTCGAGCTAGGGTGCCTTGGAGGAGCTCTCTCAACTCTACCAAGAAGAAATTAAGGGAGGAGCAAGCAAGAAGAAGAAGATGAAGTCCCTCTCCAAGGCACCCAAGGGGGTCTATTTATAGTTTTCCAAAACCCCTTGGACCAAAATGACCGAGATACCCTCACGCCCAAAAAGCCTTGGGCCAATAGAAAACAGCCACGCCGGGGGGTAAAGGGGGAATTTTCCCCGAGGGCAAGAAGGTAAAAACTGCAAGGGGGGGCAAGGGCGAGACCGCGGCCTCCGACCGGTCTCGCCCCGCCAGGCCGCCAAGCAAGAAGAGGCGGGGGCGAGACCCTGGCCCCCGACCGGTCTCGCCCCGCTAGGCCGCCGAGCAAGAAGAGGCGGGGGCGAGACCCTGGCCCCCGGCCGGTCTCGCCCCGCTAGGCCGCCGAGCAAGAAGAGGCGGGGGCGAGACCCTGGCCCCCGGCCGGTCTCGCCCCGCTAGGCCGCCGAGCAAGAAGAGGCGGGGGCGAGACCCTGGCCCCCGGCCGGTCTCGCCCCGCTAGGCCGCCGAGCAAGAAGAGGCGGGGGCGAGACCCTGGCCCCCGGCCGGTCTCGCCCCGCTAGGCCGCCAAGAGTTCGAAATACTGGCGGCCTGGGCGGCCTGGGCGACCTGGGCGGCTTGCGGCCTGGCGGCCTGGGGCGACTTGCGGCGGCTTGCGAAGAGCGCCTTGGGGGGAGAAATATTTTCTCCCCCTACTAGTATGTATTTCAAGTTCACCAAAAATTGGCCCCTAGGAGTACAAAACTCCCAAAAAGCTTAAAAACTTGCTTACCTTGTTTTGGGGCCCACTCTTCGCGAATACGGGGTTGTACACAATCCCCGCTCTTTTCGAGGTTGACACAAGCTCGGAAAGAAACATCCAACCCAACGTATTCGCGGAGTGTAACTTCCGCTCGGGGTCAACCTGCCATGCCAGCTAATGGGAGCCTGGGTGGCGAGACGGCCTCGGGGTGCAAAGCACTTAGTCTCCACGAGAGGTACCACCGGCCCTGCCAGCTAGTGGGAGCCTGGCAGCGGGACCACCTCGGAGAAAAGGGACTTACTCTCTACGAGGGGTACCACCGACCCTGCCAGCTAGTGGGAGCCTGGCAGCGGGACCACCTCGGAGCAAAGGAACTTACCCTCCACGAGAGGTACCACCGACCCTGCCAGCTAGTGGGAGCCTGGAAGCGGGACCACCTCGGAGCAAAGGAACTTTGCCTCCACGAGAGATCAACCTGCCCCGCCAGCTAGTGAGAGCCTGGCGGCGGAATCATCATCGGAGCTAAGGGACTTGGGCTACCACGAGAGATCAACCTACCCAGCCAGCTAGTGGGAGCCTAGCGGTGGAATCATCATCGGAGCTAAGGGCTTGGGCTACCACGAGAGATCAACCTACCCAGCCAGCTAGTGGGAGCCTGGCGGCGGAATCGTCATCGGAGCTAAGGGCTTGGGCTACCACGAGAGATCAACCTACCCAGCCAGCTAGTGGGAGCCTGGCGGCGGAATCGTCATCGGAGCTAAGGGCTTGGGCTACCACGAGAGATCAACCTACCCAGCTAGCTAGTGGGAGCCTGGCGGCGGAATCATCATCGGAGCTAAGGGACTTGGGCTACCACGAGAGATCAACCTACCCAGCCAGCTAGTGGGAGCCTGGCGGCGGAATCATCATCGGAGCTAAGGGCTTGGGCTACCACGAGAGATCAACCTACCCAGCCAGCTAGTGGGAGCCTGACGGCGGAATCGTCATCAGAGCTAAGGGCTTGGGCTACCACGAGAGATCAACTACCCAGCCAGCTAGTGGGAGCCTGGCGGCGGAATCATCATCGGAGCTAAGGGCTTGGGCTACCACGAGAGATCAACCTACCCAGCCAGCTAGTGGGAGCCTGGCGGCGGAATCATCATCGGAGCTAAGGGACTTGGGCTACCACGAGAGATCAACCTACCCAGCCAGCTAGTGGGAGCCTAGGAGGGCGGCATCATCGGATCGAGGGCTTGGGCTACCACGAGAGATCAACCTACCAGCCAGCTAGTGGGAGCCTGGCGGCGGAATCATCATCGGAGCTAAGGGCTTGGGCTACCACGAGAGATCAACCTACCCAGCCAGCTAGTGGGAGCCTGGCGGCGGAATCGTCATCGGAGCTAAGGGCTTGGGCTACCACGAGAGATCAACCTACCCAGCCAGCTAGTGGGAGCCTGGCGGCGGAATCGTCATCGGAGCCAAGGGCTTGGGCTACCACGAGAGATCAACCTACCCAGCCAGCTAGTGGGAGCCTGGCGGCAGAATCGTCATCGGAGCTAAGGGCTTGGGCTACCACGAGAGATCAACCTACCCAGCCAGCTAGTGGGAGCCTGGCGGCGGAATCATCATCGGAGCTAAGGGCTTGGGCTACCACGAGAGATCAACCTACCCAGCCAGCTAGTGGGAGCCTGGCGGCGGAATCATCATCGGAGCTAAGGGACTTGGGCTACCACGAGAGATCAACCTACCCAGCCAGCTAGTGGGAGCCTGGCGGCGGAATCATCATCGGAGCTAAGGGCTTGGGCTACCATGAGAGATCAACCTACCCAGCCAGCTAGTGGGAGCCTGGCGGCGGAATCATCATCGGAGCTAAGGGCTTGGGCTACCACGAGAGATCAACCTACTCAGCCAGCTAGTGGGAGCCTGGCGGCGGAATCATCATCGGAGCAAAGGGCTTGGGCTACCACGAGAGATCAACCTACCCAGCCAGCTAGTGGGAGCCTGGCGGCGGAATCATCATTGGAGCAAAGGACTTAGGCTATACAATCAAACCTTGCCAAATCCTACATCCTCGAACGGGGAAAAAAGATGGGTTACATGATTCCCCTGACTCAGTTGGTCGGGGGTTAGACTCATTACAAGACAAGATACATACAGGACTCTGCCGAGGCGAGGCTTCCTCAGGGGGTCGGGGCCTGGTGGTCCTCATCCGCTTCCTGCTCGCCGGACACTTCCATCCTGCTCAGGCTCTCCATGATCTTTTTCATCTCCTCTGCCTTGGCCAACCAAGAGATGGTGTTGACGGCCGTGACGTAGCACTGTCTTGCCATCCTGGAGTCTCCCTTGACTCTGACATGGATCCCTCCTGAGCTGAACTTGAGGCATTGGTGGAATGAAGACGGCACACAACGGAAGGCGCTGATGAGGGGTCTTTCGAAGATGGCGTTGTAGCTGCTTGGAGCGTCAACAATGACGAACCGGCAGTTCCTCGAGACTCCTCCCAATTTTACTTGGAGCCCCACTCCACCCTCGACCTCCTTCCTCTCCCCTGAGAATCCGAACAGGGGTCCATCCGAGGCCAACACCCTCCTTGGCTCTACCTTCATCTCGTCAAACGCCTTCTTGAAAATGACGTTGATGGAGCTTCCGTTGTCAACCAAGATCGGGAGACGGTGTAGCCTTCGATGGCTGTCTGGATGACCAGCGCATCACAGAACGGATCTGAAAGATATGGTACCTAAACACCTAGAGGGGGGGGGTGAATAGGTGACCTAATCCTATTTGAGTTTTGTTTGGCAGCACAACAACTATTTCACAGAATTCTACAGCTAACAACAATTACAGCATAAACACAGTAATTTCACAGCACAGCACAGAAGACACACTAATTTATAGTGGTTCCCCAATCTTTGGGTACATCCACTTTCCCCCTTCGTCTATCTAGCAGTGTACTAGATTCGGCCAAACTTCTCCACTAATCTCAGAACCAAACTAGGTTCCTACCTCAGGCCAAAGCCTTACACTCAGCCAAAAGGCCTACACTCAGCCACCCAGGCCTACACTCAGCCAATTAAGGCCTACACTCAGAGTTCTTCAACTCCTACACTCAGGCAACCAAGCCCTACCCTCAGCCTTTATAAAATAGGCTTACAATTCTCTCAGATCCAATGGATCCTACAATTTAAAATAGAAAGTATAATAGATAACTCTACAACTCAGAAATAGGAGAGGAGTTGAGAGATTCTTGAAGAGTTCTTGGAAGAACTCAGTTAGATCCAAACTGACTTAGCTTCCTTCAAAGCTTCTTGATTAGAACTGAATTAGTCTGAATCTTCTGCAGTTGTTCCTTGACCTCTGCTTCTTGAAATCCAGATGACTCTGAATTCTTCTTCTCAGCCTTAGTTCCAAAGACTGAATACTTGGTTGGAGCTCTCTCTCTCCAACTTCTTAGATCTGCTGATGCACAGCAAGATCTTCTTGTATTGATCCTCAATATATCACTTTTTCAAAGATCTGAACTCTCTCTGTAAAAACTTTGTCAACCACTTCTATATTAGTTCAACAATCCTTAATCTCAATCGATCAATCTTTATCTGTAAACTATGGGTGCCTATTTATAGGCTTCCTTCATGGTAACCGGCTGGTCCGGTTCATAACAGACTTCTGATATCACTGACAGTTGATGTCGACCGGCTGGATCGGCAGCTGTCTTGTCAACCAGTCACTTCTTGAAATTCCTCTAACTGTCAGATAATGTCGAGACTTTCTGTTCTTAAGTGTCGACACTTATAGGCCAAGTGTCGACACATGTTGTGTAAGTGTCGACACAAGTCTACAAGGTGTCGACACAATTCCTTGTATGTCTCGACACAGTTTCTTCTGCATGTGTCGACACTGAAATTGAGTGTCGACACAAGTACTTGTACTTCATTCTGCAACTGTATTCTTCTAAGTGTCGACACAACTCCTTTGTGTCGACACAAACTTTATGTGTTGAAACTGTCAAGTGTCGACACTGCTTCTTGGTGTCGACACAAGTCTTCACTTTTGTTTCTTCAGCTGAGTGTCGACACATTCCTTTAGTGTCGACACTTGTACTTAGAATAATTTGTAACTTTTCTGATCTTTACTAAGTGTCGACACAGCTCCTTGTGTCGACACTTTCTTCAAGTATAGAGTCTTCAACTAAGTGTCGACACATTGTGCTGAGTGTCGACACTTTCTTCAAGTGTTGACTCTTCTGCATAGTGTCGACACATTGTGTTGAGTGTCGACACTTGGACTTAGATTCTGCAGACTTTTGCTGAGTGTCGACACTTACTTCAAGTGTCGACACTTTCTGGTGTTGACTCAGCTCTTCTAGGTGTCGACACTTCTGCTAAGTGTCGACACAGCTTTTCTGCATTCTTCTACACTGAGTGTCGACACAGCTCCTAGTGTCGACACTTTCTGACTGGTGTCGACTCTTCTTCCCAGGTGTCGACACAATGACTCCAAGTGTCGACACTGCTTGTCTAGGTGTCGACACAAGCTTTCTCAAGTGTCGACACTTTCCCTCTGGGTGTCGACATATGGACTTAGAATTTTTAGCTTCAGTCCAGTGTATTCCTAACCTGCACAAGTAACTCAAACAAACATCAAATACACTATGATGTATATCATTGAGTTAGGTGAGGCTTCTTCAAATCAGATACATTTGACAAATGTACCCAACAGGATCCTCATGATCCGGCAGGTCCTTCACCGAGAAGGTGATCTTTTCATCTGGGGGCGGGGTCTGGGAGGTTGAGGCAACGCTCCTTCGGTACATGACATGGAGGCTTGCCTTCCGAGTGGCCTCAACCCCCACTCCACCGTGGATCACTCCTATACCACCTCGGGTTCCCACGTCGACCGGTCCTCGCATATATCATCACCCACTTCTCTGGGTAGAACCTCTTCCACCGCACCGGCGGCTGCAGCTGGGCAGGGCCTCTCGCCCCCTCACCTCCAAGAACTCGGGGCAGGTGGCTGTGGCGTGCCCCTCCTCCTGGTGGAAGTCGCAGTACGGTAGCGCTCCTCCCCTTTTTCGGCGGGCTGGACGCTCTCTCCTGTTACCTCTTCCCCCTCCTATCGCCAAGGCTTGCTGTGGAGGGGGTAAGAGTTGCCTTGGGGCTTGCCTCTAGAAGTTGTACCTCCCTTGGCCCCCATGGAAGTTCCCCCCTCCTTGGATGAGAGCTCTTCCTGGACCTTGGGCAGGTCCTCCCTGCTGCCTCCAGCCTGGTTCCGGACCCTCATGTCCCTGGAACCCCTGAGTTCTCTGCTCCTCTCTCCTTCTTCCTTCCTGATGCCTTGAGCCACCCTGCTCCTTTGACTCTGTCTATGTCAACTTTGCCAATTTCTTGACAAACGCCGGGTTGGATGCCTCCATGGCAATCTCCTCTACCGCCCTTTCCATCAGCTCCTCGAAGGAAAGGGGGGCCTTCCGGGTCAAGCTCATCTTGAAGAAGCCCTCCTTCAGCCCAACGGTGAAGGCCATCTGGAGAGCATACCTGGCATCTCCTGGACCTCCAAGATCTCCTCTTGGAACCTGTCTACGTAGCGGGCCAGCGGCTCCTCGGCCCCTGCCTTATCAAGAAGATGGACTCAGGACTCCTCTTCCGCTTCTTGGAGGTGGAGAAGCGGAGCTGGAAGCTTCGGCTCAAGTCCTCGAACCCGTAGATCGACCTCGGAGGGAGTTGATGGAACCAGTTCATTGCCTTCTCCTTCAACGTGATCGCAAAGAGGCGACACTTGAAGGCGTCCGTCATCGGCCTGATGGAGACGGCATCCTCGAACCACTGCAGATGCTGGACGGGGTCATCCTTCCCCGTACAGTAAGCCATGTCTGACTCTCTGAACCCCTCGGGAACGGGAGCTGAGATAATTAGCTCGCTGAAGGGTGACCCCCTAAGGGTGGTCTCGCCACCTCCACTCGCGCGACCTGCTCGCCTTGAAGGTTGGCACTCACCGGGCTGGAGAACAGCTCCCGGCCGGTGAGGTCTCGCTCGACCCCATCGCCCATCCTCTCCTTCCCGGGCCTTCTTCCTGGGACACTTCCTTCTCCCCCGCTGGGGTCATCTCGCCTAGACCCCTGGGAGTCGACTCGTCGAGGGGGGGAGCTAGCTCCTGGGGGGTCGGGGTGGAGCTGCCACCCTGAGGAGCAATGCTTCGCAGCATCTCCATGATGCCCTGGATGGAGGCCATGAACTCTTGCCTCCCCACAAAGGGTCCTGGGGTGGGGAGCTCGCCGAGATCGTCACTATCTCCTTGACCTCCTGTCATGACACCCTCTCGAGATCTTCTGTGCTGGTCACTCTCCACGCTCACCGCACCAAAATGTTGAAACCAGAAACCTGGTCTCTGTGGAGTTCGGGGTCCCTAGAAAGGGATGAACTCACACCTACTACACTCAAGAGAACGTCACGGACCAAGGGATCAAGAAGCTAAGAACAGACCCTCGGCTCTAGCGCGGAGGTCCCACCTCACACCCGGAAGGCTACCTGAGCACTTCCCCTCCCTAGCCAATGCTCGAGCTAGGGTGCCTTGGAGGAGCTCTCTCAACTCTACCAAGAAGAAACTAAGGGAGGAGCAAGCAAGAAGAAGAAGATGAAGTCCCTCTCCAAGGCACCCAAGGGGGTCTATTTATAGTTTTCCAAAACCCTTAGACCAAAATGACCGAGATACCCTCACGCCCAAAAAGCCTTGGGCCAATAGAAAACAGCCACGCCGGGGGGTAAAGGGGGAATTTTCCCCGAGGGCAAGAAGGTAAAACTGCAAGGGGGGGGGGGGGCAAGGGCGAGACCGCGGCCTCCGACCGGTCTCGCCCCGCCAGGCCGCCAAGCAAGAAGAGGCGAGGGCGAGACCCTGGCCCCCGGCCGGTCTCGCCCCGCTAGGCCGCCGAGCAAGAAGAGGCGGGGGCGAGACCCTGGCCCCCGGCCGGTCTCGCCCCGCTAGGCTGCCGAGCAAGAAGAGGCGGGGGCGAGACCCTGGCCCCCGGCCGGTCTCGCCCCGCTAGGCCGCCGAGCAAGAAGAGGCGGGGGCGAGACCCTGGCCCCCGGCCGGTCTCGTCCCGCTAGGCCGCCGAGCAAGAAGAGGCGGGGGCGAGACCCTGGCCCCCGGCCGGTCTCGCCCCGCTAGGCCGCCGAGCAAGAAGAGGCGGGGGCGAGACCCTGGCCCCCGGCCGGTCTCGCCCCGCTAGGCCGCCGAGCAAGAAGAGGCGGGGGCGAGACCCTGGACCCCGGCCGGTCTCGCCCCGCTAGGCCGCCGAGCAAGAAGAGGCGGGGGCGAGACCCTGGCCCCCGGCCGGTCTCGCCCCGCTAGGCCGCCAAGAGTTTGAAATATTGGCGGCCTGCGACCTGGCGGCCTGAGGCGGCTTGCGGCCTGGCGGCCTGGGCGGCCTGGCGGCCTGGGCAGCCTGGGCGGCTTGCGCCCTGGCGGCCTGGGCGGCTTGCGGCCTGGCGGCCTGGGCGGCTTGCGGCCTAGCGGCCTGGGGCGGCTTGCGGCGGCTTGCGAAGAGCGCCTTGGGGGGAGAAATATTTTCTCCCCCTACTAGTATGTATTTCAAGTTCACCAAAAATTGGCCCCTAGGAGTGCAAAACTCCCAAAAAGCTTAAAAACTTGCTTACCTTGTTTTGGGGCCCACTCTTCGCGAATACAGGGTTGTACACATGAGACTACCAATTATTTTAGAATATCTTAATTGATCTATGCCGGTCTCTTCATTAGGACTCAACTTAATATTATGATCAAACGGTGTCTCAACAGGCCTACAGTCTTTGTATCCCCAAGTAGAAAGTAGTTGCTCTATATAATGAGCCTAGCTAAGGGTGGCTCTACCTTTGTCAACTCTAACTTTCATACCTAATAGGGTATCCACAGGACCAAGGTCCTTCATGTCAAAAGCTTCTGCGAGAGTGGATTTGACATCCCTCACTGCAGCAAGATCTGAACCCAGAATCAACATGTCATCCACATATAGGCATATGATGACTGTTTGATTTGCCATCGAGCGGTAGTAGAGGCACTTGTCTGAGAGACTGGACTGAAATCTAACGCTCTTTACCACTTGATCAAATTTAATGTGGCCACATCTTAGGTGCTTGTTTAAGCCCATAGATTGATTTATCGAGCTTGCATATTTTGTCTCTTAGATCCTTGTGCACATAACCTTCAAGTTATACCATATAGATCTCTTCATCAAGCTCTCCATTTAAGAAGGCTGTTTTTACATCCATCTGATGAACTATAAAGTTCTCGATAGAAGCTATGGCAAGAAGAATCCTAATAGTGGACAGGTGACACACAGGTGAATAGACGTCAAAATAGTCAATTCCCCCCTGTTGTTTATAACCTTTAGCTACTAGACGTGCTTTATATCTGGCTATAGACCCATCACTGTGCAATTTCTTCTTCAGTACCCACTTGCATCCTAAGACTTTAGCTCCTTTCGGCAGGTCAACTAGATGTCAAGTGTTGTTTTGTAGCAGCGAGTTCATCTCATCGTCGATGGCTTCTGCCCACATAACGCATCTCTAGATCTCATTGCTTCCTGATAGGAGAATGGATCGTCCTCTAAGTGGTAGGTGACGAAGTTCTCACCAAAATTCTTAGGGACTCTATCTCTTGTAGACGTTTTAACAGGAACAGGTTCCACCTCTAGAGGTTGGGGAGCAGTGCCAGAGGGGCCAGCTTCAGGTTCTACAGTAGATTCTGCAATCACGTCAGTAGACCCGTGGACGGTTAAGCCATGATCTTTGATAAATTTATGTTCAAAGAAAATAGCATCTCTAGACTCTATCACTATATTAGTGGATAGATCCAGAAACCTGTCAGCTGCACTATCTTCTACACTACCTAGGTAAACACATGTTGTTGTTCTAGGTCCCACCTTAGGTCTCTTAAGGTCTTGTAATCGCACATATGCGATACAACCCCAAGTCTTTAGAGTATCATATCTACAAGGATGACCATGCCATAACTCATACGAGATAGAAATGAGTTTTGAGTGAGGCACTCTATTCAGAATGTGATTCGCAGTAAGAACTGCTTCTCCCCAAAAGGAGTTGGGCATGCCAGTTGTTAGGAGCATAGAGTTCGACATCTTTGTTAAAGTTCTATTCTTACGCTCGACAACGCCATTAGACTCGAGTGAGTAAGGAGCTGTGGTTTCAAGGATTATGACCTCAGAGGCACAAAATTCCTTAAACTCAGTTGCAGTGTATTCTCCTCCTCAATCACTTCTGAGTCTCTTGATTTTAAGGTTCAACTGATTTTTCACACGAGACTTAAAGATTTTGAAAGTCTCAAAGGCCTCATCTTTCGATCTCAACAAATATACATGACAATATCTCAAAAAATCGTCTATGAAGGTAATTAGATACTTCTTTCCCCCTCCAGTGATATGACTCCAGAAATCACAAAGGTCTGAATGTATCAATTCCAGAAGTTGTGTGCTTCTAGACACCGACTTGAAATGTGTTCTAGTAATTTTGGTTTGCGCACACACCTCACATTTGTCAAATCGAATAGATATATCTAAAGGGATGTTTTGACTCTTAGCTACATCTAGCATTTTCCTTTAGTTCACATGTTCTAGTCTGTTATGTAACAACTTAGGATCAATAGGATTAGAACTCACTTGGTTAATGCTATCGTTATTCAGGTTAAGTCTATACATTCCGTTGATCATATACGCACACCCAAAATAATGTGAATTGACCATTAAGGTCATTCTACCATTTTGAGTACTGAAGGTCATCCCAGCCTTATCTAATAAGCTTATGAAAATCAGATTTTTAGTTATGCAAGGAACTACTTTAACATTTTTTTAAAAACAAAGTTTTACCTGAAGAGAGGACCAGCTCAGCTGTCCCGGCATGAGTGACAGCAGTCTCTCCTCCATTGCAATCTTCCACTTTCTCCTGGACTGCCACGACCTCAGAGAGAAGACCTCTGTCATTAGTAACATGACATGTAGCACCGCTATCCAGCCACCACTCAGAGGAAGTACTGCGGTGACTACTCCCGACCATAGCCACGAATGGCCCGGGTTCCGGGTTGTCGACCGGCAGATGTCCATCATATTGATCCTTCAGGCGGATGAGTCCTTTGAGTTCTTCCAGAGTGGTCTGCTCCTCCAGTCTGAAAGTGAACCACCCAGGAGGCAGCTTGTGCAGAATCAGACTTACAAAGAGACTATCGGATATTACAGACTGTTCGTCCGCCAACTTGAGACGCAGTATTTCCAGATTAACAATTTGGGAGGTTATAGAAGAATTTGTATCAAATTTTAAGTCAAAGAATTGCTCACTAAGTGGAATCCTCAACGATCTCTCCTCCTCTTGGAAGCGCGCGTTCAAGCAATCCCAAATCTCCTTTGCAGTCTTACAACTACAGTAGGTCATGGCGAGACGAGGATTTAGGGATCTTCGGAGATAGTCCCTACACAAAACATCATCCTTACCCCACTGAAATACGTCTACATCCTCTCGGGTAGTGGCGTAATCACTCAGAACTGTGTAGAAAATTCCACATTCTTTCATCCCCAATTTGACGTGCAATTTCCAAACATGGAAATCAGTGGGAGCGAACGACTGAAGATTCATGATATCGAGAGATCTACACCTCGACATCTCAATTAATCTTGAACAGAAAAACTAGTAAGAAGTCACCTGATTCGCACGGAGACGATCCAGTTTCTTCAGATCCAATCCAGAAAATTTGTTTGTATCCAAGCAATATAGAGAGGATGCAAAACTCCTCCACAGCCTAAAAAAAAACATAGTGATGCCAGTGAATTCCTCTTCCACTAGATCTAAAAGTGACCTTTTATTTTTTCTTTGGAAAGCTGGATGACTTGACTGGATCCAGTCAACCAGAGAACAAACTCCCAACCTTGCTGCAGTGAAGCAATGGTCGAGGACTTTCTCCTCAATCGGCTGAGATGCAACCTGTCAGAGATGATCCTTCCTCCTTCAACGACGGGGTTGCAGAATTTTCCAACGGCGGCAAACAACTCGCCAACAGTAACATGGGCAGAGAATCCGGCGGCGCAGATATCTGGCGGCGAACTTAAGATTCTCAACTGAGAAAAAAACTGAGGTTGCGATCTCCTACACAGATCTGGAAAATTCGCAAAATGTCTGGCGAAAGCATACGAATCGGAGACGGCAAAATCTTGCTGCAACTAGCAATATGAGATCAGCGATGCACAGATCTTGAACGGAAGGAACCACAAAAAAAACAGAGTTGGCCAGATCTGCATAGATCTGCGAGCGCAGCAGCTCAAGAGGCGGCGCTCTGCAAACAGCGACGGCGGAGGCACTTGATCCGGCAACGCGCAAGATCGGCTGCAGAGGAGGACGGATCTGCAACTACCAGCAAGAAAGATACATACGGAGAGATCCTCCAGAACGGCTGGATCTGGATCGGCTTGAACGCAGCAAAAGTCGCCGATCTAAACGACAGGAGAAGACGCGAGGTCGATCTCCACTCATGCGATCCTGATTCGCGATCGGCTTCCAGCAAACCGTCGCAAGGACGGTGAAGACAAGCGGTGGTCAAATCGCGTACAGGAACGACAGTTTCCTCTTCCCGACTGAGAGCGGTGGGCTGCGGCGGATTCACAAATCGCGAAGAAGAATGCGACGGCGGAACGACAACCTAGCGAAGGAAGAAGCCGCTGCTTCTGATACTCTGGTGAAGCGAACGCCGGAGAAAATCGCAGAGAGCGGCGGAATCGGGAAAAACTCAGAGCGAAACCCTTGAACGGGTATCTTGAGAATGTAGAGGAGGGTTTGCTCAAGGCTCAAGATAGTCCACATAACCCTATCAAGTTTGGAATAGAGATTATATAGTATCTCCAGAGTAGAGCCAAGCCCTAGAGCGACACGAACCCAATAACCCGTTCCGAGTCGGACCTGACACGAGCGGACATAAAACCCAATATCATTAACATAATGTTGCATGTTTGGTCATAAAATTGTGAGTGCTTCCGTTGTCTAAAAATATATATAGCTTTGATTGCCATATTTTACCTTTAATCAGGAGAGATTTAGATGAAATCTCATTAGTGTACTGTCACGGCCCAGGTCCGGCTCAAGGAGGTTTAGTGGGACCCAACTGGTTAAACCGTGAGAGTTGCAGCCCAAGTGAGCCCAACACATTTCTGACATGTTTATCAGCGCAGCGCGGTGTTGACGTTGGGTCTCGAATCAAAGGGTGCGGGGTTCGAGACCCAACGCCAACACCGCGATGCGCTGATAAACATGCCAGAAATGTGTTGGGGTCACTTGGGCTGCAACACTCACGGTTTAACCAGTCGGATCCCACTAAGCCTCCTTGAGCCGGGCCTGAGCAGTGACATGTACTGACACTAATTTCAGGATCGACAAAATCTTCTCAACATGGATCATTATGATCACATTTCGGTGATTGATCATCCATTTCGTTCTCTTGTTCTCCATCAAAGTAATAGATGGACGACTTATTTTTACATATGAAATATTGTTCACGTTCCCGGCGGGCTTGTAGTTCTATAGGGGTTAAGCGTTTAACAACCATGCGAACATTACAGTGGTGTGAGTTTGAGTGTTGAACATCAAGTTGATTTCCCAAGTTATTAGAATGCACAGGCCAATGTTTCGATAACCGTTGTTCTTCTTGGAATTGATATTCGAATCGACGTGCTAGCTAAAAAGTGTCATGTACAATTGGTGGATGTTGAGGAATTATTGCGCGGCGGATATGAGTTTTTAGCTCCCAAAGAAAATTACGTCATAAAACATATTGAGAAAAAACATCAACTTGACAAACTAGAATTTTGAAAGTATCATGATAAGCTGAAACTGTAGACGCTTGAGTTACTTTCATAAACTTACCCATCAGAACTTCATAATTCGTAGAACCAAAACCGTTCACAATTGCATTCTTCAATGTACGCCAATCGGGGCACAAATCGTTGCATAGTATTCCTTAGAACCGTCATGAGGTGGGTCTATCCAAATGCATGAAAACAATAAACACATAATCAAGAGGATTGATTTTAGGATACCTGAAATACATATCTATTTTATAGATATAGTCTGTGGATCTCCGCTGAGAACATGTTGCAAATTACTTTTACGAGGGCGATACTATGTCCGTTAGATTTGTAGCATGCTGGTATTGCATCTTGAAAGTTGTTTGGTCGTTGTACTGAGGCAAATGACGACATGTTTTGCGTGGACAATGAACTATTTAACCATCGTGCGACCGATAACCCATTCTGCACGGGCATGGAGTGCTATTAAAATCGATCGGTCCGAGTGCAGATAAAAAGTCATGTTCCATGCAAATAAATTTTCTAACGGCCAATTACGGTTACGAAGAATAATTAGCGCACAAAATAAAATAAAATAAAATAAATGAACAAACACCACAAACAAAAGACACACCAGATTTTAAAGTTGTTCCCCGAAAAATAAATATGGGTACTCTCACTGTGCTGGCGGAGATCAATAATATTAATGATTTCTCAAACATACAATACGACTAAAATGAAGGAATACAATTGAACCGAAAAAAGATGAAAAATCTCGAACCCTACAAGATCCGGCCGTAAACGTTGCAGCGAGAAATCAAGACGACGACTGGAAGAAGGGCTATGATTCGACAGTCGGCGGGAAGAATAACTTCGAAGAGGAAGACCGACGGCCAAGCACCAAGCTATGCTGAAAGAACTCTGCCGAGAAGAAGCTGCTGCACTGCACTGTTTGGATGGCCGACCACACCGCTATATATAGGTGGTGGAAGAAAATCCAAAATAGGCATGACAACCACCATGGAAGGAGATCAATCCCTTCCAAAAAAAATCATCCATCATCACCGGAATAATGAGGATGTCAAATTTGGAGCGGTCTCCAAAACGGGCTGGCGGCAACAATGGAAGGTGATCAAAGATTTCTTCAAAGAAATCCTCCATTAATATCAGAATAATGTAGATTGCATAATTGGAGGGAATTCCAAAATAAGAGGGGGCCGGTCAGGAGGAGAATCCGGCTAAAAATCATGGGAGATAACGGCAAATATGCAACAATGGAGTCCAAGATACTAGTCTGTGATGAAGATGCTCCACTAAGATTGATGATCGGAGCCCGAAACCGGGACGATCCCTCCGTCGCTTTCAACCGAACAGATGGGGCGCGCCAAGCTCATAATTTTGAGCCATAATTAAGTCGAAATCTCCCAACTGCTGAAAGGGGTCATCGTCCGGATAAAGGTTTGAAGTTCGTGAGATTCTTGAAATTGATCTTGATTTTTCCGAAGGTTTTCTTGTCCTGGATGTTGTGTGTAATAAATATAGTTCTCGAGCAAAGCATTCTTGTGTGATTCTAATGGAATCACAAACTGAAGTGTGTTGTTCCATGTAGATGGCATGTTGGCGATCCAAATCCGTTCATGCAACACGTCGAACGAGTGAGGTAGTGGGTATGATCTGTGCAGTGTTGCCGCGGGCGACAACCGGAGGGTAAGTGCCCCTCCATGAAGAGGCAGACTCAACGAAAGCACCCGTTGTTACCGTAGTGAAAGGTTGCTAGCAAGAATGGCTGATAGGCCGAGAGAGAGAAATATGATAGGAGAGAGAGGAATTACAAATAAGAAAGATTTTATACATGCTTTACTTTTGATTATAATGACCAAGTCATTTATAGAATTAATCCTCTTATAACTATTATATTTAGGGATGAAAGTTGAGTTGAGCCGGCTCGAAAGCTTGATAAGTCGGCTTGAAAAAAGCTCAACTCGAGCTCGAGCCTGTGGAGCTGTTGCTCGATTACGAGTCGAGCTCGAGCTCGGATATTATTGTTCATGAGTTCACGAGCCGGTCTGCGAGCTTTTTATTCATATATTTTAAAATAAAAAAATAAAAAGAAAATCAAACTCATAAGCTAAAAACCTTGTGAACAGTTCGAGCTCGAGCTCGAAATGATTACCTCGAGCTCGGCTCGAGCTCGACTCATTTGCACAATTACATTACATTGCTATAGTCTATAGCCAAAACAACATGGCGTTTTATTATAAATCAAACAGCTACATAAAACGCTACACATTCTCACACAGATATTATTCAGTCTAGATTACTTTGATTCCTCCTAACATGGAAGGAAATGGAAGCCACTCCAAAGACCCGCCACTCTGCTTGAAATGGCCGTGGGACGCCCTCTCAAACCCTAAACCCTCCACCACCTGCGGGGGCTTCAAGGTGCCATGGATCTTTAAATCATTGCACAGTCTGGGATCTCTAGCTCAGACCATCCTCTTCAATCCCGCTGCTGTCTTCAGCTCCGGCGAACTTTCTACGGTGCCCCGCCGACAGACTGCCAGGTTATCGTCGGCGAAACCGCTTACGCGAGAGGAGCAGGGAGAGGCGGAAGAACGAGCACTTGCGTCGGCGCTGGCTAGCGGGAAAGCGGCGACGGTCGTTGAATTTTACTCGCCTAAGTGCAGGCTCTGCAACTCTTTGCTCGATCTCGTGCTGGAGCTAGAAGCCCGAAATTCGGATTGGGTCAACTTCGTCCTCGTCGATGCGGAGAATGACAGATGGCTTCCGGAGGTTACAGTCTTTTGAGCCTTATCTTATTTACTGATGTTCAAAACCTTGAGTAGCATTTCTTTTACTTGATTTTATTTATTTATTCTACTTGTATTTGTGCTTGCCTCTGAGGAATCTATGATGGAAGAGAGGGAATGATTTGAAGATTAGGCTCCAAAATCTTGGAACTTTTTCTTAAGATTCAACAGAGTTTGAACATTATTTTTTTAAAATTCCAGCTATATTAGCCAGCCATCATTTTAGTTGCTATCTTGAGGTTTACATATATTTGATTTACTTGTATTTGTGCTTTAGTTCTTCTGATTTCTTCAAAATGTTGCTATTTGAATGTTCCTTTAAGAAATACCTGCAATTACATAATTGATTGCTAACATTTTCATTGCTAAGAAGGTAATACCGATACAAAATAACAGGATGCAGTTACTACCTGCCATTCTAGATGATTGTGTTGAAAGGGGGCCGACCCACTCATGTGAGTATCCCGGACCGCCACCAGCCGAACTGCAGTCCACCGGCCCCAACCCGCTCTCCACACAACCGCGTGCGGTCAATCTCCCAAACCGGGCTGACCTCCTTATAACTGGTTTGTGGCGGGTTGTTGAGACCGGCGAGGCGCTGCGCTTGCCCGACCTCTATCCCACGACCTCCTTTCAATGAGAAGTGATCCAGTTAAGCGTCCCTACGGGGACTTCCCAAGAGGTCACCCATCCCGAAACTACTCTCATCGGAGCACGCTTAATTATAGAGTTCTTTCACTTCTCAACACCAATTCAGCTCCATCTCAGTTGGTGATGAGAAGGTGGAAAACTCCATAGTTAAGCGTGCTCGGCCTGGAGTAGTCACGGGATGGGTGACCTCCTGGGAAGTACCCGTGGTGTGCGCTTGACTATTGAGTTTGTCTCATCTAAGGGAGAATGTGGCCTCCAACAACCCGCCACGTGGCCAGTTTAAGGTAGGCCACCGGGTGTTGGGCTTGGGCCGAACGCGACACATGGAGATGGGTTGGGTCGGTTGGGCTGTTGCCCTCTAAGGGAGTTTAAGGAAGGCGGCCCAGATACCTTGCGAGGTGGGATACCGCCGCACGCCCCTTCTAACAAAAACCGGTTTTTGTTGAAAGGGGGCCGGCCCACTCATGTGAGTATCCCGGGCTGCCCCCAGCCGAACTGCAGTCCACCGACCCCAACTCGATCTCCACACAACCGCGTGCGGTCAATCTCCCAAACCGGGCTGACCTTCCTTTAACTGGTTTGTGACGGGTTGTTGAGGTCGGCGAGACGTTGCGCTTGACCGACCTCGATCCCCTGACCTCCTTTCGATGAGAAGTGATCCAGTTAAATATGGTCAAAGGCAGAAGAAGTTCATGAACATCTTCGGAAAGGCCTGAATAACCATGATGAACACATGCCAAAATTTTGCAGCAGATTTGGAGAAAAAAAAATGCAATCCATCTCTTTGCCAAGGTTTTGCAGCAGATTTGGAGAAAAAAATGCAATCCATTCTCTTTTTCAAATTTTTGAACACTATGGTAATTATCGAGGTTTTGAGAATCGGACCGGACGTGGAATCGGTCTTGAGAGAGGTTCAAGGTTCAACCGGTTGAGCGGTTGAACCTGGGTTGAACCGTTTTGATATTAGTGATTAGAATTGTAACGTATCATCAATTGAATGTACAAATTAAACATATAATATATAAAGTTTTGAACATTAACATAAGTAATAAATGTAAAAATGTGACAAAGTTTTAGACCTTGACCTAAACTCATAAAAATGATGTCTTACAAATCATCACGGTTTTGAGAACCAAACCGGATGTGGAACTGGTCTTGAGAGAGGTTAAAAGTTTAACCGGTTGAACCAGGGTTGAACCATTTCGACATTAGTGATTAGAATTGTAACGTATCATCAACTGAATGTACAAATTAAACATATAATATATAAACTTTTGAACATTAACCTAAGTAAATGTGACAGTTTTAAACCTTGACCTAAACTCATAAAAATGATAAGTCTTTCAAAACATATCAATTTAAAACACGGTGACTTGTTAGTACTTAATAAAAAGTGAAATCATTTTATATGAATAGATCATCCAAATCATATTCACTAAAAGCTTTTCCTCCAAAGGGTTCAAAGTCCGCATCTTCAAGTGTATTCGGAGCACACTTATTATTTACAAAAAATAATAATTCTATCATACATATTAATTCATAATTATTACCCCAAATTAGTAACATATATACAAACTTATCATTTATTTGATCATTTTGTTGGCAACTTGGTTGAGCTTCTCCATCAACCGGTATAGCATATTCCTCATATATTTCTGTTGAGGGAAAAAAGAGGAAAAATGATTATTATTGCAGAATAAGAGGCACCCATATATTTATATGGGTTTACATAACATATTCCAACACTCCCCTCAAGTTGGGCGAGTAATGTTTGTCATGCCAAACTTGCTTAGTATCTTGTCAAACGAGTTCAAACTCAGTCTTTTGGTAAGCACATCTAGATGCAAGCTGCTGGTTTGATGGAACAAACGAGGTACTCACACAATTCCCCTAACAATATATTTCTTGATGAAGTGTCTGTCGATCTCCACATGTTTGGTGCGATCATGTTGCACCGGATTGTGGGCAATATTGATAGTTGCTTTATTATCATAGTAGATCTTGATTGGACCATCACACTCCACGCTAAGGTCCATCATAATCGACTGGATCCACAACCCTTCACATATCCCCTGCTCCATAGCACGAAATTCTGTCTCTGTGCTGGATCTGACTACATGTTTCTTACTCCCCCAGGTCGTCAAATTACTCCCAACAAGAGAGCAGTACCCTGATGTTAACCTCCAGTCATCCACTGATCCTGCCCAGCCCGCATTCGTATAGACCTCTACGGTCAATGCATCATTGGGTGAGAACAAAATTCCTTTGCCAGGAGTGTATTTTAGATACCTCAGAACTCTGTACGCAGCATCCAAGTGATGTGATCTAGGAGAATGTATGCACTGACTAAGGACCCCCACATCATAAGATGTCCGGACGAGTGTGAGAGAGATAGATAAGTTTCCTCGCCAGTCGTGGGAAGCCAAGCATGTCATCAACAACTTCTCATTCATCTCTTCCAAGTTTGTAATTGACCTCAATTGGGGTTTCCGCCGACCTGCACCCGAGCATTCCAGTTGTCTCAAGTAAGTCCAAAATATACTTCCTTTGAGATATAAAGATCTCATGCTTGGATCTAGCTACCTCAATGTCCTTCACTTCAAATTCCCTAGACAATCTGGACTTTAGAAGTTCAACCTCTTCGATATCATTGTCAGTTATTACTATATCATGCACATAAACAATGAGAGCAACCACCTTACCCTCACTATGTTTCACAAACAAGGTGTGATCAACATTGCTTTGTTTGTACCCGAAAGAGATCATAGCCCGGTGAAATCTCCCGAACCACGCACGTGGAGATTGCTTCAAGCCATACAGAGTCTTCTTCATCCTGCAAACTTTCCCTGTCGACCCTTCTTGACTAACACCCGGAGGCAGGGACATGCAAACTTTCTCCTCAATGTCATCGTGGAGAAATTCGTTTTTCACATCCAACTGAAGGAGACTCCACCCTTTACACACAACATATGAAAGCAAGATCCTGATGGAGTTCATTTTTGCAATTGGAGCAAATGTCTCATGATAGTCGATGTCTGTTATCTGCGTATATCCTCTCGCCACCAACCTGGCTTTGAATTGTTCCACAAGTCCTTGAGAGTTCTGCTTCACAAAGAAAACCCACTTGCATCACACAACTGTTTTTCCCTTAAGGAGTTGGACCAGCTTCCAAATATTATTTTTGTCAAGGGCTTCCATCTCCTCCAACATGGCTGCCTTCCACTCACTATGCTCAAAAGCTTCCTGCCATGACTGAGGAATAAAAATGGAGGTCAAGGAGGTGACAAATGCTCTGTGTAGGAGAAAAGAAGTCATAAGTCACAAAGTGAGAAAGAGGATGCAGGGTAGAAGCAGAACTACCTTTGTCAGTACCTGACGATGGATCAGATGATGACACAGGTTGAATGGCAAGAGCCTGAGTGTTCGTGCCCCTTCTACGTCGCGTGTAGACCTGCAAAAGAGGAGGAATCCCCAGAGTAATAGGATCGGAAGGTGGCAGTGGTGGCACTGGAGTAGTAGGAATGGGAGGTGGCACCACAAGAGATGGATGAATAGGCAGAGGAGGAGGAATAGGTAGTGGAGCAGGAGGGGAACTCACTTCTGTAGCTGTAGTCTTCCCCTGAAGAGAGGTCCCATAATAAACGTCGGATTCTTGGAAAGTGACATTCATAGTAACAAATACCCGCTTGGTAATTGGGTGAAAGCACTTATAGACTTTCTGAATAGGAGAGTAGCCAATAAACACACACTTCAGGGTGCGGAGATCAAGTTTGGTCTTAGGATGGGTGTGGACAAAACACGCACAACCAAAGACACGAGAAGAGAGAGAGGTAGGACGGACCCCTAGAGTGGTGAGAGGGGTCTGAAACCCAAGGACCCGCGTAGGAAGACGACTGATGAGGTAGGCCGCGGTGAGAACAACATCACCCCAGTAATACTTCGGGAGATGCATCCGAAGGAAGAGCCATCTAGCCACCTCAAGGAGGTGCCGATTCTTGTGCTCAGCCACCCCATTCCGAGCAGGAGTGTAAACACAAAAGGTTTGGTGAATGATACTCAGGTCACTCGGATATTTTTCAAAGCGATCGTCAATATATTCACGACCATTATCACTACTTAGGATTTTAACTGTAGCACCATATTGAGTAGTGACCATCTTGTGAAAGTGTTGGAAAATATAAAACACCTCACTTTTATGCTTCATTAAGTAAACTCAGGTATATCGAGAATAACAATCAATAAAAGAAACAAACCAAGAGCAACCAGAAATAGAAGCAGCAGAGCTAGGACCCCAAACATCAATATGAATAATTGCAAACGGCACTGAGTTATGAGGAGACATAAGGGGAAGGGTACTACGATGATGTTTACCCAGTCGACACACATCACAATGAACAAAATTAAGCAAAATAGAAGACTTAGTAGGAAACAACAACTTCATAATAGCAACAGGAGGATGTCCTAGCCGACAATGCCAGGTATCCAACTCAGAGGGATGACTAACAAGAAGAGCTTTGGGAGGCCGATTGATTCTGGATGAAGCAGTGGCATAGGGGTCGAACACATAGAGCCCATTACATAGTATACTAGAGCGAATCACTGTCCTCGTCTTCAGGTCCTGAAAAATACAGGAGGTAGGAAAAAAAGTCACTAAGCAATTCATAGAGTTAGTCAGATGACTAATAGAGAGGAGATTGCGGGTGAAAGCAGGAACATGAAGAATAAATGAGAGGGTAAGAGAAGAGCATAAAATGGATCCTTTCCCAGCAATGGGAGATAGGAAGGGATACATCGAGAATGCTCACTTTGTCCCTGCTAGACAGAGGTGTGTATGACACAAAACCTGTGGCCGAGCCGGTCATGTGGTCTGTAGCCCGGAATCAATTATCCACTGAGAGGATGGGTGGGAGGAAGCCGAGTGAGCACCTGCAGGTCCCTACTGAGCATAGGAAGAGGAGGTAGAACCGGACGACTCCGCTGGAGGTCCGAGCATCATCCGGCGGAACGCCAGAATTTCTTCAGCTGAGGGAGCCAGGGGCCGCATTGGAATCCAGAGAATGAGTAGCAGTAAAGTCCTCCCCAGCATCAGACAAGTGGGCTGATTGGGGCAGAGGAGGCCTGTGCAAAGAGCAACCACCTCCACAGCCACCACGAGAGGCAGGCTCGCCTTGAGGAGGAAAGCCATGAAGTTTGAGGCATGTGTCTCTAGTATGGCGGGCCTTCCTGCAATAATCACAAGCTAGGTAATCTTTCTCCGCAATCTAGTGTCACAGGCATGGGCAGATCCCTCGGTGGCAGAGTCTGGAATTAGAGTCAGGCGGCGGTCGAATTCCTGCTCGACAAGGCTGTACACCTCGGGCAAAGAAGGTAGAGGAGAACGACCAAGGATCTGAATGCTGATCGGATCAAAATCCCGATGTAAGCCGTGGAGGAACTCAAAGATGCGATTGCGTTCTTCCTTTGCTCGGACAAGCACTTCATCTTCAGGAGACACAAAGGTCAGAGAATCAAAATGATCATATTCCTGATATAGTTGAGTGAACTCCGAGTAGTAGGCCAAGGGGGGTCAATCACCCTGCCACAGGAGGAACAACCGACGATGAAGTTGGCAGATCTGAGCTGCTTTGCCACGACCAGAATATGTAGTCTTTGCACGGTTCCAAATATCTACTGCAGTATCCAAGAATAAATAGTTTCAAGAGATGGACTCCGTCATAGAGTTAAGAAGCCAAGACATCACCCGAAAGTTGTCAGACTCCCACTGAGGCCACTCAGCTCAGGAGAGTCAGATGCAGGAGCCTTCATCACGCCACTGACGTGGCCAAATAGCCGACGGCTCTTGAGGGCAAGAATGATGGAGCGAGCGCACAGGAGGTAGTTGGAACCATCCAATTTCATAGTGGTGATCTGGGGAGTGCCATGGTTTGAGGGGACTAACAAGAGCCAGCAGAAGCCGGAGTAGGAGAGGTCACTCCACCAGAAGACATGGTGGTAGAGGTGACACTTCCAGCCATAAAGAAACCCCGAATAGAAATCGAGGACGCACCAAATAATCACAATGGGTGTTGACGAAGAATAGCCCTCATAGAAAGAGGGAAAGAGACGAAGGGACCGCTGACATCGCGGGGATCAAGATTCCATGTAGCCGGCATCCCGAGAGCACGAGAGAGACAAAAGGAGAGGCGGAAGAAGAAGATGAATAGACGGAGCCGACGAAGACCCGACGGGAAAAAAGTCGACGAAGAAGACCCGACGGGCGAAGCCGATGAAGAAGAAGGGAAGCGGTGGGGTGGACAGAACGAGAGAAGAAACGACGGTGGGATTAGGAGCCGGGAGTTGAACTGAGAGCGAGACGGAACAGACGAAACAGACGGAGCGGGCATCTTCTAGGGCATTGACTCTGATACCATGTTGAGGGGAAGAAATAAAATGATTATTATTGCAAAACAAGAGGCGCCCATATATTTATATGGGTTTACATAACATATTCCAACAATTTCACATTCCAATTCATTGTAGTTAAGTTCTAGGGTCGGCTCTTACTCAACTACCCATAAATCCATTGAATCAATACTTGCATAATCAAGATGATCACATTTTTTTTCTTGAAGTAAACCATACGTACATGAAAACTAGTAATGTTTTGTCAAGTCATCAACTAAAACATTAAAAAGTACAATAAATGTCAAATCATAATAGAATACTGTCAAGTAACGATTAAATTTTATACCTATCCTTCATGTTAAGATTGTAACGAACATAAACCAGATTATTAAGTCTTTGATGCTCGAGATGATTTCTTCAGTTTGTATGTATTTGCTCAAAGACGCTCCAGTTTTTTTTTTTCAACCAGATGATGAAGATGTCTGGCAAAGAATGCGAATAGCCAATTTTTGTAGTTGAGGAGTGTTACAGATTAGTTTTGAATCCTTCGTCAGTTATCATATTATATGTATTGAGCTTGTATTGAGAGCGTGTCTTATTATATTAGTGTATTTTATTATTGTTTGCATCTTCATGTATTTGAGGAGTGTTACAGATTAGTTTCGAATCCTTCGTCAGTTATCATATTATATGTATTGAGCTTGTATTGGGAGCGCGTCTTATTATATTAGTGTATTTTATTATTGTTTGCATCTTCATGTATTTACGGGTGTGCCACCCGGGGGTTCTATAAATAGACCCTTAGTGCCTTGTATGAAATTATTAATGAAATGAAGTCCAGTTCTTATCCCTTGTTGTGAGATCTTGGTGGTTCTCGCCTCCAACGAGCAACCCCGCCTAGGCAGCCGCGGTTCCAGCTCCACGGTATCCCCCACTACCACCATCTTCTCCATCTCCGATCACTATTCCAGCGAGTTACCGCTGTTATGGAAGTAGGCCCGTAACAACTTGGTATCAACGACATCGGTCCTCTTTTGCAGCACACCAACACTTCCTTGTGTCCTATCGAAATCTCCAGCAAGCTCCTTCCCCACCACAAGTATCAACATCCAAACAGGCCACCGCATCCACACCATTCACATCGCATCCAGCAAGCTGCACCGCACCAGAGCTTTTGGTCCAAACCGTGGCCAACAACAGCCGCACCGCCTTCCCTCCGTTCAGATCGCTTCGTCCGGCCAAACGGATTTTTGGACCCGTGTGTTTCTTCCTCCACCAGCCAACCTCCATCCAAATCGTTGCTAGCAACAGCTTCGACGTGCCCGGCAGACAACCATTGCAGCTGCTGCGTTGTCCTAGAGTAACCCCACAGTCGATGCCCTTCTGCTTTGACACAGTCCTCCAACGACTCTCTGCTGCCCCGATCCGAGCGCATCTCCTGGTCCGAGCGCTTCTCCCCAGCGCAATCTCTTCAGCGGCGGCCGCCTCTCCGTCTCCTCAAGGACACCCGCTTCGTTCTTCATCTTCACGAGCTCTGGACGGTCCGCCTTCCGTATGCTCCTCCAATCGACTCCAGCAATTTCCTCTCCTCTACTTTTCTCGAGCCTCCTGCCTCCCACCAAGCCATTGAGCCGCCTGCTAGCTTTATTTTATATATCTATACATTTAATCCCTTAATTTAAAGCAGCAGTTTTTTTAAGCCGCCGTCGGGCTGTCAGGCTGCCACCCATTCTTCATTATTACCCCTACATTTTTCAATTGTTTTTATCTTCATTTTTCTCTCTCACACCACTCCTCTCAATTTTCATCTGTTTTATTCACTTTTCTTTTTACCGAGCCCCGTGCACTTATTCCTCCCTTACCAATGCAGCCAATCAAAAAAAACAAACTTTTAATTAATTGATTAATTCTATATTGGATAATTAATTATTAATGGCTTGATTACTTCTTAATTAAATTAAATTAAGTCATCTTATGGGGAGCACCCAATTAACTGTCGCGGATGCCGCCGCCATCCAATCGAGGCTACGAGAAATGATGAGCTCCATGGACACACTCCTTCGGATTGCTGACACACTCCTCCACCACATTAAGAATCTGACCACAGTCCTATGACAACCCCCACATATTAGGGCACCCCGCATCCAACGACTATGATTGGCCGGAGATGCGACTGGTCCAATTACATGAAATCAGCTGAAACATAACAATATAGTATTTGAAAAAATATGGAAACGATGAGTCAGACGCAACCGTGAAGTTAGATCACCGATCTGATAAGTCCTCCGACGCGAATATACAAAAGTGGGTTCCGCGTTGCGGCGAGATGACTCTGATGGATCCCCTCATCCCCATCTCATTGTATGTTCCCATTTACTTCGGTTATTTGATTGTGTGAGCTCTGTTACATTTATACAAGCTTACTTGTTTTCTTGCTTGTAAGCTTTATCTACTGTGACGTGTTCTATATTTTGATTTGCTAAAAAAATATTATTGCAAATTAAATTGTCGGATTTGAGTCTGCATATGAAGACTACTCCTTAACTTCGATAGGACCTTATCCTGCATCAATCAAATTATGTTTTAATTTTCTTTTTTACTACCACTCCATTCTTAAGGAGGAGTGAGGATTCTTTTGAGAATTATGCATGAATTAATATTTCTCATGCTCTCTCCTCCCATTTCTTGTTTCCCTCTAGACTCTAGTCGTCCATTACATCATCAAGTTGCCCACCCTCTACCTTCATAGAGATAATAAGAATCTCGGTCTCTAGTCATCCTTTTCTATTCCTAGTGGTGTCTGTGTAGGGTTCGATGTGAATTTTACGGACAATGACTCCATAAGAAGGGAAATGGTTTAAACACATTTTTAGAACAATTTTGTTTAGTGATGGGGATTGAGTATTGAAGGCGGGTTGTCACTTATCGGAGCCCAAATGAGTCTAGATACCCAGGAGACAGAGGTATGATTGTTGGATTGATGATCTGTGCCGATTGTCACGCTCAAGTGATGACAACATATTTTATGTATGTTTATTTATTTATTTTTTGTATGTTTATTTTAGGTATGATTGTTGGTTTTCTGTTTCAGGCGATTTAGATCGTTTGTCGTAAGATCTAAGTCTATAACTTGGGGTCTAGGGGCTGATATTTATACATCACAAATTTTGGATAGAAATTCCAAGCTCCCACGGTCTTTACACGGTGCCGATTCTGTGGATCCTTGGTGCCAAAGCCAAGGTAACTAACCTCTCTTCCATAACTACCACATAGCCACCCCCACCGCTCATTACCACCACATTAACTACCCTTCCCCTCTCATAACTACAAATAACTATCCCAAATTTTGGATAGAAATTCCAAAGCTCCCACGGTCTTTACACGGTGCCGATTCTGTGGATCCTTGGTGCCAAAGCCAAGGTAACTAACCTCTCTTCCATAACTACCACATAGCCACCCCCACCGCTCATTACCACCACATTAACTACCCTTCCCCTCTCATAACTACAAATAACTATCCCAAACCCCCATAACCACGAAGCAATCGCCTACTTCACAGTCCACTAGCCAACCACATTCCCAATTCAACGCTCTATTATGGGCCTGGCCCGGAGGATGTCGGAGAATGAGAGGAGGTGGAGATGACGATGACGAGGATACTGAAGAGCCGGAACCGCGTCTGCCTAGGTGGCGCACTGGCTCGTGCCAAGAACTTGTAAGTTAATGTTGGCATCCAAGTGCTGGGCTGACAAGTGCACATGACTGCAACCTGATTAAATAATTTGTTCCCTTATGAATTTATTAATTCCCTTTGCTTGTACGACCTGTGACGGGGGATCAAGAAGCGCCGGTTTCAAAAGAAATTAGTGCTGGAGGCGTGCTTCAACAATGTTGCTAGGTGTCGTGCTAGGATAGAAAAGTGGAAAGCCGCACGGTCCTGTGCTGCTGGCAATGTCGCTGGAGGTGTTTGCTGGCGCGTCGAGAAGGTCCTGGCCTGCGATCATTTTGTTCAATTGCAAGCATTAAACCTACTTGCACCAATAAAAACATATAATTTACATTTCCATGTGCCCACCGGGAAGGAGAAACAATTGATCGAGCTGGCGCTACTCATTCGGTTCCACAATTAAATTCGTGTCAGACAACTCAAAATCTAAACTCATTGCGGACCGCAACTAGACTATCAGCCAGTGAGATGCCTGAGAGAGAGACTGATGTGAATGAGAAGAAGGAAGAGATGAGCAGAAATACATGATGTGGTTAGATGAGAGATTTAGAAATTGTTGGTCCTCAGCAGCGGATCTAACAATGCACACCTAATAAAGGAATAATAAATTGTATGGACAACTTTAATTTCGTCCTGCGATCATTTTACGATGTTATTTTGCATTTGTAGTGAGGGACATGAATCCTCTTCTTGGGGCTTGGTGGCCTACGTCGAAAGAATTCACATCCAACGCGCTACAATGGATACAAAAAGTTGAAAACATGAAATCCTAGCCGCACATCAATGCTAAGTTCAATGTCACTTGCA
Organism: Platanthera guangdongensis; assembly: GCA_039583875.1. Taxonomy (NCBI): domain Eukaryota; kingdom Viridiplantae; phylum Streptophyta; class Magnoliopsida; order Asparagales; family Orchidaceae; genus Platanthera; species Platanthera guangdongensis. Next base: position 9,852,957 of record CM077164.1, read on the forward strand.
TCAGACGTCATTTGTGTCGCCGTGGCTTCACACAATGATGTATGATGGATCTCAATCAGATGTTTCTTGTTAAATATCACTTTGTTGAAAATTAACCTTAGCTGCACGAACAGGGCTTGTTTCTCAAACCTCTATTTTATTTGCGTCCAAGAATTTACGCGAAATCCTCATTATGTATAAGCTCAAATCGGATGAATAAATCTTCATTTTAGCATTTTCTCCATGCTTTGACAGACGTTTAGCTCACCCAACCCAATCCAAGCGTGTGTTCCGCGCACCTACCTACCTTTAGCCCGGTCGAGTGAGCTAGGCTTGCTCCTGTGTGCCCTCCGCCATCCAGCTCGATCAATTGTTTCTCCTTAGGAGTGCTTTGAAACGCCGGAGATGTCCACAAAACGCAGGAATTGCGAGCGGGCATAAATAAATGGATGTTTTAATTACTTTTTGGGGTGCCATTAGCCTATCATAGAGTGCTATTAACATTGCTTTATAAATAAGAGTAGGGGGCTTTTGGAGGCTATTGCAGAATTTTGAGAAGCTTATTCCCAGATTCCTGCGATCCCCTCACGGTGACTACTCCGTGTGGCCATAGGTGATGACTCCTTGGCATTATCCCGCTCCCCAAAGGTATCCATTCTGTTATGATCACAGATAAATTTCAGGAGGAATCCGACAAGGGGAAGGGCCTGCGGGGGTGAGGGAGAGATTGAAACCCTAGGAGGGAGGCGGTGAGAAGAGAAGAGCTTGAGGAGAGAAAAAACTTCATATTATTCTTTCATACCCGTTACATGACCCCAAATACCCTATATATAGGCGCCGATGACACGAGTGAAAATACATGATACAACACAAACATATATAAAAAGATTACCAATACATAAAATACTAATTAACTAGATAACTGACGGAGGACCATAACAGCACCATAACACATAACAGGACCCTAACACTTGGACCTGTAACACTCCATCCGTCATTCAAAACGAGCTTGCCCTCAAGCTCGTGTACCAAGCGGGTGGCCGGATCATCTGGAACCCTTACCTCCCGCGAAAACAAGGCCAGGTAGCGCGTAACAGCGACGACGGTGTGTGGCGAGTAGCGGCAGTGCCATCAAAAAGACAGGTGACGGACGTAATGGCTTCCGCAAGGTCGGTGGAGCGGTGGTGAGTAGCAACCACAAGGATGTCGGAGACACGACGACCGACATTAGGAATGGATCCGTCGTGGACAGCGGGGCACGGAGTGGCAGAAAAGGCAGCGATGCGGACGGTGGAAGCGGCAAAGGGAACAACCACCGTGGAGAGAGGTGGTACATCAACGGTCGGTGCGCTTTCGACGGGAGGATCGATTGCGGGGCGGAGGGGGAAGTTGGTGTCGTAGAGGAATGTTGGGGCGACATGACATGATAACTCTCACATGGTGCATGAGGCAGTCGTGGTGGAGACGACTTAGGGCAGGGAACCTCGTGGGGGGTTACGGAAGCCCGTCCGCCAAACGCGAGGAGATGATCGACTTTAGCATGGAGGGAGAGGAGAGAGACATGCATGGAGGAGACGAGTTGCTCTTAGCGTCTACGCGACGGTTCAAGGCGTCAACGACGGCATCAAAAGGAGGTTCGCCGGCGGAGCGGGTGTTGGGAGCCATGGGCTGAGACAACGAACGCAGGGGAGGGCGGCTCTGACTGAGATCGGCGGCAACAGAGGACCCGCGGCCTTCCTGCGACAGATCCGGCGGAGAGGAGCGGATGGATGACCTTCCTGCGACAGATCGACAAAAAGGGGAGGATCGGCGGCTTCCTGTGACAAGTCGTGAGCCGAAGGAGCGGATTTGCGACAGATCGTGCGCTGAAGGAGCGGATTGCGGCTTCAGCGACTGGTCACGTGCGGAAAGAGCGGGTCGCGGGTCGCGTATGCAGGCGGAGGTGACACTGGAGCGACGGTCAGCGATGTCGGGCGCACGAATGTTGGAAGACGATGGATCAACACAACACGATAGCGGATCGGCCTTTGCGATGCGCGTGGATATCGGCGGATAGCGGAAGACGATGGATGGCACTGTAACAGACGTGGGGATTCAGTGGCAGATAAGTCGTGGAACAACAGTGGAGGACGAGCACCGACGGCGAGATGGCGGCCAGTGAGGCATGTCGGACCAATTGTTACGATGATCACAGATAAATTATAGGAGAAATCCGGCAAGGGGAGGGGCGGCGGGGGTGAGGGAGAGATTGAAATCATAGGAGGGAGGGGGTGAGAAGAGAAGAGCTTGAGGAAAAAAACTTTCATATCATTTCTTGCATACCCATTACATGACCCCAAAGGCCCTATATATAGGCATCGATGGCACGGGTGTAAATACTCGATACAACATGAAATATTAAACATATATAAAAATTACCAATACAAAAAATACTAATTAACTAGATAACTGACAAAGGACTATAACAAGAACATAACACATAACAGGACCGTAACACTTGGACCCATAACACATTCAAACCTACATCCCCCCTCCAAAACCCCTTGCCGGCCCTCTTCCCTGCACAAAGTTTCTCCCGCCTCCCCATAATCCATCAACCTACCCTCCTAGATTTCCTTCCCAGCAACGCTACCCTAAACCATCCCAAGTTTCCCGTCCCAGCTACAGTTTTCACTGTCCAGCGGCCACCCAACTCTCTCCTGCCCACATTTGGCCATTTCAGCCACCAAGTCCTCACCCGACTACCGTCATTGTGTCGTGCATCACCGGATCTCCTCCTCGGGGAGCCTCCATACCTTTGTATTTCTTTGTTGTATAGAACAATTTCTTCAATATTAATATATGATGACGAGACTTCATATTTGTTTGGATCGCTAGTATCGTGGTTATTTGTTTTAGATTAATTTGTGATTTGCAGGAACCATTCACCGCGTGTTCTCGCTTTGGCCCTCCACACGGAGTAAAGCCTAAACTTGCTCGCTTAATGAAATAATTTTGCATTGCTTGGATTATCTATGCACGATTTAATTATCTATTACTTAACTTGATTTTGCCGTCGGTTCGTGCAAGTGTGTTCGTCACCGAGAATTGCATGTTAGTCGCACACTCATATAGCTTACCCTACATCACATAAGCTTAAGACTTTGGTTTGACAGTTAGTGTATCAGACCCAGCTTTGATCCTCTTCGGGTCAAACTCATCATTTGTCTTTGGTGTGTTCCTTCATGGTTAAACAGGTTTTAACAACTGGTGACTCATCACAAACATCTATGTTGTTTAGAGGACTCATCACAAATATCATGTGGCGGGACCGGAGACGGGTTAGGTGTACGGTCTGCAATCTTGATAATGCCGCCTTGGTGGACTCCAAGGTGGGCTTCCTGGTGGGACTTCAAGGTGACAAGTAGGCGTGACATCTATCCTGCATCAACTAATATCTCGATAATTAAAAAAAAGTTTCCAAATATGTTTCTGTGAACTCACCAAGCGGGCTAAATACGAATTTGATCGTATATTTTGGTGAAATATGCTCGCTACTTTGGCCCCCAAATGCTTCACCTTTTTGCCTCTTATTCATAATAACGCATTCTCATATAGAGGTTCGGTTTCTCTATGCAGCTCCTTCACTATGACATAAAGTATGTTCCATGCTTCGTGCTGCTCGATAAACGTGGAAGAGCTTTAGCAAAAACCGGGGTCCCGGTCAGCCGGTCGCATGTAGTTGCTGGTCTCTTCCATCTCCTAAAGCTGAAGCAGCCGCCGAAGAACACTGCTACAGATTCGACCCTGATGAAAGAGTTCCAGAAGCGGTCTCCAGAATCTTGAAAAGAAGCTACTGAACATCATACCTGTCAGGGAGAGATAGACAGAGAGTAGTGAGGTGTATCTTTTATTCTGTATATTTCTGTAGTCATGTGAACTGTTTCTCATAAAATATCTGAATTGGGGGAAGGGAGAATGAGAGAGTGGGTGCAAGGAGTGAGATGTATCTGTTGGAATATGTGATCTAGAAGTAATCATTGGATTAATCGTACTACCAACGTAATATGAACCTATGAGATTGCACGTTAATTGAGTTGTTAATTCCGCTGCGCATGCGATGCTCAGACAAAAACCCAAAGTATCGTGTTTTTTTGTACATTTTTTGTAAGCATATATGAACTTGTTTTTCATAAAATTATATAAATTGTTTGAGAGCTTAGTTGGCTTTGAGTGAGCAATCAAAGTTTTTTTTTGTAGCCCATGAGCAACATATCTATTTTCAGTTTGAGTGTGAGCTTATTTGAGTCATATGTTTTATTTCATTAAATACTTTTAAACACTAATCAAGCTGTGTATTGTGAGATATTGTGTTTATTTATGCATATATTTTGTTTATTTTGTTATGCATACATGTATGTATTGCTTCAATTTCAATTTAATCTATATATATAGACAGTATCATACAACTCTGAATTTAGAAAGTCACAAGCGCACCACAGGTTCCTTATGGGTTTTGTGCATGATCAAATAATTCATATTTCATGCAATGCGTTGTGACTAAGGCTCCATTAGGCACAGTTGTAGGAGCAAAAGTAAGGTCCGAGACCCGGATGATACTATTGGTCCGGGACCAATGAGGCGCTAGCAAAGACGTGGGGTTCATGCATTTTAGGCTTCTGACATACATTTTTACGGAGGGTCTCTTCAGTGCTGTCTGGCTTCCCATTAGTTTCCTGGATGTTCCTTTTCGTCCGAGTCACGGATGGAAATATTTTCCTAGTTGTAGTGGTCGTGAATACAGTGGTTACGAATTGTCGTTCTTGAATACTCAACCTAACATAAGAAACTTCATCCAATTTTATGCTCAAAATTAGATTTATTTTCTTCTTGATGGTCGTAACAGTTGTCATGATAAACTTACATTTCATGACAGGTGTTTTTGTTCAAACTCATCAGAAGAAAAATAGAGCGTCAAACGGAGCCTAAATTGATATGTGAAAGGAGATAATAGGAAGTTGATCAGAGTTAGACCAACCATTTGATTTGAACTTTAATTGGTCACTTATATAGGCGAGAGTTCATTGAAAATATTTGTTTTTTTATCGTACAGCCTTTTCCCCAAAAGGTAAAACAAAACGATCAATTTGTAAAAAAACTATGGTTTTGTTTGGCGCGATTTATTTGCTCTGGTGAAATTGATTAAAAACGTTAGATATTAATAGAATATATAGTTTGACAAGAAAGTTTATGTCGCGTTCACGAACGACAATTTACGACCTGACAACCGCCACAATCACTTAGGAAGATTGTAATATTATATTATTATGCTAGCTTCCTATATTTAAACAAAAATATATTAAAAGAAAATTATATTGATTATTCTTAAAAAGGTACCAAAGGATAAGTGCATACAGTAGATTATGAGCTTGTTTTGCTGTTGTTCTGCTACTTTATATATAAGTACTCTTGATTAGCCTGTTTAAATCTTTTTTAATGCTTTATTAAGTAAAAATTATATTATATTATTATATTTACATACTAGATAAACGTTGAAATATATGAGTGGACATGAGGCCTCCAGTGTGGCGTCGATAGTATTCCGATCATGACAGCGTCACAACTCGACAACATTCCCGTCAATCATAACCCCCCGAACAAGAAATCTTGCTACACAAACTAGTGTTTCGAATAAAAACATATATTCCATTCACACATTATTGCCGCCCATAATACATATAGACCTCTTCATATGGAGTGAAATTAATTTCACTTGGGGGCAACTTGTTGGACTGAGGCTGCATTTGACACGGCTTATTGCGACTTATTTAGTTCGGTGAAGTGAGACAAAAATGTCATTGCCATATCAAAATCTTATGCCTCAAACTTTTCTTTTTTGTAACATTTGTGAAATCAAACATATATTTTATGACAATGATGTTTTTGTCTAACCTCACTGGAACAAATAAATTACAATAAGCCACGCCAAATACAACTGGAGGATTTCAATCACTGCCTCATAAAACAAAAATAATTGAAGAAAGAAAGAAAAAGTCACCCAACACAAGTATGCATATGGTACCGCTACAAACAGCAAAAAACATTATAGAAGAACTATAGGCTCCATTTGGCAGGGTGGTGGCGGTCATAAACGTGTGTTAAACCCGTCATTCGATTAAGGACCACATGACAAACATCATTCATTTGAACATAAAAGTGGATGGAATTCCTTAGGTGGGCGTTAACGAATGACAATTTAACCCTCATGTTTATTTCCCCCGCCGCCACCGTGCCAAACAGAGCCTATAGTTTCATTTAGTGCGGCAGTGACAATCATGAACACTGATTATGAACCATCATTCATGAACATCCAACCATACCGAGCGAACTTCATCCACTCATCTGCTAAAAACTATTTTTTTTTTCTTAGTAGCCGTATTTCTAAAAGAAAACAAAAAAAAAATAATGGGGGCAAATCAAAATAAAAATAAAAATAATAATAGCAAAGGTAATTTGGTAAATTCATTATTTAATCTTAAAAGCAATATCAATGAATTCAAAGGCTCTGTTTGTGGCTGTCATGAACATGGGGTTAAATTATCATTCCTTACGCCCGATATCTGTTAGGTGATCTTAACAGATGACAGTTTAACCCATACGTTTACGAGCGCCACCACCGTGCCAAACGGAGCCAAAATCTCCTCAAAAGTGTTAAACAAAATGAATGAAGATTGAATACAAAAATGGGAGTGAGAACTGCATCTGCAGCACAGGAGATGAATGAATAAATGAATATTAGAACGCAACACTAATAACAGACAAATAATCAGGTAACTCTTGTTTTCGCAATACTAGTAGTGCAACGGCAAGAACAATCTCCAGAAGTACAAAGAATATACAGGCAAATCCGATAAGAGTTGCTGCTGCTATATAAAATCTATGAAAACCCCGCCCGCCCCCAAAAAAAATATATCAGAAAATGACTCAAATACAGGAGGACAACAAACATATGACCACCAACCAAATGAGCACAAAACCAGTAGAACTTAGCATTTAAATCCATGGCAAACCGACAGAATGATGATGAGGATTAGAGCAATGACGATGCCCAAAACTATCAGTTTCACCTTCATGTTCTTCAGCCACATCTTTCTCCTCATCTTCGTTCCCTGCTGCCTGAAATCTTGTGCCTGTGCAGACCCACAATCAACTAACGCGTGTAAGAGAACACCTATTCGTTTATTTACGCGATCCTGACGGTTAAGATCGACTAAAAATAAAATAAAGAACGGAATTTGTGCAATGATTCCTGATTACCTGAGAGCGCAAGTTTTCAGTCTTATCGACAAGGAGCTCAATTTTCTCCCCTCGATCCAAAACCTGAAATGCGGATTGACATATGAAATGTGTTACGTGCTCTTTCGCAATTTTAAAAACTCTTCATTTATGAGCGTCTTATGAAAACATATGGCGTATAATATGAAAAGAGAGAAGCTGGCATTCATTATACCTTCTCTATATTTTCCATCATGACTCCTTTGACCTCAGATACCTGAGCTTTAACTTTGGCTAGCTTGCTAATCTCCTCGGGATGATCGACGCAGTATTGCATGTGTTCCTTAAGTTTTGACCTGAAACATAATTGAGGTATTAATAACAGTATTTAAAAAAGAACCAGAAATAAAAATAGAAGAATTCAGGGATTAAAAGATACCCGAAGTCGCGATTAAGGCTGTTGGCAACAGCAGTTGCAGCTTTTCCACCTCCATATCTCTTATTAAAATCTTCTTTAACTCTTTCCAAGAAAGCAATGGGAATTTGTCTGCCAACTGACTCAATTGCAACTACACAATATGCTGCGAAATTTACAGTGAATATATGAGCCTTCCTCTTGAGTACAATCACATCGCCAGCGGAAATTAGAAAACAAAAGAATTGTACCACCAATGGAGGGATGTTCATAATTACAGACACATCATATTCAAACGTTGTCATCTTATGTAAAAAAGAAACAGATAATGCAAGAAAAAAACACAACTGATTTTGTATTGCATAAATAAGAGATAGAGGCGTAGTAAAGTGTTCCCTCTTTTAAAGTTTTAAAGATCATGGCATCCCTAATGCACGGTTCAACAACTCAACCTGCAAGTTGCTAAGTTCCACCATCCAGCATAGGAACACCTGGCACGGGTCGATAGTAGAAGTGGAGTAAGCTGTCTGCTCTGAGTGCTCGAATGGGAGGAAATATCTTTATTAGATTTCCAAGGAATTCTAATGCTGATTGCCTTATTCTGGCCCGCAGGGATCTTTAAATACAAATTATATGTAACAATTGCAAAAAGGTCCAAACAAACAGACAAATTACAATAACACATAAATGTGTAAATAAAGGCCAATTGCAAACATAACCATGGCAATATTAAATGATCATAACAGAGTACAAAATGACGTCAATGAGTCAATTGGGTTCACACTGAACAAATTTCTAAAAACTGATGAGTGCATATGCATTTATAAAAGGAAAAACCAACTACAAACGGGGCATAACATCTAATAAGTCGATCAAAACAGGGCATACATAAAACAACTTTCTAAATAATTGGCATCAAAACCACAATCAGACAATGAGGCCAATCAAGTCGATGGCATGACAGTGCAGGACAATCCAGCAACTTAATAAACAACCCTAGAGGATTTTGAGAATCAAAAGGGATTCTAAACCAGCAGCTCTAAAGCCAAGCAGATTTTTCTTTCAATATTACATCATGCACATGAATCAAACAATCGAGACCTAAACCAGAGAATATGACAAATCAGGAACAACATGATTAAAGACGCCTTCTCAGTAAAAGGCGGAGCCTATAAAGCAAATCCGTCAATTCAGCAACAAAATAATAAGGAGGGGGAGAGGGGGGAGTCAGCAATATATCACAGCCAGACATCTTTGGCCCACCACCCATGACAAGTTTTGTGCAATCCCCGAGAAGATTCTAGACCAATCGAGAGTCTTAGGCTTCGTTTGGCTCTCAGGCGGCAGGAGGGAAGGGAGCGGGAGACACGGACAATCAAGACTGGAGGGAGAGGGCTGAGTTCCTGAACGGAGTCTTTTCTTCATTTTGCTCACAGAAACAAGTGTAAACGCTGCTGCCCGAGCGCCAAAAGGTGGGTGCTTCATCTGCAAGGGTTGCCAAAAGATGGATGCTTCATCTGCAAGGGTCGCGGAGACCCCCTAAAGGTGATTGAACTCCTACTCGTCATAGGAAGGAGATTGATGGAAGAAACAATAATTTTACGCCAAAAGGTGAATGCTTCATCTGCAATGGCCCACACATGATGAACAAGTGCCCAAAGCTTGGTTATCTTACACCATTGCAAGAGAAGTATGTGCTTGGATGTGAAGATAGCAAAGGTATAAGTCATTTATTTTTTGCAACTTCTAAATAATTTGAATGTGAGACCGACAGAGAAAGCAACTAGTAAGGGGATGATGTACAATGAAGTCATGATCGACAATAAACCCACTAAAGTAGTGGTGGACATGGGGGTAACTCACAACTTTGTAATGGAGGAAGAAGATTGAAAGTTTGTCCTTCAAGTGACGAAGAGCGATGGATGGCTCAACACATTTACATTGAATACAAGATGAATATTCAAATTCTTAGAAATATCAAGCTCATAAAATTTTGACACAATCTCTCTCATGACCTTGCTAAGAGGTGAACTCAGGGATATTGCTTGAAGAGACCTCAATGATCTTGTACTCACAAATGAGTCGCTCACTTGAATCTCATGATTCTCATCCTCAAAAAAACCTACAACTCATCAATAATGGGATGATCCTCCATATGAGTATCATCAACAGAGGCAGGACGGTGAGGCAACCACTGCAAGATGAACACTAGTACCTCAACTCTCACTCGGGACATGACTCGTCACTATAACGTGGATAGACTCAGATGAACCAAGACTCAAAGGTGGGTCTATGATCAAAGCAAAAAACTAGGTTAATGCAGGGGTAGGGGAAGGGCATAACACTACCGAATCATGGGGTTGCTCGCACTTACTCTTTGATGGTAACATAGAGCCTGGGTGAGACTCAAAAGGCGGATCACTCACAGGACATTGAACCTCAATGAAGTGAGATCACACGGTATTCATATGTCCCATCTTCCGTGTCCATGGGGGCACGAATAAGCACGATGGTGGTCACAGACAAAGAAGGGTGCCTCGTTATGGGCTAGTTGCATTGTGAGTTTACTCGAATAACTCTGGCGTATCTCAAGGAGAATGAAGGGCAAGCTGATATCTCTATTCAGTTGACTCTAGGCGGTGACGAATCAACTCATTATATATCTCGGCTCGGAGCCCATATCAAAATGTAGAAGTAAATGCAATGGGCATCTCTTGGATGTCGCTCCTCACCACTAACTCATCAAAGCTAACTCTATAGTCAACAACATACCTTAGTCCTTGTTGTATGGAAATCTGCTCGAGGAGACGACTCCTATAAGAAGATCGAAGATATTTTTGAACTTCGGCATCACATCTACCCAACCAGTAATGGGACAAAGATGGCCACATTCGAGAGTTCTCTGTCATATTTCAATATGAATTAGCCTGATCGAGAAATTTAGTCTTTACGAATCTAACGCTACACTTAATCACCTTGTATCTATCCACGAAATACTCCATATCTACAAGTCAATAACCAAATGATTCGGGACTCATTAAGCTATCAAAAGATGGGGGAACTCTCTGAACCCAATACTTGAGATCCTCCTTTGCAAGGAAATATCCATGATGTGAATCCTCATAATCCTCATAGTGAGAATTGTCATCCTTAACACAATCAAATTGTGATGGTGGGTCAACACAATCTCTATGAATGGGTAAAGGGGATGATATGTATGCTAGCACGGTGATCTCTCATAAAGACATTTTTAGGATCGAGCATAAACAAGCCCAGGATCCACAAATAGAGGAGATAGCTCGGCACCACTAGAGGGAAGGGGTTGAACCGCGAACTTCAACACCAGGCAGAGTCCTCGATTTTGCACCGAGGATCAAGTAGTGTCGTGTATAGAAGTCGTAATCCTCGATCAAAAGAAACCATACAATCCCTATGGAATATAAAAAAGGGAAATTAGGTTCAATCAGTCGACGAATTGGATCATCTGGTCATGTGATTTAACCTAGCTTCAAAACACGGCCCAAAAAATATGAAAAAATGCAATGAACGCGATGGAATTCTCTGATCGCCAATCCGATCATCCAAAAACTGTTGATCCCATAAAGCACTAAAATGATATGCGAACGATAGTCATCACCTAAGCAACCCCTTATTTTCAACAGGGCTGGGTCAGGGCATGCCTAGGAAGGCTTATGCATTGAAAACTATTTTGCACCCATAATATATCTTAAAAGAAATATTTATTAACGATTAACTAGTACGACATATATTAAATGAATCTCCTCCTGACTCAATATTGTGGCAATAAAACCTCATTCCCCTCCTATGAATTATGACACCTATCCAAACCAAGTTCTTCAATCTCCCAAATCCCCAAAGGTCTTGGCATCATTCAATCTCAACAAGCTCAATGGCACCCAAGCATAACACCAACGAGATACCTATCAAAAGCACGTGTTGCAACAAAGTGGATTTATTGACATCAAAAGTACAACCACTATCGAATTTTGGTATATCCCCAAGTGGTTGTCTCTTCCTTTCGAATGTTGCAATGGTACAACCTATTGAGATATATTGGGTAACACGAGTAATCTTCTCGATTATCTATATCCAATCTTGTACCCAACTTCATTTGAAAAAGTTTCTTGTAATAAAGAAGTTAAAATCATTTTTTACTTCAAATCACAATGCTCCAACATAGATGAGCAGAAAACTAATGCAACTTGAAGCCTAACCCTATATGAATGAAACACGCACAGACAATTACCAGGATAACAAACTAAAATCTAACCCTAATGCAATGCACCTATTTGAGTCAACGCTCAAATATCTGACGCACAATTACATTTTTTTGACGCACAATTAATAAAATAACAAGGTTGTGCAAACACTCATAGTTGATTAAAATTTGTTCTAATCAGGCCAATCAGATAATAATTGAATCAAATGGAAGTGTTCGAAATTAAAGTGCAGTGGATAAATTTCATCAGAATTAAAATAGCCAAAATAATTAGAATAAAATAATAATAAAAATAAGGGTAATCCATACGATGCAAGAAAATGAAAAAAAAATTATGGAATCTCACCAAAATTGGATCCATTGCAAGTAGTATGTCGTAGGTGGATTGGGGATGGCAATAGGAGGGATGTGTAGGTATTATCGTGCCGTTGGCAATGGAATGATGGAATGCAATGTTAGGGCTTATGGTGATTTGTGATTGTGGAGGGAAGGAAGATTTTTGGTGAAGTTTCCTATGGTCGGAAACCAGTGGCCAAAAATGAGACTTGCGGCAGTAGGAAGGAGTGGGGTTACTTGGATGATGGCAGGACGAGGAGTGATGTCAGACAAGGGTCAGTAGCAGTTGCCAATTACTGTATGGGCTATAGGGAGGGGGTCAATGGCTTTGAAGGGGAAGGTTAGTGGCTATTGTGTGGCAGTGGTGGAGGCCGGGTAAGGAAGAAATGGGAAAGAGGAAGAAGGGTCACCAAAGCTCGCGGTGAGTGCTAGGCCTTCTACAGAGTATAGAAGTGGTGGCGCTGGCTAGTTTTGGGAAAGGAAGGGCAGGAATGAGCTGGTAGAGGGTAACTAGGGGTCATGGATGTGGTGTAATGTTCGTTGGGGAGCTAGGAGGCATCCCAAGGACATAGGAGGTGGCGACGTGGAGTACTGAAGTCGGATGTGGCGGCGACATGGAGTACCGAAGTAGGATGTAGCGGCGGCGAGGACGCCGAGGAGTACCGAAGTCGGATGTGGCGGTGACGAGGAGTATCAAGGTCAAAGGAGGAGGCGACGAGGAGTACAAAGGTCAGAGGATACGGCGGATTGTGGTTGCACTCAGAGGTTCAGACATGATCGTGGAAGGTAGTGGATGGCATGTCGAAGGTGGGGTGAGCGGTTGGTGATAGTGGGAGGAGGTTTTGGCGTCTTTTGGTATAATAGTGGGCTTCAACTCCAGGATACAATTGATGGCTCCTTGGGAAGCCAGCCATTGACACCTTACGCCTAGGATTTAGATAATGAAAATAAATATGAGAATTAGGTGAAATGCATCATACGGCCCAGATCATCTGATGGATTATTTGACATAATTCTTAAAATACAACTCTGAGAGAAAAAACAAATAGGAAAAATTATTTAAAATATGAGTTGACCACATTAGTAGGCTTTGATCGTCCACGTGACCATCCTAAAATTAATGATAGGGTGAATCAACCCAGAACATGCCCAAAAACCCGTGCTCTGTGAAGTCAGGATGATCTCAATGGCCACTTAAAATTTCACACAACAACAAATTGAGCCAAAAAAATATATTTCCCTTCATGAAAACCAATGCACGCCTACAAAGACTTTGCATTATCAGAGAACAATCTAAACATAAAGCTTATATCATTGAGAGCAATCAAAGATATTTGTTTCCTCCTCAAATTGACAGTTCGTCTAATTCCAGCCAATGTTAAAGTCTTTAACAGTTTTTAATATTGCAATGGTGCAACATGATGGGACAGAGTGTAACACAAGACCAATCTACTTGATTACTATATCCAATCTTGCACCCAATTTTATTCCAAAACATATTTTGCAGTCAAGAAGCTAACCATTTTCACTTCCTCAAATCACAATGCTCTAACACAGGTGGACAAAAAACTAATGCAACTTCCTTGAAATTACAAACTGCAACAAATAGAGCCAACAAACTCTATTCCCCTTCATGATTACATCCTCATCAGAACACATGATAGAGACAAGCTATGTTAAGAACCCATTGATCACTGCATCTTGCTCCTACAATCACCAAGTGAACATGGCTTGACTATGTATCTGGCAATTTTGATTTGATATTAGCATCCACTGACTTAATCTACACATTCCACCTGGTTGTCATCATATAGCTCCTCCAGCTTCAAAATATAACAAAATCTCATAATTGGTGGTGTTTGTAGGAGAGATTTTTTGTCGTGTACAAAAATTAAAACTTGAGCCACAACCATTCAACAATTGTCATCCAAGAATTTTCTCACACCTCATCAATCAAACATAATTGGATGACCAAAAAATATCTCATACGTACAACTTTGCTTTACCTTCAAAACTCATACTCACAGGCATAATCAATTGCCCGTTGAGTTACTTCATAAGTTCCTCTACATTAGAATACCACACATGTTGGTTGTCCAAAGATTAATACTCTTTGATAGATTAGAACTTTTAGATAGTTCCATCAAACTTCTTGATCACAAATATGATCATCAAACACTGCAATAAGCTGTAATAGTAATTTATTACAATGGACAATTTTGTGAATGTAGAAGCGCAACTAGGAGCGAAATAGGAACACAGTAAATAAAAAGAACATCAAACAACCAAACGACACTAAGATAAGCATCTTTTGAGCTCGAAAGAAATCTATATAGACAAGAAAGAAAAAAAATCAAATCCACTAAAAAGCAGAAGCAACCACAATTCTACAAAAAAAAAGTACTAACCAGACCTTCCTAAAACTCGATTTTTCCCAACTTTCAATAAGAGAGAAATCCTAAATCCCTCAAGAAAAATACAAGAGAATAGCACACAAGAGATAATACAAAATTGTAAAAGGACATGAAATTGACAACTTCAAGGGCACCTTAGAACAATATCAATGTAAGTCTCTAATGTATCCATCTCTGAACTTAATGAAAAATGATATCATTCATTCGTCAATTCCATGCTTGCTGCTTCAAGAAATAAATTTTATTCAACTTCTATCTTTTTTCATTTTCCTTTCCAAATTCCCAATGACCTTTTGTATCACCTTTGAAAACAAATTCTCATTTTTTGGCTGTATAGAGCATCTCCCAATTATCAGAACCAAACAACATATATTGGCACTATTACCTTTGATTCCTTGAACCCAGAAGACTTCCAAAAACTGAATGCTTAGATTTAGGACTTTAAGGAGGGTAATATAAATTCAAACCAGGTTCAAATTTTGATCAAAGAATCCAAAAATACAACTCTCAAATCTAAACGTATCTAAATTCTAAAATAAGAATTATTCAATATTTGACCTAGTATTATATTACACCTCATCAAAATATCAAGTCAAATATATTAAATAAGAGGTATAAGAGCAAGTGAACCACAACCCTACCAAAGGATAAATTTATACACAGAATCACATGAATAGGGCCTTTTCTAACATGAACAATACAAATACAAGTTGTTTTGACGATCAATAGATTTTCAGTTAAGGATAGATGTTCATGAGGAGTGACGTCTAATATGTTGGGTTTAATTAATGATGCACTAATGCCATCATATTTTTTGTGAGCATTCTGAATATTATATACTTTTTGTGGCATTTTTTGTAGATGAATATATCCCGATTAATGATAATGTTAATGTGTTGCTGACAACTAATTACACCCAATGAAGAAAGAAATACAATTGTAGTTACATTAATGTTTCTACACAACTTTTTTTTGTTCAGCAAAAAAATTTATGTTATACATTTTATATTGTACTTCCTTCTGCCATGTTTTCTGAAGTGTATCCTCACTTACAACAGCCAGTCCTCCACCCCTCCAACAGACAGTCCTTAGCCTTCCTACAGTCAATTTTCAGACCCCCTCTAATGGCAACCTGCCAGTCAGTAGACTATACACCGCTAGTCCTCATCATTATAGTTACAAACCTTAGCTATCAAAATCTTATGCAGAAATTAAGTGGAGAAGAAGAAGCAAGTTTCCCTCATGGGATAAGGGGTTGTCCAGATCAACATATAGCCTCCAAAAGATGATGGGGTTCAGGCTAACCAAAATTATGGAATGCAATTGGTTGGCTGCCCTTTAAGGCCCAGTTACGGCTATTTAAATTATATATTAAATTTCTGCAATAAAATTAATGCACAAACTTAATTTATTTTTTTTGGTTGAATCAAAATCAATTTGACGCAATTTTGTTACATTGCAAGCTATATTGTCCAGCTCAAAAAACGTGATTTAGTTAAGAGTTTATGATGATTTAATCAAAACATCATGTCTGATAATAAGATTCATGCAAGTTTGATACAAAATATATGCATATGCATAACTGGTCTAATGATAAAAGTATATTTATTAAAAAAACTAAAACAAATCCTCTAGTCGTAGCAGACAGTCATGGTGGAGTTCCACATTAGGATTACCCATCAAAGCTCGCATGCGCCAGAGCTTCGAGAGAGTTGCCTACATAGGCTAATAAATTGGTCCGACAAAATTGATAGCCCTAAGTACAACTAATCACTCAACCACACAAAAGATAACTTATTACACATATATAATCATTAGAGCAACCCGGTGGACAAAGGCATCCCCGCACAGAGAGGGTCCAGGGAAGGGTCCCACCACAAGGGTGAAATGTAGGCAAACATTACCACGCATTTTTGCAATATGCTGCTTCCATGACTCGAACCCGTGACCTCAAGGTCACACGGCAACACCTCAACCGGTGCGCCAAGGCTCCCTTTCCATATAATGTATAATGAATAAATAATAAAAATTGCTTAATCAATTATACTATTTAAGTAATTTAATTAGTTATTGACTAATTAGCAAAATAATTAGGTATACTACAATAAAATCTAACAATTTAGTTTATTAGTGATAAAAATATTTTGCTCAGTTAGGCCAACTATGTGGGCGTGTGAACTAAATCGGTTATTGATTGAAATGTTATTACAAAGAGTTGGGATGAGAACAGGGGAAGATCTAGAGGGGGGGCACTAACACCCTTTTTTTTGCAATTTGTTAAAAGCAGACCAAAATTTGGCTATTTACAAATCAAATTCCGTTATTCGCAGACCAAATTCAGTTATGTGCACCCCAAAAATAATTTGGAACTTTTTATGCACTGTTGTATTTTAAGAAAAAAAAAAGTGCACAACCATTTCTAATTTCTCGAATCCGCCTTTGGATGAGAGTATGATCTACGGAGCTAAAATTGGAAAATAGTCTTAACTGTCACTCTATCAGACCAATCCAGCAGTTGTAATGGATGCACTATTTTAATGAGTAGAAAAAATCATATAAGTTATTGGTTACGTGGATAAAAGATAAAGATGTACAAAGAGAGAAAAAAATGGGTTGAGCATCTCATGCAAGACTCAATAGAAACAATTTGAGAACAAGGGTTCGTACACAAACCCAGATAGTTTGGATATGGCTAGTAACAAATTAACAATGATTAAAACATTAGGCAAATCAGTGAATTACCATGAGATAATATGGTGTTTTTATTGATCAAATATTAAATAATATAAAATGTCTAAATAATCATATATTGAATAAATAAGAAATAAGCTCTCAGAAATATTTATTATAATTATGAACCATGGACCTAAGAAATGATCGATTGACCATGATGGAGCATCCGGTTCTCAACAAACTATATCCACCAAGATCCGCAAAATATCAAACTTGGCCAGTAGTTTTAACTAAAAACCTGATGTATAGTTTGGACAAAATTACTGCATTCCCTTAATCATATGAATTAAGTTCCACACCCAAGTCGATCCAAACCAATCGAACTGTCCGATTGAACCTAAACTCCAAGAATAATTATAAAGTCTTAATGGGCTTCCAAAATCATTTGACTAATGCTCCTTCGAGCTCGTTTCTAACCTGTAATAGCAGGACATTACCATTTTTCACATTAATTCACTAAAAAAATATAACAATTATAACTAAGTATTAAATAAGAATTATGGTATTAAAAAATTATGTAAACAAACTAATCAAAAATATGAGAAGTGATTAACAATAATTATGATTAAAAATATGAAGAAACTAAGGTGGTTGGGTCACTTAATGCTACTAACTCACCCAACGTCACATAATAACACCGCATTTCAATTATTTGTATTGATAATGTGTAAAAAAAACTTAATTATGTGTTAACTTAAAATTAAATATTAAATAATTGAAGAATTAAAGTAGCATCATCCAAACATAGTCTTATCATTAAAATAGTTATATAAAACAAGTAATTAACAATTAGTTAATATAACATATCTTTGTACTAAGGCATTATTAGGTTAATACAAAGGCATTATTACATTATTACTATTAGTTTATATGAGGCTTATAATGCTCAATTGATTATTCAATATGCTCAAATTAATGTCCAGAAAATTTACCAAACAATTTATCTATAATACACCTGAGATAATAATTTATTTAGCGATTTGACAAAACTGTCATAAGTTTAACTACAATACATCATTACACAACACACACAAAAAAAGCATAGCAAAGAAAAAACCCTAATACTATACTAAGAGAAAGCTTTTCAACATAACAAAGCTTTTAATACTAATGTTCCTATGAGAATAAAAGCAGAATGAGACTGAGAACTATTTGAATCAACAAGAGTATTTAAAAGACTTGCCGAGAGGTCTAACCTTAACAAACTACTTAGTTAGTAATTAACTAATAAATTAAGATATTAAATAATTGGGATATTAAACAAACATAATAAAAGATTAATAAATCGTTAAAAATGATTATTGATTATCACTAAAAACTAATTTTGCAAAAAATTATACAATCAACAAAAAAAATGATATTTAATTTAGTTATAATAATTGTTACGACATATCAATTTACAAGATATGAACAAAATGTTCATTCTGATTATTCAACTGGCTCAAATTAGTTGCCAGTTGTCACACATTTTCCCAAATAGATTTACCACACACAGAACCTGAAAAGGGAATTACATGATTGATTCAATCAGTCATAGGTTTCCTCAACAAACAAGCACACCCCAACACAACAAAAGAAAATACAGGACAGAAAGCATTGTCAAACAAAGGCTACATGGCTAATATCATGGATAAGAGAAGACAGCAAATCTAATATGATGAATATTTTAACACCAATATTCTAAATTATAATACAAGCAGATATGATAAGAATTATCTGAATCAACATGAGAGTTTAAACTGCACATAGATATGTCAAATTCAAGATTATTACAGTCAATAAATTCAACATAAATAGTAGAAAGGGCATTCGAAAGAAAGTATTGCTAAGATTAAAACGGATAATAATAATGGTAATGTGACAACCCTTAAAAAGACCAAAGCTCAAATCAAACATTCATTTTTAAATAATAATTGTGGATAAAAAAATACTTTGGGCTACAAAAGATTATGCTGTAATAAAATAGTAAGCACTCAAAGAATCAGAAAAAAGCAAACAAATCAGTAATATCCTCATGAACAACCAAAGTGATAAAAAAATTAAACATTTCATTGATCCCTTTTTAGCATATGTCCAACATACCTGACATGAGGCAAATAAGGCACAACAAGAAAGTCACACATGATGGAAGATCTAGAAAGAGATGCAAATTAATAGTGAAAGTATCCAAACTAATGCCTTGCACTAAATCAATACAGACAGCAGGAGTGAGATGATATATCATTCATATTTATAAATTTACTAGAAAAATCCATACATTGACATAGATCTAGCTATGATGCTGTATCAAATAAGATGTGCCTATTTTTCAGCATTTCAACGCTCTTCTACAAATAAGTAAGTTTATTTTCTTTAACTTATGATGGATCGAAACTACATCATACCAATAAGTACTAACATAATAATAGCAGTTACAAGCCTGAGAACATTTACCACTTAAATAATATCAATATTGCATGATATATACCACTCGGTATAACAATAAACACTAACATAATATCAGTTACAATCCCGAGAACATGTCTCAGTCAAATCATATCAATATAGCATTCTACAAGTGGCAATGCACAAGAGCCCCCGTGCAACCGAGATAGTACCCAGGCCACGATAGTACATCCGCCCGTGCACACCATTACACCATCGTGCAGGTGGAAGTACTGTTGCGGTCTAGAAAAAACAAGAGATCAATGACCAAGATTGATCTTTTCATAGAAGAGTGTCGGTTTTGATTTAAAATGGATGGGTGATATTAGATGGCCAAGATTAAATCCGGAAACCCCAAAGTACTTCTTTTTAGTACTAGTAGATACAGATATACCACTCGACTCTCACTCCTTTAGTTGTGATCATAATAAAAGAGAGAAAGTATCCCACATCTATTCAAAACTGAATCATAGATAAGGAAATCAATTATAAACAAAAAACTGTCAACTGCAAGTATCAGATACATGGAATAAGACAGGTTATGCACTCAACAGATGAATATTAATCAAACTAGGAGCTGTCAATGTTATCAAGCTAGGTGACAAAAGCTGGTGGCTGTTAAGAAAGTATTCTGAGTAAACTACTCTACTATCACCAACTCACTGGGAGACAAATAAAATACGTATTTCATCAATGATCAAAATATTATATGTCATCCACCCAAACAGACTTGCTGATTCACATGCTTAGATCTTCAGAGGACTAATACTGTGCAACACCAAATGGTTTGTAGCGCCTGTATATGAAATCTGTACAATGAACTTCAAGGCTAACAGCACATGGCTGCATCTTACGAGAAATTAGTATGCCAATCCCGGAGAAAATTGTGATTACCATCGTTCTCCCTCATCCAAAACATAATTATAATCCCAAACAGATGAGAATAACGAATTCAGCTTAGCACAATATCAGATCCCCGGCTTTAATAGCCTTCTATAAAAAAAAAAAAATTAAAAATCTGAAACGCCCAAATCACGCCACCTAATCTTATCTCTACGACTCAGATCTAGAAACAAAATATCTTTCTCGTGAAGATCTCTCAACAATTCCAACAGCCACATTAGACGGAATAATTAATACCTGGATGTAAAAGGAAACATGAAAGTATAAATGATCCGGGATCAAATCACCAATCAGATACAACAGAAGTCACCTAAAAACCCCAAATCAAGATAGAAACCGATCTAATCAAACCTAACGTAGATTACGAGTTTTCCAAATTAAACACACGAATCGGATCACAAATTCCACACACACAATATCTAAGCATGGTAGAAAATCAAAATAGAGAAGATCGGTAACTCACTGTATCCATCCTCGACAAGATAGTTGAAGGTGTGGTTGTCGCAGTTATATGTGAATTTGTTGTTGCTCGCCGGAAGCTTCTGAAGACACTGCGAAGCGATACTCGTGAAGTTGCCGGTGAACTCCGTGTACTCCGCCAAGATCACCGTCCCCCGAGCCACGAAGCTATAGATCAGCGACTGCTGGCCCATATCAGACACGATCCCTAAACCTCGCCGGAGCTAAATCCTCTCCGAAACCCTAGACCTCCGCGAGTGGAGAACGATGCGAAATCGGAGCAAATCGATCGATGGGGAAGCCCTTTTCCTCCACCAATTTGACGCCGAGGGAAAGCACCAGGGGCTCGATAGGGACACGCCGATGCTTGTAGAGCGAAGGAAGCGAAAGATATATAAATTTTAATCTTTCCGCTCACCGGCTAAGTGGCTCCAGGTGACCGGTTGTAGCCGGTGGCACGGCGAAGTTGAAAGATTGCTTTTAATTGAAGACTCGTATAATTAACCAGCTGGGCTTGTTGTTACGAATGGAATCAGGAATTGACCATTAAGTAAGGAAAAATAACAAAAATGCCAGTGGGATGTTGACTGGATTGATCGCCGGCGCCGTGCCACATTTCCGGCGAGGTGAGGGTAGCGTTTACGGAATTTGAAAGGAACCTGATTGGCGGATTGCGAAAACGCCTCGGGTTGATTTGTTTTGACGTTTTTATCGGGCGTTTCGAGCAAACGCCGCGCCTAAACAAATGATCCTCGATCACAATTTGTCACGTCTCCACCCACCAGCTTTAATATTTAAAGCTGCGTT
The DNA here is from genome assembly GCA_039583875.1 of Platanthera guangdongensis. NCBI lineage: Eukaryota > Viridiplantae > Streptophyta > Magnoliopsida > Asparagales > Orchidaceae > Platanthera > Platanthera guangdongensis. The sequence goes on from CM077164.1 coordinate 9,874,921, forward strand.
TGGTTTGGCGTTTTTTCGAATCGGAGGGGGAGGTCGTGATTGAAATCCCTCTATTTTCCTCCACTTCCCATAACACGGCAGGTGTAAACGAAACAAACGTCGTCGGCGGCCATTTGGTTATCCACTGTGCGGCAGCATTTGCCCCAAACAAAGAGCTTCAAAAGCTGCGCCTAACTTCGCCAGCCATTTGATTAGCTTATTAACGTCAAATTTTAGAAATTACAAAAAAAAAATAATTTAACTTAATTTAAAGGATAATTAAATAAATAGGACATTACTTATGGAGAGATGTTGTGGTCAAAGGTCAACATCATGAATGATAGAGTGATGCTAGTTCTCACCAAAATACAAAAAAAACAAGAGTGATGTTATGTGTAGAGTGCATACTAATAATTTTGACTATGCAAATCAGATTAAGGCTCTATTTTGGACTTATTTTCACCAGTTAAGCGGTTACGATCGCATGAACCTAGTCTTAATTGAGGTCTGGTTCATGCAGTCGTAACCGCTTGACCGGTTAAAATACGCCCCCCAAACGTATCCTAAGGCTCTGTTTGACACGGACATGAACTTGAGGACTAAATTGTCATTTGTTAACACTCATCTAAGAAACTTCATTCACTTTCATGTTCAAACAAATGATGTTTGTTAGATGACCTTTAACGAATGACGGTTTAACTCATGTGTTTACGACCGCCACCACCATGACAAACGGAGTATATGTGCAAGTCAAACTAAAAAATCATAAAAACTTGTGAACACGTAAAGAGCAGGCCTGCACATAGTTATTTTAACACTTTTTTGAAAGCGTGATTTACATATAGCCGAAATTGATTCGCATATAAAATTTACCAAAAAGAAAATCCACTCAAACGGAGCCCTTATTATGGTCTAGTACGTGCGGTCATAATCGCTTGATCGGTAAAAATAAGCCCCCCCCCCCCCCCCCCCCCCGGTCGGGCCTCACTCCCGTCCACTGAATTGGACTGAAATTATGCACTTACAAAAATACCCCCGCCTATCGTATCTTCTCGTCGACTTCATTTCTCCTGATCGACATCTCCGCCTATCGTATCCTGCAAACCATTCGCATCTCTTCCCCCACACCGGCGTTGCCCTAGCAGTATTCGGATTTTACGCTTTCTCCAGGCCGACAACTCCCTTGCAAATCTTTCGCTTCTCTTCCCCCACACCAGCGCTGCCCTAGCTCTTCGATCTCCTCTCTCCCGGACGGAAGCGAGGCCCCCACCTCCAGCGATTGTTCTTACCGGCGGAAGGCTCACGTCGCCAGCACCTATCGTCGTCGCTGTTTCCTCAGGACGGTGGTGGACGGGACGCAGCGGCCTTCGGCTACTTCTTCTGGATCTGATATTTCGTACCCTGCCGCCGTTCCTCAACTGAGGTGAGCGCCAGCACCATTTTCTAATCATCCCGCAGCGATTGTCCTTCGCAGTAGGAACTCACTTCATTCACCATCCAGAGAAGGTAAATCCTACTCTTTGAAGAGAAATTAGCATCTCAGCGAAATAGAGTTCTTCTTCTGATTTATGTTTCTTCTTCTGGACAGTGATTTTATTGCGTATTCATGATCCACCTAATTTCCCCATTTTTTGTTTGATTTGTTTTTACCGCCGACATGATCTACATGATTTCCCCCTCCACTTTGTTTTTTATGTTGGATGTCTTAACTCATTGTGCAAATATAATAGTTTTGAGGTTGATTTGGGTTTTTTCAAAGATTTTCGAAGGTAGAAGATGAACAATACTCAGAATCTATCGCTCATTGATAGTTTGTTATCGCCTGCGATAGGGACAGAGATCTTAATGTTTAGATTTTTCATTTTATTTTGGCAGGAAATGGCTTCTAGTTCTTGAGCAGCATGCATTCCAGGAGGTTATGGTCGAGGTGAGTATGGAATTCAACCAGTGGCGGAGGGATCCCTAATCAGCGTGAGCATGTCTCTAGTGGTGGATACATGAACACATCTACGCTCTACTATCAGACTCAGGCCTTATCTATATAGTGGTGGATGCTAGTTTTTCACCAGTGCTTGTTAGAGAAATTTACAACTAGGAGGACCCTTCTCATTATCAACTGGATGGTGGTTTGCGATCGTCGCTTAATGGCCAAATAGTGATATTGTCTATAGATTTGCGGAGGGAGTTCGGCCTAGTATAGTGCTTGACATGACTGGATGTTGTGGAGAGATTTCGTGTTCTTCAAAATTGAACGATTATGAATGTGGTTTTACATGGAGTACCGGATACAATTGACTTGATTACTACCACATTGAAACTTAGGCCTGATGCTTACATTACTAACTCTGGGCGATAGTTTCTGGCCAATTTTATCATTTCACAACACATTTAGATTGATATTATGACATTGTTTGATTTTTTTGATGTTTTACTGGTTTCTTATATTCTTACTGGATTTTTAGCAAAGCAGTGAGGAGAAGCAGACTAGCCCAACTAATAAGTAATTTTGATGTGCACATATGGTGAACTATGTCAAGATGACATGCCAGTATAACATTGTTTGGGCTTTAATAGATGGATATAATGACATATATGGTCAGCTCTGTCTACTAAAATCAAAATCACAATGAACGCTCCCGACGCTGCGCTCCCGACGCTGCGCTCCCGACGCTGCGCTCCCGACGCTGCGCTCCCGACGCTGCGCTCCCGACGCTTATAAGGATTTTCCGATCTCTCCATATACAAAAGAATGTCCATAAAACACTATAGAAATATCAATGAGAAATTCTTAATGAGTAATAACAGTCTTATTATGATGTTGAAGTATTGAACAAGGTTATTGCTCAAACTTTCATATGAATCAAAATGTTTTCTGATCATTTTAAGGCCTTATACTTAGAAGTTAGATCTAATAAGAAAATAATTTCTGTATATTCAGTGTGTTAACTCAAATTACTATGACTTTATTTGGCAGGGCTTATTTGCTCCAGTTAGTCTTTATTCAGAATTGTCTGTCTATTAGTCATCATCGCCAATGAACGGTATCAATCTTGTGCTGCGGGACATTGCAAAAACACAACGCTCGACAGAGACCCTCGTCCGCCGCTGCCATGAAATTCCGCTGGAATCGATTCCGAGTCAAGCGCCGCCATTCTATTCGTCAGCATTCGACCGCCCCACTAGTGAGCCGTGCGTTTGTGGCAAGCATTCTGGCACGTTGAACAAGATTCAGGAGGATTGGATCAAAATCCAACTGCAACTGATCGAGGATGGTCTGCGCCCTCCTATCCGAATTGATCCGCCTGTGCCACTGTGGAGCAAGCGCCCCGACCTGAACGCGTATCTTCTGAAACCATTGTTCGTGATCGATCCGGAACGACAGTACAACGTCAACGTGACAGCGGGTGCATGTCCGTCTTGCAACAAAGTAGGCTTTCTTTTCCGCAAGCAATTTAGTGCCCCGCGAATCATCGATTGCGTCGACACCACCGGATTTGCTATCTGTGCTCGATACGTGTGCAAGAAGTCGAAGAACTCAGGCGGTTGTGGTGCCATCAGCCACATCAGCACAACCAAGTTGTCATTCTCGTTTGCAATTGCATTCCGAGGCTGCCCAGCAGCACGACGATCCAGGCTCCCTAAATATTCCGCCGTCGCCGCCGGCCGAACCATCAGTTCCAGCCGCATCTCCAACCACCCGGAATTCAAATCAACCGACCTCTTCTACAGTCATTACGACGACAGTGGAACCTGTTGTGGCCAACACGTCTGTTGTCAGCGAGATTGGTTTGCGTCCGCCATTCATGATCGATCATCAGTTGCCTGCTTTGGATCAGATATTGGCGGCCATCGTTCCTTCCCCATCTGCAGGGGAGCCGTTTTCCCAAGCGGAGAAGGAGCTGCTCAATTACTTGCTGACCAGCCCAGTAGAGCGCTCCCATGTGAAATCGACGACTGGTGATCAAACGTCTTGGAAGAGTCTGGCCAGGCGTTTCTTGTACTGGGCGCGAGTCGCGCGGGTATTGGGGATGAACCAGTTTCGAGCCCGATCTGATGGGCAACTCAAGCAAAAGGTCAAGGATGGTAATAAGAAAAAGAGCTGATAGCAGGTAGAAAATACTTGGCTTTTGGTTTCATTTCCATCTTAAGAATTTTCCTTCTCATTTATTTGAATTTTCCTTCTTTTAATCTCACTAGGCTTGTTGAGGTGGCTCTGCTTGCTTGCGCTTTTTTGCTCGCCTACCTGGTCCCCTCGCTGCACGTTCTTGGCTGTTTCGTCTCTTATTCTCTCACGGGATCAATGGTAATTTAGTTTCTCATTTATATTATGTTTTCTGATTTTGATTTCATTTTAGATTTTCTTTGATATTTTAGCAGGTGTCGACACTAACCGGCTGTGGTGTCGACACCACAGCCAGCAGGTGTCCACAATTGAGAACGGAAGTTGAATTGAATTTCAAATTCCAATTTTAGGGCCTCTATTTTCTTATGGTTAATTATGAAATTTTCCAGTTATTTTGATTATATCCTGAAAATTGTTGACTAGATCAACCAGTGTTAATTAGAGTTGCTGATATTTTTGTTCCTTTTTGATATATCTCACTTTCGGGCTTGGACTTCCTCTAGTGTTTTATATGCTATCATTTTAGTATTCCTAGTTATCCTAAGCTGCAATTAGCATTTATTTTCACATTTAAATTGTTACTAATGGTGCCATCTATGTTTTGATGATTAAAGGCAATGCCAGCAGCTGCAGGAGCTGTTGCAGCGGCAGCTGTTGCTGATCAGATGCATGGACCAAAGGAAGATCAATGCCTGACAATTGTTCTGGTAGTGCATGCATTGTTTTATTGATTCACTCCGCTTCCCTTTTTTTAGGATTTTCTGATTAGTTTTTTTAGGATTTGCTAATTCTACGACTAGCTGGAAATGAAAAGTTGGCCATCAACATAAATTTTTGCAATGCTTTCTCCATTATTTGATTTAAAAAAAAAATATGTTCATCATGAGGAAGATCGTAACATTACAGCAAAAGAGGGATATTCCAGATGTCATATTAGTTATCAGTGATATTTCAATATCTGTTGGCTATTTAAAATTGAAGGCATATCCATCATCTCTCTCTTTTACTCATGTTTTCATATAACATTGTTTACATGTTCAAACCAGTAATGAGGAGAAGTTTATGGATCGTCTTACAAATTTGAACAAGCACGAGATGCACAATAGGACACAAAGCGGAGATAATGGGGAATTGTTTAATTTTTTGTATTATATATTTCATTGATATCTTTGTTTTGCTCAAAGATAATTTGGCATCCATAAAGTCTCATATTATCTATATTATTATTGTAAAGGCTATTTAAATTTCTTTAGTATTGTTGAGAGCTGGCTATTGATGTTATTGAAAGTGATCAATCTATTGGTCATTTAACATAATTTATTTTTTAGATTTTAGAAAAAGACTTTTTTGTAACATATGAAGGAAAGACCTAAGACAGTCTTTAGGTTTCCTCCAGTTTTAACTTGAATGTAAGGGGTTCAAGACACTTATTTATCCAAAGGTGAGGTTATGTACATGATCACCTCTGTAGAATATTTATTGGTAGATGTTTCAATCCAATAGAAACCCTTGTTTTCTTGCTCATGTCTTTTTCGATGAATGAGTAAAATATCTGTGAGGTTATGTACATGATCACCTCTGTAATATTTTATCGAGTTGATCATACCCGCCAAAAAGCTTTTGATTCCGAGCTTGAGAAGATCATACCCGCCAAAAAGCCTGTATCTCCTTTTAATCCAAATATGAGAGTGGTGGCTTTAGCAATGACTTTTGAAGGCCATAGATTTGTATGCTATATTTGGCCTAGTGATCACTAATAACTGTTATGAAGTGTTAGAATGGCTATAGATCTACATGTTATCTTATCATGCATGTGTTTGCATTTCAAATTTGCATGAAGGGAATATAAAATCTTCAGTTGGATTTTGTACCCGGTGTTACAACAATGAGTTGAAAGCCAAAATTTTCTCCACAAAGTAGGGACACTTACTAATTGCTGATTATTATGGCCCTTAATGGGCTAGCTAGAAAAATATCAGAATCTAAAAATAGAGGAGATATAACAGTTGGGGCTTTGGAGTGCTGAATGTTATTATAAAAAAAACTAAATTTGGTGTTAATTTAGTTGTATTTATAGGGTAAAATCAGTTTTTGGAAGGTTGGACTACATTTCTCTGGGGAGGTGATTAAAAGCTCCACCGGAGCAAAAGGAAAACACCAAACATGGCCTTAGCTTCAACCTATATTGCTAGGTGGTTTCAGTGGATGCTATTAACATTAGTATTGAGTGGAATAGCTGAATTTAGTCAAGCTTATCATAACTTCTTAAGTTTTATTATCTTTTATTTCCCATTCTACAGTTGAGATTATCCGGCCTAGTTTTTTATTTATTTATCTTTTATTTATCCTCTACAGGCATTCTAAGCTCTCATTTGCAAGATATAATTGATATTGGTTGCGGGCGTTGGGCAAAGGTGGAGCCGTTACTCTTACTCGCAAGAACTGCTTGTGTTGCTCTTGAAAGACTAACCGAGGATGACAAGGAGAAGTTGAGGTTCAATGGAAGCAAGATTTTTGGTGTGCTGCAGAATTTAGTGACTGGATTTTTGCTTCCTGAAAGAATTTGGTATGCTACTGCAGACAAAGTTATTAGTACCCTTTACAGTATACATCCTGCGCCTGAAACCTTTGCTGCTGACTTGGTGAAAAAGTCGTTGACTTCTGTGTTTAATCACACTGCAAGTGATGAACCAGGTTGTCAAGTAGATATTGATGGAAATAAGTCTTCTACGGGTTTGACATCAAAGTTTGGTAGATTTCTTTTTGTCGTAAGTCAGATTGAATATAATGTAATAGAACTAATTATTATTAATTAGTGTATTTACATTAGTGTTTATACTTATTCTTATTTCAATTATCTGTTGGTGGGCTCGCATGAATGATATCTATATAATGGCTCTATGGATACCTTTAAGGTGTTGTTATGGTGGTAAAAAATAATTAAGCGCGTCGATATTTAAAAAAATCAAAATTGTTTGGGGAATTTTGTTAGAGAATCATTCCCAATGCTTTCAATAAAAAAACACCATGAATGCCCGCAAGTTAATCATTGTGATTATCTAAATGGTGACACAAGGTTTTAGCACCACAAATACTTTCACAAAGCCTTTGCGGCATTTTATAAAGTGTCGCAAATTCAATCGCAATGCTTTAAGCATTGCGGAAGGCTTAAAAAACATCGCAGGAAACCTATTAAAAAGTTTTGTTGCAGTAATTGATGAATCTATTAAATTTCTGTCATTTTTAAAAAAGAAATACAATAAAATATTTCACCACTTTTGCGTAGGCCCGTTTAGTTGCACTCACGAAGAATCGGATGATGTTTTTGTTACACTCATGATCTTTTTGTTGTCTTCATTCCTCTCTCCCTCCCTTCCTTTTTCCTTGCTTTTCCTCTTCTCTTTCTCCCTCTCCCCTCTTTTCTTCTCCTCCCCCTCTTTTTCTTTCTCCTCAATCCCCCTCCCCCCATTTTCCCCCCTCATACTAGAGTAGAACCCGGCGGCCCCCCCCTCCCAAAGGAGCCTTTATCAGCAATATTTTTTTCCTAGAATACTCTTGCACCAAAAAATAATTTACCCTTATAATATGAGAGATTGCCCATCACCCATAGGCCAGCATAGAAAATGACTACAAAGTTATTCTAATGTAGCAACTCCAAAATAATTTTATATTGATTTAAAAAGGAAAATTTAAGGTCAGGTGTGATCAAAATCAAGCTACAATTAAAAAGTTAATCCATATTTCTAATGGAACGAGCATTTTTATAAACTTAGAGGCTGGTGACGTTGTACTCGCATGTAGGACCGGAGACTCGTGTCGCTGCACTTTTGTAGGGTTGGTGGCCTGTGTCGTCTCACTCGTATATAATATAAATATAATTGTTGAGGTCAAACTCGACGCACCGGTCGTATTAGATTAACTTTGACCGTCTTAACCCACACAACGGTCGAGCGCGCATACAGTCAACGAGAGAGAGATAATGCACACAATATTTTTACGTCGAAAACTCCCTCAATCAGGTAAAAAGTCACGCGATCGAATCTTTGTCGGTCGAACTCCACTATCTGCTTTTGGTTAAAACTAGTCTGGAGAATCGAGTGTGACAGACTGCTACTCGTTGCACTTTGAAGATGGTTACTTAGGCTCACGGCGAGCAACATGCCGCTTCGTGTGTGGTTATTTGTCGGGGCTGCGGACTAATGGGCACTTACTGTAGTAGAATTTTTTTTTCACCGCTCTCTTGTGAACTTAGGCGGATTTGTGGTGGAGCGACGGTGGCTCGTAGGAGAAATCTGACAGAGCTTTGACCCGTGGAAGAAGAGAGCAGAGGAGAAAAAAATGAGAAATGAAGAGGTCTGGTGACCTTTTTAGCCTATAGAAGGTGGTTACAGTAGTTAGTCATCTACACACTGTAACCACCAATATCAATATTTTAAACATAATTTTGGGTGCGTATTATTCACATATTATTTAATAATCATAGACCCATTTATCCAATTAATGACCCCCCCCCCCCCCAACCATGGTGATTTTGTGGTGGTTGTGCTCGAAGTTAACATCGACGATCGTGGTTGAACGATCAAACAATGGGGATGGCGCCCATATAGGGCAAGGGAGGCAGTCGACCACCACCTCAAGGGTGGCCAGCCCTGGAGAAGGAGGCGGGCCGCCGATGCAGCAGGGGTCGGAGGTGAAGCTGGCCGGCCGGAGCGGGTCGACCGGCCCCACCAGGCCCGACCTCGACAGGGGCCACTGGGAGCGACCCTAGCGCCGACCGTCGGGCGCGGTGCTGGCACCGGGCACCGGTCGTAAGGCGCGGCCGGCTGGAGCCTGCCGGAACGGGGGGAGGCCGGCCGAGCACACCCGGACGAGGGGCGGGGCGTGGACGGATGCACCCGACACCTCCCTCGGAGGTCGTAGGGGGAAGGCTCCCGCCGGTCGGGCTAGCCGGCAGAATCGCCGCACCTTGCAGTCGCGAGCGCGCGGCCACGAGTTGTGGCCCCATAGCCGACCGGAAGCCAAATCGGGTCGCGTCGGCCTGCCGACAGCGCGGAGAGAGGGGGTCGGCCCCGGTGCCGACCCCGGGTGGCTTTGGGAACGAAATCTCGTGCATGCAGATCGCGCTGAATTGCGTGTGCCGATTGCACGCGCAGCAGTTCCTACATGATCTTCATGATGAGATCATGAGGAGTGGGCGAGCCACACCCCAATAATTTATAAATAGGTTTGTCTCCATCAGTTGCCCCCTGAAATACTCGGTGTTAGAAACCATTTTTTTGAGAAGAGAGAGGATTTCTCTTTCTCCTACGGTGGATTCATTCGTCGACGACAATGGTGATGAACGGAGAGGTGCCAAAGAAGGCGGATGGCGGCTATCATAACCCGCATTTTTTTTGCATTTAATGATATATCAAAGTAAGAGAAAATACACGTCATAATGTCACGTCGGCAGGGGATAACTGCAGACGCTCATGCAAAACTCTAACTTAACACCTTTACGAAAGATCTATAAGTTATTTAGAGAAAATCCAGTTTAAGTTAAACGGTTAGCCGTATCTCTCGTCTTAATGGCTCATCTAGTGCACGAGGAAAGATAATTATACGCTGCGAAAAGTACTTTATTTACAACATTAGATATCCCACACAAGTATAAACATCCCCAGAGGACAACCCATGGTATGCAAGAATCTAGATTTATAATAATAGTAAAAGTAGTTTTTACAACCGTTAAATATAGTGTTTTAGATTTTAAATATGACATGTATGAAGTACTAGTAGTAATTTTTATACTTTAAAATATCTAACGTGCAACCTATCATAAAATTTTCCCAGAGAGCAAGTAAAAACAACCACAAAGAAGTAAACTAGTTGCTAGCAAAGTATTCAATATTCCAAAAGAAAACTATCACTGCGTCTCAACAACCTGACACGAACCCACTGAAAGTATGCAAGTCTGAACTAAAACTGAACACAAGAACTACCTCACGACGGTGAGGAAAACTACTGCAATAACTACAGTTCAAACGCTGCTACCCAACACAGCCGCTCCACCGGCCACAACCATGAACCTGAGACATTCAAAAGAAGAATACCTCAGCAAGAAAATACAAGTGGCAAAAGAAATAAGCAGGTAAAATCTAAAAAAAACAATAAAGGGTTTACCAAACCCGACTATATAAAGTGCTGAAAACTACAGCTGGTTAGCCAAATAAAAATAGGTACAATAAAAGTTGCAATAAAAGAGCTAATTAAACATTTGCACCAAGTGCAGAACGAAGTCACGCTTCGACAAAATCTGCAAGGATTAGCATAAAATAACATAGAGTATCTAAGAAACAAACTAAGTACAAAACAGTTCTAAAACGTGAATAATTAACACTTGGAAATATCAACCGGGCCGGAGTCGGTGACCAATTGTCCAATACCAGGCTCACAGACTCAAACGTCTCACAAAAGACACTACAGAGGTGACCACTTACCCCAACTCAATCCAACAGTCCTCAAAATAGAGACCAAACATCCACCAAGTGAAACAATCCACAAACTGGCGTCTAGTTGGTGGTCCTTTGTCCACTGTCAACCTTCCTAGCCGAAGAAACAACATACCCAAACAACCCAAACCTAAACTCCAAGAAATACTCAAACAAGCCCTAAAATCACTCTAAGGACCATACATGACGAATCTTATATGAAACGGCAAAATATTCTAAGTCCTGGCCAAATTCGGCGAGTATACCCGACGAAATACACAGATACTCGACGAATTGTTCTACGATACTCGACGAATACTTCCATACTCGATGAACAAGACTTGCGATACCTAGCTAAAACTAACGATATTCGACGAATAGGCTACTGATACTCGACGAATTTGACTTCGCGGCCCGATCACTCAACGCTCCCTAAGTCTAAGCCAAACACGACGAATTCGCAGAATGCACTCAACGCCTTTTACACTAGGCCATAAAAATAGGTACAATAAAAGTTATAATAGAAGAGCTAATTGAACATTTGCACCAAGTGCGGAACGAAGTCACGTTTCGACAAAATCTGCAAAGATTAGCATAAAATAGCATACACTGATCTAAGAAGCAAATCGAGCACAAAATAGCTCGAAAATGTGAATCATTAACACTTGGAAATATCAACCGGGCCAGATTCGGTGACCAATTGTCCCATACCAAGCTCACAGACCCAAATGTCTCACAAAAGGCACAGCAGAGGTGACCACTTGTCCCAACCCAATCCAACAGTCCTCAAAACAGAGACCAAACATCCACCAAGTGAAACGATCCACAAATCGGCGTCCAGTTGGTGGTCTTTTATCCACTGTGAACCTTCCTAGCTGAAGAAACAACATACCGAAACACCCCAAACCAAAACTCAAGCCTAAACTTCAAGAAATACCCAAATAAGCCCTAAAATCACTCTAAGGATCATACACGACGAATCTTATACGAAACAGCAAAATATTCTAAGTCCTGACCAAATTCGGCGAGTATACCCGACGAATTATATGGATACTAGACGAATTGTACTATGATACTCGGCGAAATACTTTTATACTCGACGAATAAGACTTGCGATATTCGACTAAAACTAATGATATTCGACGAATAAGTTATTGATACTCGACGAATTTGACTTAGCGGCCCGGGCACTCAACGTTCCCTAAGCCTAAGCCAAACACGATGAATTCGCTGAATGCACTCAACGCCTTTTACACCATGCCATAAAAAAAGATACAATAAAAGTTGCAATAAAATAGCTAATTAAACATTTGCACCAAGTGCAGAACGAAGTCACGCTTCGACAAAATCTGCAAGGATTAGCATAAAATAGCATAGACTGATCTAAGAAACAAACTAAGTACAAAACAGTTCTAAAACGTGAATAATTAACACTTGGAAATATCAACCGGGCCGGAGTCGGTGACCAATTGTCCAATACCAGGCTCACAGACTCAAACGTCTCACAAAAGGCACTACAGAGGTGACCACTTACCCCAACCCAATCCAACAGTCCTCAAAATAGAGACCAAACATCCACCAAGTGAAACAATCCACAAACTGGCGTCTAGTTGGTGGTCCTTTGTCCACTGTCAACCTTCCTAGCCGAAGAAACAACATACCCAAACACCCCAAACCTAAACTCCAAAAAATACTCAAACAAGCCCTAAAATCACTCTAAGGACCATACATGACGAATCTTATATGAAACGACAAAATATTCTAAGTCCTGGCAAAATTCGGCGAGTATACCCGACGAAATACACGGATACTCAACGAATTGTTCTACGATACTCGACGAATACTTCCATACTCGATGAACAAGACTTGCGATACCTAGCTAAAACTAACGATATTCGACGAATAGGCTACTGATACTCGACGAATTTGATTTCGCGGCCCGATCACTCAACGCTCCCTAAGTCTGAGCCAAACACGACGAATTCGCCGAATGCACTCAACGCCTTTTACACTAGGCCATAAAAATAGGTACAATAAAAGTTATAATAAAAGAGCTAATTGAACATTTGCACCAAGTGCGGAACGAAGTCACGCTTCGACAAAATCTGCAAAGATTAGCATAAAATAGCATAGACTGATCTAAGAAGCAAATTGAGCACAAAACAGCTCAAAAACGTGAATCATTAACACTTGGAAATATCAACCGGGCCAGATTCGGTGACCAATTGTCTCATACCAAGCTCACAGACCCAAACGTCTCACAAAAGGCACAGCAGAGGTGACCACTTGTCCCAGCCCAATCCAACAGTCCTCAAAACAGAGACCAAACATCCACCAAGTGAAACGATCCACAAACCGGCGTCCAGTTGGTGGTCTTTTATCCACTATGAACCTTCCTAGCTGAAGAAACAACATACTCAAACACTCCAAACTAAAACTCAAGCCTAAACTCCAAGAAATACCCAAATAAGCCCTAAAATGACTCTAAGGACCATACACGACGAATCTTATACGAAACAGCAAAATATTCTAAGTCCTGACCAAATTCGGCGAGTATACCCGACGAATTATATGGATACTAGACGAATTGTACTATGATACTCGGCAAAATACTTTTATACTCGACGAATAAGACTTGCGATATTCGACTAAAACTAATGATATTCGACGAATAAGTTATTGATACTCGACGTATTTGACTTGGCTGCCCGGGCACTCAACGCTCCCTAAGCCTAAGCCAAACACGATGAATTCGCTGAATGCACTCAACGCCTTTTACACCATGCCATAAAAAAAGATACAATAAAAGTTGCAATAAAAGAGCTAATTAAACATTTGCACCAAGTGCGGAACGAAGTCACACTTCGACAAAATCTGTAAGGATTAGCATAAAATAGCATAGACTGATCTAAAAAGCAAATTGAGCACAAAACAGACCGAAAACGTGAATCATTAACACTTGGAAATATCAACCGGGCCGGAGTCGGTGACCAATTATCCCATACCAGGCTCACAGACTCAAACGTCTCACAAAAGGCACTGCGGAGGTGACCACTTGTCCCAACCCAATCCAACAGTCCTCAAAACAGAGACCAAACATTCACCAAGTGAAACGATCCACAAACCGGCATCCATTTGATGATCCTTTATTCACTGTCAACCTTCCTAGCCGAATGTATAACCCCGTATTCGCGAAAAACGAGCCTCAAAATAAGGCATGAGACTAGTTATGCATTTTTAAGCTTTTTAAGAGGTTTGACACTCTCAGTGACCAATTTAGGCTCAATCTGCATAATATACTAACGGGGGAGATGAAGTATTTGCCTTCCCCGACCCCTTGTACGGGGCGGGCCCGGTATGTGCTTGCCCTGCGCCCAACTCGTCATGCCAGCTCGCCCAGCTCGGCAGGCCAGCTCTCTCAGCTCGTCAGGTTAGCTCGCCCAGCTCGTCAGGCCAGCTCGCCTAGCTCGTTAGGCCAGCTCGGCAAGCCAGCTCTCAGGCCAGCTCTCCCAGCTCGACAAGCCAGCTCGTCAGGCCAGCTCTCCCAGCTCGTCAGGCCAGCTCTCCCAGCTCGTCAGGCCATCTCGCCTAGCTCGTCGGGCCAACTCCCCCAGCTCGGCAGGCCAGCTCTTGCAGCTCGTCAGGCCAGCTCGCCCAGCTCATCAGGCCAGCTCGCCCAGCTCGTCAGGCCAGCTCAACAAGCCAGCTTGGCAGACCAGCTCGCCCAGCTCGTCAGGCCAACTCCCCCAGCTCATCAGGCAAGCTCGCCCAGCTCGCCAGCATTGGTCTCGCCCAGGCTGCCAGCTCGCCCAGGACGCCTAGCTCTCTCCAGCTTGAGGGTCTGCCCTTTTTCCCCTGGTGGGCTGCGAATAAATGTTCAAAACAGCGGGATTTGGCTGTTGGTAAACCACCCAGTGTCATTTCAGTAATTTTTAGAGCAGCGGAGGTTGGTTATTTGCAGGTCATTCCCAGAAAACTATAAATAGACCCTTAGGGGTTCCTTGGAGAGATCACTCCTCCACTCTCTCTTTATCCTCCAAGGCACCTAGCTCAGCATTGGCTAGGGAGGGGGAGATCACCAAGGTCTTCCGGGTGTGAGGTGGGACATCCACGCTAGAGCTGAGAGTCTGTTCCTAGTTTCCTGAGCGTTTGCTCTGTGTCATTCGCCCGAGTGCAGTAAGTGTGAGGTCACCCCTTTCTAGGGACCCCGAACTCCATAGAGACCGATTTCTCGGTTTCAACATCTTGGTGGGGTGAGCGCGTAGAGTGACCAGCACAAAAGATCTCGGGAGAGTGTCATGGTAGGAGATTAGGGAGGTAGCGATGATCTCGACGAGCTCCCCAACCCAGGACCCTTCGTGGGAAGGAGGAATTCATGACATCCATCTAAGGCATCATGAAGATGCTGCGAAGTATTGCTCCTCGACATAACTGCTCAACTCCCACCCCTCAGGACTTAGCTCCCAGGAGCCTCGGCGAGCTGCCTCCCAGGGATCTAGGCGAGCTGACCCCAGCAGGGGTAGAAGGAAGTGCACCAGGAAGAAGGCCCGGGAAGGAAAGGATGAGAGATAGGGTCGAGCAAGACCTCATCGGCCGGGAGTTGTTCTCCAGCCCGGCGAGTGCCGGCCTCCTAGGTGAGCAGGTCGCGTGAGTGGAGCATGCGAGACCGCCACTCAAGGGGTCACCCTTCAACGAGCTGATCATCTCAGCTACCGTTCCTGAGGGTTTTAGAGAGCCTGACATGGCTTACTATACCGGGAAAGATGATCCCGTCCAACACATGCAGTGGTTTTGTAACACCTCCCCTGTAATGAACGTATAATATGGGTCCGGCCGGGGCCCCACAACATACGGACGCCACAGCTTCAGTATTAAAAGTTGATATAGCTACCCACACCCAAAACTCTTTGCATAACACAGCGGAGACAAAACAGGACTAGAAGTTATCCACCACTAAAGAGTAAAATAAATGGCCTTATGGCCTACAACAAGTGTCCAAAAGCAAATAATACAACAGTCATGAATGTGCTTAGCACTCCTAGTCTACCTCGGCATGCAAGCCGGACAACATGAGTCTCAAACATATAACATCACAAAAGTAAAGCTACAAAAGTAAAGCACTTCATGAGGCTTAGGCCTTTCTGGCCGGCGAGCTAGCTCCTGCGTGTGATCCTTGCCCTGTAAAATTTAATAGTAACGTGGGTCAGCAAAGGCTGACCTCAAACTGTGTAACAACACATCTCCTCCCGGCCGCCCCTAACGGACCCCGGGGTACCCCTCCAACCTGCAAGTTAGCACTTCGTAGGAAATAATCATAAGCAAGAAAAGCAACTATGGAAACAGGCTTGGATGTCACATACATCATACATGTTCTCTACTGGTTGAGCATAATATAAAAGGGCCTACTTATGAAATCATGTATGCAATAACCTGGGTTTCACCCAAGGTACCCTAACTCGTATGCATCTAGCACATCATCACATCATATGGGTTCTCATCGATTCCCCACTGGCATAAAGCCGCAAATAAATGGGGTCATCATTTCCCCCAACGGCTCACAGGCCGCCCCATGGAACTCTTGTCAAGGTCCCACCCACTCAAGGTCTTAAACCCGGGCTTGCCTATAAGCTCTGACGTCTCATGTCAGGATTCCAACAAACACAAAACTGACCGATTCTAAGGAGCCTTGCCGGACCCCACCCGCTCATGGCCTCATTGCCCGGGTTTGTCCCCATGCTTGACACTCTTGTCAGTCACACAGAAGGGGACTAGTCTCGCCGGGACACTCTCCACACATGACGTGAACGTCACGGGATAGCCAGCCGACCACGGAGACTTAGCCACGCCTTGGCACAACACAAACCAAGACAAATCCACCCCAGTCCCTCATTTGTACTGCAGCGTTTCCGCACACCAAAGAAACCATCTCCAACTCATGCGGAGCTAACCTTGTCCACCAAGGAAAACATCTACCGCCACGAGGAGCTAACCTTGTCCGGTTCCGACTACACGTACTCACTTGAGAAAAAGGGGGAAACATCACCACATCACAAACGACATCTTGCCGCAACGGAATCTCTACGAATCCTTAGCGTTTTTATGCAACATCACCGAGTCGGACTAACGGTCGCGACAACGGCTTCACCCACCATGTCTAATCCACTAACGGAGCGGATCTCTAATGCAAAAATATGTCGGGGACGGACTCAATCAACCCGGAGGTTCCTCTTGAACCTTGACAAGTCAAAACCCCTCTCATTTGAGAGTTTGGTGCCCAAAAACTAGAAAGAAGAATAAATGATGCTAAAACATGCATCCTAAGACCGAGAGGAGAAGTGTCGTTACCTTCCGACTCCTCTTCCTTATCATGGCAAAATATCCGGATGAAAACCTTCGCAACGATCTAAGCTTCATGGATCGGGACTCGGCTCGTGATTTGGAGTACCGAAACCCCTCCTACATCACCAACCCTCCTTCTCCTTCTTCCTTGTTCTCACTTCTCTCTAGATCTTTAGTAAGGGAGTGCTTGGAGAAGAATGAGAGTTTTCAACTCTATTCTCGGACTTAACTCCCCAAGAACAGTCCTGAACCATCAGATCCTAAAATCTGGGAAAGAATGGCCACAATCCGACAGAAAAAATAAAAGACCTGGGCCGAACACAGCCTGGCACACGCCCGTGTCCAGGGCCGTGTGCCTCATTCGCCGTCTCGAATCGACACGCCTGGAATAGCACACGGGCATCCATCGACACGGCCCCGAAACCAACCCGAGACGTGTCACGGCCTGGGACACGCCCGTGTCCCAAGCCGTGTGCCAAGTCTGACGCTCGTCGACAGCCTTTGTGTCGACACCGCGAAAAACTGTCGAGCGAAGATCGTCGACCAAGCGGGACACGCCCAGTGACACGCCCGTGTCACAGGCCGTGTTCCCTAGTCTCGACACTCGTCGAGCGAAAGTGTCGACACCCCGGGCCGAGTGTCGACACGGACTCGACACGCCCTGCGACACGCCCATGTCGCAGGCCGTGTGCCCAACTCTCGACACATTGTCGAGCGAAAGTGTCGACACTTGGGCCGAGTGTCAACACGGGCTCGACACGCCCTGCGACACGCCCGTGTCGCAGGCCGTGTGCCCCCTGCCAGAAACCCAAAAATTTACAGAACTGCAGACTGACCGTCTTACAAAACTGGGGTGTTACAACTCTCCCCCACTAAACAGAATTTCGTCCCGAAATTATAAAACAAAAGGATACAAAACTTAACTCGTACCTGACGTGAAGAGTTCTGGATATTCTTCTCGCATGGCCTGTTCTCGCTCCCAAGAGAACTCTTCACGACCGCAGTTGTCCCATCGAACTTTCACGAGTTTAACTTCTTTATTCCGCAACTGCCGAGTCTCCGTATCCTCTATAGCGATTGGAAGGACTTGCGTCCTCAAGTCTTCCTCAATCGGCACTGATGCCGGCTGAATCACCACACTAGCCTCCACCAAGGCTTTCCTCAAAACGGAGACGTGGAAGACGTCATGCAATCCACTCAACTCCGCGGACAACGCCAACCGATAGGCTGCTTCTCCCACCCGTTCAATAACTTCAAAAGGCCCCAAAAACCTTGGACTCAACTTCTTGAGTCGGCGAATCCGTGAGACGCTTTTGAACGGTTTGATCTTCAAATAGACCCACTCACCTACCGCAAACTCCAACTTCCGGTGACGAGCATTAAAGTATTTTGCTTGTCGGTCTTGCGCCACCTTCATACGCTCTTGAATGGTCCGTACCAACTCACAAGCATCTACTACCACCTCTTTTCCCAAAATTTTGGTGTCTCCCGCCTCTGCCCAAGACATTGGTGTTCGACACCGCCTCCCATACAAAGCTTCGTATTGCGCCATTTTTATACTTGCTTGAAAACTGTTGTTGTACGCGAATTCCACCATGAAGAGGTGATCCTCCCACTTTTTGCCGAAGTCAAGAACACACATTCTCAGCATATCCTCCATAGTACGGTTCGTTCTCTCCGTTTGCCCATCAGTTTGAGGATGGAACGCCGTACTGAACTTTAGCTTCGTGCCCAAGCTCTTCTGAACCAATCTCCAGTCCTTAGACGTAAACCGTCCATCTCGATCACTGACTATTCTCTTAGGAATTCCGTGCAGTCGCACAATGTTGCGAATATACAACTCCACCAGCTTCTCCACGTTGTCCTCTTTCCGATTTGGGATGAAGTGAGCCACCTTGGTTAGGCGATCCACGATCACCCAAATAGCATCATTACCCTGCTGCGATCTAGGCAAACCGTGCACAAAGTCCATGGAGATGTCATCAAATTTCCATTCAGGGATTGGAAGGGGCTTCAGGAACCCGCCCGACTTCTGACACTCGGCCTTCACCAAGGCACAAGTCTGGCAACGATTCACATACAAAGCTACGTCCCGCTTCAACCCCGACCACCAAAAGGATTTCTTCATATCCAAGTACATCTTTGTACTGCCCGGATGAATGGAGTACTTTGTGAAATGAGCCTCAAACATCAACTCCTCACGGAGTTTGCCGAACTGCGGTATACAAACCCTTCCGTCCTTCCTCAGAATCCCATCAATCATCTCCCAGGCGCTGCTCTCGCCCGTTTGAGCCTCCAACACAAAAGGTTGAAACTCCACATCCAACCGAGTCGCTTCCCGAATGCGATCGGACAAGTCGTTCTGCACTTCAATCCAGTTCAACCGAGCCTCGTTGGACTCGCCTCTTGCAACACATTCCAAACCAAGGGACTCCCATTCCCGTACCAACCGCTCATCATGAGCTTCGATCCAATTCCCTTGCCTCGAGTACTTCCTACTCAAGGCATCAGCCACCACATTGGCTTTACCTGGCGTATACTGAATTGCCACTTCGTAGTCTCCAAGAAACTCAACTCACCTGCGTTGCCGCATGTTCAAGTCCTTTTGATCCAAGAGATACTTCAGGCTTTTGTGATCCGTGAAGATCTCCACCTTTGCACCATAAACATAATGCCGCCATATTTTCAACGCAAAAATTACCGCCGCCAACTCCAAGTCATGGACGGGGTAATTCTTCTCATGAGGCTTCAGTTGTCTAGACCCAAAAGCTATCACCTTGCCATGTTGCACCAACACGCAACCCAAACCGCATCCGATGCGTCACTGAAAATCTGAAATCCTTCGGTCCCTTGCGGTAGGCTTAGGATTGGAGCCATCATCAGTCTCTCCTTCAGTGCCTCAAATGCTTGGCTGCACTCTTGAGTCCACACAAACTTGTGATCTTTACGAGTGAGTGAGGTGAGGGGTAGGGCTATCCGTGAAAAATTCTCCACGAACCTCCTGTAATACCCGGCTAGTCCAAGAAAATTTCGGACTTCCGCCACGGTCCTCAAGACTGGCCAATCTCTGATGGTCTCCACTTTTGTTGGATCCACTGTCACCCCATCCCCACTAATCACGTGGCCCAAAAATGCCACCTTCTCTAACCAGAACTCGCACTTGGAGAATTTTTCATACAACTGATTCTCCCTCAATAGTTGCAAGACCACTCTCAAGTGGGTCACATGCTCCACCTCCGATTTGGAATACACCAAGATGTCATCAATGAAGACAACCACAAAAGAATCCAAGTATTCCCGAAATACTCGATTCATCAGATCCATGAACACAGATGGTGCGTTCGTCAGCCCGAACGGCATCACCGTAAACTCAAAATGCCCATACCTTGTACCAAAGGCAGTCTTGGGGATGTCCTCATCCCGAATTCGCAGCTGATAATAGCCTGACTTCAAGTCCAACTTTGAATACACCACTGACCCTACCAATTGGTCGAACAAGTCATCTATCCGAGGAATCGGATACTTATTCTTGACGGTCAATTTATTCAGCTCTCGGTAGTCTATGCATAGCCGCATGCTACCGTCTTTCTTCTTTACAAACAACACCGACGCACTCCACGGTGAAGAACTGGGTCTGATATACCCTTGCTCCAACAATTCCTGTAACTGTACCTTAAGTTCAGCCAACTCCTTTGGTGTCATCCTAAACGGAGGACGTGACACCGGCCTAGCCTCCGACACTAACTCGATTGAGAAATCGATCTCCCTCCGAGGTGGCGCTCCAGGAAGTTCATCCGGAAATACATCCTTGAACTCTGCCACTACGGGCACTTCATCAATAGACAGCTGGGAGAGACGAACCTCCAATAACGCTACAAGCGCTACACCACCCTGGTTAACCGCCCGCACCAACTGCATGGCCGAAATCAGGGAATAGGCCACACCACAGAGACCCTCAAATTTGACTTCTGTCTGCCCTTTTCTCCTTAGAGTAACTACCTTAGTTAGGCAATCAATACTGGCGCGCTGCTCTGCAAGCCAGTCCATGCCCAAAATGACATCGAACTCAACCAACGGTAAAATCGCTGCTACCAAAACGAAGTCAACTCCGTCTAGCTCCCAACAGATGCGCCCTTTGGCCCCAGTGGTCATGGATGACCCATCGGGCATGCACACTTTCAACTCTGCGTCCGCCGAGATAGACTCAACTCCTATTCTCCGGATGAAGCTCTCCGCAAGAAAGGAGTGTGATGCTCCCGTATCAAACAATACCCTAACGGGGTATCCAGAAACTAACACGAAGCCTACAACATAGACATCACACAAAAGTCTAAAAGGATGAAGCACAAAATTTAAACTTAAATTTTCTTCATACCTGTCACCACATCGGTCTGGCGGATCGCTTCTTGTTGTTCAAGGTTGTAAGCCCTTGGTTGCACCGGTTGGAACCGAGAAGCGCTCGACTCCGCCAACTTCCCTTTCTCTGCAGCACTGGGGCCGGAGCGCACAGTCTGCTCCTGCCTAGCCTCTTGCCCCGCTCCTCCTTGGGGACAAACACAAGCTATGTGCCCCACCTTACCGCAGTTGTAGCACGTCGGCGGTCCCCTAGAGTGTTAACCTCCAGGCGTCCAATTGCTCTTCTCACCAGATCTGGAAGTGTGAGGCTTCTTCCTCCACCTACTCCCTTCAGACTTTCCATGAGATTGGGAAGGCTTCCCTTCCCCTTGCTTGGGAGTAAAACCCTTACGGCGTTGGGTTCGCTACAAATCACTTTCCAAAATCCTGGCAGCCTCAACTAGTTCATTGAATCCGACTCTCTTCATGGAGATGAGTGGTTGTCTCAAATTCTCCCTCAGCCCCTGGTAGAAGAGGTTATCCCTCTCTACATCATCTGTCATAGTCGTTCCCGCGTAACGACCCAAACGGGTGAACTCATGCACGTACTCATCTACTGTCTTGTCTTGCTGCATTAAATACAGAAACTGCCTCTGAAGGGCCAATCGTGTAGAAACTGGAATATACCTCTTTAGGAAAGCATCCCCAAACTCTTCCACCGACGGGGTGCGTCCCGGGAACTGGCGGCCGCTATGGCTCACCCACCATAACTTGACGTCTCCTTCCAACATGAAAGCCGCATACTCAGCTTTCTTTTCCTCTGGCGTCTCAGCCGCCCTTAGCAGCTCTTGAATGCTAACCCACCAGTCCTCCGCATCTGTTGGCGTACCCACTCCCTTGAATGACGGGGGATGGAAACTCAGGAAGTACTTCATGTGTCAGTCTCCATGTCCGACAACCACCCTTTCCGCCAAAGGCTCCACTCGCCTGGCCTCTCCGCCTGGCACGGCAGTCATCGTGTCCGGTGTAGCAGGGGTTGCTACCTGAGCTGTCGCTGCAGCTTGGGCTGCCACCATCGTCTCTACAAGCATGCAACAGAAATCGGCCGGGTTTACACTCGTGCCCAAAAGACCTGGAGCAGTAGCACTGCTCGCCGAAAGCTCTTCTCTTGCTCTCGACGTTCCCGCCTCGTTGCTTGCACTCTTCAAGAAACAAGAAGCGAGGAATCAGTCTCAAACCTCAAGATTTAAACATAAGGACACTCATGGTCCCGCGTTACTCTTATGTGGATAACTTCTCTACGCATTGACCTTGAATCTAACCTCGCTCTGATACCAAATTGTAACACCTCCCCTGTAATGAACGTATAATATGGGTCCGGCCGGGGCCCCACAATATACGGACGCCACAGCTTTAGTATTAAAAGTTGATATAGCTACCCACACCCAAAACTCTTTGCATAACACAGCGGAGACAAAACAGGACTAGAAGCTATCCACCAATAAAAAGTAAAACAAATGGCCTTATGGCCTACAACAAGTGTCCAAAAGCAAATAATACAACAGTCATGAATGTGCTTAGCACTCCTAGTCTACCTCGGCATGCAAGCCGGACAACATGAGTCTCAAATATATAACATCACAAAAGTAAAGCTACAAAAGTAAAGCACTTCATGAGGCTTAGGCCTTTCTGGCCGGCGAGCTAGCTCCTGCGTGTGATCCTTGCCCTGTAAAATTTAATAGTAACGTGGGTCAGCAAAGGCTGACCTCAAACTGTGTAACAACACATCTCCTCCCGGCCGCCCCTAACGGATCCCGGGGTACCCCTCCAACCTGCAAGTTAGCACTTCGTAGGCAATAATCATAAGCAAGAAAAGCAATTATGGAAACAGGCTTGGATGTCACATACATCATACATGTTCTCTACTGGTTGAGCATAATATAAAAGGGCCTACTTATGCAATCATGTATGCAATAACCTGGGTTTCACCCAAGGCACCCTAACTCGTATGCATCTAGCACATCATCACATCATATGGGTTCTCATCGATTTTCCATTGGCATAAAGCCGCAAACAAAGGGGGTCATCATTTCCCCCAACGGCTCACAGGCCGCCCCATGGAACTCTTGTCAAGGCCCCACCCGCTCGAGGTCTTAAACCCGGGCTTGCCTACAAGCTCTGACGTTTCATGTCAGGATTCCAACAAACACAAAACTGACCGATTCTAAGGAGCCTTGCCGGACCCCACCCGCTCATGGCCTCATTGCCCGGGTTTGTCCCCATGCTTGACACTCTTGTCAGTCACACAGAAGGGGACTAGTCTCGCCAGGACACTCTCCACACATGACGTGAACGTCACGGGATAGCCAGCCGACCACGGAGACTTAGCCATGCCTTGGCACAACACAAACCAAGACAAATCCACCCTAGTCCCTCATTTGTACTGCAGCGTTTCCGCGCACCAAGGAAACCATCTCCAACTCATGCGGAGCTAACCTTGTCCACCAAGGAAAACATCTACCGCCACGAGGAGCTAACATTGTCCGGTTCCGACTACACGTACTCACTCGAGAAAAAGGGGAAACATCACCACATCACAAACGGCATATTGCCGTAACGGAATCTCTACGAATCCTTAGCGTTTTTATGCAACATCACCGAGTCGGACTAACGGTCGCGACAACGGCTTCACCCACCATGCCTAATCCACTAACGGAGCAGATCTCTAATGCAAAAATATGCCAGGGACGGACTCAATCAACCCGGAGGTTCCTCTTGAACCTTGGCAAACCAAAACTCCTCTCATTTGAGAGTTTGGTGCCCAAAAACTAGAAAGAAGAATAAACGATGCTAAAACATGCATCCTAAGACCGAGAGGAGAAGTGTCGTTACCTTCTGACTCCTCTTCCTTGCCATGGCAAAATAGCCGGATGAAAACCTTCGCAACGATCTAAGCTCCACGGATCTGAACTCGGCTCGCGATTTGGAGCACCGAAACCCCTCCTACAACACCAACCATCCTTCTCCTTCTTCCTTGTTCTCACTTCTCTTTAAATCTTTAGTAAGAGAGTGCTTGGAGAAGAATGAGGTTTTCAACCCTATTCTCGGACTTAACTCCCCAAGAACAGTCCTGAACCGTCAGATCCTAAAATCTGGGTAAGAATGACCACGATCCAACAGAAAAAATAAAAGACCTGGGCCGAACACGGCCTGACACACGCCCGTGTCCAGGGCCGTGTGCCTCATTCGCCGTCTCGAATCGACGTGCCTGGAACAGCATACGGGCATCCGACACGCCCATGTTCGATCCGACACGCCCGTGTCCTCAGTGACACGGCCGTGTGGCCAGCCGTGTGCCTCCATCGACACGACCCCGAAACCAACCCGAGAGGTGACACGGCCTGGGACACGCCCGTGTCCCAAGCCGTGTGCCAAGTCTCGACACTCGTCGACAACCTTTGTGTCGACACCGCGGAAAAACGTTGAGCGAAGATCGTCAACCAAGCGGGACACGCCCTGTAATACGCCCGTGTCACAGGCCGTGTGCCCCAGTCTCGACACTCGACACTCGTTGAGCGAAAGTGTCGACACCCCGGGCCGAGTGTCGACACGGACTTGACACGCCCTGCGACACGCCCGTGTCGCAGGCCGTGTGCCCAACTCTCGATACATTGTCGAGCGAAAGTGTCGACACTTGGGCCGAGTGTCGACATGGGCTCGACACGCCCTGCGACACGCCCGTGTCACAGGCCGTGTGCCCCCTGCCAGAAACCCAAAAATTTCCAGAACTGCAGACTGACCCTCTTACAAAACTGGGGTGTTACAGGTTTGAGGGTGTCGTCTCCATCAGGCCGATGACGGATGCCTTCAAGTGTCGCCTCTTCGCGATCACATTGAAGGATAAGGCAAGGGACTGATTCCACCAACTCCCACCGAAATCGATCTATGGGTTCGAGGACTTGAGCCGGAGCTTTCAGATTCGCTTCTCTACCTCCAATAAGAGGAAAAAGAGTACTGAGTCCATCTTCCTGATAATACAGGGGGCAGAGGAGTCGCTGACCCATTACGTTGACATGTTTTAAGAGGAGATCCTGGATATCCAGGAGATGTCAGGGTATGCCCTCTAGATGGTGTTCACGGTGGGGTTGCGCAAGGGGTTCTTCAAGATGAGCCTGACCTGAATGGCCCCCCTCTCCTTCAAGGAGCTGATGGAAAGGGCGGCAGAGGAGATAACAACTACGACGGCAAACCCGACATTTGTCAAGAAGTTGACAAGATTGACAGAAGCAGAGTCGAAGGAGCAAGGTGGCTCGAGGCATCAGGAGGGAAGAAGGAGAGAAGAGCAGAGAGCTCAGGGGTTCCAGGGACCTCAGGAATGTCTGGAGCGAGGTTGGAAGCAGCAGGGAGGACCCGTTCAGGGTCAAGGAAGAGGTCTCGTCCAAGATGGGGGGAACTTCCATGGAGGTCAAGGGAGGTTCAACTTCCAGAGACAAGCCCCTAGACAACTCCTACCCCCACCGCAGCAAGCCATAGAGATAGGAAGGAGGGGAAGATGTAACGGGAGAAATCACCCAGCCCGTCGAAGGAGAGAAGGAAGAGTGTTGTAGTACTGTGACTTCCACCAGGTAGAGGGTCACGCCACAACTACATGCCCCGAATTTATGGAAGTGAGAGAGGTGAGAGCCCCAACCCAGCAGCAGCAGCCGGTGCGGATTGAAGAAGTTCTACCCAGAGAAGGGGGAGATGACGTGTGTGAGGACCGGTCGACGTAGGAACCCGAGAAGGTATACGAGTGATCTACGATGTGTTGAAGTATTAGACCGGGCGGCCTCGCGGTCTTGTATGGCGGGTTGTTGACTGCGCGGTCTAGCGGTTCCTTTCCAGCAGGTTCATATTCAGACTGTTGTTGTTTGTAGTCCGAGCGGTCTGGCGGTCTTACTCAGAAGCCTGGAGACCGGGCGGTCTATCGGTCTCCTATTGCGACATGTTCTCTTCCTGCTGGAGTTACCGAGCGGTTAGCCCATCTGTCTAACCGCGCGGCCTGTGCGGTCTCTTTAATTTCTAGCCGCTCAGCCCTGTACATTTTTAGTCGCACATTGTTTGTTTGTACTCTCTCATATCTCCTCCATTCTATAAAAGAGAGGTCATACCTTTGTAAATGATATCTTTTTTGAATAATAAACTTTCAATTATTCAAATTTCTGTCTGTTTTTAGCTGCGTATTCGCTACTTTCACATGGTATCGAAACACTCGGTCCTTTCCTCCTAACTGAGCTCTATTTGCCCGTGCGGCTTGTTTCTTCTTTCCGCGACCTGCTCTCGCGACTTATTTTATCTTCTGTCCGCTGCCCTATTCGTGCGGCTTCTCCCTGTTCGCGCGACTTTCTTCGGCCTGTTCTCTTGGGTCCCTTGCTTCCTCTTCTCTTCTGTTCGCTCGGCCTCTTTCAGTTCGCGCGACCTCTTTCCCTGTGCCTTGGTCTGCTTCCTGGCCGCTGATGTTTTGCCACAGTGCCGCTGCAGCTTTTTCTCTTTAGCCCGCTGCGGTTTTGTCCTTGTTCGCTGCGGTTTCTTTCTCGTGTCCCGGCCTCCTCCTTAGGTCGTGCGGCTTGCTCTCCTTTTTTCTCTCCCCGCGGCTTCTCTTCTACTCGCGCGGTCTCCTGCCTTCTCTATGGCCACTTCCGGTCTCTCCACCCCCATTATCTCTACCTCCACCACTCCTGCAGCTCCTCCTCCTTCTCCTCCTTCGGGAAACCTTGGCATGCTTTCTAAACTTGTTGACTCCAACTATCCCGATTGGAGCGTTTCTTTCACCTTTCTTCTTCGCTCTCAGCGCAAGCGTCATCACCTAACCGATGACCCTCCTCCTCTTGACTCTCCTTAATTTGATGACTGGGATGCGAGTGATGCTCTTGTCCGCACTTGGCTAGCCAACAACCTCTCAGATGAGTGCCTTCCCATCATTCGCCATGATGCGACGAACAAGGCCGCTTGGCTTCACCTAGCTGCTCTCTATTCGAAGGGGGGCCAGACGTCCCACATTTATACTCTTTATGTGGACCTCTTCGCCCGCCCTTCCATGTCTCCTACTGCAGCTTATCAGCAGGTTCAGACTCTTGGTGCCGAGATCCTCCAGAATCGCCCCTTCTCCGTGGACTTGGCCGACCAGCACAAACACTTCCAGGAACTCCTGGTTGTTTGTTATCTTCTCCGTCTTCCCGACTCCTATGATATGATCCGCCAGCAGATCTTGGGTGAGGCAGAATCTCCTACTTTGGATGCCACCGCGGCTCGCATTGCTGCTGTTACTTCGTTGCTCCAGCGGCCTCTATTGACCACCCCCCTTCCCAGGACTCCTATGCTCACCAGGCTCAGCGCGGGGGGGGGGGGGGGGGGGGCCTAGTGGCCGTAGCCACTCAGGCGGGCGTAGCTCGTACAGGTTCCTCTGCTCTCACTGTGGTCGTACCGGCCATTCTGTTGACCGCTGCTGGCAGAAACATGCTCATCTTCGCCCTTCCGGTGATACTCCTTCCTCGACCTCCACCTCCTCTCGGCCATCTGCCTCTGTGGCCACGACTTCAGGTAGTGCCCACGTCATTACCCAAGGTAAATGGCTGATTGACTCGGGTGCTACAAATCATATGACTGACAACCCTCATTGTTTCTCTCTCCTTGAAACGCATGACCGGCTGCCCCCAGTTCGTGTGGCGGATGGTTCACCATCCCCGGTTCTTGGGACGGGCATGGTTCAAGTCACCCCGTCGCTTCGCTTGGAGGACACTCTCCATGTCCCAAAGTTCCCGTGCAATTTATTATCTGTTACTACTTTATGCCGGCAACTTCAGTGCTCCGTCTTATTCACTATCACTTCTTGTTCTTTTCAGGACCCGAGGACCCAGCGGACGATTGCTACTGGGACTGAGAGCGGCGGCCTCTACTTCCTCAATGACGTTTCCGCTCTGTCCGCCTACTCCTCCTCCTCTACAGATCTGTTTCAATGACATCTTCGCCTTGGACATCCTCCTCCTCGGATTCTTCGACAGCTTCTGCCCCACTTACCTCCGACCAGTTCTCCGCTCAACTGTGATGCGTGTCAACTTGACAAACATCATCGCTCCTCCTTCCCGCCGAAGCAAGGCCGTGGCTCCTCTCGCCCGTTTGATCTCATTCATTCTGATATCTGGGGTCCTGCTCCTACCCTCACCGTTGGTCGGGGTAGTTCCTACTTTGTAACTTTTATAGATGATTTTTCTAGATGTACCTGAGTGTATCTGTTAAAAGATCGCTCTGAACTCTTTTCTATCTAGCAATCTTTTATTTTATGATTAAAACTCAATTTGGCATTTCTATTAAAGTTTTTCGCTCTGATAATGCTAAAGAATATCTTAGTCATGAGTTCTCCTCTTTCTTTCGGCAACATGGTCTTCTTCATCAAACCACCTGTGTTTACACCTCCCACCAGAATGGGGTGGCAGAGCGTAAAAAACCGTCACCTCCTTGATGTCGCTCGCACTCTCATGACGCAAATGCAAGTGCCCCGCTCCTACTGGGGCTACGATGTGCTCCTCGCCTGCTATCTCATCAATCATCTTCCCTCAACGGTTCTCCACGGCCAGACCCCCTTCTCCATTCTATACCCCCGCAAGGAACCTTTTCCTCTCCCTCTCCGTGTCTTTGGGTGTACGGCCTTTGTTCATGCTCCGTCGGCTACTCGCGACAAGCTTCCCCCCCCGTTCCACCAGGTATGTCTTTTTGGGGTACTCTACCACTCAAAAAGGCTATTGCTGTTTTGGCCCCGTTCTGTGCAAACAATTTGTCTCCGCAGACGTGACATTCTTCGAGAATGCATCCTACTTCTCTCTTGACTCCCCTCTTCCTCCTGATGTCTCTGCTTCTCCACCGCCTCTCTCCCTTCCTTCCACGCCTATCGACGTCTCCCCTCTTCCCTTATCTCCTCCTCCGTCTCCTTCTCTGTCCGTCTCACCCCCTACTCCTCCTCCCTCTTCTCCGCAGTCGTCTCTCTCTAGTCCCGATCCAGCCTTCTCCGCCACGGATGCTCCGGTCGCTGAGGCACGCGTCGACCTGGATCTTCTCATTGCTCTTCGCAAAGGGGTGCGGGCGTGTACTTAACACTCGCTTGCGGCAGTTGTTTCCTATGAGCGGCTTTCTCCTTCTCGCAGGTGTTTTGCCTTGGCTATCTCCGCTGCTACCACTCCCCGCACCTACCAAGAGGCTCTTGTTATTCCTCATTGGAAATCTGTCATGGATGAAGAGATGACTACTCTTACTGAAAAAGGTAACTGGACCCTTGTTCCTCCACCAGTGGGTACTGATGTGGTTGGCTGTCGCTGGGTATTTGTTGTGAAATTTCGCCACGACGGCACTGTGGATCGCTACAAGGCCCGGCTGGTGGCCAAAGGCTTCACTCAGACTTACGACATTGATTACTTTGATACTTTCTCTCCAGTTGCTCGCCTCAGCACCATCCGGGTTCTTCTCTCTGTGGCTGTTAACCGGGATAGAGCTATTTCCCAGCTTGATGTCAAGAATGTCTTTCTCTATGGAGATCTTCAGGAGGATGTCTACATAGAGCAACCTCCTGGGTATGTTGCTCAGGGGAGACACGACTATGCCGGTTGAAGAAGGCCATTTATGGCCTAAAGCAGAGCCCTCGGGCGTGGTTCGACAAGTTCAGTGGCATTGTGGCTACCATCGACTTTGCAAGGAGTTCGGCCGATCACTCATTTATTCGCAAAACGTCCTCGGGACTGGTGGTTTTGGCAGTGTATGTGGATGATATTCTTCTTACTGGCGATGACCAAGCTGGGGTGGACTTGACGAAGAAACACCTCCGTCAACACCTGGTCACGAAGGATATGGGCTCCCCAAAATACTTTTTGGGGATAGAAATCTCTCGGAAGCTTGACTCGTTGGTTCTCTCCCAACGGAAGTATGCCCTTGATCTTCTACAAGAGGCGGGATTGACAGGTGCCAAACCGGCCCGGTTTCCCATGACTATTGGAGAAGACAAAACATGGACGAATGACTCACCTCTTCTATCTGATGTCACAAGATACAGACGTTTGGTGGGCAAACTCATCTATCTCACGGTGACCAGACCCGACATCTCCTATGTTGTAGGCAAGGTCAGTCAGTTTATGCAAGCTCCCAGGGAGTGTCATCTCCAGTCTGTCTTGAAGATTTTAGAGTATGTCAAAGCAGCACCGGGCAAAGGGCTAATCTTTTAGAAGAATGGTCATCTGAGGGTTGAAGTCTACTCAGATTCAAGCTATGCGGATGATAAAGGCGATCATAAATCCACATCAGGTTTTTGTACTTTTGTTGGAGGAAATCTTGTGACTTGGAAGAGCAAAAAATAGTCTATTGTCTCCAAATGCAGTGCAGAAGCCGAATACCGGAGTATAGCGTCAACCACGTGTGAGTTAAAGTGGTTGCGGGGTCTCATGCTTGACCTAGGAGAGGTCTATGACTATCCTCTTCCTATGTTCTGTGACAACAAGGCCGTTATATAAATATCCAAAAATCCGGTCTTCCATGAGAGAACAAAGCATATAGAGGTTGACTGCCACTTCATTCGGGAGGAGGTTTTGAAGAAACAGATTTGTACTCTGTTTGTCACCTCTGACAAATAATTGGCAGATACCTTCACAAAACCGGTCTCTACTTCCTTCTTCCACATTTGTGACAAGCTGTGCATGATTGATATCTATGCTCCAGCTTGAGGAGGAGTGTTTAAGTATTAGACCGGGCGGCCTCGCGGTCTTGTCTAGCGGGTTGTTGACTGCGCGGTCTAGCGGTTCCTTTCCAGCAGGTTCATATTCAGTCTGTTGCTGTTTGTAGTCCGAGCGGTCAGACGGTCTCACTCAGAAGCCTGGAGACCGGGCAGTCTATCGGTCTCCTATTGCGGCATGTTCTCTTCCTACTGGAGTTACCGAGCGGTTAGCCCATCTGTCTAACCGCGCGGCCTGTGCGGTCTCTTTAATTTCTAGCCGCTCAGCCCTGCACATTTTTAGTCCCACATTGTTTGTTTGTACTCTCTCATATCTCCTCCATTATATAAAAGGGAGGTCATACATTTGTAAATGATATCTTTTTTGAATAATAAACTTTCAATTATTCAAATTTCTGTCTGTTTTTAGCTGCGTATTCGCTACTTTCACAGGGTGGAGTGGGATTGAGGCCACTCGGAAGGCAAGCCTCTATGTCATGTACCGTAGGAGCGTCGCTTCAACATCCCAGACCCCGCCTGCAGAGGAAAGGATCACCTTCTCAATGAAGGACATGCCGGATCACAAGGATCCGTTCTGCGATGCGCTGGTCATCCATGCAGTCATCGAAGGCTACACCGTCTCTCAGATCTTGGTTAACAATGGGAGCTCTGTCAACATCGTTTTCAAGAAGGTGTTTGAAAGGATGAAGGTAGAACCAAGGAGGGTGTTGGCCTCTGACGGACCCCTGTTCGGTTTTTCAGGGGAAAGGAAGGAGGTAGAAGGTGGAGCCGAACTCCAGGTGAAGTTAGGGGGGAACTCAAGGAACTGTCGTTTCGTCATTGTTGACGCCCCGATCAGTTATAACGCAATCTTCGGAAGGCCCCTCATCAGCGCCTTCCGTTGTGTGTCGTCGTCTTTCCACCAGTGACTCAAGTTCAACTTAGGAGGGGTCCCAGTAAGGATTAGGGGAGACCCCAGGATGGCAAGCCAGTGTTATGTCACTGTTGTCAATACCATCTCTTGGCTAGCCAAAGCAGAAGAGGTGGAGAAGATCGTGGAGAGCCTGAGCAGGATAGAGGTATTAGAAGAGGCGAGTGATGACCATCGTGCTCAAGCAGCCTAAGGAAGCCTTGCCTTGGTGAGGTCTTTTATCTTTCTTATTCTTATAATGAGCTCTACTCCTGAGCAGTTGAGTCGGGAGGTCATGTACCTTAAAATTTCCCCGTTTGAGGATGTTGAATTTAGAAAAGTTCGAATGACACGCCTAGTCCCACCCCCCGAGAGGATCTCCTCATGCAGGCTCTCACTAGTTGGTTGGGTTGAATGTGCCTCAGGGAGAGCAAGTCCCACCCCCTGAGAGGATCTCCTCATCAAGGCTCTTACTAGCTGGTTGGGTCGAATGTGCCTCAGGGAGAGCAAGTCCCACCCCCGAGAGGATCTCCTCATCCAGGCTCTCACTAGCTGGTTGGGTCGAATGTGCCTTAGGGAGAGCAAGTCCAACCCCCAAGAGGATCTCCTTATCCAGGCTCTCACTAGCTGGTTGGGTCGAATGTGCCTCGGGGGGAGCAAGTCCCACCCCCGAGAGGATCTCCTCATCCAGGCTCTCACTAGCTGGTTGGGTCGAATGTGCCTCGGGGGGAGCAAGTCCCACCCCCGAGAGGATCTCCTCATTCAGGCTCTCACTAGCTGGTTGGGTCGAATGTTCTTCGGGGAGAGCAAGTCCAACCCCGAGAGGATCTCGTCATCCAGACTCCCACTAGCTGGTTGGGTCGAATGTGCCTCGACGAGAGCAAGTCTCACACCCGAGAGGATCTCCTCATCCAGGCTCCCACTAGCTGGTTGGGTCGAATGTGTCTCGGGGAGAGCAAGTTCCACCCCCGAGAGGATCTCCTCATCCAGGCTCCCACTACCTTGTTGGGTCGAATGTGCCTCGGGGAGAGCAAGTCCCACCCCCGAGAGGATCTCCTCATCCAGCTCTCACTAGCTGGTTGGGTTGAATGTGCCTCTGGGAGAGCAAGTCCCACCCCCGAGAGGATCTCCTCATGCAGACTCTCACTAGCTGATTGGGTCGAATGTGCCTCGATGGAGAGAAGGTTTCTACCCCGAGGTCATCTCGTCACCCATACTCCCATTAGCTGGCGTGACAGGTTGACCCCTCGAGGAGGCCAAGTGTTTTCTACCCCGAGGACCGTCTCGTCACCCAGGCTCCCATTAGCTAGCGTGAGAGGTTGACCCCTCGGGGAGGCCAAGTGTTTTTTTATCCCGAGGACCGTCTCGTCACCCAGGCTCTCATTAGCTAGCGTGACAGGTTGACCCCTCGGGGAGGCCAAGTGTTTTCGACCCCGAGGACCGTCTCGTCACCCAGACTCCCATTAGCTGGCGTGACAGGTTGACCCCTCGAGGAGGCCATGTGTTTTTCTACCCCGAGGACCGTCTCGTCACCCAGGCTCCCATTAGCTGGCGTGACAGGTTGACCCATCGGGGAGGCCAAATGTTTTTTACCCCGAGGACCGTCTCGTCACCCAGGCTCCCATTAGCTGGCGTGACAGGTTAACCCCTCGGGGAGGCCAAGTGTTTTCTACCCTGAGGACCGTCTCGTCACTCAG
Organism: Platanthera guangdongensis; assembly: GCA_039583875.1. Classification (NCBI taxonomy): domain Eukaryota; kingdom Viridiplantae; phylum Streptophyta; class Magnoliopsida; order Asparagales; family Orchidaceae; genus Platanthera; species Platanthera guangdongensis. Next base: position 9,908,501 of record CM077164.1, read on the forward strand.
GCTTCCATTAGCTGGTGTGACAGGTTGACCCCCCGGGAGGCCAAGTGTTTTCGGCTCCGAGAAGGCTATGCAGTGAATACGTTGGGTTGGATGTTTCTTTCCGAGCGTGGAACCCGCTCGAAAAGAGCGGGGATTGTGTACAACCTCGTATTCGCGAAGATAGAGCCCCAAAACAAGGCATGAGACTAGTTATGCATTTTTAAGCTTTTTAAGAGGTTTGACACTCTAGGTGGCCAATTTAGGCTCAATCTACATAATATACTAATATGAGAGATGAAGTATTTGCCTCCCCCGACCCCTTGTACGGGGCGGGCCCGGTTTGTGCTCGTCCTGCGCCCAACTCGTCAGGCCAGCTCGCCCAGCTCGGCAGGCCAGCTCGTCTGGCCAGCTCTCCCAGCTCGTCGGGCCAGCTCGCCCAGCTCGTCAGGCCAGCTCGCACAGCTCTTCGGGCCAGCTCGGTAAGCCAGCTCGTCAAGCTAGCTCTCCTAGATCGGCAGACCAGCTCGTCAGGCCAGCTCTCCCAGCTTGTCAGGCCAGCTCGTTAGGCCAGCTCGTCAGGCCAGCTCGCCAAGCTCGTTAGGCCAACTCCCCCAGCTCGGCAGGCCAGCTCATCAGGCCAGCTCTTCCAGCTCGTTAGGCCAGCTTGCACAGCTCGTCAGGCCAGCTCGGCAAGCCAGCTCGCCCAGCTCGTCAGGCCAACTCCCCCAGCTCGTCAGGCCAACTCGTTAGGCAAGCTCGTCAGGCCAGCTCGCCAGCCTTGGTCTCGCCCAGGCCGCCAGCTCGCCCAGGCCGCCTAGCTCTCTCCAGCTTGAGGGTCTGCCCTTTTGCCCCTGGTGGGCAGCGAATAGTTGTTCAAAACAGCGGGATTTGGCTGTTGACAGACCAACCCAGGAGCATTTCGGGAATTTTTAGAGCATCAGAGGTTGGTTATTTGCAGGCCATTCCCAGAAAACTATAAATAGACCCTTAGGGGTGCCTTGGAGAGATCACTCCTTAACTCTCTCTTCATCCTCCAAGGCACCTAGCTCAGCATTGGCTAGGGAGGGGGAGATCACCAATGTCTTCCGGGTATGAGGCGGTACCTTCACGCTAGAGCCGAGGGTCTATTCCTAGTTTCTTGAGCCTTTGGTCCGTGCCATTCGCCCGTGTGCAGTAAGTGTGAGGTCACCCCTTTCTAGGGACCCCGAACTCCACAGAGACCGATTTCTCGGTTTCAATACCGAAAAAACAACATACCTAAACACCCCAAACCAAAACTCAAGCCTAAACTCCAAGAAATACCCAAACAAGTCCTAAAATCACTCTAAGGACCATACACGACGAATCCTATACAAAACGGCAAAATATTCTAAGTCCTGGCCAAATTCGGCGAGTATATCCGATGAAATACATGGATACTCGACGAATTGTACTACGATACTCGGCGAAATACTTTCATATTCGACGAATAAGACTTGTGATATTCAACTAAAACTAACAATATTCGACGAATCATCTACTGATACTCGACGAATTTGACTTGACGGCCCGGTCACTCAACGCTCCCTAAGCTTAAGCCAAACACGACGAATTCATCGAATGCACTCAACGCCTTCTACACTAGGCTATACTCGACGAATCGTCGAGTTCACTCAACACCTTATACCTTCACTCAACGCCACACCCACCAATACTCGACGAACTCGACGCCTAGATACTCAACGAATCTAACTTCACTCAACGCCTAGCCCCTCGATACTCGACGAAAAATGCTTAACTAACATTCTTCACTCGACGAATCGTTTACCCAACTAAACCTCCTTAGCGAAATTCGGTGATACTCGACGAATCTATCTAAACTGATACGCGACAAATCTCCAGCAATACTCGCTGAATTATCCTTAGACTAGATTTTACCTTACCCGACGAATTTTGCTTACCCAAACCCGCCGAAAATCTCTTATCCGCTGAACCTAGTTTACATAGTTTAGCCAAAATCATGCCCTAACCTAGGGGTTCTTTTCATGATTTTACCTACACAACTCCTACTCTCTAAAGGAGGAGGAAAGCAAGGCAACAAAGGAAATTAACAGAAGGAAATAGACATGCAAGGGAAGGAATCCACTTGCCTTGATACTTCGAAAAAACGCCTCCCGCTCGCACCGCGACAAGGGTCGGCCGTGAAAAGGCCCTAGCAATGTTTCCTAAAACTTTTGGAGGACAAAAAAGATCAAAATCACCAACCATAACGCTTAAAAATCGAGGAATCGGGAAAAATTTACCACGATCGGGTAGATCTTGGCGAGAGTTTTCCGAATCTCTACTCTGGAGACGGAAACAGCCACCAGATCTCTCTGATCGCCAACCAAAACACATGCGACACCCGTCGTTTCTCCTCTCGTCAAAGAATGCCCGCCGCTCGGGTTTGGGAGGAAGATAAATAGGAAATAGGGTTGACGCGACAGATTTCTTCCTATTTAGACTTATAAATATAATATATATGTTATTAATTAATTAAATAATTTCAAAACGATTCAAAACAAAATCAACTCGAAATCTTACGAAATCTGCACTGTAGTTAAATACTGACGCTACGAAAACAACGGAGAAGTCGAAATCCCAATTCGACGAACCAAACTCAGGAAAACACCCCCTGAAGATAAAACGTCACCACATCCCTATAAGAAGCTCCACCGAGTCAACAAAATAGACCCGACTCCCGAGCGAAGGTGCACAACCAAAACAAAACTAACCGCATAGGAAAAACCCACGGAGCAAACTCATGCTCCAACAAACAACACTCTTCCACTATGCGTCAACGTAATGCCCTGACGTCAAAAATACGTCACACAAGGATTAAAATAAACATCAAAAAATCAGGGGCGTTACAGCCACCCTCCTAAAAAGAAGTTTTGTCCTGAAACTTGATATAAATAGGATCAAATCCAAAACAGAAAGAAAGCAATCATAGGCTTAATAAAGAAAACACTTACCAAAAAAACATTAGGAGAACAGATGAGGATGAGCCTCCCTTATAGCTGACTTCAACTCTCAAGTCGCGCTCTCCACGTCTTGATTTTTCCACAAAATTTTAACCATGAGTATTGTCTTCATTCACAATACTCGATCCTGAGTATCCAAAACACGAACAAACACTTCCACATATGAAAGATTAGGCTCCAACTGGGGCACAACTTCAAGAATTTGCATGTCGTCCAGCATACACTTTTGCAATTGACACGCGTGAAAAACATCATGCACACTAAGAAAACTTGCTGGCAATTCCAGCCTGTAAGTTGATATACCAATCCACTAAACAACTTTGAAAGGTCTCACATACCCAGGTCCAACTTATGATTCTTACCAAACCTCTTAACACCAGACTTCGGGGAAACTTTCAGCAAAACCATGTCCCCAACAACAAATTCTAATTCAGTCCTTCGATGGTTGGCGTTCTTTTTATAGCGCTCCTGGGCTATTCGAAGTTTCTCCCGAATATGCTTAACAGAAATATTCATCTCTTCTAACGCTTCAGGGCCCAACAACGGTCTCTCACCAACATCGGCCCAAAATAAGGGAGTTCTGCAATGTCTCTCATACAGAGCTTTAAACAGGGTCATCTGCTAACTCTCTTGGAAACTATTATTATATGCAAATTCCATTAATCTTAAACGTTCATCCCACGCTCCTCCGTGGTTCAAAATATAACAACTGATCACATCCTCTACGATATGATTCACTCTCTCTGTCTGACCATTTGTCTGCAGATGATAGAAGGTGAAATACCTCAAATCGGTATCCAACCCCTCCTGTAAACTCTTCCAAAAGCGAGACGTAAACCTGGAGTCTCGACCTGATACAATACTGACAAGCACTCCATGTAATCTGATGACCTCATCCAAATATAACTTAGCTAATTCCTTCATGGAGTAGTCAATCTTAAACGGCACAAAGTGAACACACTTCATCAATCTGTTCACTATAACTCATACTGAATCGTGACCTCGGGGAGATCTCGGCAATCCAGTAATGAAAACCATCGAAATACTCTCTCACTTCCAACTCGAAATTTCTAAGGGCGTCAAGTTGCCTTCAGGCCTTCCATGATCAGCCTTAACTCGCTTACAAGTAAAACATTCTGATACGATCTCAGCTATATCGCCCTTCATACAATATTACCAAACGATTTGCTTCAGGTCCTTACACATTTTAGTAGAACTATGGTGGTAGGCAACACTAGAACCATGCGCCTCTTTGCACAACTTAACTCGGATATCCTCAACTGCGGGAATTCAAAATCTGTCGCGGTACTTCAAGGTACCCGCGTCATCAATCGAAAAGTCTTATAATTCCCCTTTCACAGTTCTATTATAAAGGTGCAGCAAATCAGGATCACCCCTTTGATGTAGCCTTGTTAGTGTAATCCATGAAAGCTCTATTACTTCCAAACTGCTGCGCGAGTCGATACTCCCCACCGATATATCCATCAAAAGAAATTCTTCCACCAGCGAATCCACAAAAAGTTGAAAATTTTTGCTGACTTCCTAATCTGGGCGTCAGCTACCACATTAGCTTTGTCTGAATGGCATTGAATCTCCACATCATAATCTGCAACATATTCTAACCATCTCCGATGGCGCAAATTTAATTGCTTTTGAGTGAATACGTACTTCAAACTTTTATAATCAGTATAAATCTTGCACAGAGCGCCATACAACATATGTCTTCATAATTTCAAGGCGTAAATAACCGCTGCGAATTTCAAATCATGCGCAGGGTATTTCCTCTCATGTATCTTTAACTATCGCGACCCATACACAATCACATTGGCCTCTTGCATCAACACGCAATCAAGTCCAACATGTGATGCGTCCATATACACTACATACTCTATCCCTTCGATAGGCAAGGCCAAAATCAGAGCAGTGCATAATCTCCTTTTTAATTCCTGAAAAACCTCTACGCACTTATCGCTACAAACAAAAGCTGCGTTCTTCTACGTCAATCTAGTCAAAGGCGCAGATAATGTAGAGAAACCATTCACAAATCTCCTATAATAACGTGCCAGGCTTAAGAAGTTCCTTATCTCATTGGGAGTAACAGGTATATTCCAATCCATTACAATAGCTATCTTCTCGGGGTCCACATAGATTCCATCCTTATTAACCATATGACCCATGAAAGAAACCCGAGTCAACCAAAATTCACACTTGCTCAGTTTGGCAAACAACTTATGCTCCCTTAGGGTAGACAAAGCTAAACGCAAGTGCTGGGCATGCTCTTCAACACTGCGGGAGTATACCAGAACATCATCTATGAACACAACCACAAAACGACCCAGGAAGTCCTTAAACACTTTATTCATCATATCCATAAATACAGAGGATGCATTAGTCAATCCAAAAGACATCACCAAAAACTCAAATTGTCCAGTCCGTGGAATATCTGTCTCACGAATCCTCAACTGATAATAGCCTGAACGAAGGTCAATCCTTGAAAACACAGTGTTGCCACGCGACTTATCAAACAAGACATCTATTCTCGGCAGGGGATATCTATTTTTGATGGTTACCTTATTCAGCTCTATATAATCGATGCACAACCTCGTCGATCCATCCTTTTTCTTCACAAACAGCATGAGAGAACTCCAGGGTGAAGAACTTGATCTAATAAATCCATTCTGCAGCAACTCATCCAACTGGGTACACAGCTCCTCCAACTCGCGCGAGGCCATACTATACGGAGCCTTAGCAAAGGGACGGGTACCCGGTTCCAAATCTATAACGAACTACGCGTCTCTCTCAGGCGGAAGACCAGTAAGATTATCAGAAATACATCAGGAAACTAGCGCACCACATCAATCTCCTCTACATGCGACAAACTACCACCGGTTGCCAACACCAAAACCAAATAGGCAAAACATCCTGAATTAACAAGCTTCCGAGCACGTGCCGCAAAAATAATCGGAGAAACTTGGCGCGGAAAACCATAAACACTCCTGGGCTGGCCGTTGTCCATCTTGAGGTACAAGTGCTTGACCTTGCATTGGATGACTGCATCATACTTGGACAACCAGTCCATTTCCAAAATGACATCAAAATCTCGGCTGGGCGAGTAACTAGCCTAGTCGCTTACCCGACGAATATGCGAATGGAGCTCGTCATACTCGTCTAGGCCTTTTGCCATCTTGTGCGTTAACTCTGACATTTGTCTTGACTTTTTGACTTTGACCCTTGCTGACATGGCTCTGGAGAGGTCCACACTTGAAGAATATGGACTGTACACTCGAACCACTGCTTGTGCTGGAGTGGATCATCCTTGCCGGTGTAGAAGGACATGACTGGGTCCTTGAAGCCTTCCGACATCGGGGCTGAGAGGATCAACTCGCAGAAGGGGCTACCCGAGCCTTCTAGCGAGCTAGTGGATTCCACATGGTCAGCTCGCCTGATTGGGGAGCAACCGATGGGTTGGGGAACAGTTCGCGCCCTTTGAGGGAGCTCTCACTCCCTTAAACCATTATTTCCTTACCGGCTCGCCTGCCCAGCGCCTCCTCGCCTAAGACCCGCGGGGAGGGTATCATGATCGTAGGGGTCGAGAACTCACCCGCCTGCAGCATGTGGCTGGAGTGCAGGGTATCCAAGATGATCTTCTTGAACTCATCGAAGTATTTCTTGGTTACAAAGTCACCTGCGGGCGGCGAGCTCTCCGGGTTAGCTCATTGCCCCCTTATCTCCAGCCATGTGACTAGTTCAAAATTTTTCGAACAAGCTATGGTCTACGTTTACCGCATCAAAAATGTTGAACCCGAGTTGTGACTTCCCCTTAATTCTCCCGAGCCAGAGCACTAAGCTGGAGATTTAGAGTTCGAAACTTCTCTCACAAGAACTACAAACAGACCCCTGAGCCACAACGAGAAGATCTCGCCACACACACAGAAGATCAAAAAATGCTTCTCCTCCTAAGCCAATGTTGAGCTGGGCACCCTGGAGGGTCTTGAGAGCTTCTGACTGACCACCCGAAAACCACGGTGAACAATGAGCTTGAGCTCTTGCCAACCAATGCTAGCCAAAGGAGAGAGAAGTCAGTGAGAGGGTTTCTCCAAAGGTGCCCGGCATGCCAAAATGGTGCTTTCCGGAAATATGGAACACTCACCTCTTTACTGGCAAGCCGAGCGGGCTTTGCCCTACTCGCCTGGGTGGCGAGTGCCCAATGAGACCGGGGACTCGCCACTCGCCCCTATCCCGGGGAGAGTGTGGGTCAGCTTGCCCCACTCGCCCCCTACTTGACTATCTGGCTTTGTGTTGTCTGATCGCGCAACGGCCAGGTGAGTTCACTCGGCAAATACGGGATTGCACAATGATCATTAAGTTTCAATCGAGGTATATACTTTTTTTTTCTTACTCAGATATTGTGTTACGAGTCCAAATGCTACGGAACTAAACGACAACGAGCCATCATGTCAAGTCTACACACGCCGGACGCGTATATCGCAAGGGCCCACCGAGAACGCGGAGAATATTAAATAATGAATAGCTTGATATGTTTGTTGACACATTTTTAGTATTTCTAATATTTCCTAATTTCAGTATTTCTTTTTATATTCGTTTCTCGCCACTATAAGAGAGTCGACGAAGCTTGTAATCTTTATCTTGGAATGTATGAAGGTTTCTAGGGTTGCTCCATAATTTCGTCTCTTCTCGTCCTCCTTCATTCTAACTCACCCCCGCCGGCTCTTCCACTTGCCGAATTGATTCTTGAATTTATCCATGATCGTATCAATTGATTTATAGTTAAAACAAAATAATTGTATAAAATAATTGTATATATAAACTACGACATGCGTGAAAACATGTGCTACATAAGGCTTATGGGTTTTAGTTTTGCAAAAAAAAAAAGAGTTAAAACAAAATAATTGTATAATCCACCACATGCGTGAAAACATGTGCTACATAAAATGCGATAAAATATAAAGATGCAATAAAAAACAATAAATTCTCCCAAGTTACAAGTTACATATGAAGATCCGTTTCATGCAACCTTAAGACTTCCATAATATCTAACTTCAATATTATAGAACATGATAATAATACATGCAGAACATATCACAGACTAGTAACAAAAGGTATAATGTGTCCTTGTTATATATTGAAAAACATTTAGAGCAGTCTTGCTCGCCGTGAACTTAAGTAAGGCTCTGTTTGGGACAGCTCTGTCGGATTGAAAAGCTGTTGTCCGGATAGAGCTGTTTTAAAATAGATTTCTGGGGAGCAGTTTTGAAAAGTTGCAGAGTGTTTGGGTATTCTGTGCAGAAGTGCGCTCGGAATCGCCCGAGGAAGGACGTCGGGGGCTCGGAATCGCCGGAGGAAGGCCGTCAGGGGCTCGGAATCGCCGGAGGAAGGCCGTCCGACCTCTAAGCATGTTCCAACTAAAGAAACCATTAGATTTCCAAAACCTGTGAGAGAGAAAGCTATTTTGCAAGAGCAGAAGCTAGGGGGAGAGAGATTTCTGAAAAGCTGCAAAACAACTCCAGATTTTTGAAAAGCTCTTCACAGGGAGCTGTCCCAAACACATATAAAGCAGCTCTGGCGGCTGGAATAGAGATTTTCCAGCCGCCAGAGCTGCCCCAAACAGACCCTAACTCTCACGCATCTCCAAAGTGTAACGAGCAGCGATCTGTCACACTCAATTTTTTAAACAAGTTGTAACCTAAAGCAGATAGTGAAGTTCTACCGACACAGATCCGATAGCGTGGTTTTTTACCCGATTAAGGGATTTTTCCAATTCAAAATATCATGTGCATAATCTCTTTCATTAACTGTGCACACGCTCTACCTCTCCGTAAGGTAAAACGGTCTAAATTAATCCGGTCCGACCGAAACTTCAAGTTTAACTGCAACAGTTTTAATGTCATATAAGCGATTCTTCAATCCATGTCAATAAATTGTTAGCGCAGTCGTCTGAATCCGTTAAATAATTAATAATGTTTAATAGTCATCCGAATCCGTATAAAAATTTATAATATAAAGATAAGAGATATAAATAGGTGACAACTTAAATAATCTATTTCAAATTAGGCTCAAAATCAAAGAACTGCATATTTTTCCAAAATACTTTGCATAAATAAATACAAGCAGTCGTGCCCGGGGACCCCGTGTGGGTAACATTCGTCGTGGGTGCGACATTTGTCAAGGGTGCACCATTTGTCGAGGGGACGACATTTGGCTGAGGCAGCAACATTGGTCGTGGGTGCGACATTTGTCGAGGGGGCGACATTTGTCGTGGGGGCGACATTTATCTTGGGAGCGACATTCGTTCTCAAAATCTACCATCTGTCGAACAGGGTGGCTAAATCAGACTGAATCATTTTTGTCGTCTGCGAGTTGGGTGATCTTCGACCGCATCTATAAGAAGAGTTCTCAAAGTATAAGAAGAAATGACTAAAAATACCACTCAAGATCCGTCTCAAACAAATAAAAAGGAGGGGAGAGCTCTTGGGTGGTCTTCGGACTCATCTAGGCGGGCTTCGCCCGCCTCCGCACGGGCTTCGCCCGTGCTATATGTGTCGCTGCGGGCTACGCCCGCAACATATACATATGAGTACTCAAAATGACCGTAAAAAAAATCTAAATCACGATTATATTTTTTACTTTGTAAAAAACATATATTTTCACATTCAAAAAGACACAAATAAATGAAAAGGAAAGTTGATTATATGAGGGGTATTTAGAGAATAAATGTTACACCATTATGAAGGGTATTTTGGGCATCCAAATGTTACACCATGACTCTTTTGCTCTTTGCTTATAGTATAAAGATTATATTAATTTTTATTTTATATTTATATTTTGGACAAAAATCATTTCAGTCCGGACTCCGGAGGTTACAAGATAATGCCAATTTAGTTCTAAATTTTAAAATTATGTCATTTTTCATTCTTTAGCTAATATTCAGCTTAATTTTGAAGGGTGTTTATATTGACAACGCATATATGGATATTGACAGCCCAAAGATAATGTCAGCCTAAAATATGATTATTGGGAGCCCGATTAATAATGACAGCCCAAAAATATAAATTTTTAAATAAATATTTTTAGAAAAAATATTTAACATGAAAAGTTATAGATCTCGACGAGATCTACAACTTTCATGTTGAACAAGTTTTCTAAAAATATCATATAGCAGACATATTTTCAAAAGACGCGGAACCCTGACGGAACTATATGAGTTCCGCGACTTTTGAAAATAGGCCTAATATATGACATTTTTAGAAAGCGTGTTCATCATAAAATTTGTAGATCTCGTCTAGATCTACAACTTTCATGTTGAACACTTTTTCTAAAAATGCCATATAGTCGACCTATTTTCAAAAGACGTGTATTCCGTATTTTGGACTGCTATTAACAGTCATATTATATATGTTTTTATTATTTTACTGCGTTGCCAATATCAAAAACTGGACTGCGAATATAAACGCTCATTTCGAATGCAATTTTTAAGAACTAAAAAAAGGTGACAAGATCTGGGACTAGTTTATTTTTAGTTTTTATCCTTTTTATTTTATGTTTTTTCCCTCGTTTATTTTAGGCGATTGTTATTAGTACTATACTTTTGGATATTCGCACTATATTTACTCCTAATTTTTCGTGCCTTTTGAAAATACTTATTGTACATGTATTTTTAGGAAAAGTCTTCAACACAAAAGTTGTAGATCTCGACGAGATCTACAACTTTCGTGTTGAACATTTTTTCTAAAAATTCATGTATAAGGCGTATTTCTAAAAGTCACGAAATCTGAGTGTATTTCCTAATGTACGTCTTGTACATGCATTTTTAGGAAAAGTGTTCAACACTTAAAGTTGTAGATCTCATCGAGATCTACAACTTTAGTGTTGAACACTTTTCTTAAAAATACATGTATAAGGAGTATTTTTAAAAGACACAAAAAAAAAATTAAAAAAAATATATTATTAATAACAATTCCCTTATTTTAATTCTTTACTAGTTTTTCACAACCCCTTCGCCGCTTTATTTTACGCTTTGCTTTCGGTTACATTCTTACGCTTCTATTTTCGGCTCCGAATCCCTGCCAGAGAGGCGATGCAGAAGCGGGAATCGGCGAAAAACCCTGGCTCAGCCGCGACTCCAGCAAAGCGCGGCAGGCCAGTCGGAAGTATTGCTGGAAGTGCTGCCGCTTCCGCTGCCGCCGCCGCCGCCGATTCCGCTGCTCCTGCGTTTCTTTTTGGCCCTACTCTCCAAGTTCCCATCTCTTTTGCCGGTAAGTTTACGGGTAATTTTTATTCATAGTTATTTCCATAGCTCGTCCTGATTTGAATCCCTCACTCCTCGTGAGTTTCAGTTTTTTGGTAGTTAGATGCTGGTAGTTTATATTCTTCCAAGCCGTATGCCCTCTTAAATATGAATTAATTTCATTGTTTTCATCCGAATTGTTGGTGCCCTAATGCTTGTCTCAATAGGAGCTTGTTAAGTAGTAGATAATTAGAAAGACATTCTGGCTGTTTGACTACAATGCGGATTTAAGTGTAGAAGGGTTTTGTAAATTTTACTGGTGTTATTTCTGAAATTGAATGAAATGTCGTTTTTTAAAGGTGGGTAAAATATTGACAAATTGTTTAGCCGTTTGTCATTTAAAAATATTCTAATGGTATATTAGAACAATTTCTGTGGGAAGAAGTGAACGTTAAGCAGTTTATTTTTTATATTTAAACATATATGACAAAAAAATGAAATATTAAAATAGAAGAGCCTAATGGGAAGTGGCACACGAAATTTTGCTCTGCTGCCCTATGATTAATATTACCTTCTTACTGTGTAGGTTACAACAACAACACTCAAGCCTTTATCCCACTAGTGGGGTCGGCTATATGAATCCTCTTACTGTATAGGTTACAACAACACTCCAGCATTTATCCCACTATAGTGGGGCCGGCTATAGGGATCCTTTGTCGCCATTGTGTCCTATCTTTAGTCTCACTAATGCCCAAGTACACGTGTCTTTCTTTATAGTTTAATTCTTACTATGTAGGTTAAACACGACAAAATCAATCCAAGGTATAATGCCCCCTATTTGTTCGAAACTTTGATTCACACAAGTGGTCAAAGTATTGTAGAAAAGTTTGATTTGTGGACGCTCAGGGTAAATAAAAAAAACACGGAAAGCAAACCAGGCGCGATAGATTGATGATCACAAACTATTCGAAAGCAGTAAGAACAAAATCAAATGCAATGAAGAGAACAACAAACCCAAATTGCCAGGGAAATTGAAGAGTAATGCAGGCAGAGAGAAGAGTGAAAAAGGATAGCGAGCGAAAGCAAAAAACATGGAAAATGTGATTAGCTGATTTTCTGATATACCATAAATCGGAAAATGAACCCAACAACTGTGTCTCAATTAGAGACACATCCTTTGGGAGAAACCGATAAACGGTTCTAAATGAGCCAAAATGAGTAAAAGCAAAATAAAAATATAGGTTGTCTTGGATGTCGCGGCAAGATCACTCCGTAATGACATCTGTGTCTGAAGGCCGTGCAATCGTGTCAAAACTCTATCCAGCTCGAGCTCGACTCGGCTTGACGTGGGGAGCACACATGTGCAGTGTTTTCATTGCCTTCTCTTTATCTCATCTAGCTAAGGCAAGTGTGAGATACCTTATAGGCATAAAATAACTAATCAACTGACACCAAAGTGATAATGCGGGACTAAAGTGTTTTTCTCCCTTTTCCCCCACAAAGCTATTTTTAAATAAAAAATATCCAACACTGTCAAGCTTAGAAAGTCACCAAGAGAATTAACACACTGATAGATATGATAAAATTTGATAACAGTTTATCATGAACAAGTTCAATAATTTTTTTGTAAACTGAGTGTCTATGGCTTATTTCAAGTTCAATATTAATTTATTAGAAGCAAACAATGATAATTTGAGGATTTTTTGAAAAAGAAATCTACGAATGATACTTTCGTAAAGTACAATAGCATAATTTTAATCATATATGTAAAAATAATGTAATTTTAAACATGAACTTATTACCACCATTATGAACCCCAATGTGGAGTAAAAACTAGTGAATTAGAAAGAAATAAGAAAATAAAATATAACCATCTCATCCTTCCTCCAAGGAATATCTAATCACTAAATTCTTAAAAAATTCTTTTAAAAATACCCAGAGAGGAAAGAACTAAAGAAAAGAGGGTAGATATTTCTTGCTTACCCATTTCTTATCCCCAAGGCTCTTTAAATAGACTTATAACGACCTTGTCCAAACAAGCTTCCTGACAATTGAGCTAATTACAAGATTACCAAGCATGTAAACTTCAAATTAACCAATACTTAAAGATGCCTGAAATACGATTCATAATTATTTGAACATAAACACAGTTCATAATTAAAGACTTTTAACAGACACCATAACACGATCTTAGTTTTTTATTTTTCCCATCATACATTGCTGCATATGTTCCAACTACTCAATCTTATTAGGTTTATTCCCACGGCTCCATACGTTTGTATAGTATTTTTTTTCTTTTTTATAGCCATCTTACCATTGGTCTACTCACTTTACTTATAATCTGGTATTGCTTCTACCCTCCCCACCTCAGTGGTGCATCTTATACATTCTCTAGTAGATGGCCACATCACCTAAGACTAGTGAATATGTAACCCTATTAGTTTAGTGAACTAGTCGGCTATTATTTTAATGAACTAGTTGGCTATTAGTTTAGTGAATTAGTCAGCTATTAGTTTAGTGAACTAGTCAGCTATTAGTTTAGTGAACTAGCGGGCTATTAGTTTAGTGAATGAGCGGGCTATTAGTTTAGTGAATGAGCGGGCTATTAGTTTAGTGAACGAGCGGGCTATTAGTTTAGTGAACGAGCGGGCTATTAGTTTAGTGAACGAGTGGGCTATTAGTTTAGTGAACTAGTGGGCTATTAGTTTAGTGAACTAGTGAGCTCTTAGTTTAGTGAACTAGTCGGCTATTAGTTTAGTGAACTAATCAACCTCGTTTGTCCACCCGTTTTGATGTTTTCAAGATACGTTGGATATGGAATACGCAGTCTTATGAAGTTCTGATATATCAATGTAATCACAAGATCTTAGTGATATATCAAGTTTTTGTAGAATGAGAAAAGGAGGAATTACCCCTAGTGACAACTTGTACATACTGATGGCAATCGATGGCCCACACACGTCTATTCCCGCAGGAGGCGGTAATCGGCGACCCATTTGGGTGATCTGAGTCAGCGGATGCGTCCGGATGGTCGTTCTGAGTCTATTTGATATATTATTTTATTTATGTCATGTTGTGTTTAGCCCCCGGTCGGCCCAAACATTACTAGCCGGCCATCGGGATTCCCTAGTTCTTATTTCCCCGCCCCCCTATATATACTCATGTGTGTGGCTGAAATTAGGGGTCGGGAGTTGCATGTTGCAACCGGCCTGTCTTCTTGCGATTTCGAGCGGCTCCACAAGTGCGACGTCCTCCGGTCTCCCCCCTCCAACAAGCCTTTTCATCCCCGCCTCTCCTCCCCCTCACCTCCGTAGATCCCGACAAGCCCAAGCATCCTAGCCCCAACCTCCTCCAACAACCCTAACCCCGGCCGATCCCCGTCCATCCACAGAAGTACCGACAATCTTTTCCTCCCACGCTTGTCCCAACCCAACGCCTCTCCACCAGCCAACCCGCCGCTAGAATTTCCTCTTCCCGGTCCCGACCACCCTTCCCAGAACCCTCCAACAACCCTTCCTTGTCCCAACCTGTGATCCCTTCTCATCCAATATCCTGCACCCGCAACCTCCGCTAACCACATAAACCTTTCCAGATCTACTTGATCCTAATCCCAATCCCAATCTTAACCTCTAGATCTACAATAATACACCCTGTTCAACCCTCTCGTGGAGCCAAACACGTGCCAAGGCCAACTACACCGGCACCATCCCCATTCCAAAGCCAGCCGCCACATGTATGAGCAAGTCTAGGTACGGAACTTTTATTTCTTTTCATTGTTTGCTTTGGTAAAGACTCTTGCTTTGGGTATTAATTTCATAAGTATTTGAAATCATTATTCGTTGTGTAATTTGCGGAGCACATTCAGCGCACTTGAATGAAATTGCGCCTCATCTCATTGGTTAATTATAATTGTTTTTTACTCGCTATTTCTTGTTATCTGATTATGCAATTGGTTGATTAGATGCTTTATTAAATTTTAATTACTTGAAAATCTCGATCCGACTATTATTTCATATTTGCACGTGCACTGCATTTAGATTGCATTTCAGTTATTGAGTTTTCTGTCCGCCTAACTCTGCATCATTTGGTATCAAAGCGAGGTTCGATGCGCGTTTTATGCTACGTAGTGGTAGGTTGTTTCGAACCCCGATGTCTGATCAGAATGTCACCGACGATCAGGCCGCCTGTTCGAATTTGGATATGACTGCCACAAAGTTTCAGCGTCTAGTCCTCGAGCAGTTTGCAACCATTAAGAATAACATTGCTTGGGTCAATACTAAAGTCGACCAGTTAGGAGCCCTTAGAGGTCCAACCCTAGCGTCTTGTTATGAGGAGCCTGTGGACGATCCACAGGACGTTCCACCTCCGCTTGATAGATGAGCGAAAGAGCTACTACGTCGAGACCCCGCTCCTCGGAGAGGGACTCCCGAGCCTGCGTATGATTATCGTCGTGACCCCACTCCGATAGGTAACCCTCGTCCCCTTTATGAGCCACGACTGCCACCGACCCACAGAGGTCGTGGCCTACCTGCACGCGCGAGTACGTTCCCGAGGA
Source organism: Platanthera guangdongensis (assembly GCA_039583875.1). Lineage (NCBI taxonomy): Eukaryota > Viridiplantae > Streptophyta > Magnoliopsida > Asparagales > Orchidaceae > Platanthera > Platanthera guangdongensis. The sequence continues at coordinate 9,924,282 of CM077164.1, forward strand.
GCCCTATGATGACTATTTAACACCTCGTCGTGAAAACACCCCTGCTGAGGACGACCTTATTCGGCGCCTTCATATTGATGCGCCATCCTTTGACGGTCATCTGGACCCAAAGGCTTTTAGCGACTGGCTCATGGATATGGATCACTTTTTTGATTTATAGAAAATGAACGATGAGCAGTGAGTCCGGTTCGCCAAAATGAGGCTGTTAGGCCAAACAAAGATGTTTTTGATTAACGTGGAGTGATCGTTGGAGAGAGATGAGTACTATCCTGTCATCCGTTGGAAAGAAATGAAGTAGCGATTGAGGGACAAATACCTCCCCTCATCTTTCCGAGATCAGCTACTCGACCAACTCTATGCGTTGCGGTAGGGATCACCTTCCGTTGCCAAGTACATGACACGATTCGACGAGTTGGTAGTTAGGAGTGACATCTTGAAGAAGCCTATCACGACCGCTTTCAGATTTAGAGCTGGACTTAAGGCTGAGATACATAGAGAGCGTATTCCACACCGCATAGAGACGGTCGAGCAGGTGTTCCAACTCACACTTGAGTATGAGAACTACCTACGCCTCGCAGGACCGAGGCAGACTACGCATCGATCTGACGCCCCTCCCCGCATTCCATCAGATGTTAAGGACAAAACTATTGACCCGGAAGCCCCTAGACCCGAGCCTGTCCAGTGCTTTCGATGCTCGGGCAGAGAACACATTGCTGCCCAGTGTCCTACGAGGAATCTGTTGATTGGGGATGAGGGTGAGACAAGTGCTGAGGTAGACGACGCGGTGGTGGGGGAGATTACTGTTGAGGTTGGCGATGGTTGAGAGAGCGATGCTGAGAGATCTTTAGAGCTAGGAATCATCCGTCGTCTCCTTTACACCTTGCATGCCGAGGAGGATTGACGCCACACCTCGATATTTTACATGTATTTTCAGAGTGCGAGCGGCCCCTACAAACTCGCCATCGACAGTGGGAGTTGTGTGAATATCGTGGCGAAGAGAGGTTTAAAGAGAATGCAGCCGTCTGTCGAGCTTCATCCGCATCCTTATCGTGTCCTCTGGTTGAACAAGTCAGCCATTCAGGTTACTCAGATATGTCTTGTGTCGATCCACCTAACGTCCGTAGAGGACAAGGTTTGGTGCGACGTCATCCCGATGGACGTTGCATATGTTCTTCTGGGTTGCCCCTGGTTATATGACCGTGACGCCACGTGTTATGTCAGTTCCAACACGTGTGTCTTCTTTGATAAGGGACAACAAATCACCCTCACCCCGACCCATCCCCGAGATCCCCCCAAGGGCTAGGTTGAGTCATCTATTAATGTCGGGTCAGCCAGGCCTCTGCACATCCTGAGGAAGGGTGACTTTCTGCATGATAGCTTAGACTCGGGAGTTATGTTTGTGGTGACCGCCTCCATGGCCTCCGACGCCGCCACAGACTTTGAGAGTGTAGATCCGGACATTCGGCCACTGCTAGTCAAATATTCAGACATTATGCCTGAGGAGCTCCCTAATGAGCTTCCTCCCATTAGGGATATCAAGCACACCATCGCTTTAGTCCCGAGGGCATCTTTGCCCAACTTGCCTCACTAATCGGTTGAACCCGACGGAGCATGCCAAGATGAAGTGGCAGATCGACGATCTTCTTCGGAAGAACTTTATTCGGGAGAGCTTGAGCCCGTGCACCCTTCCTGCCCTTCTTACCCCGAAGGATGAGAGTTGACGCATGTGTATCGACAGTCGTGCCATCAACAAGATCACGATGAAGTATCGTTTTCCCAATCCCCGCCTCGACGACCTCCTCGATGCGATGACTGGTGGCTAGATCTTTTCGAAGATCGACCTACGGAGCAGGTGCCATCAGATTAGGGTAAGAAAGGGGATGAGTGGAGGACGACCTTCAAGACAAAGGATGGCCTGTATGAGTGGTTAGTTATGTCGTTCGGACTGTCGAACGCGCCAAGTACATTTATGAGAGTGATGACGCAAATTCTACAACCCCATATGGGCAAATTCTTAGTGGTCTACTTCGACGATATCCTGATTTACAGTCAGGACCGCGCTGCGCACTTGGGCCACATTCGTTTGGTATTCGATCTCCTACGGAAGGAGCATTTGTATGTCAATCTGAAGAAGCGCTCGTTCCTGACTACATTTGTGCATTTCTCAAGCTATATCATCTCGAAGTCTGGTATCTCGGCTGACCCAGATAAGGTTAAGTCTATTCTTGAGTGGCCAATCCCGTCTACTATCCACGAGACCCGGAGCTTCCACGGATTCGCCACCTTTTACAGTATGTTTGTTCGAGGGTTTAACGCGATCATGACCCCTTTTGCGAGCTGCCTCCGAAAGGGGGATTTTGTCTGGACAGCAGCAGCCACCAGAGCTTTTGAGGAGATTAAAGAGAAGCTATCGACTGCTCTATATTGCCCCTTCATGATTTTTTCAAGGCTTTTGAGGTAGCGTGTGACGCGTCTGGAGTTGGTATCGGTGGAGTACTTAGTCAGGAGGGTCATCCAGTAACTTCAGTGAGAAGTTGAATGATGCCCGACAGACGCACTCCAATTTGATCGAGAGTTTTACGCCGTCGTACAAGCGTTCTGATATTGGCGTCACTATCTCCTACACAGAGTTTGTTCTGTACTCTGATCATCAGGCCCTGCGATATCTGGATTTGCAGAAGAAGTTAGGCCACCGCCACCCAAAATGGGTGGAGTTCATGCAGGAGTATCACTACGTTCTCAAGCACCGAGCTGGTGTTGAGAACAAACCGACTGATGCGTTGAGTCACCGGGTCACTATTCTCCACACCATGAGCGCGCGCGTGGAAGGATTTGAGCGTATCCTGCATGACTATTCCGAGTGCCCAAACTTTAGCGATATTTACTCAGCCTTATTGAGGGACCCTCCCGAACCCCGTGAGGGTTTCATCATTTCTGATGACTATCTATTCTACGCTTCTCGCCTCTGTGTGTCACAGACTTCCCTTCGGGACTTCCTCATTTGGGAACTGCACGCGGGCGGGGCCGCGGGGCACTTTGGGCTTGACAAGATGATTGTGTTAGTCGAGGACCGCTTCTTCTGGCCTGGCCTGAAGATGGACGTTACTCGGGTCGTTCGTCATTGTCGTATCTGCTAGACAACGAAGGGATCCCGATAGTCTACAAGTTTATACACTCCGTTACCTATCCCCCATAGACCCTAGACAGATATTAGCTTAGATTTTGTACTCGGGCTTCCCTGCATGCTGCAGAAGTTTGACTCGATTTTCGTTGTCGTGGACCGCTTTTCAAAGATGGCCCACTTTATCTCGTGTCATAGGGCTTTTGATGCCCCCACGTGGCTGCTCTGTTCTTCATGGAGGTTTTTAAGTATCATTGGTTGCCCATGTCCATTGTCTCTGATCGTGACATCCGCTTCATGAGTTATTTCTGGAAGACGTTATGGAAGAAGACTGGTACGATACTGAAGTTCTTCACTGCCTATCACCCACAGACAAATGGACAGACGAAAGTTGTCAACTGAAGTCTGGGGACCCTTTTGTGTTGTCTCGTTCGGGATAGTCCGTCCACCTGGGATTTCGTCTTTCCCGTCGCAGAGTTTGCATTCAATAGCTCAGTCAATAGGACCACAAGTCTGAGTCCATTTCATGTCATATTAGGTTATGAGCCTAGGAAACCCGTCAACCTGACTGACATCCCATTAGAGGCCCGACCCAGTGAGTCTGCCGAGTCGTTTATTCAGCATATACTCACATTTCATGAGACAGTCCGGAGAAAGATCACAGCTAGTAATGAAATTTATAAAGCTCAGGCCGATCTGCACAGGAGGGAGCAGGTTTTTGACGTTGGAGAACAAATTATGATCCGCCTTCGATCTGAGAGGCTCCCACAGGGGGCAGCAAAAAAGTTAAGTGTCTGTCAAATGGTCCCCTATACAATCACTTGACGATTAGTGCGAACGCTTATGAGGTTGATATCCTACCAACAACGAGAATTCACCGTGTGTTCAATGTGAATGATTTAACTTCTTACTACGAGCAGCGAGTGTATGTGGACCCATGGTCTCCAGCTACCCCTGAACCATAGCTTGCCCCACCCCTCTTTGGCACCTTTGTACCCACCACAACCAGGCAGTCGCGGACGGTTGAGCACCGCTTGGAGGACGACACCACCCCGCTGGCAGTTCCACCATCACCACTTTCAGACGAAGATACATTGCTTCGACAGTCGACTACGCCTACGGGAGATGCACTACAGGTCATTGGTCACGACTTCACTACGATGGGCAGTCGGATGGTTCTGCGTTACTTGGTTCATTGGCTCGCCTGCCCGGTTTTTGACGATACTTGGATTTGCGCTGAGTAGCTCGAGAGACTCGCCCCGGACTTACGCCGAGAGTACGACCGTCTTCACTCATCAAAGATGAGTGCTTTCAAGTCGGGGGGAGTTGATGGCGATCGACGACCCATACACGTCTATTCCCCTAGGAGGCGGCGATCGGCGACCCATTTGGGTGATCCGAGTCCGCGGATGCGCCCGGGTGGTTGTTCCGAGTCTATTTGATATATTATTTTATTTATGTCGTGTTGTGTTTAGCCCCCGATCGGCCCGAACATTACTAACCATTTATCAGGGTGTCCTAGTTCTTATTTTCCCTCTCCCCTATATATGCTCTATGTATGTGGCTAAAATTAGGGATCGGGAGTTGCATGTTGCAACCGGCCGGTTTTCTTGCGGTTTCGAGCGGCTCTACCCACGCGGCGTCCTGCAGCCTCCTCCCCCCCCTCTCCGACAAGCCTTTCCAGCCCCGCCTCTCCTCCCCCTCCCCTCCGTAGATCCTGGCGACCCCAGGCATCCTAGCTCCAACCTCCTCCAACAGCCCTAACCCCGACCGATCCCCGTCCATCCACAGAAGTACCGACAATCTTTTCCCCCTGCCCTTGTCCCAACCCTATGCCTCTCCACTAGCCAACCCACCGCCAGAATCCCCTCTTCTCGGTCCCGACTACCCTTCCCAAAACCCTCCTGCAACCCTTCCTTGCCCCAACCTTAGTTGGCCAACCCGTGATCCCCTCTCATCCAATATCCTGCACCCGCAAACTCCACTAACCACATAAACCTTTCCAGATCTACTTGATCCCAATCCCAACCTCCAGATCTATAATAATACACCCCGTTCAGCCCTCTCGTGGAGCCAAACACATGCCAAGGCCAACTACACCGGCGCCTTCCCCATCGCAAAGCCAGCCGCCACATGCATGAATAAGTTTAGATACGAAAGTTTTATTTCTTTTCATTGTTTACTTTGGTAAACTCTTGCTTTGGGTATTAATTTCATAAGTATTTGAAATCGTTATTCGTTGTGTAACTTGCCGAGCGCATTCAGCGCACTTGAATGGAATTGCGCCTCATATCGTTGGTTAATTGTAATTGTTCTTTACTCGTCATTGCTTATTATCCGATTGTGCAATTGGTTGATTAGATGTTTTATTAAATTTTAATTACTTGTTTGAAAATCTCGATCCGGACTGTTATTTCATATTTGCACGTGCACTGCATTTAGATTGCATTTCAGTTATTGAGTTTTCTGTCCGCCTACCCCTGCATCACATACTTTACTGCATGACTGCACCTCTGTCATGTAGACAAAGGATAAAGGGATAGCTGACAAAACTCTTTTACTTTTTGCTTGTTCCATTTTCTTTGCTTCTTCTTCTTCCAAAAACCCCTTTCAGAACTCAGGAAGACTCTTCCAACAATTAAATAACCGTTACTTGTGTTATTTCAGTACATATGTATTTATGTGCATAATAAGCAACTGATTAAACTAATCCATGGTTATTTATCCTCATTTCACTGCTAATGATTATCTAGCAATTGTAATTATTCTGGCAACTAATACTAAATTGTAATGATAGACATGTAATTGTAGCACTGAAATATCCATAACGTCTCCTACTTTTCTGGGTTTCATTGGTGTCTGAATTGGAGACAATAATTTTAAACATTGCTTGAATCCCAATAGGCTAAAATGAACTTGCGGGTACCTTGTTAGTTGTTACTCCTGTTTGTGGAGTATGCAACTCTAAGAAAATATATTAATTTTTTGAATGCAATATTTTTTATTTACTCATCCAATACGGCTCTTCAACAGATCAAAATAATAAAAGAATTGTCCTTGCTCTACAAAGTGGACTGAAGAGTGAGTTGACGTGGGCATTGAACACTCTATCCTTGCTTTCATTTAAAGAGAAAGATGATCTGCGAAGAGATGCAACTCCTCTTGCTAAGATACCGGGACTGCTAGATGCTCTACTTCAAGTTGTAGGTGGTGTTATCTTTTGCTTTAGATGTATTGTTTATGTTCATATTCGCTTATCCAAAAAATAAAACTACTTTTTAAGCTATCTTGGTACTGAATCAAGGTTATTTTCTTGAGTTCTTTGTTTCTGCCAAGCTTTTGGAGTGTTTATTATTTCATATTTGTAGTCTTTGGTGTGATCTTTCCTAACTTGCTTAGTCAATCTTTTGTTAAATTCTGTATAGGAATAGTTATGCAGAAATCGGAGGACCTGATTTTGTTTACCTTATTACACCAATATGAGTTAGAAGCTCACATCTTTGGGTCGTGTGGTGAGCATATTGAGATAGAGTTGCATAGCGATGCTTTCATAAGAAAAGAAAGTCTCAAAAACCGGAGAGAGATAGTTGTCGTTTTCTCACTTGTTTGGTCGCCCATCTGAGCTACATCCCTTTGGTGAAAATATTACATTTTTCGTGCATGCATGCATATGCTTAATTTTCCTCTTCGCTGAATTTTCATTATTTGTATTGATTGGCACTCTAATATGTTTTGTTGTTCTTATATTGCATCTCCAAAGTGGCAATACCGCCTATTATTGAGTCAAGTAATACCAAATCATTCTAGTTTGCATCAACTTGGTATCATGAATTGATTGTTGCATGTGATAACAGAGCCTAGATTTTTCTTTGGAATTTGCTGTAGGATTTTTTTTGCATTTACATGCTTACTGCCACATTTTCAAAGCTAAAAATGAATTATATAGGTATTCTTAGCCTTCTTTGCATCCTAGTTGTATTCCACACATTATGTTTAATTTTCACAGCTCATAGGGTCAGAATAATAATACAACCCCTCAAAGATACAACCTACCAAGTGTTGAGGAAAAGAATTGAATTACACCTTACATTAGAGACTCCCATATATATATATATATATATATATATATATATATATATATATATATATGGGTGCACAAGACGATAATACAGGTAACAATATAAAACTTATTATTCTAACATATTCCAACACTCCCCCTCAAGTTGCACATGTAATGTCTGTCATGCCAAACTTGTTCAATATTCTGTCAAATGAGTTCTAACTCAGCCCTTTGGTAAGCATATCTGCAAGCTGCTGATTTGATGAGACAAACGGGGTATTCACAATCCCCCTAACAATATTTTCCTTGATGAAGTGTCTGTCGATCTCCACGTGCTTGGTGCGATCGTGTTGCACCAAATTGTGGGCAATGCTGATCGCAAATTTGTTATCGCAATAGATCCTAATTGGACCGTCATACTTCACGCCATGGTCTTTTATGATCGTCTGGATCCACAACCCTTCACATAGCCCTTGTGCCATAGCTCGAAATTCTGCCTCTGTGCTGGATCTGACAACAACATGTTTCTTGTTTCTCCAGGTTTCCAAATTACCCCCAACAAGGGAACAATACCCTGATGTTGACCTCTAGTCATCAACTGATTTTGCCCAGTCCGCATCCGTATAGACCTCTACGGTCAATGCCTCATTGGGTGAGAACAAAATTTCCTTTCCAGGAGTGGATTTGAGGTACATCAGAACTCTGTGTGCAACATCCAGGTGATGTGATCTAGGTAAATGCATGTACCAGACTAAGAACCCGCACAACATAGGATATGTGCGGTCGAGTGTGGGAGAGATAAATAAGCTTTCCCACCAATCGTTGGAAACCAGGTACGTCATTAATGACTTCTCCATCTCTTCCAAGTTTGTGATTGACCTCAATTGGGGTATCAGCTGGCCTGCACCCGAACATTCCAGTCGTCTCAAGCAAGTCTAGAACATACTTCCTTTGAGATATAAAGATCTCATGCTTGGATCTAGCCACCTCGATACCCAAAAAATACTTGAGGGGGCCAAGATCCTTCACTTCAAATTCTTGAGATAATCTGGATTTCAAATGTCCAACCGCTTCGGTATCATCGCCGGTTATTACTATATCATCCACATAGACAATGAGAGCAACCATCTTATCCTCACTATGTTTCACAAACAAGGTGCGATCAACATTGCTCTGTTTGTACCCGAAAGTGATCATAGCCTAGTGAAATCTCCCGAACCACGCACGTGAAGATTGTTTTAAGCCATACATAGCTTTCTTCAACCTGCAAACTTTCCCTGCCGATCCTTCTTGGTTAACACTAGGAGGTAAGGACATGTAGACTTCCTCCTCAAGATCACCGTAGAGAAATGCGTTCTTCACATCCAACTGAAGGAGACTCCACCCTTTACACACAACACATGAAAGAAAGATCCTGATCGAGTTCATTTTTGCCACTGGTGCAAATGTCTCATGATAGTCAATGCCCGCTGTCTGCGTATATCCTCTCGCCACTAACCTAACTTTGTATCATTCCACAAGACCTTGGGAGTTTTGCTCTACAGAGAAAACCCACTTGCATACCACAACAGTTTTCCCCTTAGGGAATTGGACCAGCTTCCAAGTACTGTTCTTGTCAAGGGCTCCCATTTCTTCCAGCATGGTTGCCTTCCACTCACTATGCTCAAGTGCTTCCTGCCAAGATTGAGAAATAGAAATGAAGGCCAAAGAGGTGACAAATGATCTATGTGAAAGAGACAATGCGTCATAAGTCACAAAGTGAGAAAGAGGATGTAGAGTAGAAGCAGAGCTACCTTTGTTAATACCTGACGATTTATCAGATGATGACACAAGTTGAATAGAAAGAGCCCGAGTGTTCGTGCCCCTTCTGCATCGAGTATAGACCTGCAAAATAGGAGGCACTGAAGGCACCAGAGGAACAAGAGTAGTAGGAACAGGAGATGACGGTGGGGTGGCCGGAACAGGAGGTGGAACCATAGACGAGGAATAGGCAGAGGAACAGAAGGAGGGGAATTCACTTCTGTAGCCGTGCTCTCCCCCTGAAGAGAGTTCCCATAATAAGCTTCAGATTCTCGGAAGGTGACATCCATGGTAACAAATACCCGCCTGGTTACCAGGTGGAAGCACCTATAACCTTTCTGGGTAGGAGAGTAGCCAATAAACACACTTCAGGGCGCGTGGATCAAGTTTGGTCTTAGGCTGGGTGTGAACAAAGCAGACACATCCAAAGATACGAGGAGGGAGAGAGGTAGGACACGGTGAGAACAACATCACCCCAGTAATACTTCGGGAGATGCATCTGAAGGAGAAGACACCTAGCCACCTCAAGGAGGTGCCGATTCTTACGCTCATCCACCTCATTCTGAGAAGGGGTGTACACACAAGAGGTTTAATGAATGATACCTAGACCACTTAGGTATTTGTTAAAACGAGCATCAATATATTCACGACCATTGTCACTACGTAAGATTTTAACGAGAGCAGCATATTGAGTTGTGAACATCTTGTGAAAGCGCTGAAAAATAGAGAACACCTCACTTTTATACTTTATTAAGTAAACCCAGGTACAACAAGAGTAACAATCAATGAAAGAAACAAACCACGAACAACCAAAAATAGAAACAGTAGGGCTAGGACCCTAAACATCAGTATGAATAACAACAAACAGAACTGAGCCATGGGGGGACATAGGAGGAAGAGTACTACGATGATGTTTAGCCAGTTCACACACATCACAATGAAAAACATTAAACAAAGTAGAAGACATAGCAGGAAGTAACAACTTCATAATAGCAACAGGAGGATGTCCTAGCCGACAATGCCAGAAATCCAACTCGGACGAGCAGCAAGAAGAGCGTTGGGAGGCCGAGCGATGCTGGATGAAGTGGAAGCAGTGAGGTCAAACACATAGAGCCCGTTGCACAGTCCATCAGAGTCAATCACCGTCCCTGTCTTCAGCTCCTGAAAATCACAAGAGGTAGGAAAAAAGGTCATTGAACAATTCATAGAGTATGTCAGGTAACTAATAGAGAGGTGGTTGCGGGTGAAAGCATGAACATGAAGAACCGAGGGGAGGGTAAGAGAAAAGCATGGAATGAATCCTTTCCCAGCGATGAGAGATAGCGATCCATCAACAATGCTCACTTTGTCTCTGCCCGACAGAGGTGTGTAAGACACAAAACCTGTGGCTGATCCGGTCATGTGGTCCGTAGCCCCGGAGTCAATGATCCACTGAGAGGAGAGGTGAGAGGAAGCCGAGTGTGCACCTGCAGGTCCCTGATTAGCATAGGAAGAGGAGGCAGAACCGGATGGCTCCGCTGGAGGTCCAAGTATCATCCAGCGGAACGCCAAAATTTCTTCAGCCAAAAGAGCCGGGGGGGGGGGGGCGTATTGGAAGCCAGAGAGTGAGGAGCAGTTAGAGTCCTCCCCAGCGTCCGATAAGTGGGCTAATATGGGCAGAGGAGGCCTGTGTTTAGGGAGACCACCTCCCCGACCACCACGAGAGGCATGGCTGCCTCAAGGAGGAAAACCATGAAGCTTGAAGCAAGTATCTCTAGTATGACGAGCCTTCTCGCAATATTCACAGACTAGGTGATCTTTCTCCGCAGTCCTCAATCTAGTGTCACAAGCAGGACGAGCCCCAGGCTGAGAAAGAGAGACAAGGGCAAATCCCTCGGGGGCAGAGTCAAACGGCGATCGAATTCCTGTTGAACAAGGTTGTACACCTCGGGCAGAGAAGGTAGCGGTCAAGAATCTGAATGTTGATCGGATCAAAGTCCCGATATAAGCCGCGATGGAACTCAAAGATGCGATTGCGCTCTTCTCTTGCTCGGATAAGCATCTCATCTTCAGGAGACGCTAGCGTCAGAGAATCAAAATGATCATACTCCTGATAGAGTTGGGTGAACTCTGAGTAGTAGGCCGAGGGGGGTCGATCACCCTGTCGCAGGAGGAACAACCAGCGACGAAGTTGGTAGATCTGAGCTGCATTGTCGCGATCAGAATAGGTAGTCTCTGCACGCTTCTAGATATCCGCTGCGGTATCCAAGAACAGGTAGTTCCAAAAAATGGATTCCGTCATAGAGTTAAGGAGCCAAGACATCACCAGGGAGTTGTCAGACTCCCACTGAAGCCACTCAGGAGAGTCAGACGCAGGAGTCTTCACCGTGCCACTGACATGACCAAATAACCGACGGCTTTTGAGAGCAAGAGAGATGGAGCGATCCCACATGAGGTAGTTGGAACCATCCAATTTTAAAGTGGTGATTTGAGGAGCACCATGATCTGAGGGGACGCGACAAGGTCCAATAGAAGCCGGAGTAGGAAAGGTCACTCCATCGGAAGACACGATGATAGTGGACTCACTGCTCGCCATAAGGAAACCCCGAATAGAAATCGAGAATGCCCCAAATAATCACCAAGGATGTGGAAGGAGAACCACCCTCATAGAAAGAGGGAAGGAGACGAAGGGACCGCCGACATCGAGAGATTCAAGTCTCCATGGATTCGGCGTCCCTAGAGCAGAAGAAGAAGAAGAAGAAGAAGAAGAAGAAGCGGAAGAGGCAGAGGCGAGCTGTGCGGGAAGCGGAAGAGGCGCGGAAAGCCGGAGGCGGAGGCGAGCTGTGCGGGAGGCGGAAGAGGCGCGGAAAGCCGGAGGTGAAGTAGGCGCGCAGTGCGGGAGTCGGGGGTCGGGGTTGTGTGCGCGGCTAGATACGAAAACCCTAAACTCCTTTTCCCTCTGATACCATGTTGAGGAAAAGAATTGAGTTACACGTTACATTAGAGGCTCCCATATATATATATATATGACTGTACAAGACGATAATACAGTAACAATATAAAACTTATTATTCATATTCTGTTACAATTCCGCACCCGCCGGCCCGTTATCTTAATTTCAACATTAATTGTTTTGTTATTATCTGCGCCCCTCATGTATATAAGAGGGGGAGACTATCTCAATAAGTATGCTTTTGATGTTGGGAATTTATGGTTGCTCCATAACTATCTTCTTCCTCTCCTCATACCCTTCGTCTCCTCCTCTCCTCCGTCTCACTCCTCCCATAGCCATTCTTCTCGATTGTAATACCTCATTCGTATTTTAATACCTAGTTCGTACTACTTGGTCCGACCTGACGCTCCGCCCGCAACATCGCCGCCGGAGAAGCCCGCGACATCGCCCTGCGTTGCCCTCTCCCGCTTCGCCGCGTCGCCCAGTGGCCGCATCGCGCGCTCGGCCGTGACATTTCCCGCGCCAGCGCCCGCGACACCCAGTTGCCGCATCGCCGACCATCGCGTCGCTTCGCTTCCTCGATTTCGGCCGCGACATCACCCGCGCCAGCTCTCGCACAGTCGCCCTGCTCCTGCATCGCCTCGGAATCGCCACCATCCATGACCCGCTCCACCCGCTTGCATCTCGATAACCCCGCTGACCCCATGTTCAACGACACCATCGCCCGTCGCCTCGACGCACAGGACCAATCCATCGCCTCTCTCAACGCCTCCCTTTCTGCCATCCTCACTCGCTTGGACTCCCTGGTACTGCCGACCACCGCCTCGGCGGCGGAATCCTCCGCGGCGGCGTCTATCTTAGGGCGACCCCCGACGGTTGATCCTACACTGGCTGCTACGCTACCGATGCCCCTGGCAAACTGCTCCGCCCTCTCCCTCGACGTTCCGTCCTGCGTCAGCGTCGACCCGATGGGGTGGATCGCCAAGGCGGAACAATCTTTCGACCTACACTCCGATCTTGAGCAGGACAAAGTCGCACACATCTTTGTCGGATTGGATGGCTCAGCTCTTCATTGGGCTCGTTGGCTCCGCCAGTCCAACCCCGCCCTTACTTGGGCAGATTTGAAGCAAGAAATGATTAGTCGTTACGACTTTCGCTACACCAGCTCCGCTATCGAGCGTCTGTGCGGCGTGCGACAATCGGCCTCCTTGGAAGAATACATTGATGAGTTTGTCACGTTGGTGACCGACGTTCTGGGCCTTCCGCCGGATCACTACCTTGCCTTCTTCATGCAAGGCCTCCTCCCCACTATTCGCTCCCGCGTCCGCACGCACAATCCACGGACGATCTCCGATGCTCTCGACTTGGCCTGCTTGGTCGAGGCCGACATCTACCCACGGCCAACCGTTCCGCTGGCGGTCCTTCTGCAGGGTCGATCACCGACAGTCCCTCCACGACCAGGACATGGGGATCAACGCCCTCCACCCCAACGCCTCTCCAACAGCGAGTACAATGACCTTCGCAGCAGGGGCCTGTGCTTCCGTTGCCGCCAACCATACTCCCCTGCGCACGTTTGCGCCGTCAAAGAGTTCCACGCCATCATCGGCGACTGTGACTCGAAAGTCACCTGGGAGGACTTCGAGTCCCTCGGGAACCCATGGGGTGCTGACCCCTCAGACACTGTTGCCGCCACAGACCGTCCGCCGCCAGCTCATTGACCACTGCCTTGAAGCCAAGGCAGTTTTTCCAGACGCCGGCATTGTTAGAATTGCGCACACGCCAGTCCGTTATCTTAATTTCAGCATTAATTGTTTTGTTATCCGCACCCCTCATGTATATAAAAGGGGGGAGACTATCTCAATAGGTATGCTTTTGATGTTGGGAATTTAGGGTTGCTCCCTAACTATCTTCTTCATCTCCTCATCCCCTTCGTCTCCTCTCCTGCGGCTCCCTCCTCCCATAGCCATTCTTCTCGGTTGTAATACCTCGTTCGTATTTCAATACCTAGTTCGTACTATATTCCAACACCAAAAAATCTTCAATAGGTAACAAACATGTCAACGATATTCAATGTGACCTTGATTTAATTACCACCATCATCACCACACGATGTACGAAGCATTGGTGCCGATATGGGTACCGGCATGATACATACATACAACAAAAGTAATTCCATATTTAACATGAACAATCTGTTTAAAACATCTAATCCTAAAATACTTAGGTGGCGTTTCACGCGGCTTATTGCCTGCTGTGCGGTGGCACAACTCCGCAGTTTTGCCCAAAAACACTGTTTGGCGCAGCTTATAATGCAAAATCCGTTTACTTGAAACCGCGGTTTTCTCTTATAGCCGGTCCGCATTTTTTTTCATCGGTCAGCCGCGGTTTTTCCTCCTCCCGAAAACCTAGCGTGGCGCTCTCCTCTCCCGATCCAAACGGCGAACGATCGGCCTGCGCTCATCTCCTCTCCAGCGATTATCGAGTTTTTCCCGTCGACGAAGCCCGACGAAGCGCTCATCTCCTCTTCCATTGCACAGACGTGACACACATCTCAGGTTTGTTTCTCCTATTTCCCGATCCCTTTCTTCCATTTTCCAACTGCACCGGTTAGGGTTTGTTTCTCCTAAAGTTCTTCCATTTTTTGCCGCAGGGTTCGTCGTGCTTTGCAATAATTAGGGTTTCTCCACCTGCAATAGCAACCGGTCTCACAAGGGCTGAAGTATACCCTTTCTTCCTTCCCCTCCTTTGCAATTGGTTTGTTTATGTTGGTAGAAATCCATCCAATTTTTTTCGACATTCCTGCACTCATCGTTTGAGAGGCGTCCAGTGTTGTATGTGTGTGTGTATGTGAAATGTATGTGTGAATTGTATGTGTTTAGGGTGTGTGTGTGTGTGTGGGAGAGTTGTATGTGTGTGCTTGTTTTTGTGAGTTGTATGTGTGTGCTTGTTTTTGTGAGTTGTATGTGAATAACCTATTTTATTTTCTACTTTGTATGTGTGCGTGAGTTATATTTGTGTATGTGTGTGTGAGTTGTATGTGTTGTGTGTGTGTTGTGTGTGTTGTATGTGTGTGTGTGTGTTATGTGTGTGTGTGTTTGTGCGAGTTGTATGTGTGTGTGATTGTGTGTGTGATTGCGTTTCTTTGTATATATGTGTGTGTGTATATGTGTATGTGATTGTGTGTGAGTTGTATGTATGTGTGTGTGTGTGTGTGAGTTATATGTTTGTGTTTATCTTGTTTAGATTTAGATTTAGATCCCCACCATATATTGTTTAGATTTACATTTATAATGTTTTTGAATGTTGTTTGTATATGCGTGTGTTTGCCTTATAAAGATGGCCAAAATAAAAGATGGTGGTGTTGCCGCAATGTGGGATAATGCCGATGTTCTGCTCTTTTGCGATATTTGCATAAAGGAGATAAAACTCGGGAATCGACCAACGACGCATTTTAATAAGGAGGGGTGGAGTAATATTATGAAGAAATTTGAATAGTCAACTGAAAAGAAATACGATAAGGTGCATTTCAAAAATAAATGGGATCATCTGAAGAAGGAATGAAAGCTCTGGATGGAGTTGAAACGCGGTGAGACCGGATTAGGTTGGAATACGTCAAGGAAAACTATCGACGCCTCCGACGAGTGGTGGGATGAGCGATTGAAGGTATTCTTTTTTAAAGTCATTAATTTCGTAAAATAAATTTTTCTTAATTTAGGTTTACTAAAATGTATAATTTTTCAGGTTGTCCCGGCCGCCAAGAAATTTCGGTATTCAGACATCCATCCAGAGTTAGAGGAGAAACTCACCCTGATGTTCAGTGCTGTTGTCGCGACAGGACATCATTCATGTACCCCCAACACTATCAATGATCCACCAGAGTCTTTTGATGAAAGAGTGATGTCAGATGATGAACATGTAGACGTTGAGGTCAACAAGGGTCCTGCGACTCATGACGGTACATCAAAAGTTTCCAAAAAAAGAAGGAAATGAAAAAACAAACCTGTTAGCTCTGTATTAGAAGATTTGGCCGAGTTTTCTAAGATAATCAGCAGATGCATCCAAGAGCCACCGCCAAAAGCTTCTTCTGAGTTTAGCATTCAGCGAGCATTAGACAAATTAGCCATGTACCCGGAAGTGGTAGCTGATGAAGACTTCAATGACTTCGCCATCACATATTTTATGGATAAAAGTCATAGAGAGACTTTTCTGTGCCTTCCAGATTCCCAGAACGTCAAGTGACTGCGTAACCGTTTCCTTCGCGGGGGTTAATAGGGAGCCTATGATACTATCCCGCGACTCATGTTATCTTATCTGTTATGTGTTGTTTATCTCTTTTGTGGATGTGGATATCATTATGCCAGTATTCATGGTTGTGTTTATCTCTTTTTTTGCATTATCTGTAATTATTTCTCGTGTATATTAACATGAAATGTTTACCGATGATTCTGAATATTTGACGGAAGAGCAGGAGACTACGAGAAGAAATTATGCTATTGCATGTCATCAAAACAAACTGGCGACAAATGGGTTGACGAGCTTCTTCGTGCGCCTCGTGTTCGATTTCATGACTCTTTTATGATGAGTCAAGAAATTTTTATGGATTTATTACTGTCTCTGGAGGAGAAATGTGGTTTCCAAGGATCTCGCAGAACTGCATCAAGGGAAATCTTAACATTGACGATATACATATTGTCACATAATGAATCAATGAGAAAAACGTGCGAGCGATTTCAACATTCAACAGAGACAATTAGCAGATTTTTTTCTCGTGGTATTCGCGCATTGATGCAGTTATCAAAGGAAGTGATACAACCATCTGATAGAAATTTCAGTGGAACACCACCAGAGATTCTATATGACAGACGTTACATGACTTTTTTTAGAAATTGCATTGGAGCGATAGATGAGACACATGTGCCAGTTGGAAGTCAAGTACCGTACATTGGGAAGCGTGGTAGTCCAACTCAAAATGTCATGACAGCTTGTGATTTTAATATGTGCTTTACTTTTGTTATGACTGGTTGGGAAGGATCAGCACACGATACCCGTATATTCAATTTTGCCCTAAGTGATCCGCGTTATAATTCCCTCATGCACCTCTGGGTAACTATTAAATTTGTTTTATTTGTTTATTGCTAATAATATTTGGGCAACTAAATGATTATTATTAATGTGCAGGAAAATATTACTTGGTTGACTCTGGCTATCCACTATAAAGGGGTTACTTAAAACTTTATCAGGACACGCGATATCATCTACCAGACTTTGCTTGTGGTGGTCGTCAAGCAGAAGGACGTCAGAAGATGTTCAATCATGCACACTCATCGCTTAGAAGTGTGATAGAGCGCTCATTCGGTGTCTGGAAGAAGAAGTGGGCCATACTACGGGACATGCCAAGCTATAGATTTGACAAACAAGCACGTATAGTGATCACCACGATGACACTGCATAATTTCATTCGTCGCCACCCTTCGCGTGTAGATATAGATTTCATTGAGTCTGAGCAAAAGGATCCATATCTTGGGATGACCTCTCAAAGGCGGCAAGAAGATTGCTCTGACACTGCGGCTGGTGTAGAGGAGATGATCGCACTGCGTGATATTATAGCAGATGAGGTGTTTGAAGCTAGAGCATAGACCTAAAAATTGTCTGGATGAAAAAAAAGATTTTCTGCGTTGGGTGTTAGGTTATGTAAGATGTTATTAATTAAAAAATATATGTTATGATTGAAAAAAAATGTATGAGTGACTAATGAAATTTTATTTTGTGTTATATTTGAAAAAAAAAATTTTATTCAAAACTCCGTTTTGTATCCAAATAATTTTTTGAAAACTCCATTTTGTAAACTCTGTTTCACCCAAACAATTTTTTAACAAATCTCTGTTTTTCAGAATCAACACTTTTTCTATCAGCAACAGTTCATCAGCAGCTTTCCATCAGCAACATCCCAACCAAACAGAGCCTTAATCAATGGCCGCCTTTAAATTTATGTTTGTATATAACTTCAACCTAAAAAGGAACTTATAAGTTAAGCAATACTATCAATTTATACATCTTTCTCTCCATTTTGAGGGACTAATGTATCTTCTATCCCCAATTCATCAAAGGAAAAACTCGTAACACTTAGAATATGAACACCATCAAAATGATTTGTGTATGATTCGTTTCTAATATCTCACATCCTACCTTCTCATTCATTAACGGTACTTGGAAATTTCTATGTATGTAAAACAAGTCATCGACTCGTTAAAGTCGTATTTTGTTTCCACTTGAAGGGTGAATGAAGAAGCACTTCCTCAAGTTTTTCTCACAACTTTAGGATAGTTTAGTTTTACCAAGAAGCTTCATAGTTGTGTTACAACGTTCTTGTCAAAGTTCTATAATAACTCAACCAATTTTTAGGCAACAAAGAAGCTAAGCTTTCCAAACTATCCGGTTCTTTGAAGACACTTAAATTCCCTGAATCTGGAAAATTCATTGATGATTATGCTTCACTCCACTACATTAGAGAAAAAAAATCTTCTCAAGCACATATTCTTGTCCAAAGAGAGTTAGTTCCTTGAGATCTGCTTTGAAAGAGAAGAGACAGAGGTGGCTTAGAAGTTGTACATAAATATGACGGGGGTGGTTGTATGGAGAGGTAAGAGGATCCTGAGCTTGTAGAGGAGAAGATGGTTATAAACGCTAAGTGTGGGGCCACATATGTGGCTGACACTGGGATGATTGGGAAGTGGAGATGGACGTCTGGCTCTTGCATGCAACTTGGGACCCGAGAAAGTAGTGCTCTTGTGACTGAAATCTAATGGCGCATGTCACAAGCGTATCCTGCCAAGTCCCCAACGTGCCCTTTTTTAATTGTCGGGTGGGTACGTACCAAGTACGCATCCTAGGCATATCTAGAAATATTGCCATTGAAAATTGTTAGAGAAACCCATTTAATTTAGGCCTATTATGTATTTTTTATTGTTATTCTCTCTCCTCTTTAGTCCCACATCATGTATAAGACCTTCCTCTTTCTTTCTCTCATCTATATTTTTGTACTCATTTTTTGTATTTCATACAAGTGAACATATATACAAGGTTGACTTTTCCCTTCTCTACATGGTATCAGAGGAACCGGTTCTCCTTGGGCGGATTCCCTCTTCTTAACCGCCTATCCCGCGTGGTCCTCTTCCCTGCCTGCGGCCTGTTGCGGACTGCTCTTCTGTCCGCTGCCTGCTCTTGCCGCTCGGTCTCCTGCGGCCTATCTCGCCTGTCCGCTCTGCTTCTCTTCTTCCGCTTTCTCTTCTTCTCCGTGGTTCCACCCCTCCCCTCAGGCTTCTTATAACCTTCCCTCTTTATCCCGTGGGGTCCACCTCTCCCTGTTGCTCCTGGTTCAGATCGCTTCGATCTCCTCCAGACCGCACTCTCTTCTCGCGGTCTCTTATCGCTGTCTCTTCTCGCGGCCTGCTCCTTCTCGCGGTCTGCTCCTCTCGCGGCCTGCTCTTCTCACGGCCTGCTCCCCTAAGCGCTTCTACTAGTCCAGACCGCGATCTCTTCTCGCGGCCTGCTCCTGCTCGCCTCTAGCGGCCTCTAGCGGCCTGCTCCTGCTCCTGCTCTTTTGGCGGACTGCTCCAGCTCGCTGCGGCCTGTTTCTACTCGCCACCTTCTGCCCCGTCTTACTCGCAGACTCTTCTTGTCCGCTGTGTTCTGCTATCCACTGCCTTGTCGCTGGAGTCCTACTCGCGACCTTTTACTTGCCGCGGACTGTTCCTGTTCGCTGCGATCTGATCTCTCTATCCGTTTGAGTCTTCTTTACTCGCGGTCTTTTCTCTCTGCCCGTTCGTGGCCTCCTTTTTTCTCTGACCGCTGCTGTGCTCAGCCAGACCGTGCGAACTGTTTCCTTCCCGCATTTAGGTCGCGATCTTCTCCTCTCTCCTATCCGCGCAGCTTGTCTCTGTCCGCTGCTACCTTCTCTTTCTATCGGGCTCCGCCTTTGGTTGCGGCCTCCTCCTGCCGCTGGTGTCTTCACATCGTGACCAGACGGTCTCAGCTCTAGTCGCGCGGTCTCCTCGGTTGCCGGTCTGTTCTCCTAGCCGCAACTCTTCTTCATGACCTCTTCTGTTGATTCTATCGGAACGACAGTTCCTCCTGCAGATCGCCCGACCTCTATTCCGGAAGTGCGAGATGAGCTCCTTATTACTACTATATCTCTGACCGACAAGAGGAATTTTATGGAATGGACGCACTCTGTTCGCCGGGTCCTGCAATCCAAGGGGTTTCTTCATTACTTGACCCAGGTTGTTACCAGTACTCCTACTGACGATTGATTACGCAATGATGGTCGTGTGCAGACATGGATCCTTAATTCCCTTGATGGCGAGTCTTATCGCCTGGCCATGCACCACGAGACAGCCAAGGGTATGTGGGACGAGCTCCATACCCTTTACTCCGGCAAGGATAGTCTCCACCATTTGTACGACATTATCACTGCTCTCCAGGCCCTTGATAACAGTGGCGCGACCGATCTGACCTCCTTTGTTGCCCAGGCTCCGTCTCTGGTCGAAGCTTAGATCCAACATCAGCCTGCTACTGTGGACCTTGCTGCCCAACGTGCCCAAAAGGAAGCTGTGGGCATAGCCATGATGATGGATCGGGTACCCCATCACCTTCACAGTGTACGGGCTCACATCCTCTCCTCTACTGTTACCCCGTACTTCTCGGATGTGTGCTCGATGCTTCTCAAAGTCTCCCCGCCTCCGAATGTGTCTGGACCTCCTTCTCCGGCCCTTGTCCAGCAGACCCCTGCTCCTTTTCTGCCTCTTCCGTCTTCAGCTCGTGGAGGCCGCTCTGATTCTCGGGGACGTGGTCGGGGTGGACGACCTCGGCCTAAGTGCTCGTTCTGCGGCAAAGACGGGCATCTTGAAGCCACGCGCTATCGCAAGCATGGTCGCCCTCCTCGTCCGCTGGCATCTGCTGCTGCCACCGACCCCTCTCCCACTTGTACTGACCTCGACGAGGTTCGTCTTCAGCTCCAGCATCTTCATGGACTGCTCAGCCGCCCGTTAGCCTCGGTTGCCTCCGCTGCTCCATCTCCAATGAAGGTATCACATGCCTCTCCTCTGGCCCGCGATGGATCCTCGATTTTGGTGCCACTCATCACATCACCTCTGTTCGACCGCCTCAGTACTTGTCTTCACCTCACCCGAAGTACATTACTGTGGCCAATGGGGCATCTGTCCCTGTCTCTGGATGTGCTGATATTCCTCTCGCCTCCTCTCTTCTCCTGCGCTCGGCTCTTCACGTTCCGGGCTCTCCTTTCAATTTACTTTCTGTTGGTCGCCTTACTATTGATTTAAATTGCTCAGTGACCTTTACTTTCTCTTCTTTTCTGATACAGGATCAGCAGACGCAGACTATCATTGGTAGGGGGCGGCTGCAGAACGAGCTCTACCTTCTTGATGACTCTCATACTCTCCTCGCGTCTGTCTCCTCCTCGGATTGGCATTGACGTCTTGGTCCTGCTCCTCTCCCAGTCCTCCAGAATGCTCTCCCAGATTTATCTCTTCTCGCTTTTCAGTGTGAAACATGTATTTTTGGCAAACAACCACGTTCATCTTTTCCTTCTCATTGTACTCGGAGCTCCGCTCCTTTTGTTTTGGTGCACTCCGATATATGGGGTCCGTACAAGATTACTAGTACTTCTGGCTACCGTTAATTTCTTACATTTATTGATGATTACTCTCGCATGACATGATTGTATCTTCTTCGCGATCGTTGTGAGCTTCCCCGCGTCTTCAGGGCCTTCATTCTTGAGACTCGCACTCACTTCTCTGCGCTCATTCGCACTATTCATACTGACAATGCGCGCGAGTACACTGGTCATGACTTCGCGACTCTCTGCTCTGAGTTTGACATTATTCACCAAACATCGTGTGCGTATACTCCACAACAGAATGGTGTCGCCGAGCGCAAAAATTGTCACCTTCTTGATGTAGCTCGCTCTCTTATGCTTCAAATGCAGGTTCCCAAACCATACTGGAACTTTGCTCTCTCCACGGCCTGTTTTCTTATCAACCGTCTACCATCTTCCGTCCTCCAGAATGCTACTCCTTTCAGCCTCCTATTTCCCTCCACTCCGCCTTTTCCTGTTACTCCCCGAATTTTTGGGTGTACTTGCTATGTTCACCACCTCGGTCCCTCTACAAACAAGTTGGATCCCCGTGCAGCCAAAAATATTTTTGTAGGATACTCGCGCACTCAAAAGGGTTATGTGTGCTATTCGCCTACTACCCGCAAGGTGACTGTTTCTGCGGACGTCACTTTCCGGGAAGATCTTCCCTTCTTTTCTGCTCTGGATGTCGCTCCTGTTCCAGATCCCGTTGTTCGTCATGTCATCTCTGCTCCCCGTTCCTCATCATCTCCTCCTCCTGCCCAGCTTCCGGTCCGTCCACATCCACATGTTATCCGGGTCTATTCTCGTCGCTCTCCTCATCCCGTTGCCCCACTGCAGTCGGCTTCGACCTCTGATGCTCCACTACCTGCTGCTCCGACTCCAGCCTCCACCGCTCATCCAATGGCGAACTATGTCTCTCTACATCGCTTTTCACCGCCACTTCTTCACTTTGCCACATCATTATCCTCTGTTTCTGTCCCTAACTCTGTGCATGATGCGCTTCAACATCCAGGCTGGCGGGCTATCATGGACGAAGAAATGACGGCCCTTTGGCCAACCAGACCTGGGTCCTTGTCCCTTTACCTGCCGGTCAGCACCCTGTTGGGTGTAAATGAGTTTTCGTCATCAAACATGCTCTGGATGACACTATTGCCCGACTGAAGGCCCGACTGGTGGCCCGTGGCCTCACTCAGCAGCAGGGCCTTGATTATGAGGAAACCTTCTCTCCGGTGGCTAAGATCAACACTGTTCGGGACTTCTCTCCGTGGCTGTGTACCGCCACTGGCCCCTTCATCAGCTCGATATCAAGAATGCCTTTTTGAATGGAGATCTTCAGGAAACCGTCTACATGCGCCAACCGCCCGGGTTTGAGACCACGGGAGAGTCTCGTGTATGTCTTCTAAAGAAATCCATCTATGGTCTCAAACAATCCCCTCGGGCGTGGTTTGACAAGTTCAGCAAGGTGGTTCGGGACATGAGTTTCACTCGGAGTTCTGCAGACTTCTCCCTATTCACCCGACACCGGACAACTGGAACCGTCCTTCTGTTGGTTTATGTTGATGATATCCTACTTACTGGGGATGACTCAAAGGGGATTCAAGAGGTCAAACAACATCTGAGCACCGTGTTTCAGACCAAAGACCCGAGGCATCTTCGCTACTTCCTCGGTCTTGAGGTTGCATGACGGCCGGATGAGCTTGTCCTCTCCCAACAGAAGTATTGTCTTGATCTTCTCAAAGACGCTGGCCAGTCTGGTTGCAAACCAGACTACCAACTAATACCCCGATGGAGGCAAATCACAAACTATGTGTTCATGCCTCTGATGATGATTTGCTTCTCCAGAACCCGGAATACTATCGACGCCTTGTGGGAAAGTTGATCTACCTAACGGTCACGAGGCCTGATATATCGTTTGTTGTTGGGGTTGTCAGTCGGTTCATGCATGCTCCCCGGGTTTCTCATCTCCAGGCGGTTGAACGGATTCTCCGATTCCTTAAGGCAGCTCCGGGTCAAGGGCTTGTTTACAAAAGCTCCAACTCTGCTCCAGCATTGGTTGCTTATTCTGATGCCGATTATGCCGGTTCCCTGGACAATCGGCGGTCAACCAGTGAGTTTTGTACTTATTTTGGTGGTCATCTCATTACATGGAAAAGTAAGAAACAAGCCGTGGTCGCTCGATCCTCTGCGGAAGCTGAATACCGATCGATGACATCGGTTGTCTCAGAACTCACATGGCTTGAAAGTCTCCTTACTGATCTGGGAGTAAAACTTCCTTCATTTGTTGTTCTATTTTGTGATAGTCAAGCAGCCATACACATAACAAAGAATCTGGTGTTTCACGAGCGCACAAAACATATCGAGGTCGACTGTCACTTTATTCGAGAGAAAGTTCAATTGAAGAAACTTGAATTAAAGCATGTTCCGGGCACTGATCAAGTTGCTGATATTCTCACAAAGGCTTTATCGAGTACCTTGTTTTACCAGTGTTTGTCCAAGCTGGGTGCATATGACCTATACGCTCCAGCTTGCGAGGGAGTGTTAGAGAAGCCCATTTAATCTAGGCCCATTATGTATTTTTTATTATTATATATTTGTCTCATCTATAAAAATACATAATGGGCCTAGATTAAATGGACTTCTCTAACACTCCCCCGCAAGCTGGAGCGTATAGGTCATATGCACCCAGCTTGGACAAACACTGGTAAAACAAGGTACTCGATAAAGCCTTTGTGAGAATATCAGCAACTTGATGAGTGCCCGGAACATGCTTTAATTCAAGTTTCTTCAATTGAACTTTCTCTCGAATAAAGTGACAGTCGATCAATGGTAGCAGCCTCTCCCAAGGCTCTCCCGTGATGGGTTGGAGGGATACTGGATACGGGGAAGCCTTGGGAGAGGCTGCTACCATTGATCGAGTTCTCCTACAATAACAACCACCAGACAGTTCCTCTAGCCACCTCTGCATTAGAAGCTCATGCAAAGAGATGGTGGAAGTCCGTGCGAGAGTCTACATATGCTGACTGAGAGCTGTTGGACATATTTTGAGAGGAGAGTTTATTCATATGATGTACTGGGCATAAGCCCTTATTACTCTTCATATATTTGTTACTCATTGTGGATTGTGTACTCATTCATTCATATATATGTATGATTTGTACTGTGACTGTGGACTAGCTGTGTTGTACTCTGCTATGTATTACTTCTACTTCTCATATTGGCCTACATGTTTTATGATCGTACTAGCCGACAGAATCGGCGTGTTGCGGTGTCGACTAACCCGAGCGTTAGTGCCACCGTAAGACGGCGGTTCTGGGCATAAGACCGGGAGCCTCCTTGGTAAGGGGGAGGGGTCTTACAAACTGGTATCTCGGTCTTATGCCAAGAACCGCCGTCTTACGGTGACACTAACGCTCGGGTTAGTCGACACCGCAACACGCCGATTCTGCCGGCTAGTACGATCATAAAACCTGTATTCCAATATGAGAAGTAGAAGTAATACATAGCAGAGTACGACACAGTTAGTCCACAGTCACAGTACAAATCATACATATATATGAATGAAAGAGTACGCAGTCCACAATGAGTAACAAATATATGAAGAGTAATAAGGGATTATGCCCAGTACATCATATGAATGAATGTTTATGATGCAATTTATGCAACAGACAAGTGCAACTCACACACGACGACTCTGTGATCACAGACCTTTAGTTCCCACTTTTTGATATTTAAGCAAAAACTATAGAAAATGTATTCCCAAAAATTCTCAATTTTTGGCAGGGACTAAATATACCATAATCATGCATGCACCCAAAATTTGGGGTCATTTTGATTACTGGTTTGGCTTGGGCATCAATTTGAATTCTGGCCTTGCCTAGGACCAGTCCTAGGAAAACTGACCTACAACCCAATATACTCTACCAAATTTGATGTTTAAGGTGCCAAATTAAAGTTAAGACATTAAGCTACAAATTTTATTTAAGGTTCATGTCCTGGAAATGCCTCTAAGAGGCCTAAAAATAGCTTGTAATATCACTGTATAAGTGTGACAGATATAATAAAATTCTATAGTTTTTATTTGATTTAATTTAAATCGATGAGCACGAATCTTAAAGTAAAATGGACGGAATTTGGTCATCGTCCACAATCAGCCAACGGAATCCTGAAATTCAAGTCCCGAGCTGGTGGTAGTCCGGGCAATTTCTCCGGAAATACATCAGAGAAATCCCGAACCACCGGGATATCAGCTATAGAACTCTCTGCTGCCACCATCTCGAAGCAGATAAGGTACACCTCTTCCCCCTGCTCATAGGCCTTGACAGCCTGTACAGAAGATAATGAAAGATGGGGGATATGTCAGATACCTTCAATAGTAACGTAGGAGTCTCCATGCCTGAGTGTGATCCTCTTAGAGGGGCAGTCGATCTGGGCATAGCTCCAATGAAGCCAGGTCATGCCCAAAATCAAATCAAAGTCCGACAATCTCCTGCTCAAAACCTTGATTCTTCACCAAAAACTCTGCTCCAGGACTCGTTCTCCACTCGATTCCACTCACTGAAGCTGATGGTATGGTCGGTTTGAGCTGGGGAGGGCTGTTTGTAGAGATAACTCCAAGGTGAGCTCGGTCCGCCGGCGGTGGTGGTGGCTCAGCTGGCCGGAAATAGCCGGGCAAGTCGGCCCAGCGGAAACCAATCTGGGCCGTTGGCTGATTGGCGACGACGACCAGATCACGTCTATTATGCATTAAGATTCGTGCTAAACCAATTAAATTAAAATAAAAACTATAGTATTATGTATATTTGTCACACATTCACTTTTGTTGCATGTCTATTTTAGGCCCCTTAGATGCATATGTAGATCTGGTGATTAAGATGAAAGTTGTAGCCCTTCCTCTTAACTTTATTTTGCCACCTTAATCTTACAATTTGGTGCATTCTACTGTCTTGTAGGGCTGTTTTGCTAGGACTGGTCCTTGACTAGGGCAGAATTTCAAATTGATGCCCAAGCCAAACCAGTAATCCAAATGACCCAAAATTTTGGGTGCATGCATGATTAGGGCATATTTAGCCCCTGCCAAAAATTGAGAATTTTTGGGAATACATTTTCTATAGTTTTTGCTTAAATATCAAAAGGTAAATAAATGAAATAATTGGAGTGTTATGGCTCCAAATGACCCCAAATTTTGGTGGCATGTCCTTGGGGACTATACATGTGCATGGTAAAAATTTCAGCATTTTTGGATGACTCAGTAATTTTTAAAACCTTAGAATGACATTTTGGTAAATTATTAAGAATTGAAATTGGTAGGCCATTACATTATAAAGGTTGATGAAACTCTGACATTAGCCTTAAATTAATGATATATATGCTCTGTAATTTTCCTAGAATTTTTAGTAATGTATTCCTTATTACTCTTCATATATTTGTTACTCATTGTGGACTGTGTACTCTTTCATTCATATATATGTATGATTTGTACTGTGACTGTGGACTAGCTGTGTTGTACTCTGCTATGTATTACTTCTACTTCTCATATTGGCCTACATGTTTTATGGTCGTACTAGCCGGCAGAATCGGCGTGTTGCGGTGTCGACTAACCCGAGCGTTAGTGCCACCGTAAGACGGCGGTTCTGGGCATAAGACATTAGTTTCCTGAGTGAGGTATTAAATCGGAGCTTGGTAATCTTGTTAGATGTTTAGCAGAGAGAAAGTGACGTAGGGTAAGCTTTGGGGGCGACCACCAACAATACAAACCCTAGGTGTAGTGTTGGAGAAATAATTTCTATCTAGCCCTAGAATGATGCTTGTGTCAGAAGTGAGAGGTCCGAATTGCATCAAGCCATTAACCAAATAAACACAAAAAATAAGAGCATGCTTTAATTCAACAGATTAAGCATAGGTTTACCTGCGAGTGGAGTGCAAATATATTTAAGTGCATTGCGTATAAGGCCTGCAAATCAATATTGTTGCGGAAATGAAAATAGACTTCAATTACAAGGAAAAAGCCCTAATCCCCTCTATGTATGGAGGCCGATCAGGAAAACAAATGCAATAATACACGGCTAAGAATAAACATCACATAAAAGGATGAACTCTTCTCAACACCCCTCCTCAAGTTGGGTGTGTGATGTCGAACATTCTCAACTTGTCAACAAGCTCTTTAAAGACACCACTGCATAATCCCTTCGTTAGGAGGTCTGCCAATTGTTGCTCAGACGACACAAATAGAGTAACAACAATGCCTTTATTTATATTTTCTTTGATGAAGTGTTGTCGATTTTAATATGTTTTGTACTTTCATGTTGCACAGAGTTGTGAGCAATACAGATCGTTGTCTTGTTGTCGCAGTATATGCTGATAGGCTTGCTATTTTTAAGCCCAAGGTCGGTCAAAATAGTTCTTATCCATAGCCCTTCACAGATTTCGTGAGCCATAACCCTGAACTCCGCCTCGACGTTAGATCTGGCCATCACATGCTGTTTTTTGCTCCTCCATGTGACTACATTTTCACCCACCGTAGTGCAATACCCAGACGTGGACCGTCGATCTTCAATCGATCCAGCCCAGTGTACACCTCAATAGTCAGCTCTTCATTTGATGAAAACAGGACCCCCCTCCCAGGAGAGGACTTGAGCACTCCTACAACATTGGAGATATCTGGGCGAGTGTGCGACAAGTAGATCAGTTTTCCAACAAGCCTCTGAAAACTGGGAATGTCTTCAATCATGTCACCATCATCTTTTCCAAGTCTGTGGTTGACTTCGATTGGAATGTCAGCCGGTCTGCACCCACTCATTCCTGAACCTTCAAGGAGGTCAAGAGTATATTTTCTCTGTGATATGAATATCCCATGTTTGGACCTCGCAACCACAATACCCAAGAAGTACTTGTGGTTCCCCAAGTCTTTTACTTCAAATTCTTTCGCCAGTCTCACTTACAATGCCCGAATCTCGTTCTGATCGTCTCCTGTTATAATGATGTCATCTACATAAACTATTAGAGCAGTTAGTTTTCCTTCATTGTTTTTGATGTCTGATGAAGAGAGTATGATCCCCATTACTCTAGGAGAATCTGAAGCATGTCATTGCCTTGTGAAATCTTCCAAACCAAACTCTAGGTGATTGTTTCGGGCCATACAAGACCTTCTTCAGCTTTCACACCTTGCCTTCAGATCCTCTAGGAGAGAGACCATGAGATAGAGCCATGTATACCTCTTCTTCTAGATCAGCATGAAGGAACACATTTTTTACATCCAATTGGCTGAGACTCTACCCTTTGCAGGCAGCACACAACAGGGGAATCCTTATAGAGTTCATCTTAGCAACCAGTGCAAAGGTTTCCTGGTAATCAATACCCTCCGTCTGAGTGTACCATCTTGCAACTAGCCTATCCTTGTACCTTTCCACAACCCTCTGAGTGTTCTGTTTGAAAGAGAATACCTACTTGCATCCCACAACAGTCTTTCCTTTAGGCAGATGTACTAGGTCCCATGTGTGATTCTTATCTAGGGCATGCATTTCTTCAAGCATGGCCGCCTTCCACTTGTCATCAGAGAGAGCATCCTTCCACGAAGTAGGGATGTAAGTAGCAGCCAAAGAAACGACAAAAGCTCTATGAGAAGCCATTAGAGACAAATAAAAGATGAATTGAGGTAACCGGTGTTGTGTAGAAGTACCTTCCCTTAAAGGATCCTGACGACAGATCAAATGTCTGCTCTGCCACTCTGATAGGGGCCGATGTGTTTGTTCCCTCGGGACGACGAGAGTAAAGCTGCAGGGGCTTGGCAATAGGAGCAGCAGGAGTTGGCACAGGAGCAATAGGAGACAGAGTTGTCGCATGAGCAATGAGAGACGAAGTCAAGTGATAGTGATATAACAGAGGAATGAGTAAAGGAGTTAAGGAACTCACTTCCAACATAGAAGAGGTCCCACCCTGAAGTGAGGGCCCGTAGTAGCTCTCAGATTAACGGAATGTGACATCCATTGTAACAAAGACTTTCTTAAACACCGGGTCAAAGCATTTATAACCTTTTTGAGTAGGAGTATACCCGATAAAAACACACTTGTGAGCACAAAGATCAAGTTTAGTCCTTTGGTGAATATGGACAAAACAAACACTGTCGAATATACGAGGTTGTAGAGTCGTATTAGGCACCCCAAGAGTGTGAAGATGAGTGTTATAATCCAGGACACGAGAGAGCAAACGATTAATAAGATAGGTGGCAATGAGAACATCCCCCAATTGTACTTTGAAAGGTGCATATGGAGAAGAAGACAAGGCAACTTCTAAGAGATGCGATTCTTGTGTTCGACCACCCCATTTTGAGCAAGAGAGTGAACACAAGACGTTTGATAGATAATCCCATGATGTGCAAGATAGCGATCAAATTCAGAATCCATGTACTCGCGGCCATTGTCGGTGCAAAGGATTTTGATAGGGGTATCAAATTGCGTAGAAATCATTTTGTGAAAATGTTGAAATAAAGGGAAAATCTCATCTTTAGGCTTCATTAGATAAACTCATGTAGTACGAGATAAGCAGCCAATGAAAGTGACAAACCAACGACACCCAAAAATAGAAGAAACAGGGTAAGACCCCCAAGCATCACTGTGATTAACATGAAAAGGAGCAAAAAGGGGATGCAATATGATTAAACAAAACACGATGATGTTTGTCAAGTTCACAAGCATTACAATGAAAATTATCAACTAATACAACAGACAAAGTGATGCGGAACAGAGACGAGCATGAGCTTTGGGCCCGTTCGGGGCTGATTTGGCGATTTACCATATATGGCGTGCCCGGATCGACGATCGGACCCCGCGGTTGCATCTGGCACGTCGCCGCGAGTCAAAAACATATATTAGTTGTTGAAAGTGGGTCCACCGACCATAAAAAGGTCAGGGCCGACCATATAAAGGTCAAGACCCGGGCCCACAGCCCGACTGCAGTCGGTGCACCCCAACCCGCTCTCCGCCTTGGATATAAAACGTGCGGCGGGTTGTTGAGGCCGGGAATCGATCCCAGGACCTCCTTTATAAGAGGATTTTATCCCCTCCTCTCATACCCAACTGCGCAGTTGGGTATGAGAGGAGATAAAATCCTCTTATAAAGGAGGTCCTGGGATCGATTCCCGGCCTCAACAACCCGCCGCACGGTTTATATCCAAGGCGGAGAGCGGGTTGGGGTGCACCGACTGCAGTCGGGCTGTGGGCCCGGGTCTTGACCTTTATATGGTCAGCCCTGACCTTTATATGGTCGGTCTTGACCTTTCTATGGTCGGCGGGCCCACTTTCAACAAAAGTGCACTTTTGTCCCCAATACTAAAATCCACAATCCCTAAAATTCATATTCAACGTTTTCTGGCTAACCACACATTGGGTCCAATGCATTGCACCAATGACCCCCATGACATACCTCACCCTCCCCTCATTGGAGCCAATTACTGAGTGAATTTTTACATTTCAGTTTCATATCATCGCATTTAAGTGTACTTTGTCACACTAAAATTTAGTTTGTAGCGATGTTAGTTACCTTACAATTATTATCTGCTAACCTAGTTTAGAACTGTTTGCAATCAATTATGACATTTGCTCTAGATTTTTAAATTAACATTGTTTAATTAATTGTATGTGAAAAATATTTTCATGATTGAATCATTTGCATCACATTTGTGTTATGATTAGGTATTGAGCATTTTGTTCAATAGTGTGTGCATTCTTGCATTTGTATCCTTATTTAGAAAACACTATATGATGCAGGACGACACGTAGGGTTTGCGTGTCTGTCGGCTATTTCTAGAAAACTCTAAATGTATGTAAATGGATTGAGCGATAATTGCACGAACTTTGAAAGATAAGCAACTTTTAGTTTTTGTAAAACACCAAAAAAACTATTTTCTTCAAAAAATGAATTTTCTTAAATAAATGGTTCAATTTTAAATCCAGGGAAGGAATTTGCAACTCTCGTTCTGTTCCCCTTGTCGTAGCAAAACGGAAATCGTGAACTCCAAATACGTTTGCGTTTGAAGTTTTCGACATAGCGCTCGCTGATGAAATTCGGGCGAAACCCAACAATGAATCTAAAATCCTAAGAGAAGATGTAAACACACACAAAGGAAGAGAAAGAAACAAGTTACCCACGGAAAGAGACTTCTTTCCGCAATCTAAGCCGACGGCGATCCCTCGAGAAATTTCCTCGTTGCCTTTGATCTCCCGCTCCGAGGTTGGCCGTTATCGCACACAGGCACCACCGAGAAATTTCACTCACTCTCACACTAAAGTGGTTCCACGGAATCTCAAACACTCAACTGTTTGGGGAAGCCACGAAACAAAACATCACAATCTTTTAGCAGCATTCAATAGCAACTGATCTTCTCAAACAGGAAAATCATTAGCAGCAGTTCATCCAAGCATTCCACCACAACTAAACTCCTACAACACAGGAAATTATTACGTCAACCACAACTTCTTAACGGAAGTCACAGAACACAAGCAGCACACTTCAGCCACCAACTACAAAGACACATTCTTAGAAATTTCAACAGCAATATATCTCCTACCACTACTCACGGAGGCAAATTAACCCAAACAAACATTTTCATTCTTCACAAAAGCAAATCGAGGAATCAGTTTCTTCGCCTCTACAGAACTACAGGACTCAAAAAATTTACAGCACAACTCAAACTCGCATTCCAGAGAAGCAATGGAATCAACGCAGACAGCCCTCCCAAAATTCTTTCACCATCAACAATAACATTCAACTACTCTAACACTAGAAGGCTAGCAGCAAGCACACATCTAATCTCATTCTCTAATACAATACTCACACAGGAAAACACATACAGCAACATTCAGCATCAATCAATACATTTCATCATCAACAACCCCTAAAACGTAATCAGCAGTCCCCTTTATACAGTGTTCCCCATGATCTCACTATGGAGAAAAAAAGAAACCGCTGGCGCTGGAGCTTACGTGGAGGAGATCGTGGCCAGATGGAGATCGTCACTGAAGCTTGCGCCAGTTGCGTGCGGAGGAGGCAGCGCCAAGCTTGGGGAGGTTGCTCGTGCTAGCGGTTGGTGTTCACACGCGGTTAGAACGTGGGAGCTCCGGCAGTTGCTGGCTTTTCTGGACGAAAATGTTGGAGAATGGGAGTGCAATCCCTAATCAGCGCCATTGCTGAATCGGGAAACAAGCAGCAGCTTTTGTAACAGGTGTTGGACTGGCTGAGAAGGATGGCTGAACCGGCTCTTTTTTTTTTACTTAACAAATAAACTTATTTATGTATATATATATATATATATATATATATTATATCTATATATATATATATATTTCCCCCCCAAAAATTCTAACATTTACATGAATAGCAAAAATGCACAAAACGACAAAAATAAAAATATATCAAATTTAGGGCTGATAGAGGTCCGGTCGGTGCGGCGTCGGGTACTTTTGCGTCGACCCAATCTGGGCTGGTCTCCACTACTGTAGATTTGTCCTGCTTCAGTTTTAATCCCTAGTTTATTTGACTATCAAATCTAAGGTTGGTGTTTCTTTATTCTATGATTGTTTAATGAGTACTAGTTGACAGTTGACAACGGCCATTTTGATTTTTGGCCTATTCTATAGCTACTTACATATTCTGGGTGAGAATCCAAATCGCAAAAGCCTCTAAATGATAAAGATACACCTCTTCCATACAAATTACCAAAATGCTTACACCATATAGCTTAAATAGACTAATGCACATGCTGTTCGGATTTTGCCACATGCTTATATGTCATTCAAATATGTGACAGTATAGTCAAAAAAATGCTTTACCTCAAAAATGGTTGGAGATATAATGAACTAAGACTATCAGGGCATGTCATCCAAGACTGATATGTGGAAGTCAACAATGATGATGTTTTTGCCTTCAACACCTCAGAGCATACACAATTCTTTATTCATACATTGATGTGTAGGGGAGTAGAGTTGTTTGTAGTGTAAACATAGGTCTTAATTGAAGAGTTTGAGGTACTCTTAATAGGAAAATCGTTGGGTTTGGCTGTTCAGTTTATGGCAGATGTGTCGGGAGGGTGCAAAGGAGTGGACGCATGCTGAGAAGGTATTTGTCAGTTTTTAAATGGTGGGTGGTGGAAGGCTAACCATGGATCTTTGGGTGGAATGTAGGTGGTAGTATTGGGAGGTTCGTAGAGCATACACGTCAATATAATTTTGGATATTTGTAATTAGTATTAAGGGTTAAATCCAGGACCTCCTCAAGGAGTTTGCAATAATTTAAATTTGCAAAGGATGAGGGATACAATTGATTACCTAAGAGTCGTCACCTAAGGCCTCATGAATTTGTCACCGCGAGTGGATCGCCGGATTCCGGGAAGAAGACTCTCCAAAATCTGCAATGCCTCAAACAACAGCCCCTTGCACATATTTATAATAAAACCACACTTGGACCACCTCATCAACGACTATGATATGTCGTTGATGTAGCGGGATCGATACATGAAATAAAACCAAATATAACAACAAAATATATGAAATTGTAGGTAAAAGAAAATTTGGAAGCATACATGGAGTTGAATTGACGATCCGGTCAAGTCCTCCTATGTGAATACATGATCGTGGGCCCCGCCTTGCAGTTAGCCGCCTCCGGTGGGTGATCCCCATCATAATGGGCTCATACGTTCGAGTAATTAACTCCCGAATACTTTGGAGTTCCTCTTGCTTGGTGTCAATTATAGATAAGGACGTGTTGAGAGTGTCAGTTGCAGAAGAAGTTTGGTGAGGATTTTTGTTATTGCCGTGGGAATCCATGTCTTCTATAACAAGTTGACTCAACGTAATTGGTCTGACCATAGTAGGTACACATGCGAGTGTTCTGTCCCTTAGGATAATTTCGGCTCTCACCGACCATTGCCTCGAGAGCCCATGTTACCTCCCCGATGTCCAGTATTGGGGGATGCTAGTTAGTAGAATGTTGAAGAAGGGTAGGAGTCATAAAGATATTGGTGGGTGAAATGACTTTCAGAACCATTAAGTAGACATCGGCTAAGGATGAGATTGTTGGCGACGATAAAACATTTGCACGGACACTATACAGATGTGGTGGTATTCTATCCATAATCATAGCTATACAAATTACTTCTTTCTACGTCCTTTGGGTTGCCAGATCAAGAGTTGGTTGTTGGTGTTGAATCCAGACCTCTATGAGAGTCTTATACTGCGACACAAATCACGTCAGATCGCCATCCGGACCAAGTTCAAAAGTCTGGAGGTCCCGGAATAGATCGAATACACATTGAAGTTTATCTTTCCCATTAGTAAATGGACTTTAGTTCATCTCAAATAGTCTTAATAGTTTTTTGGTGCATAGTCATTCGGTATGACTCACACTCCATAGAATTTAATATCCAGGACTGAACCCGACCATCATCTCGAAGTCATTGCTCAGTAAGCTTCTCGTGTTAGTTGATGAAGGAGAGCCTTAGTTTAGAGTACTCGATGCATTGAGTGGATACATTCTGAAAGTAGGGCTAATTGCTCCTAAATGACATAAGATGAATTTACTACGCATTTAATAGATTCATATTATATTCCAAAGCAATTGTTTATTCATCTTGCTCAACTGATTATGTTTCATCTTTCAGATAGATGACTGGCGTGACATAGCAATTCCAAGAGAGTACAAAAGATCTTCAAGACTAAGATCATTCGGTGAAAATTCTGCAGTTACAGGATTCGGAAATGAATATGAACAGACATCTTCTGTTGATATTCCTTCCCATCCAGGGTATATCATTATTCTTCTCTATTTTCTTTTCCGCCTGTTTCCCGGATGGCTTCTGCTCCAGAATTTAATTTAACGAGAAATTTTTGATTATTTTCTGCTCCAAAATATTTGGCTTCTGTTTCACATTTTATTTGTTTAAAACGCATTAGTGCTACTTCACCAAATATTAAGTGGCTGCTGGTTACACAACAGTTTTTCTAGCCGTTATTTTTTATTTAAATATTTGTAATTAAATTCTCTGTTCAGTTGTTTGAATGAAAAATATTGGGGATTTTATTTGGTGAGGAAGAAATAAAATAAAACTCTGTCACATATGTACATATATATAAGTACAAGCAGTCATGCATGGGGGACCCCGTGCGGGGGCGGCGACATTTGGCGGGGATGGTGACATTTGGCGGGGATGGTGACATTCGGCGGGGATGGTGACATTCGACGGGGGAGGAGACATTCGGCGGGGATGGTGACATTCGGCGGGGGAGTTGACATTTGGCGTGGGCCGCGACATCCGGCGTGGGCGGAGACATCTAGCGGGGGCGGCGACATCCGGCGGGGGCGGCGACATCCGGCGGGCGCGGCGACTTCCGGCGGGCGCGGCGACATCCGGCGGGCGCTGCAACATCCGGCGGGCGCTGCGACATCCGGCGGGCGCTGCGACATCCGGCGGGGGCACATATGCGTCGGGGGTGGGGCGACGACTTTGACAGGGGCGGCGAGATGCGGCGGCGGCGACGACATGCGGCGGGGGAGGCGACATGCGGCGGGGGCGGCGACATGCGTCGGGGGCGGCAACATGCGGCGGGGGCGGTGACATGCCACGGAACGGCGTCGCCGCAACGACATTCAGAAGGGAGAGACGACATTTAGAAGGGGGCGACGACATGCAGAGGGGGCGGCAACGTGCAGAGGGGACAACAACATGTGACGGGGGCGGCAGCTCCTTGAGGAGCTACCTGAGCTCCTTCACAGGAGCTGCAGGCAGCAGCTCCTACACAGGAGCTGCTGGAAATCCTTCTCTTTTGCTCTCGTTAACCTGAATGGAGTAGCAATTCAAGTTTGGGTTGTTTGCTATATTTTCTAGGAGATACAGTTTATTAATCTTATTTTATTTATAATAATTATTACATTATAATTTATATGTATGTTTGGGTTGAAAGCTACTACAGTTTATTGAATTTAATATGAGTACTCTGACATTTCTAGCAAGATTTTGATCAACATCTAGAAAAAGAACACTTTTTTAAAAGATAAATCTATTTAATGGGACAAATAAAAACAAAAAAAATTCTTGAAATCTAGCAGAAGAGAATGCATCAAAAGATTAAGAACCAAGTACCTCAATCCACTCAAAACCAAGCAGATAAAGATAATTATTTTTATTAAGCAGATCTCTTACTCGGCACTACCTTGCTGCCACTACACAAATACTCGGCAATACCATAGCTGGAACAGATTATCTGGAGCAGTCCAATGGAAGCTATTTAATAAGTGTATCACTGCTATTTTTGGTTTGAATGCTCCAATATATTTCGACTATTGTATGTAATATACATGTAAATACCTGGAGTACACTGTTGGGTTTTCTTTGGGTTTAAAGTTTCAGTATGGGCAGTCCCAATCTATTAAAGACAACAATCCGGATTGTTGTAAGTAAGCAAAACTTAATTTTGGATCTTGATTTATATCTATAAATAATTATTAGAGTGAACCCGCAAGGAGAAACTAAGCTTAAGCATCAGAATTTGACCAAAAATATCTCCACAGGAGGATGAGATTTCTATGTAAGCTTGTTTCCAAACAGATCAAGTTTAACTTCAGAATATTATGGTAAATGGAATACTTCATGTAATACAATGTAAAGCGTGTTACAAAAAGAGATGTATGAAATAAAAAAGATCAAGTGAATATACATGTATGCATATTGCAGTTGCGTGCATAAAGCAATGGTGAAAACTCTGTACAGTTCTAAAGCTTCTTGAGATGATACTTCTAAATCGCCATCAATCTTCACAATAATTTTAGAGCATAGAAAAAATCTTTGAATTGGAGTACAAAAAAAAGATTCCCAAATAAAGCTTCGCGTGTAAGCATTATATAGTTTTGCCTAGTTTTTGTGGCAGACGAACTTAGAGTTTCATAACAAATTTCCAATGAATTTAGTAAAAAAGTATTTCGTACATCAATATTTAAAAGGAATTTAATAAAAAAAAGTATTCCGTACATCAATATTTAAAAGGAATTTAGTAAAAAAGTATTTCGTACATCAATATTTAAAAGGAATTTAGTAAGTATACGTTAAGGAGAAGCTAAAAGGTAAACCACAGACATAAATAACTCTGTTGTCACGTGAAATAATTAGAAGCTCGTTAACTGAGTAGAACTCTCTCACTAACCTTAACAATGTGCAGTCATTAGGCAACCACTCCCTACTCAAATAGTATCAGGTCTTTCATTGCTTAAGCAAGACACTTGTTTATCCAACTATGAACAACTCTCATCTGGGTAGAAGAGGTTTGATGGGTTATTGGAGACCCATTTTCCTTTCTCTATGCTGCACTCATCATGACAATCCCAACACTCTTGTGAGTTAATTCATATTTTTTTGGAATTAAATTTATCACATCATGGCATCATGCACTTAATTAAAGCTATGCTAGAGGACTAATAAATGTTAACTGCCACGTAAGCATGATTGTAGAATCTAAATTTCAGAATATATTTATGAAGAATTGAACATATATGATCTCAAAAATAAAGGGGAGTGAGCAAGCAAGTCAATTTCATGTAAATTTCAGAATCAAACAAGGCTTTGTAGGTAATCAAAATAGGGTCTTATTTTCGAGATGTGTATCTGAAATTGTAACATTTGTACAGTTTAGACACTGTTGGAACTTAAACTAGGCCCATTTGTATAGCATTTATTGGTTTTCTCTCCTCTCTTTAGTCCCACATTGTGTATAGGACTTTCCTCTCTCTCTCTCATCTATATATATGTACTCATTCTTTGTATTTGTACTAAGTGAACATATATACGAGGTTGGCTTTCTTCATTTCTACATGGTATCAGAGCCAGGTTGCGGACTCCTGCGGACTCCCATTCCTATCCGCCCAGCGGCCTGCGGTTTCCGCGGCATGCGTGTGTGTGTCCGCGCCTCATAGTCGCATTGCCCCTGCGGCCTGCCTTGTCCAAACCGCTCCCTCTCATCCCATGGAACCACTCCTCTTCCCTCCTCTTCTGGTCCTTCTTTATAGCCCTCTCTCTGATCCTGTGGGGTCCACTGCTTCCCATAGTCCGTTGCGGCCTCTTCTTGTCCGGCGCGACCTCGGCAAACTCGCTCCCTAGCTCCGCGGTCTACTTCTGTCCGCTGCGAGCTCGGTATTCGCCTCCTCTTCTTGCTCTCTTTCGTCCGCCGTGAGCGCGGCGACCTCCTTCTGTCCGCACTTCTCTCCTGCCTGCGGCTGCTCTCCTTCCTCTTCTGACGGACAAGTTCTTTTCCCTGTCCGTCGCGGGCTCGCCTCTCTGCGTTTTTTTCCGTCTTGCGGACTGGTCCAGCCCACTGCGGTCGACCTCTTGTTCCCCGTCCTACCGCGGTCCGCCGAGCTTCCCCGGATTGCCCTCTCTTCTCGGCCCGCTCCAGTCCGCCGCGGTCTGATCCAGTCCGCCTCGGCCTATTCCAATCCGTCGCGGCCTCTCATAGCCCGCTCTTTGCTGAGCGTGTCTGTACTCACCGCGGCCTCCTCCAGCTCGCCGTGGCCTCATCCAGTCCGCTGTCTCTGCCCGCTTCCTCTCCTCCAGGTCGCCCCCATGTCTACATCTGCGGACTCTGTTGGCACGGCAGTTCCTCCTCCTGAACGCCCGGCCTCTCTCCAGGAAGTCCGCGACGAGCTTCGGATTACTACAATTTCTCTCACTGGCAAGAAGAACTTCGTGGAATGGGCACACTCGGTCCGCCGTGTCCTGCAGTCAAAGGGGTTCCTTCATCACTTGACTCAGGCCGTTATCGGTAACCCTACTGAGGAATGGTTACGCAATGATGGTCGTGTGCAGACTTGACTTCTTAACTCTCTTGATGGCGAATCTTATCGCCTAGCCATGTACCATGAGACGGCCAAAGGCATGTGGGACGAGCTCCACACCCTCTACTCTGGCAAGGATAGTCTCCACCATCTGTATGACATCATCACTGCTCTCCAGGCCCTTGATAGCAGTGGCGCGACCGACCTGACGTCCTTTGTTGCTCAGGCTCGGTCTCTGGTTGAGGCTTGGATCCACCATCAGCCTCCTACTTTAGATCTTGCTGCTCAACGTACCCAAAAGGAAGCTGTGGGTATCGCCATGATGATGGCCCGGGTACCGCTTCATCTTCACAGTGTCCGGGCTCACATCCTCTCCTCTACCGTTACACCATCTTTCTCCGATGTGTGTTCGATGCTTCTCAAAGTCTCCCCGCCTCCGGATGTGCCCGGACTTCCTTCTCCGGCCCTTGTTCAACAGGCACCAGCTCCCTTATTGCCTCTCCCCTTTTCTGCCCGTGGCGGCCGCTCTGATTCTCGCGGCCGGGGTCGGGGTGGCCGGTCTAGGCCCAAGTGCTCGTTCTGCGGTAAAGATGGACATCTTGAAGCCACATGCTATCGCAAACATGGGCGACCTCCTCGTCCGCAGGCCTCTGCTGCTGCTACCGACTATGCTTCCCCTCGTACTGATCTCGACGAGGTTCGTCTTCAGCTCCAGCATCTTCATGGCCTGCTTAGCCGCCCGCCTGCCTCGGTTGCCTCTGCTGCCTCCATCTCCAATGAAGGTATCGCCTGCATATCCTCTGGCCCGCGCTGCATCCTTGATTCTGGTGCCACTCATCATATCACCTCTGTTAGGCCGCCTCAGTACTTGTCTTCACCTCACCCGAAGTACATTACTGTCGCTAATGGAGCATCGGTTCCCGTCTCTGGATGTGCTGATATTTCCCTCACCTCTTCCCTCCTACTGCGCTCGGCTCTCCATGTTCCGGGCTCTCCTTTCAATTTACTGTCTGTTGGTCGCCTTACTACTGATTCCAACTACTCCGTGACATTTACTTCTTCTTCTTTTCTCATACAGGATCAGCAGACGCGGACTATCATTGGTAGAGGACGGCTGCAGAATGGGCTCTATCTTCTTGACGACTCTCCCACTGTCCTCGCATCTATCTCCTCTTCGGACTGACATCGCCGTCTGGGACATGCCCCTCTTCCAGTCCTCCGGAAGGCTCTTCCTGATGTTACTCTTCCTGCTTTTCGCTGCGACACATGTATTTTGGGCAAACAGCCCCGTTCATCGTTCCCTCCTCATTGTACTTGGAGCTCCGCTCCTTTTATTTTGGTACACTCCGATATATGGGGTCCG
Source organism: Platanthera guangdongensis (assembly GCA_039583875.1). Classification (NCBI taxonomy): domain Eukaryota; kingdom Viridiplantae; phylum Streptophyta; class Magnoliopsida; order Asparagales; family Orchidaceae; genus Platanthera; species Platanthera guangdongensis. Next base: position 9,965,021 of record CM077164.1, read on the forward strand.
TACAAATTTACTAGTATTTCTGGCTATCGCTATTTTCTTACTTTTATTGATAATTACTCTCGCATGACGTGGTTATATCTCCTTCGGGATCGCTCTGAACTTCCACGCGTCTTCCGGGCTTTCATACTTGAGACTCGCACTCAGTTCTCTGCGCTTATTCGTACTATTCGTACTGACAATGCGCGGGAGTACACCAGTCATACCTTCGCCACTTTCTGCTCTGAGTTCGGCATTATTCACCAAACCTCGTGTCCGTACACTCCACAACAGAATGGTGTCGCCGAGCGCAAGAATCGTCACCTTCTTGATGTCGCTCGCTCACTATTCTTCAAATGCTGGAACTACGCGCTCTCCACGGCTTGCTTTCTCATCAACCGCCTCCCGTCTTCCGTCCTCCAGTATGCTACTCCCTTCAGCCTCCTCTTTCCCACTACTCCGCCTTTTCCCGTTCCTCCACGGGTGTTTGGGTGTATCTGCTACGTTCATCACCTTGGTCCCTCCACAAACAAGTTGGCTCCTCGTGCCACCAAGCATATCTTTGTGGGCTACTCGCGCACTCAAAAGGGTTATGTTTGTTATTCGCCTGCTACCCGCAAGGTTACTGTCTCGGCTGACGTGACTTTCCGTGAAGATATTCCATTCTTCCCTGCTCTAGATGTCGCCCTGAGTCCAGATCCCGTCGTTCGTCCTGTCATTCCTGCTCCTCACTCCCCATCCTCTCCGCCTTCCCTACCTCCTGTCCGTCCACCACCACCAGTTATCCGGGTCTATTCTCGTCGCTCTCCTCATCCCGTTGCCCCTCTGCAGTCGGCTTCGCCCTCTGGTGCTCTGCTCCCTGCTGCTCCGGCTCCCGCCTCTACCGCTCATCCGATGGCGAATTACGTCTCTCTCCATCGCCTCTCTCCCTCTCTTCTTCACTTTGTCACATCATTATCCTCTGTTTCGGTCCCCAACTCTTTGCAGAAGGCGCTTCACCATCCTGGCTGGCGGGCTGCCATGGACGAAGAAATGACGGCCCTCTGGGCCAACCAGACCTGGGACTTGGTTCCCTTACCTCCCGGTCAGCACCCTGTTGGATGTAAATGGGTGTTCGTCATCAAACATGCTCCGGATGGCACTATTGCCCGACTGAAGGCCCGTCTTGTGGCTCGTGGCTTCACACAACAGGAGGGCCTCGACTATGAGGAAACTTTCTCTCCGGTGGCCAAGCTCAACACTGTCCGCGTTCTTCTCTCCGTCGCGGTGCACCGCCACTGGCCCCTTCATCAGCTCGATATCAAAAACGCCTTTTTGAATGACGACCTTCAGGAAACCGTCTACATGCGCCAACCGCCCGGGTTTGAGACCACGGGGGAGTCTCGGGTATGTCTTCTCAAAAAGTCCATTTATGGTCTCAAACAGTCCCCTCGGGCGTGGTTTGACAAGTTTAGCAAGGTGGTTCGGGACATGGGGTTCACTCGGAGTTCTGCAGATTTCTCCCTTTTTACCCGACACCGGGCCACTGACACCGTCCTTCTGTTGGTTTATGTTGATGACATCCTTCTCACTGGGGATGACTCAAAGGGGATTCAAGAGGTCAAACAACATCTGAGCACTGTTTTTCAGACTAAAGACCTGGGGAAACTTCGCTACTTCCTTGGTCTCGAGATCGCCCGGCGGCCGGACGGGTTGGTGCTCTCCCAACGAAAGTACTGTCTCGATCTTCTCAAAGATGCTGGTCAGTCTGGTTGCAAGCCAGCTTGTACCCCGATGGAGGCAAATCACAAACTATGCGCTCATGCTTCGGATGACGATTTGCTGCTTCCGAACCCGGAATACTATCGACGCCTTGTGGGAAAGTTGATCTATCTAACAGTCACGAGGCCGGATATATCGTTTGCAGTTGGGGTTGTCAGTCGGTTCATGCATGCCCCCCGGGCTTCTCATCTCCAGGCGGTTGAACGGATTCTCCGATACCTTAAGGGAGCTCCGGGTCAAGGGCTGGTTTACAAAACCTCCGACTCTGCTCCCGCATTGGTTGCCTATTCTGATGCCGACTATGCGGGTTCCCTGGACGATCGAAGGTCAACAAGTGGGTTCTGTACTTATTTTGGTGGTCATCTTATTACATGGAAAAGTAAGAAACAAGCTGTGGTAGCCCGTTCCTCTGCAGAAGCTGAATACCGATCGATGGTCTCGGTTGTCTCAGAACTCACATGACTTGAAAGTCTCCTTACTGACCTAGGAGAAAAACTCCCCTCCTCTGCTGTTCTATTTTGTGATAGTCAAGCCGCCATACACATCGCAAAGAATCCGGTGTTTCATGAGCGCACAAAACATATCGAAGTTAACTGTCACTTTGTTCGTGAGAAGGTTCAATTGAAGAAACTTGAATTGAAGCATGTTCCAGGAACTGATCAAGTTGCCGACATCCTCACAAAGGCCTTATCAAGTACTCTGTTCTACCAGTGTTTGTCCAAGCTGGGTGCATATGACCTATACGCTCCAGCTTGCGGGGGAGTGTTGGAAAAGCCCACTTAAACTAGGCCCATTTGTATAGCATTTATTGGTTTTCTCTCCTCTCTTTAGTCCCACATTGTGTATAGGACTTTCCTCTCTCTCTCTCTCATCTATATATATGTACTCATTTTTTGTATTTGTACTAAGTAAACATATATACGAGGTTGGCTTTCTCCATTTCTACAGACACAAATCATTGAAAGGACCAATATATCTAAAGAGGCTTCCTCAACCCTGAAATAAGAATAAAAATTTGGAATTATATGTTGGTCAAGTAATTAGAGAAGTGAAACTTACATATAATACAAATATCTACATTTAATTCCAGGAACTGAAAGTACAATAAGAACCAGAAATTCAAGTATGTACCAGCACCATGAACCTCTGCAAGATCACATATAGGAGTCCTCTGATCAGTCACAGGAAAACCATATGTATTAGAAATTTATGATGGAAGCATCAGTAGCAAGACTATGGAGCTCCCTTTTCAGTAGCAGCAATAAATGGATGAATAAAAATGCCAGAGCTGACCTCACGGGAAACAGAGGAGTATGACATACATATATTGTTGTTGCAGTTAACTCACAGAGAAATACGTAAATAAATTTCGTAGAACTTGTACGAATAGGAAAGAAAATTTTGTTGTAGAACATGTAATGATTATGTGTTTAAGCGTAGCACTATGTGGCGTAAGAGATGGAGCTAACATACCTTTCAGAGGTTTTTGCGGCTGGGCGATGCAGGTGCCTCTAAATCGGCGGAGGCAAACGTCACCGGTGGCTTGCGATTTGAGGAGGCCGGAACTGCGGGTGATGGAGGGGATCGTATGGAGCTGGGGGCAGCTAGCAGAGGAATTAGGGCGTCGGAAGTGAGTCTGGTGGCGTGGAAGAGGGATTTGGCTTGATCTGCTCTAGATCTGATGGTTGGCGATCAAAATCCCAAGCAAATCCATCGGACAAGAACTTCAGACTTCCTCTTAAATTTGCAGAGTGGGATAGCATTCGTTGGGATGAGGTGAAGAAACGAAGAAGGGATTGAGCAGAAATGAAGAGTTATTACCATAGTCCGTAGGGGGAGGTGTCGAAATTGAATTTCTGGCGGCGTGGAAGAGGGCTTCGGTGTATGCGATGAAGAGCAGCATAGGGTTTGGAGAGCTGGCCGGGTGATATGGCGTCGGGCGGGATGTTTGGGGTATAGTTGCTGTTGGCGGCGTGGAAGAGGGCTTCGGGGTATAGCTGCTGCTTTCGGCGGGTGCTTTTGGCTGGTGAGGAGATGTGGGAGGAGACTGCTGTGCGGGAGGAGATTTGCAGGCTTGCCGAATTGATGAAAGCAGTATGGGGGCACGAGTCAAATGTGGGCGGGAAAACTTTGCTGGCGGGAATGCTGCCGTGAATGGACCAAAAAACCAACAAAGAGGATTGTAGGAGGAAGTTTTTGAGTGTATTTTGGGCACCTAAATGTTACACCATGGGTTTTTGCTTCTTGCTTATAGTATAAAGATATATGTACATATATAATTATTTTTTACTCTGCCCACAATGAGCACCAAATAAATTGGACGAATATTGTAAGAGATTGCATCTTTTATGAGCACTATGTTAAGTAATTCCCATTTTGATCTCATAGGTAAACAAACAAAATTTAACCATGAATGGGAATTATTGCAATTCAAGTAATTTCCCTGTATGACAAGATTTTACCTAGCATCCTGAATTGCATCCTTTACAGTCTCATGTCTTCAGAATAATTTTCAGTCTGATTAAATCGTTAACATATGAAATTTAAATATGGTTTACATTTTAAATTGTTCTTAATGACTGTGAACCTTAGGCATTATTGGATCTTTTGCTATTATTGACTGACCATATTTATTTCTTTTTCAGCAAAAAAAATTATTTATTTGAAATTGATATTTTTATATAGCAACAAATTGGGGAACACTTTTGTTAAACTTCTTCAATTTTACTCGCAGTTCTACAAAAAGCTGGGTTACAGAGTGGTGGTTTGAGGAAGATGGATTATTTAACCTTGATCAAGAAGGGCGCTCAGAAAAGCAACAGTGCGCAGTTGCTACTTCAAATATCATCCGCAACTTCTCCTTCATGCCTGAAAATGAGACGATCATGGCTCAAAATAGGCATTGCCTGGAGACCCTATTCCAATCCATAGAAGATCATTATATGCGTAAATATATTTTCTTTTTCATGTAACTGTTCAAATATATGTTATATGGACATGTTTGATGCATTGCCGGACCATCGGCTATGATACCACTTGTTAGAGAGCGGAAACCAGAGGGAACTGAATTTTGATGAGATATTCCAATTCAACCAAAGAGCTTAAAGCCATAAGTGATGACAGACCAAATTGTTATATTTCTATATCCAATGCGGAAGTCGATATACGAGTTATATATGCAATGTTTGTGTTATTTGTAAGGAGTCTGCCAGGTCATTCAACAATATTGACGTACTTTTTCCAGCCCAACATTTTTTATTATACTTTTTCACCTTGTGTATAGCATAATACATCGCTTGGCACAATTTTTTTCCTTGACATTATCTCTGTTGTAGAAGGGGAGCCTTGGCGTACCGGTTGAGGTGTTGCGTGTGACCTTGTGGTCACGGGTTTGAGTCCTAGAAGCGGCCTCTTGCAAAAATGCAGGGTAAGGTTTGCCTTCATTCACCCTTGAGGTGGGACCCTTCCCCGGACTCTCCTACGCAGGGATGCTTTGTGCACCGGGCTGCCCCCTTTTTTACATTTATGTGATACTTACGAAATGTGTATGATTGAACAGAAGATGAAGAGCTCATAACCAACGCACTTGAGACATTAGTAAATTTGTCGCCGCTGATTGACCTTCGAATTTTTAGCTCATCTAAGCCTTCTCATATTAAAATAAAGTAAGCCAATTTCTACATTTAATTGTCATTTTTTTCGTGACTTTATTCATATTATATGAAAACAGGGAAAAAGATGCAGTGCATGGGATCATAAAGATGCTGGAATCTTCAATTAAATCGTGGCATTGTGCAGCCGCTGAACTTCTTGGGCGTCTAATTATCAATCCTGACAACGAGCCATTTCTTCTTTCTTCTGCTGCTCAGGTCAGTGACATTTCTAAAATACGCACCTCAGTCGATAATCCAGCCTATCAGAGCTTCATATCCTTTGTGAAAAATCTGAGTTGTTAGTAATGGTGTTAAGGGCCTACTTGGAGATTGTCGGAGGAGTGGCCGAAGGCGAAGATGATGACGATGGAGGATACTGTGCAGCCGGAATCGCGGCTGCCTAAGCGGGGCTTGCTCGTTAGAGGAGAGACCTATCATTATCTCACAATAAGAGAAAGGAAAACAAATTAATTCTTGCATACGTTATAAGACCCAAGTGGGTCTTTAAATAGGCGTATAACAAATATAGTTGAAAATCAGCAACATTACTTGGAAAACAGACCTAATTGGAATTAAGCGACATACATGGACTCAAATAAATAAGACGAACTAAATAGGAACACAACTTAAGGACACAATTAAACATAAGATAATTTGACACAAAAACCCATAACATCTCTCCCGCCTTGCAAAAAGAGTTTGACCTCAAGTTTGAGGGAGATCAATGGTGTCATCCTTAGCGGACACCTTTATCATCTGAGTCCTCGATGTGCAGATAGAAAAGTCTTTTTCACCTGTGTCCGCGAGTGTACTGCTCGTCGCAGTTATAACATAAGTCTTGCGCACACTGTTCTATCGTATTGGCCCAAGATAGTCGACAGATTGGTCGGGCTGGATGACCCTCGGGATAACCTTGCTGAATGCCCGTGTCGGTGGGCGGATAGTACTCTTGTGCCAGTTGGAGGCGATAGTCACACAACCGAGCCAGACTTGCGTACCAGTTACTAAGCCTGGAGGGGCCTCAAATTCGACATCAAGTCGTAGACGACTGTTTAGTCCGACGGTGAAGATGGAGACCTGCAACTCTGGGGGGGGAGCATGTCATGCGCCAGAAGAAGCTGAAACTGGTCCAGAAAACCATCCTCGGATCCCGTCTAATGCATTGTCGTGAGGGCATCGAGATGGGTTGGTTTGAGTTCGGATGGGTGAGTATTGAGTGGTGTGGACGGACGTGAATTTGGCGTGCCACGTGACCAACGACGCTTCCCTATGTTGATACAAAAGAGGCTCCCAAGGCTGTTGTGGTTCCAAGAATTAATAAATCCCAAGGAATTTATTAATTTCAAAACTGCCCCCTGAGTTTTTGTAAGTCTTGATTGGGCAAATAGAATTTAATGCCCCGGGCTCCTCAATAATTAATTGAGCCCAAAACTGTCGCTCGGTTTGAAATAAGAAACCAACTGGTGGGTTTCGTTCCGCAAAGATGCGGTGCGCGAGAATGACGTGGATGCACGCGACAGTGTTCATTTGAAATTTGTTGTCCAAATCACGTGCCTGAATCGGAAGCAATTAAGTCCACCCGACGCTGGTATGGAAAGTCGGGTGATGTGTTTAACGCATGTACGGAGTCGTGTCGCCAAAGGAAAGAACGTCGTCCCCAAAGTTTGGATCAGAGCGTCACTGAATTCGACGAAAAGGGTGGGATGGAGGGTGGAACAGACGACCCTGCAGTAAGGTTTTAGGTCGCTGGCCAGCAAGGGATCGTTGAAGCAGAAGGCGTGAGAGATGAGTCTAGCTGGTCGCCGTGGGGAAGAAAATTAGGCGATTACTGCGGAATAGGAATCCCGTCGGTAACAATAACTGTGAATTGGATGCGGGGTGGAGAAGACGGCTCGCATGGTCGAGCGGTTGGTCTGACCTGGTTGGAGATGAAGGAGGCCTAGATTTCATCGGAGGAAACAACGATTGGTTTTGTCGGAAAAATTGATGGATTGGTAGCGGTTGGAGCGGAAGGGGAGTCAACCTCCCTCTGGTACCAAGTTGTTAAGGGCTTACTCGGGGCTTGCCGGAGGAATGGCCGAAGGAGATAATGATGACTGCGAAGGAGGATACCGTGGAGCCAGAACCGCGACTGTCTAAGCGGGGCTTACTCGTTCGAGGAGAGAGCTACCATTATCTCACAACAAGAGAAAGAAAAACAGCTTAATTCTTGGATACATTATAAGACCCAAGAGGGGTTTTAAATAGACGTACAACGAACATAGTTGGAAATAACCGGCACACTTGGACAACATACCTAATTGAAAATAAGTGACATACATGAACTCAAATAAAGAGGACGAACTAAATATGTGCGCTACATAAAGACAAATAAATATAAAATAACTTGACACAAAAACCCATAACAAATGGCTGCTATTGTTTTAGACAGAAAGTGCGAGTTAATACTGTTGTTTAGTTTAGACCTTTCCGTTCTTCCCGCACGAGTCAACATGGAGGTGTCTTTACATCTTTGATATATGGATTCAACATATGAACACGACATAGGACACAAGTAGTGCCTATACTAGAAAAATTTGGAACACATTTGTTTCTGAGCGTTGTGGATTTCAAATCAAATGAAAAAATAGTTGAAATGACATCTTATTTTCCATATGTTAATGCAAACTATTATGAACAAATCTTTCTTCAAAATAAACAATTGGCTGTCCGCAACTCATCTCTCAACTAAAAATTGGCTGTCTGCAACTCTTTGTTAACCGCTCTTGAATTTTTTTTTTTTGAGAAAAGCAATATTTCATTCAAATAGGCATGTCAACTCTCAAGAGAGATCAAATCCAGTACATCAGATGGTAGAACAGAGATCATGAAACAAAAAGGAAACAATAGTATGAACCACCCGATTTGCATCTCGACGTACAAAATAAAAGGCGAAAGATGCCACCGCCCAAAGGGAATCCAAGATATCCTTAACAATAGGCCAGTTCACCGAGTTAGACACCACGCTTGCCACAAGGGCAGCAATAAGATTGGCATGGTCACCCACAAAAGTAACCGCCCCACCCCCGTGATATAGCAAGATCAACCGTGAGATGTGCCGCCAAAGCCTCCGCCACCACCGGGCATCCAACACGCGAAAAGCCATCCACCCTCCAATCCAGCACACTTCTTCCTGAATCACGGGACACAACCCCCACCCTCATCATAAAAGGATTTTGACCCACTGCACCATCAAAATTAATTTTACCTGGCCTGCAGCCGGGGACTCCCACCATGCAATCTGTCACGACCCGTCTCATCAAGATCAGAGTGCGCTTCGGGCGGGTCGTGATGCCACAGACATGCAGAGAAGAAACATCCTGCTAAGGCGGAACCAAAAATTCTACAACTAGTTTTTAAATTAGATATTTTTTTAATCTAATGGCCTACTCCGGAGTTTAGCCTATCTGTAATACCATAAACGGAAAACATTGAAGGGTGAACGTGTTGTCATTTGGTGCACAAGATTCTAGTGTTTGAATTGACGCAAGGCTTATCAACAACGGTGCTTGCAATGGTTGACTAATGGTTTCTGTTACCAGTTAGTCGGGAGCTTGACTCGACGCGTCACACCAAACCAACATTCTCCTTTCAATGTTCGCCTAAGATATTAGGCAAATTTCAAGAATTCATAAATAATTAGACGGTTCCCGGTTTATAAGAGGCTACTTCATAAACAAGGTGAAGTAAATTAGATCTCATGTTTGCAAGCGAGAGAGTGTCTCTACTTGCCTTAAGGTGATTTTGAAAGTGCTAGTGACAGCTAAGTGGCGCAGGCGAGGTTAAAAGCTTGAGCTAAATCTGTTCGAGGTCAAAAATACATTCCAAATTGAATTAACAAGTTTCCTATGTCCGCACATGCGTTTAATAATAGCTTCACACAAAAGGAGAGGGGTTTAGGAGTTTACCTCCCTCGAAAGTGAGGGGAGAAGAGTCTACCGCGAGGGATCGAGAGTTTTGGCGGCGTTTGGAAGCAAGAATCCCTAATTCAGAGAGGTCTTGGAGCGATTCCACCACCTAAATCCGAGGAGATGCACCGGAAAACACAAATAAGACTGGATTAGTCGAATATACGACGAACATACGTTGAATTGACGCAGTTACATCGATTGGGGAGTGAAAATTAGCGTAATAAAATTAGAGCAAACTGAAAAATGGGAGTGAGGCGGAGTTCCTTACCCAAGGAGACCAGATTGGGCTCAGTAATCCACGAAAAGGGGGTTTCGAGCGAAACCCTAGGAGTCCCTCACGAAATCCACCGGCCGGAACGAGTAGGAGCTAGGGTTGCTGGAGAAGAAACGTCGTCTATGCCCTCACTGGCCGGGGGCATGTGGTAGCCCATGGCGCCACCACCTACACGGAGACCGTGGGAGCCGCCTTGAGGGTGGAAGCCATTGAGCTGGATCGTTCCGCCAAGAAAGTCCAGCATGGCACCAACAATGCTGCAGCCTCCGACCTCAAGCGCAAGAGTGCTCCATCTCAGGAGCAAGGTCCCGGGCCCAAGGAGGTGTGCGCCTTCTGTCACAAGGTGGGCCATGTTGCCCAAGTATGTCGTTCTCTCCTGAAAAAGCAAAAGGAGGACATCCGTGCTCCGCCGCCTCAGATGACGCTTGCCTCTACCTCCACTGTCTGTGCGTACTGCAAGAAGCTGGGCCACCAGTTGAAGGACTGCCGTCGTAGGCAGAAGGCCTGTTTCAAGTGCGGGCAGGTTGGACACCTCAAGCTAGACTGCCCTATGAGGGAAAGCCCGATTCGCGCTCAGCCACTGCAGGTTGTCCAACCATTTTATTAAAACTTAATACAATTATATCATACAATTATGTAACAACCTCCTTAAAACTTAATACCTACCCCCCCCCCATTTTATTAAGAATAATACAATTATATAATAAAGAAAGACTCATAAACACCTAAACCTACCCCCCCCCCCCCGTTCCCTTAAAATAAACCCGAACCAGCATCATTTCCCGCAAGCCGCAATCCACGATCCCGACTCCGCTCCCGTCTCCGCGCCCCGACAGCCCCAGATCCGCCGCCAGCGTCTCCTGCCGCCCCGAGACTCCTCCCCGTGGCCGGCAAATCCCTCCTCCAGGCCCGGCGCCCCTTCCTCTTGCTTCCCCGCCGTCTCTGACGCTTCCCTTGGCCGGTAACTCCCGCAACAACCCTTCTCGTGGCCGGCTGCTTCCAAGGAGGACGACCACCTTTTTTCCCCTCCTCTTCTCCTCCCCCGGCCAGTGAGGGCATAGACGATGTTTCTTCTCCGACAACCCTAGCTCCTACTCGTTCCGGCCGGTGGATTTCGTGAGGGACTCCTAGGGTTTCGCTCGAAACCCCCTTTTCGTGGATTAATGAGCCCAATCTGGTCTCCTTGGTTAAGGAACTCCGCCTCACTCCCATTTTTCAGTTTGCTCTAATTTTATTACGCTAATTTTCGCTTTCCAATTGATGTAACTGCGTCAATTCAACGTATGTTCGTCGTATATTCGACTAATCCAGTCTTATTTGTGTTTTCCGGTGCATCTCCTCGGATTTAGGTGGTGGAATCGCTCCAAGACCTCTCCGAATTAGGGATTCTTGCTTCCAAACGCCCCCAAAACTCTCGATCCCTCGCGGTAGACTCTTCTCCCCTCACTTTCGAGGGAGGTAAATTTCTAAACCCCTCTCCTTTTATGTGGAGCTATTATTAAACGCATGTGCGGACATAGGAAACTTGTTAATTCAATTTGGAATGTATTTTTGAAAATAGTTTTAAAAGATATTGATGCGGAAGTCATACATAAATAGTTAAAAGTTGTTGTGCATGCATTTCATTTATAAAAAAACTATGTCACAAGCAATGCTAAAATGAATGCAATTAGTCACAATTGTAGAAAATGCATAAGTGAAATGAAGTAGTACAATGTTTCACCCTACAAGTTGTCCTTGATACAAGAGAAAATGTCTGACAATAACTAGTACATGAGTAGAAAGAAAAATCCAACAACAAAAGAAACAAAATACATAAAACCTGCTGATACATTTAAACAAATGAAACCTCCGAACAAGGCTGTATTTGAAAGAATAAATAGCTCAGGAACCGGGCGGCGCAGTCACGAAACCTAAGGCAAATCCAAACAAAAGGAAAGTGCCTCAGAACATGAATATACATGAAGATTCAAATTAATTTAATTGCACAAGAGTAAGCAGAGGAAACAAGAACTTAGTGAACCAGTTTTTACACGTAGCAATCTACTACCTGACAAGTAACCATGTCAAACAAGATGCTTTTAATCTAATGGCCTACTCCGGAGTTTAGCCTATCTGTAATACCATAAACAGAAAACATTGAAGGGTGAAGGTGTTGTCATTTGGTGCACAAGATTCTAGTGTTTGAATTGACGCAAGGCTTATCAACAACGGTGCTTGCAATGGTTGACTAATGGTTTCTGTTACCAGTTAGTCGGGAGCTTGACTCGACGCGTCATACCAAACCAACATTCTTCTTTCAATGTTCGCCTAAGATATTAGGCAAATTTCAAGTATTCATAAATAATTAGACGGTTCCCGGTTTATAAGAGGCTACTTCATAAACAAGGTGAAGTAAATTAGATCTCATGTTTGCAAGCGAGAGAGTGTCTCTACTTGCCTTAAGGTGATTTTGAAAGTGCTAGTGACAGTTAAGTGGCGCAGACGAGGTTAAAAGCTTGAGCTAAACCTGTTCGAGGTCAAAAATACATTCCAAATTGAATTAACAAGTTTCCTATGTCCGCACATGCGTTTAATAATAGCTCCACACAAAAGGAGAGGGGTTTAGGAGTTTACCTCCCTCAAAAGTGAGGGGAGAAGAGTCTACCGCGAGGGATCGAGAGTTTTGGCGGCGTTTGGAAGCAAGAATCCCTAATTCAGAGAGGTCTTGGAGCGATTCCATTACCTAAATCCGAGGAGATGCACCGGAAAACTCAAATAAGACTGGATTAGTCGAATATACGACGAACATACGTTGAATTGACGCAGTTACATCGATTGGGGAGCGAAAATTAGCGTAATAAAATTAGAGCAAACTGAAAAATGGGAGTGAGGCGGAGTTCCTTATCCAAGGAGACCAGATTGGGCTCAGTAATCCACGAAAAAGGGGGTTTCGAGCGAAACCCTAGGAGTCCCTCACGAAATCCACCGGCCGGAACGAGTAGGAGCTAGGGTTGCCGGATAAGAAACGTCGTCTATGCCCTCACTGGCCGGGGGAGGAGAAGAGGAGGGAAAAAAAGGTGGTCGTCCTCCTTGAAAGCAGCCGACCACGAGAAGGGTTGTTGCGGGAGTTACCGGCCAAGGGAAGCGTCAGAGACGGCGGGGAAGCAAGAAGAAGGGGCGCCGGGCCTGGAGGAGGGATTTGCCGGCCACGGGGAGGAGTCTCGGGGCGGCAGGAGGCGCTGGCGGCGGATCTGGGGCTGTCAGGGCGCGGAGACGGGAGCGGAGTCGGGATCGTGGATTGCGGCTTGCGGGAAATGATGCTGGCTCGGGTTTATTTTAAGGGAACGGGGGGGGGGGGGGGGGGAGGGGGGTAGGTTTAGGTGTTTATGAGTCTTTCTTTATTATATAATTGTATTATTCTTAATAAAATGGGGGGGGGGGGTAGGTATTAAGTTTTAAGGAGGTTGTTACACAATCGCTGACATCCCCATCCGCCATTCCCCTGCATGACATTCAAAAGAGCTGAGAAATAAGACTTAGCAAAAATCGCAGTCATCATGGCCGGTGGTACCGACCCATTCCAGACCATTTTGTTTTGCCTCCTCCAAACCGCCCAACACAAGCTCGCAAAGAGGCCAAAAGCGCCCCTCAAAAGAATTAAGAACCTGACGGGCCTCGCGAATCCAAGTATTTGGGGCCACAACGCTCCACCAAGAAGATTGACCCGGGATACCAATTGTATGCCAAACAAGGGTCACCCTCGGACAACAAAAAATGGAATGCCGAACATCCTCCTCAGGGCCGCCATAGAAAGGATATGCCAACAAAACCACTGAGTGGCAGCACTGCAAGTTCACTGCCATGGGCAGGATATCACTAGCAAGTATCCTCAAGAAAAGGCTAATTCGAAGTGGGACTCCCGCCCTCCAAACAAACCCCCATTTAGGCGCGGGAGCTGAGGAGGATGTCGCGCCAATCTAGTGGATCAAATGATGCGCGCAACGAGCCGAGAATAACCTATTGCCAGAGAAATTCCAAACCCACATGTCCACCGTTGGTCCCCGACCCAAAGGCATCGAGAGAATCAACCCTGCATATCCCCTTGAGAGCATAGGGCTAATAAGGGATGAGTTTCAACCTTGTCCATTTAGAAGGATAAGCTCCCCAACCCGCATTGGACATGTCGCGGCCCGCGGTAGGTCTGAGGGTCAACACCCGAAAAGTCATCGGATGCGGCAACCACCGACCAGTCCAAATATGAATACTCCACCTCGAGCCCACCGCGAGACGGTAGCCTCCCACTAAAACTGCTCGGGATGAAAGGATGCTGGACCAACAAAGAGAGGTGTGGTGTGTGAGGCCCCACTTAATTCTGTATCTAAGCTACTTTCAATACAGTTGTCCCAGGATGAAGTAAGGCTAGTGAGTATAAAATAAAACACATAATAAGACGTACCTCATAAATTGTAGAATTTCTTGAGTCTTTTCGGTCTTTCCTCGATCAACTTCACTTTTCTTTACGTACGCAAAGTCATGTCAAGTACCTAAACAAAAATGGCGACGGGCTTAGTCATACAAATATGACTGAGTGAGGTGAATCTCTTTAGTTGCTGTACACATAAGCAAATGTAAATGATTTAACAATGTTATAATCATATATCTCTATTAACTATTTTGCGTACCTGTACTGAAACTGTGTATTAACATTATATCTGTAATGTTAGTAGTCATAAAACCATGTAAGCAGTTATAAGACCATATTATTCAGTAGTTCTATACTAGTATCAGTGTAAGAAGAAAGCTATGTAACTGTAATCATGAAAGCAATGTAACTGTAAAACTATCTCCATTCGCATGTTCAGTAGCAACATATCGATGTAACTGTAAAACTATACATTCTTATGTTATCTTTTACGTTGGGTAATGTTAAGGGTAACTGTCAACGTATCAGTATCTGTATTTCCATATTTCAGTCTTTGGGCCCGACCCTTCCGGGTCATCGGTATCCAAAACCAGTACGTACAACACACATTTATGCCCTTAGGCCGACTGGTTTAGCAAATCATCAGTATTTTATATGCGCAATCACGTGCAGTTATACCCTTATCATTCCTATGCATCGATGCATTTTCTTATTTATGTTTGTTGTACAATTCATTAATATACTTAATGTTCGTTTGTTTCTTAATTCTCTCAGAAGCTAATCGTCTGTTTGCCTTTGTACAAAGGCATACATATGCGAGTAATCATTATCAGTGATAAAAAATTATTTCATGCTAGCATATACGAGTAATCATGAGTTTGACATTCGAATAATAAGAGTGCCTATAATGAAAGAGAGGGCAATAAAACATAAACTTAAACAAGTAGCTCTCACCATCAGTCGTTCTTTTCCTTTATCGCAACTCATGTCATTGCCGCGTATATTTTGAGATGTCATCTTTCTCGATATCTGTATAGATTCATATCATTTATCGGGGTTGCACCTTGCTATAGTTACAATGCTAATTCAGATGATGACATCATTTGGAAGCTATTCAACCAACTATTTGTGTTAACATAACTTGAATTAAAACAAACACCCGGAATACTTGACTGGCCATTAATACCCAAAACAAAGCCCTTTCCAGAAACAATGGCTAAGCTCAATAACAGTAAACAAAAATAGAAATAGTTTGCCCAATTGGTAAAACATAGCCGGCCAGTACTGACAACAAGAAAACGGGTAGCAATTGTCGTTTAATTAAAATTAAGCCTATTAGAAAAGCCCATGTAAAGGGCCCATTAATTGGCCCTCTTTATTGCTTTCTCTCATCCTTCTTTAGTCCCACACTTGTATAGTATTTATTCTTCTCTCCTCTTTCCTATATATTTGTATTCTCTCCCTGTATTTACCTACCTGAGCAATACATACAAGCTTTGAGCTTTTACAACATGGTATCAGAGGGAGGTTCGAATTGAGCGGACTGTCTTTCTCAACCCGCCCGGACTGTTTCTGTCCGCTACCCGCTCGGCCTCCTGCGGCCTGCCGGTCTGTCCGCTCCGCTCCTCCTCTCTCTTCAACTCCTCTTCCCGTGGTTCCACCCCTTCACTCCGTCTTTTATAGCCTTCTCTCCCTCTTCTTCTCCGTGGGTCTACCCTCCCTCTCTCTCCTCCAGACCGCTCTATCTCTCGCGGACTGTTTTCCCGCGCTGCGGCTTGCCCCTCTCGTTGCCTGCTCGCAGCGGACTCCCTCGCTTGCTGCGGCTTTCTCCGGTTCGCTGCGGCCTGCCCCTCCTGCTCTCGCTCGCTTCTTCCTGCTCTCCTCTGCTCGCAACCCGTCCGGCCTCCTGCGGCCTGCCTCCTCTGCGGGTTCTTGTCGGTCGTTGCGGTCTCCTCTCTATCCGCTTGCGTCTCTCTCCTCGCGGGTTTCTTCTCCTCCGTTCTCTGGTCCGCCTGATCGTGCGAGTTGTTTCTCTCTCACCTGCATCTTGGTCGCAAGATCCTCCGGCTTTTCCCCTCTCTATCCGCGCGGCCTGTGTCTACCCTCTGCGGACTTCTCTGAGCGCGGCCTGTCTCTGTTCGCGCAGACTGTCTCTGCCCGCTGCGGCCTGTGTCTCTACGCGGCCTCTCTCTGACCGTCGGCCTCTCTCTGACCGCTGCGGCCTCTCTCTGACCGCTGCGGCCTCTCTCTGACCGCTGCGGCCTGTCTCTGCTCTCCTTGACCGGCTCCAGTGCCCCGCGGTCTGTTCCTATCTTCCGCGACATCCTCCAGCTCGCCGCGCCCTCCTCCAGCCCGCTCCTTGCCGCGCGTGTTTGTACTCGTTGCGGCCTGTCTTCTGCTGTGCATCAGTCCGCTGGTTCTGCCCGCCTCCTCTCCTCCAGGTCGTCATGTCCTCTAGTGACTCCACCACCGCTCAACCCCCGGCGGCCCCCGTGGCTCCTCCTCCCGAACTCCGCGATGAGCTTCGGATTACTACTCTTTCCCTCTCCGGCAAGTCGAATTTCATCCCCTGGGTTCACTCCGTCCGGCGGGTCTTGCAAGCCAAGGGCCTTGCTCGTCACCTTACCCAGGGACCTCCAAATCCTCCTACTGAAGACTGGTTACGGAATGACGGTCGCGTCCAGACCTGGATCCTGAACTCGGTGGAGGGTGAGCCGTACCAGATGATTATGTATCATGAGACCGCCAAAGCAATGTGGGATGAACTCCATTCCTTGTACTCGGGCAAGGACAGTCTTCAGCACCTGTTTGACATCATCACCGCTCTTCAAGCTCTGGATCTCGGCACAGCTGTGGACATGACCTCCTTTGTGGCCCGGGCTAAAACTCTCACGGAGGCCTGGATTCAGCACCAGCCCCCTACTACTGATCTCGCTCTTCAACGAGCCCAGAAGGAGGCGGTCTGTATTGCTATGATTATGGCTCGAGTCCCGCCGCACCTTCAAAGTATCCGGGCCCAGGTTCTGGCATCCCCTGCTACCCCTTCCTTCTCCGATGTTTGCTCTATGTTACTCCACGTACCACCTCCACCGGAGGCTTCTGCACCACCCTCGCCGGCTCTTCTTCAACAGGCCCTTCCTCCCTTACTTCCCCCCACCATCTCTTCCTCGGGGTGGACGTACGGGCTCCCGCGGCCGGGGCCGTGGTGGTCGCGGTCGGCCCAAGTGCACCTTCTGCGGCCGGGATGGCCACACTGAAGCGGTCTGTCACAAGAAACATGGCTACCCTCCTCGCCCGCCTACTGCTGCTGTTACTGATAGCTCTCCACCTACTGGTACAGACCTTGAGGCTCTTCGCCTTCAGCTTCAACAACTCCAGGGGCTCCTCAACCCTCCATCTGCTTCCGTTGCCTCCACCTCTCCTGCAGGTATTGCCTCCTCCATTACAGGTTATGTCTGTCTCTCCTTTGGTTCTCATTGGATCCTGGACTCGGGCGCCACCCACCACATTACCTCCCTGCTGCCACCACGGTTCTCGGATGCTCCTCATCCCCCGTCTATTACTGTGGCCAACGGTGCGCTTGTTCCGGTCTCCGACTGTGCTGATCTCTTTATTCACCCCTCTCTCTCTTCGTTCTGCTCTTTATGTGCCGGCCTCATCCTTTAATTTACTCTCTGTTGGCCGTCTTACTACTGATATGAACTGTTTTATCACCTTCATCTCTTCTGGTTTTTTTGATACAGGATCGACAGACGCAGATTACCATTGGTAGGGGTCGACTGCAGAACGGGCTCTACCTCCTCGATGTCTCTTGTACCGCCCTATCCTCTGTCTCCTCTACTGACTGTCATTGTCGTCTTGGGCACGCCCCTCTACCTATCCTCCAGAAGGCGCTTCCTGACATCTCCCTTCCTTCTTTTAAATGTGATTCATGTATTTTTGGCAAACAACCACGTTCTTCTTATCCCGCACATTGTACTCGGAGATCTGCTCCTTTTAATCTAATCCATTCTGATATTTGGGGACCGTATAAGATTCCAAGCATCTCTGGTTATCGTTACTTTATAACATTTATTGACGATTACTCTCGCACCACCTGGTTGTATCTCCTTCATGATCGCTCTGAGCTTCCTCGGGTCTTTCGGGCTTTTGTGATCGAGACTCGTACGCAGTTCTCTACTACTATCAAACAATTCCGCTCTGATAATGCCCGGGAGTACATTAGCCACGAGTTTGCTACTCTCTGCGCCGACTTCGGTATTGTTCATCAGACCTCATGTCCCTACACCCCTCAACAAAACGGGGTCGCCGAACAGAAGAACCGTCAACTTCTCGATGTTGCTCGCTCCCTCATACTTCACATGAATGTTCCCAAAATCTTCTAGAACTTTGCGGTCTCCACTGCGTGTTTTCTTATCAACCGTCTCCCCTCCCCGGTTCTCCAGCATGCTTCCCCCTTCAGCCTTCTTTTTCCCTCTGCACCCGCCTTTCCTCTCCCACTCAGGGTTTTTGGCTGTACATGTTTTGTCCATACCCTGGGCCCCACTATCGACAAACTCGATCCCCGTGCGGCCAAACACATTTTCGTCGGCTACTCCCGCACCCAAAAGGGTTATGTCTGTTATTCCCCAGCCACTCGGAAAGTCTCTGTCTCTGCTGATGTTACTTTTCGGGAGGATCAACCCTTCTTCCCTCCTTTACCACCACTTCTACCACCACCCACTCTACCACCCTGCCTCCCACGGCCGGTGATCCCTGTCCACTCGCCTCCCACCCTACCTCCGCCCCTCCCACTATTGACCCTCCTAGGCCGCCCGTCATTCGGGTTTACACTCGCCGCCCTCCTCCCGTTGCCCTTATGCAGTCGGCTTCGACCTCGGGTTCTCCTTGTTCTGCTGCTCCGGTGCCAGCTTCTACGGCTCATCCGATGGCTAACTATGTTTCTCTACATCGCCTCTCTCCACCGCTTCAGACCTTAGCTACTTCACTATCCTCGGTCTCTATTCCTACCTCTGTACAGGATGCTCTTCAACATCCTGGGTGGCGCGCTGCCATGGAAGACGAGATGGCTGCTCTTTGGGCCAACCAGACTTGGACCCTGGCGCCCCTTCCTCCCGGCCAGAAACCTGTTGGGTGCAAATGAGTGTTTGTCATCAAACATGCGCCTGATGGGACCATTGACAGACTCAAGGCTCGTCTAGTTGCTCGTGGCTTCACCCAGCAACAGGGTCTCGACTACGATGAGACTTTCTCTCCGGTCGCTAAGCTCATCACAGTCCGCATTCTCCTCTCTGTAGCTGTCCATCGCCAATGGCCCTTATTCCAACTAGACGTCAAGAATGCTTTTCTGAATGACGACCTTCGGGAAACGGTTTACATGCAACAACCTCCCGGGTTTGAGACCACGGGGGAGCCTCGAGTTTGTCACCTTCTCAAATCGCTATATGGTCTCAAACAATCACCTCGGGCATGGTTCGACAAGTTCAGCAAAGCTCTCCGGACAATTGGCTTCACTCGAAGCTCGACTGACTTCTCGTTGTTTACTCACCACCGGGCAACGGGTACGGTCCTCCTATTGGTATATGTCGACGACATCATTATTACTGGAAACGACTTGTACAACATACAGGCCGTTAAGCAACATCTAAGCTCCGTCTTCCAAACTAAGGATCTGGGACCCCTTTGGTACTTCCTAGGTCTGGAAGTGGCAAGAAGGCCAGATGGTCTGGTTCTCTCTCAGCGCAAATATTGACTGGATCTTTTTCATGATGCAGGCTATTCTGGCTGCAAACCAGCAAACACTCGCATGGATGCTAATCACAAACTGTGCTCAGGGCTCAGATTCTGATTCTCTTCTACAAAATCCAGAGTATTACCGCCGTCTAGTTGGGAAACTTATCTACCTAACAGTAACAAGACCTGATATATCCTTCGCTGTGGGACTTGTTAGTCGCTATATGCATTCTCCTCGAAGTTCTCATCTTCAAGCTGTGGAACGCATTCTCAGATATCTCAAGACAGCCTCTGGTCAAGGCCTTGTGTACAAAACCTCATCTTCTATTCCTACACTAGTGGCATACTCTGATGCCGACTACGCTGGCTCCCTCGATGATCGACGATCTACTAGCGGGTTCTGCACATATTTTGGAGGACACCTGATTACTTGGCGGAGCAAGAAACAAGCAGTAGTTGCTCGATCCTCAGCAGAAGCAGAATATTGGGCAATGGCGGCTGTGGTCTCGGAACTCACATGGATTGAGAGTCTCCTTACCGACCTTGGTGTTTGACTATCTTCACCAGCTCTCCTCTTATGTGATAGTCAAGCTGCTATACATATTGCTAAGAACCCGGTCTTTCACGAAAGAACGAAGCATATTGAGGTAGATTGTCATTTCATCCGAGAGAAAGTCCACATGAAGAAGGTCGAGCTCAAGCATGTTCCGGGTACTGAACAGGTTGCAGATATCCTCACCAAAGCTCTACCAAGTACCCTCTTCTATCAGTGCCTATCCAGGCTTGGCGCCTACGACTTGTACGCTCCAGCTTGCGGGGGAGTATTAGAAAAACCCATGTAAAGGGCCCATTAATTGGCCCTCTTTATTGCTTTCTCTCATCCTTCTTTAGTCCCACATCTTGTATAGGATTTATTCTTCTCTCCTCTTTCCTATATATTTGTATTCTTTCCCTGTATTTACCTACCTGAGCAATACATACAAGCTTTGAGCTTTTACAACAAAGCCAAATGAATGAAATCTGGAAGGAGCAATAATAATCGGCCAAGAGGAAACATTCTATGTGACCATAAAATGGCTGATCACTATGCAATGTAAACGCTTCAGAATGATTAGCTTTAACTCCATGCACTGCACAATATTAAAAGAAAGAACCACTTGGACTAATAGAAATCCCCCATTAAGACTAAGCAACGACAATCACAAGAAGAAAGTAGCAGCAGCTACTCAAGTTACTGGCCAAAAACCCAATTAAAACAAGAGAAATTCTAACTTGTCTGATCATGAAATCCCCAAGAAAACACAAGGTACTAAAGAGGAAAGAAGTCTTACAGCGAAATAAAACCATTATGGGCATTAATCCCGCACAAAAACACAAGCCCAACTAATCCCAGCTCAATCAAACCATGCCAAACTTTGATTACAGCAGCAGGTAAGAACTTACACATTCGAAACCGTGAGATAACGAGAGGGAGAGAAGGAAGAAGATGAAAGCTCCGTAAACCCTAGCGTCAACTTCCCCCGTCTCCCTTCCAGGCGGCGTGAAGACAAAAAGAAAAATGTGGAAAGTAATAGGCTCGGGAAGAGATAATGATACCACCGCTTATTAATACTACCACCTCAACCATATGTCCACGAAACAATGTAAATAAAGACCTTACTTAGTCTATGTTGACCAAATCACATACAAAACCCAAACAATGCTGAGAACTTAGACAATATTAAGCTGACCCTGACATCCAGTACAACCACCATTCTTCTACATATATGTTAATATATATAAAGTTCAATAACACGAACTAGGTGTTTCACCAAAACGAGACGAGCGTCGCAAAACTTCAAAAGAAGGCAATTGCAAGGGGACGCCGAACCAACCCTGATTTTCTTTATTTCATCATAGGGGATATTTCTTATTGAATTTTATTATCTGTTTGGGTCACTTCACATTTATGGCCGTTACATGGTGTCCCAGGTCAGTGCTGAAAAAATCATTGTTTGGAAAATAACAAGCTTGGAAAATAGATCCCACCAATGAATCTGGTTTGGAGACGATTCTCCATGCCTGCTTCGCCGGGAGGGCCCAATTAAAAAATCCAAACATCGGAAGCCCATTCCACCGTGCAATTTTGGAAAACAAAGGTAGCGCCAAGATTTCCAATGCAGACCCCGACGTCGGCCTCTGCCACTCCATCAAATCCCGCAATGAGCGAGTTAATTTCAGCAATAAGAGAATGAGGGAGTCTAAAGCAACTCATGACATTGGTAGGGATGGCCGTAAGTACTAAGTACCGCTTTAATTAGGATTTCTCTGCCAGCCTGAGATAGGAATTTTAACCTCCATCCATTAATTCACTGCTAAACTCGATCCTTGGTATAGTTAAACACAAAATAGCGATGCCGGCCCATAGTTGCCTTCACCCACAAATACAACTCATGATGGTCACACATGGTAATGCTCAAAATAGTCTTAGGCTCTGTTTGAGTACCCATTTTAGCTCCAAGTCCGTTGAGACTGAACTAATGGAGAGGTGTTTGGTAAGCTTCGATTTAAAACAATCAGCTTGAAAAGGTGCAAAACGACCCTTTTTGGACTGGCTCCCCATCCTCCAGCCGGCTTTCCAAAATGGCCGTTTCTGTTTTTTTTGGTTGCACTGGTCGTCTTCCCGCAACCCACAAGAAAAATCAGACTCTAGCGATCCAGCTGTCGTCGTTGATGCTGATCCCAGGCGCCCGTCCGAACGGTGTTCCTCCTCCAAGCCATCGTCGAGCTCTACCGTAGAGGAGGCTAGCGAGTTTGGTACTTCACCGCAGAGGGGCTAGCGAGCTTGGTACTTCGACATCAATGGCGAGGACGAAGAAGTCAAAAATAATAGAAAATATAATTTTTATTTACTTATGCCCCTACGGTCAAGCGCGACAGTACCTGACCGGCAACGACAAGCTTCACTCGGCGCCGGCGGGCTTCGCCCTCCCATGGCGGGTTTCGACCAAAGGGATTGTTCCAAATCTCCTATGTTTACTGAAGATCCGAATACTTGATGCCCATGTTTTTATTGAGTATAGAATTTTCTTCCTCACAGGAAAATATTAGAGGAGAATTTCTCCTCTCAAATCTGAACTTCCTCTACTTCCAAAATTAAGATAACACAAACAAATGTTTGGAAGTACCCAATTAAGTTCTGACAGCTAACACCTTTGTAGATCAGGAAAAGGATAAATTTTCCCGACAAGAACCTGTAGCTCAAGATGTCGACAACAGCAGGAGAAAGGTCTCAAAAATCTGGAACTCCAGATTTGAAAAGAAAAACAGGGCCGATCCTTCTGCAGCATCTGAAAACTGCTATTTTTTAATTAGGAAGAAGGTGAGATAAAGGTAATCTCGATTTCCTCCAATCCAAAAATCAACAAAGGGGAAGAAAGGGGGAGTTACCTAGATTGTTCCTGTGTCGTCATCTGGACCGAGGTGGAAAGAGGTTCGTGGTCTGCATTGCTCGTCTGTGTCACCGTCTGGAGCGAGGAGGATGTAGACACCGTCTAGAGCGAGGAAGATGTAAGAATCGGTAATGTCGCTCCTTTGTGTCGCCCTCTGGGGCAAGGAGGAAGGAGGTCGGTGGAGTAGAAGAAGAATAAAGTAATGTTAGGGAAGAAGGGGAGGCAGACCTGGCGTGAGTGGGATCGTCTGGAGTAAGGAGGAGGGAGATCGGCTTGAGTGGGAGCGACAGAGGCGAGCGAGCAAGGCGTCGTTGTGAGGAGTGTTGTGTTTTAGGGCAGAGATCGTGGGCTTGATTGGGAATGAGGAGAGAGGTAGGCAAGAGAATTATGGAAAAAAATTTATATGCAGGCCAGATCTTCTTGATCCAACGACCTAAATTAATTCAATGAATTTTTAATTCATTGCTATTTGCAGGCCTTATTTTTCTTTTTAGAATAGTAATAGATAATTATATAATTATATTAAAAGTGTTGGAAAAGCCCATGTAAAGAGGCCCATATTGGAGCCCGTTTATTTAGTTTTCTTCTTTTCTCCTTTAGTCCCACATCATGCATAAAGATCTCCTCTCTTTCTCCCTCCTATAAATGTGTATTCATACCTTGTATTTGATTATTGAGAAAGTATATACAAGTTTGAGGTTTTCTCCACGTGGTATCAGAGTGAATCGGTCTCTCATTGCGGCTAGCATTCTGCTAACCGTCCGGTCTTCCGTTCTCGCGCAGGGCGCGGTCTGGTTTTGTCTAACCGACCGGCCTTCTCTTCTCGCGCAGGGCGTGGCCCGGTTTCTAGTGCAAAGGATGTCGACTTTGAAGTGCAACAGTCAACCTCTACTCATCCTTGCTCCCTAAGAGGGTTTGGTCTTGAGTTACCAGTAAAGAAACATGAATAGAAAATAATGAATAGAAAATAAAGGTGGTTTGGGATGCTGATAGACAAATTGAGTTAGGTTAATAATTGCATGTTCGTCCTTGGATGGTGGTTCGTCGGATGGCTGCGGAGATGCGGATGGAGGTGGGGATACAAGGGTTTTTAGTCTTAGAAATGGTGGATGAGATGAGAGAAGTTGAAATCCTAGAAGGGTGGAGGAAGGAGAGAAGAGCTTAGGAGAGGGAGAGAGGAGACCCACGTAGGGAGAGAAGGAGAACTAAATTTCTTGCATAATCAATACATGACCCCAAGGGGCTTATATATAGGCGCCGATGACGTAGCCATAAATTACACAAACATACAACAAATATTAAAACACTTAAATGCTACAGCACGACTCGATACAACACGACTCAACATTTAAATAATAATAATACAAGATAACTGATGGCGGATCCGTAACATTGCCATTAAATATTATAGATGTAGTTTGTTTATAGAAATCTTATATAAAAAGGGCAGCCTGGTGCACAAAGCATCCCCGCGCAGCGAGGGTCCGGGGAAGGGTCCCATCACAAGATTGACATGTAGACAAATCTTACCCTACATTTTTGCAAGAGGCTGCTTCCAGAACTCGAACCTGTGACCTCGAGGTCACACGACAACATCTCAATCAGTGCGCCACGACTCCCTTTCTATAAGATAAATAAATCTTAAATATCATCCAAAAAATTAAAAAGTGCCATTGAGTAGTCAATAGATGGTATTATCCTTCGTCGCCCAATGATAAACCTTAGTTTTAAGTTCCTCCAAATAAAGCTTTATGAATAAAATTTCTAATTATCTGTGACTGATAGATTGGAGTAAAGCTAATGGTGGTATTGAAATCTTTAAGCTCCCAGAAAAAATTCAAATAAACTTATTTCTCTGTTTTCAGATTTATAAGCGCCTGGTAGATCTTCTCGGTGCGAATGCGGCTGATTCGCAAGCAGCCGCTGTCGGTGCACTCTACAATCTCGTTGAAGTCAACATAGATTGCAGGCTGAAGCTTGGCAGCGAGCGATGGTACAAGAAGCTTCTGTTCAAATCCATAACGATTTCTAGTGGCACCACTAAAGTCTACAATATTGCATTTACTTCATTTCAGGGCCGTGGATAGACTCTTGAAGTTGGTCAAAACTCCTCACCCTGTCCCGGAGGTTTGTAGGAAGGCTGTGTTGGTGCTGGAAAGCCTCGTTTCTGAACCCCAGAATAGAGGGCATCTTGCTCATCACGAGACTTCTTTTGCAGAGATCTTAATGTCTGAAGGAGGAAGGTACTCTGATACCTTCGCGCGCATATTGTACGAGCTGAACTCCAGGCCTAATAATAAAGTTGTCACAGCTCGCGGAGTTTGGGGCATGTGACAATTCTCTCAGGCTTCTTTGTATGTGTGCTATTAAGAGGAATACATTAGTGGGGGTATTCTTTTCAAATCCTCCATGTAGTCTTAGAGACGGTTTGGTAGCATTCTAATTTTTAGAGTTCTTGTTCATGTTTAAGAAATTTCCTCTCCAGTGATGGAGAAATGAAGAAAACAGAGGTTTCCATGATTTTTTAAATGATTAATGATTGCAGCTTCATGTTCTACTGCAAAGTCCAGATTGGCAATTTCTAAGAAGGGAAAGAGGTTCTCATCCTATTTTCAAGGTACTCAGCAGTTCATATTCATCATTATTTTTGTCACGATAGAGAATAGTTTCCTAGTTTTGAACATTATTTTGCGATTTTTTCTAGCATCTGTACTGTATGGTTTGAATTGTATTGACTGTTGCGTCCATATTTATCGACATTGCCCGACCTAGTTCCTGTATTCAATATCAAGAAAGATTTTTTCTATCTATGGTATTATCTAATTTGTTAATTCTGATATTTTTTATTAGTGCAAATTTTAGTTTAGTATAAGCAAGCATGTTTATCACTTGGTCCATTAATCTAGCACCTTTGGATTTAGAATCGGAGTATTTCAAGGGATATGCCCAAAGGCTCTATTTGGTTCATGGAATAGGCCTTCAACAATTAGAATTGAGAGATCCAATTTTAGTTTTATTGTCCGGATAAAAAGATAAATGAAGGAGTTGTAATTCAAAATTAATTCCATGTAATTCAAAACGAACCCAATTTCTTATCCTCATCGAAGAATTTGAGAACCGGGGAATAAAATTATTGATTGAGAGAATCTTAATATAATTTTTGCGAGATAGATTTCTTGAGATGGGGAGATTTCTAGAGAATTTTCCAGTGAGATTTCTAAAGTGAAAATTACTGGAGAGAAAAAATGTTTGAGTTAGAGAATCTTACTGAGATTGAAGCATTACTAGATATATTTCAAGAGGGAATTTTTAAAGTGAGACAGTCATAGCAATATGTAACCCTTCAAAAATAATTTATAGAGAGCTATAGAAAGTAGTTGAGAAGTTTAACTTGGAGTTCAGATTGAGCCTGAAGCTTGAAGAATTAACCCTATGAGGTAGACAATGATACGATGCGACCGTCACATGCTGATATTAGTTTATTGCGCTATGTATTTTCCCCGCTCGTCCATATATAAGAGTGGTAGTATTCTTAGATGAGCACCCTTTTGGAGTCGTAGGTTTTGGCTCTATTGGAGAGTGGAGTGTCAATGAGGACCCAACCTCCGCATGCTTGGCGAGAACTTGTTTCTCGATTGTATCTTTTGTTGTTTAATGCAATGCAATTTCATTTCTTTGATCTTGATATGAATGTAGTGTATTAAATAATGTGATGTAGTATATATTTCATCTTATGAATTTAAAGTTAAATGTTTAGTTAATGAAAATGTTCTTATAACTTATGTTATGGGTGATATCTGATACTCATTTCTTTAAGTTTTTGTAAAGTAATTCTTGTAATTGAATTCATTCCTTTATCCAAACAGTAGAAGTATACAACTTCAATTGTATATATAATTCTAAATCATGGAAGAATATTTGAATTGTAGTTGGATCAATTTCAATTTTAGAATTGAAAAATAACTACTGCATCTGATTTCAATTCCATGAACCAAAACCATAACAAGGGTATGTTTGGTTTTTGGAATTGGAGGGAATGCAAATATGATTTACTTAGGCTCTGTTTGGGAGGACTTATTTTCACCGGTCAAGCGGTTACGACCGCATGAACCAGACCCTAATTAAAGACCGGTTCATGCGGTCGTAACCGCTTGACCGGTGAAAATAAGCCCTCCCAAACGGAGCCTTAATGTGTTTGTAGAAGTTCCTTTTTCTAAGTTTTTAAAAAGCTGATGGGACCATCCGGTTTAACCAGTCATACCACCGATCGGACCCCCGGTCGGTTCAGTGAAGGCTCAAGGCCCACTGCCGGAGCAGACCGGTCAATTACAAGTAAACCGGGTTGGCTGGTGAATTGGGAACCGGGTATGGGTTTATGTAACCGGGCGGGGCATGAAACCCAAAGTTTTTATCTCAATAAATGTTTTGAGGAGATTTAAACTCAAGTCATCTCTAGATCTACCATGGATGGAGACCAACACGCCATTCAGAGCTTAATGAAGTTTGATGAAATATTTAATATACATATTTATATAAATATAAAAATAAATATGCAAGTAAACATATATAATAAATATACATATGTATATAAATATAAAATTATATGTTATTGAGATATATTACTATATTAAATTACCCTTAAAAAAAAATTTATGATAAATTTAAGATATATTTGTAATATATATACCATTGAGATAGAATTTAAAAATATATGCATATAGTGATAATGAATATATCATATATCATATATATATATATATATATATATATATATATATATATATATATATATATATATATATATATATATATATATATAACTTTTTGACCTCGGTTAAATCGGTTGGACCTGTTCAATTTTGAACATTTCCCTTCACTGATTCAACATTAAACCTTTCCCTCCATTGGTTTGATGTCCGGTCCGGTTTTCAAAAGATTGGCTTTTCCTTTCAAAATAAATTCCTTCGACCAAAAAATTAGCTGGAAATTGATTATTTGTTTATTTCTTTATTATTTTTATTTTCATTTCCTCTTTAAACCATGGATTGTATGGAACAAAGGATTTAGAAGTTGATTCTAAGAGATTGTGGTAGCTTTCTCTTCGGACACACCCCGCTTAGGCAACCGCAGTTTCGGCTCCACGGAATTCTCCTCCGTCATCTCCGTCTCCGACCATCAGTTGTAATTAGACCATTATCTCTATATTAGCAAGTCGTATGTGTAATACCTGCTACGGGTAATTTCGTCATATGGTTTCTTTACTAATGTGTATGTAAGTGTAAAGAGTAGTTCCGTTTTGAATCCAATTATTGATTATTCCATTCTACTTGGTATCAGAGCGCACTATCCGTGATAGCACGCTGCCCTAACCCTCGCTATCGTCTTCGCCGCTCGCTCTTCTCGCCATGTCTTCGGGTTTGATCATCTATCCCGCCCGAAGTCCCTCTCTCTGTGTGCACTGGCGGTGATTAGTTTGCGGGCCCGGGACTGATTCTGAGCCTGCGCATGCCATAGACGGCTCTACTTTGTCGTCGTTCGCTAAAGGGTCTGACGGCTCCGACTCCTGATGACGCTGACTTCGTCTTCGTCGCTTACTGATTCTTCCTCCGCTGTCGATGTTGTCTGAGAACCCTTCTGATGGTTACTGCCGCCATCGCCACCCTGTCTGATGCTTCTTCTGTCCAAGATCTAATCACCTGCTGATTTTTTTCCTCTACCCAGCACAAACACACCATCTCTGTTGATTGGCATTTGCTTTGTTCCGTTGACCTGGAGTGAATATTCTTCTTCCCATTATGTTTTTCCAACTTGGGTTATTCTTCTGTTTCTTCGTCAAGTATGATGATTCCACAGATGAGTGATCCTCAAAGGACTTATGACCACACTAGCTCATTGAAGATTACCACCATGCCACTTAATGGGATTAATTATCTCAAATGGTCTCGAGCAATTCAACATGTGATTCGCATCCATAAGATGTTCAGATGCATAGATGAGATGTTTTGGAGCCATCCAAGACCGATCCTTCTTGCAAGCGTTGTGATTCCAAGAATTCCCTTGTCGTCTCCTGACTCTTGCATTCAATGTCCCTCAAAGTATTTCAGAGTTATATGCTGAAGAACTCTGCCCATGAGATCTGAACTCGGGCACACAAAATTACTCACAGATTGACAGCTCCACCCAAATTTACGAGCTTACTCGTCGAATTTTAGAATTGCTCTGGGGATCCTTGAATGTCTCCTCATATTTTTCGGAGTTTGAGTGACTATACCGGGAACTAAATTTTTTTGAGCACTTCACTCCTGCCTGTACTACCGAGAAGGTTCAGCTGCAAAGTAAAAGCCAACGTTTTGAAAGCTCGTAACACAGTTCTTCTTTCCCACTAGCTACCAAGCCGGCCATATGTAATTTGTGTCCCCACAATTTTTGTCCACTTATTTTCACCATCAGCCCATGCTACCCAAAGCGCTGCCCAACTTTTTTCTAACAATTAATGACAATGTTCATTTGTGTTCCTTGCTACGCCAGTGCCCCTCAACTTTCATTACACTAATGTGCCCCATGAAAATTCTCAAAGACCCCGGCAAAAAATTAAAACTCGACTTCGAGTGAAAGGTCGGTTTTTGAGGGCCGTATGACATTACCCTATTGCATTCGCCGGAGCGGCCACTCCTCGTTGGGACCACCGGTGCGCGCATATGGAGACCGCGTGATAATATTCTTTGTAATTAATTTGTATTAGCTAATTGATTAATATTAATTAATGAATATTAATTATATTAGTTAAGTAAATCATTTTATATTTTTTTTGTATGGTTGCCCTCCCTCATCTATACGAGGGAGAGGGGGCTTTGTGTGTAGGAGTCTTGGATGTTCTATTTGTGTGGGATCTCGTTTGAGAGAAGATTCTTGGAGGACCCAACCTCCTTGAGTTTGGCCGGAGCTTGCTCCGGATTGTATCGTGTGTTTGTTCTAGTGAATGTTATCTTTTTTTGTTCTCATTCTCGCTCGTGATCATCGAAGTTTCTACTTTGTAAAAGCCCCCTCTTCTGTTTTTTTTTTTGCTTTTGCATAAAACGAGAAGTCGTGCATATTGTTAGAATAACTTTTGTATTAGGCCCATATATTGTTGGCTCATTTATGTTTCTTCCTCTTTAGTCCCACATCTTGTATAGGATTTGTTTCCTCTCTTTCTCTCCTATATATTTGTATACCCTCCTTGTATTTAGATACTCAAGATAAATACATAAGTTTCTGTCTATTTCTACATGGTATCAGAGCCAGGTTACGCCTCTCGCGGTTTACCATCATCTGACCGCACTGCGTAAACTCTCTAGCCGCTTCCTCCCGCGGCTTGTTTCTTGCGGCCGGTTTTGATTCTAGCCGCGCTTCCTGGCGGCCTGTTTTTTTTCAGTCCGCCTCCCTCTGCTCTTCTTTTCTCTCCGTGGATCCACCTTCTACCTTCCCCCCCTTCCTGCTTTTATAGCCTTTTCTCTCTCCGTGGGACCACCTTCTTCCTGATAGCTGCGGCCTCTCTCCTTGTCGCGGCCTCCTTTCTATCTGCCGCGGTCTCTCTCTTCTGTCCGCTGATTCAGATCTGCCTGACCGTGCGGGCTGTCTCCTCCCCGCCTGCATCTTGGTCGCGATCTGCTCTCTTCTCCTCGGCGCGCGACCTTTCTCAGTCCGACGCGACCTGTCTCAGTCCGACGCGACTTGTCTCAGTCCGGCGCGACTTACCTCAGTCCGGCGCGGCTTGTCTCAGTCCGGCGCTGTTCAGATCTGCCTGACCGTGCGGGCTGTCTCCTTCTCGCCTGCGTCTTGGTCGCGATCTCCTCTCCTCTCCTCGGCGCGCGACTTTTCTCAGTCCGACGCGCCTTGCCTCAGTCCGGCGCGACCTGTCTCAGTCCGGCGCGACCTGTCTCAGTCCGGCGCATACTGTCTCAGTCCGGCGCATACGATCTGCCTGACCGTGCGAGCTGTCTCCTTTCCGCTTGCATCTTGGTCGCGATCTTCTACCGTCTCCTGGTCGCCCGGCCTGTCTCCGTCCGCCCGGTTTTTCTCTATCCGCGGCCTTCTTCTCTACCCGTCTAAGGGTTGCGGCCTGTCTTCATGACTTCCTCTGGTACTTCTCCCAGCTCAGCGGCCAGTCCGCCCCCTGTCCATCCGGCCTGTCCTCCAGACCGCCCGGCCTGTTCTGTCGACCTCCGTGACGAGCTCCGGATCACAACCATTTCTCTTTCTGGCAAGAAGAACTTTATTCCTTGGGTCCATTCGGTTCGGCGGGTTCTCCAGGCTAAGGGCCTTCTCCCGCACCTTACTCAGGCACCTCCTTCTACACCTACGGATGAGTGGCTTCGTAATGACGGTCGTGTTCAAACTTGGATTCTGAACTCCTTGGATGGTGAGCCCTATCAAATGGCTATGTACCACGACACCGCCAAGGCTATGTGGGATGAGCTCCATTCCTTGTATTCTGGCCGCGATAGCCTCCAGCATCTTTATGACATCCTCACTGATCTCTTCACTCTCGACGCTGGCGGCACCTCAGATATGACATTCTTTGTCGCTCGGGCTAAAACTCTTGCTGAAGCCTGGATCCAGCACCAGCCGCCGACCACTGATCTTGCTGCTCAGCGGGCTCAGAAGGAAGCTGCTTGCATTGCCATCCTTATGGCTCGACTTCCTTCTCATCTTCAAAGCCTTCGTGCTCAGGTCCTGGCCGCTCCTACTACGCCCTCTTTTTCGGATGTCTGCTCCATGCTTCTCCGGGTCTCGCCTCTTCCAGATCCTCCAGCTCCTTCTCCACCGGCTCTCCTTCAGCATGCCCCTCCGCTCTTACCCTCTCCTCCCACTTCTACTCGGGGAGGACGGTCGGGCTCGCGGGGCCGTGGCCGTGGCGGCCGTGGCCGGCCAAAGTGCTCCTTCTGCGGCAAGGATGGCCATCTTGAGGCAGCTTGTTACAAGAAGCTCGGCTACCCCCCTCGCCCGACGGCTTCTGCCGTTACTGACGCTCCTCCGGATCTCGAGACCGTCCGTCTTCAGCTCCAGCATCTCCAGGGGCTGCTCAACCCCCCCTCGGCTTCCGTCGCCTCCGTCTCCCACACAGGTACTGCTTGTCTCTCCCACAGCCCGGGTTGGATTATGGACTCTGGCGCTACTCATCACATCACTTCGCAACAGCCTGCCGCGTACTCGGGTTCTCCTTATCCGCAGTCCATCACCGTGGCCAATGGGGCGATGGTTCCTGTCTCCGGCTCGGCCGATCTTTCTATCCACCCCTCTCTCCTTCTTCGCTCAGCTCTTCATGTTCCGAGTTCCCCTTTTAACTTACTCTCTGTTGGGCGTCTTACGCATGACTTGGATTGTTTTGTTATATTCACTTCCTCTTCTTTTGTTATACAGGATCGGCGGACGCGGACTACCATTGGTAAAGGTCAGCTGCGGAATGGGCTCTACCTTCTCGATGCCTCTCCGATCGCTCTGTCTTCCGTCTCCTCCACTGCCTGGCATCGCCGCCTTGGTCATGCCCCTCTGCCAGTTCTCCAGCGGGCTCTTCCGGATCTTTCGTTTACTTCTTTTCAGTGTGATTCATGTATTCTCGGCAAACAGCCACGTTCTTCGTTTCCTTCGCATTGTACTCGGAGTACGGCTCCTTTTGATCTTGTTCATTCGGATATTTGGGGACCCTTTCGGGTTCCTAGTATATGTGGTTATCGTTATTTTCTCACCTTTATTGATGATCATTCACGCACCACGTGGCTCTACTTACTTCGCGAACGCTCCGAGCTTCCCCGGGTGTTTCGGGCATTTGTCCCCGAGACCCGGACACAATTTCATACCACCCTCAAAACTCTTCGTACTGATAACGCCCGCGAGTACACCAGCCACGAATTTACCACCTTATGTACGGAATACGGGATTCTCCATCAAACCTCTTGTGCGTATACCCCGCAACAAAATGGGGTTGCCGAACGCAAAAACCGCCATCTCTTGGATGTTGCCCGCTCCCTCATGATCCAAATGCATGTTCCTAAAGCCTACTGGAACTTTGCGGTCTCCACTGCCTGCTTTCTCATTAATCGTCTCCCTTCCTCTGTCCTCAATTATGCGACTCCCTTCAGCATCTTGTTTCCCTCCACTCCGGCTTTCCCTCTCTCGCCCCGTATCTTCGGCAGCACCTGCTACGTCCACTGCCTCGGGCCCGCCTCCGATAAATTGGACCCTAGGGCGGCGAAACACATTTTTGTTGGCTACTCCCACACCCAGAAGGGCTATGTTTGTTACTCACCCGCTACCGGCAAGGTCACTGTTTCTGCGGACGTCACCTTCCGGGAAGACGAACCGTTCTTTCCTGCTCCCTCCCCTCCTGCTTCCCCCCCGCCTCCTCTCCCGCCGTCCTTCCCTCGTCCCGTTATTCCTGCTACTCCACCACCACCCCCGCTCTCTCCTACCCCCGCTCCTACCATCAAACCGCCCGTTATCCGGGTCTACACTCGCCGCCCTCCCTGTTTCGTTGCCCCTCTGCCGCCGACCTCTGCCATGGACACTTCGCGTCCCTCTGATCAGGTAACGGCCCCCACTGCCCATCCTCTGGAGGCCTACGTCTTTCTTCATCGCCTCTCTCCCCCTCTGCACACCTTTGCTACTTCTCTTTCTTCGGTTTCTGTTCCTAACTCTGTACAGGAGGCGCTTCAACATCCGGGCTGGCGGGCAGCCATGGAAGAGGAGATGTCTGCTCTCTGGGCTAACCAGACATGGTACGTTGTTCCCCTCCCTCCGGGTCAGCAACCGGTCGGGTGCAAGTGGGTCTTTGTCATCAAACATGCTGCTGATGGGACGATCGACCGTCTGAAAGCTCGCCTTGTCGCTCGCGGCTTCACTCAACAACAGGGGCTCGACTATGAGGAAACCTTTTCTCCGGTCGCCAAGCTCAATACCGTTCGGGTCCTCCTCTCTGTCGCTGTTCATCGCCAGTGGCCTCTCTTTCAGCTGGATGTTAAGAATGCTTTCTTGAATGGGGATCTCCAGGAAACGGTCTACATGCAACAACCGCCCGGGTTTGAGACCACGGGGGAGTCTCAGGTTTGCCGCCTTCACAAGGCTCTGTATGGTCTCAAACAATCTCCCCGGGCCTTGTTTGAGAAATTCAGTAAAGTACTTCGAGCTGTCGGCTTTAGCCGAAGCTCGGCTGACTTCTCGCTTTTCACTCGTCACCGACCATCAGGGACGGTCCTTCTATTAGTATATGTTGATGACATCATCATCACAGGAGATGACTCACAAGGGATACATGCAGTCAAAGCACATCTGAACTCGGTCTTTCAGACAAAGGACCTGGGGACTCTGCGATATTTTCTGGGTCTTGAGGTTGTCAGGCGACCGGACGGCCTTATTCTCTCTCAACGGAAATACTGTACTGATCTTCTTCATGATGCTGGCCTCTTATGGTGTAAGCCATGTGATACCCTATGGATGTAAACCACAAGTTGTGTGCCCAGGCTTCTGACTCAGATCTTCTTCTCCAGAACCCTGAATATTATCGACGACTTGTTGGAAAGTTGATATATCTTACTGTTACCCGACCAGATATTTCCTTTGCTGTTGGTCTTGTCAGTCGATACATGCACTCTCCTCGCAAGTCTCATCTTCTGGCGGTTGAACGCATTCTGAGGTACTTAAAAACAGCCCCGGGTCAAGGACTTGTGTACCGGACTTCCTCGTCTGCTCCTACCTTAGTGACATACTCTGATGCGGACTATGCGGGCTCTCTTGATGACCGGCGGTCTACTAGTGGTTTTTGCACATACTTTGGGGGACATTTGGTTACATGGAGAAGTAAGAAACAAGCGGTCGTTGCTCGCTCATCGGCTGAGGCAGAATACCGCGCAATGGCTTCTGTTGTATCCGAACTCACATGGCTTGAAAGTCTGCTCACTGATCTGGGTGTAAAATTACCTTCTCCTGCTCTACTTCTTTGTGATAGCCAAGCGGCTATACATATCGCCAAGAACCCAGTCTTCCACGAAAGAACAAGCACATTGAAGTCGATTGCCACTTCGTTCGAGAGAAAGTTCAAATGAAGAAGCTCGTTTTAAAGCATGTTCCAGGGACGGAACAAGTTGCTGATGTCCTCACAAAGACTCTTCCCAAAGCATCATTCTATCAATGCTTGTCCAAGCTTGGTGCATACGATTTGTACGCTCCAGCTTGCAGGGGAGTGTTAGAATAACTTTTGTATTAGGCCCATATATTGTTGGCACATTTATGCTTCTTCCTCTTTAGTCCCACATCTTGTATAGGATTTGTTTCCTCTCTTTCTCTCCTATATATTTGTATACCCTCCTTGTATTTAGATACTCAAGATAAATACATAAGTTTCTGGCTATTTCTACACATATAATACCAATTGTACCATCATACCAACTGCCGCTCGCTGTCCCTTACAGTTAATTCGCAGGAGCGGCAGGAGTCCTTGACATCGTGTTTTTAATGTGGCAAAATCTATCTGGGTCCCTTCTGCTCCAGCAGAAGCTTTGGAAATGCCTGTGCCCTCCCCAGGCGTTCTTGCCACCAAATGCTATGTATAGATCATGGGTGTTCTTCCTCTTATAACCAAAATACTTTCAAGTTTGGTGATTAGAGTTTAACATAGTATCAGCCAGGGCAGGCTTATACCTAGCACTATTGCACTCACTTTAGTCAGAGAGCCTACGGATGAAGGACGAGAATCTCACTATACTTGCAGTCAATGTCCCCCTCCACCATCAACTGTTATAAAAATAGGGTGATGTTATATGCTGGTCATTTCGGTTATGTGCAGTCCAATGATAAATGACCCGTATAAGCCCTGACCTGCACATAACCTTCATGAAATTGCATAGCCTGCACATAGCTGAAGTCGGTCTGCATATAGTTATTATCTAAAAGATAAAGGATAAGTAGTAATATGATTAAACATATATGCTCTCGACATATTTTGGATCCAAACAAAAATTAAGGGTCTCCTTCATATTTGAGCTTATCTCATTATATACTTTCAGCGATTACCTCAAAAAGTGTTTAAAAGCTGGTTCCATTCGCAAGTGCTTTCCTAGGAACTGCATTTTATATATCTTTTGATGCACTAGTGTAAGTAGAATTATGTAGAGATGGGGAGAGAAGATCCAGCTGACATGAGAGGTGAAAACCATACTAGCGGAGAGAAAATGAAGAAAGTAGTCTTGGAGAGTGAAGAAGGAACTAGCAGCAGCAGACAAAATTACAGAAGACTTGGAACTGAACAAGGAAGATGAAGCCCGGTGATCGTCCTTCAGAAATCTTACAGCGGCAGCCATAATTTAGTTTTAAGAACTCCGCGGTCGCCATTGTTCTTCACCTGTCACTGTTAAATTCCTGCTGCTTGAATATTTCCAACCCTATACAGTCTGCTTCAATGTTTTGCTTGATTTCCAGCCATCTATGAACTTTTTCCAGCCAACAATGTGCATTGTGCTTGTGATTATTTATCTTAGGTGCAATCAAGTCATTCTAGAAAGGTTGCCCACTGTACAACCCTTAATTCGTTGAGATCAGAGATGGTTGAGAACGGTTTAGAAGAACTCGTCCACCTGGGGAGAGTAGAGAAGATCTCGCCCGCCCGGGGCGCGTGCAGGAGATCTCGCCCAACTGAAGTGAGTGGGGTTAACTAGCCCGCCCCCACCTCTGGTGCGGGACGAGTGGTGAGTCCCAGCTTCACCGGGCACTCGCCACCCCTAGGCGAGTCGGCATAGAGCAGCCTAGACTCGCCTGTGTGTTGTAGCATGTTTCTCTAGGAAATTCCATTTTGGTCTGCCATTAGCTGCTCCAAACAGCAGAATTCCGTTGTTGATAGCCCAGTTTGGGTTGCAATTAGTAAAATCAAAAGGCAGTAGCAGCTATTCACAGACCATACGTCATTCCCCCTTGGGTTTGCCTATAAATAGGAGCCCGAGACACAAGTAGATGACATCTTGACTCCCTCACCCCTATGGTGGGCGAGTTCAGCGTTCGTCTCACTTGTGCCGAGCTCAACAATAGCTTTAGGATGAGAAATTCCTATAGACTTCCGGGTGTGCGGCGGGACCTCTCTCTAACACGCGGGTCTTGTTTGTAGGCAGTTTAAAGTTGTTCTTTGTGCTCGCTAGCCTCTTCTCATCAAATCTCACGCGAGTCGACTACTAAACTAGTAATTTTTTGTCACCACCTTGTTCCGAATGCAGGAATCAATTTTCATGGTTCCAACACCAACTATCTTTGATTGTATAAATGATTAGTGAATAGTTTTTAAGTCATAAAATGTAGTCGGTGTTGTGCAACCCCGTATTTGTCGAGTTGACACATTACGCCATTAAGCAGTCTGTGAGACTGAGCCCAGTCGAGACGGATCGACGAGTAGGGCTAGTGTGTCCGCACCCGCCCCAGGTTCGAGACGAGTGGCAAGCCCCCACCCCCCCCCCCCCCCCTCCGGGCACTCTCCACCTCTGGCGAGCAGGTCTAGAATAGCCTGGACTTGTCTGTTTAGGTGGAATCCCTTTTTTTTCAAGAAATCATATTTTGTCGTGCCATTAGCAACTCCAAACAACGGGATTTCGAATTTGACAGACCAATTTGTGACGCATTTTGTAAAACCAAAATACTGAATTCTGCTATCTGCAAACCTTTTTCAGAAAACTGTAAATAGACCTCCAAGGTCGACACCTTTGGAAGAGACTGTTTCGGCTTCTCTCTCTCCTTTTGCTAGCTCTGGTTGGCAAGAGTTCCAATTTACTGTTTGTCGTGGTTTCCAAGTGTGCAGTCGGGAGCTCTCAAGTGCCCTCCAAGGTTTCCGACTCGGCATTTGTTTGGGAGGGGAAACTCTCTTTGATCTTCCGGGTGTGTGGCGAGACCTCCTCTCTGCAGCTCAGCGTCTGTTCTTCATTTTCCGTTTTTGTGAGTGGGATTCTTGCTCTGAGTGTCTATTCCAGTGATCTATCTCGGAAGAAATAAGTGCAAGCTATCCCTTTGGTCTGAACTACTCGTTGAACAGTGATTTTTAGGTTCAACATGTGTAGTTTGAGTTTCCTAATTTCAAGCCATCAAAAACTGAACTAAGCAGTGCAAATATTGGTTCAGTTCGAGCGGGTTGAGTCGATTTGGTCATTTTGGACTTTTTGTGCACATCCCTAGCCGTCGCCGCCGCTCTCTCCATCTGTTGTGCGTTTACATCCAAACTGTCGCTGTTGAGCGAGTTGCGCCATTCCACAACCAGCGCTCATGCTCTTGAGGTACAAGAGAGTTTCGCGTCTTGTATGTCAACGGCCGTGTGTCTGACTCTAATTTCATTTTATCACAGTTTGTACACGTTTGTGTCTCAAATTTCATTTTATCACAGTTTGTACAGATTTGTGTATCTATGTTGCTCCAAGCTAAGTCTCTTTTTTTTGCTTTGTATCTATCGAGCTTCCACCCCGTCGCCGGAAATAGGCATGACCTCCGCCGGAAGAATCACCTTAATTACCTGAGGTGTAAATGCCGGGGCGAAGCAGCATCGTATACAATGGGGATGTGCAGTGAGCTAGAAGCATGTGTGTGGGTCTCTAGTTAGTACTGGGTGAGTGTATACGTGCAGAGCATTAAAAATTGTGTTATTTGATGTTTTCATGAGGTGCTAATATCCATTTAAATTTTTTTGATGCGACACCGTTGAGCGCTGATACAAATGCTCTTAAAAAAGCAAGGCCACGTTGCCTAAAGAGCCTGCGCAGTCCCTACATTATGCGTTCTCGTAATTTCTCGAACAAATTAAAATATTAATTATAATATACATTTTTAAATGCCTGAAAAATCACCAACAAGGCATGTTGTAATAAGAGGATAATATAAAAATGAGATTGTTATTAGCACCGCAGTTTTGATTAGTTGTGCCGTATTTTTTTTCTAATTTTTCGTGTCTTTTGTAAATACTTCTTGTACATGCATTTTTAGAAAAAAAATATTTAACACAAAAGTTGTAGATCTTGTTGAGATCTACAACTTTTGTGTTGAACATTTTTCCTGAAAATGCATGTTCAAGACGTACTTTGAAAATACATTCAGATTTTGTGCCTTTTACAAATACATCTTGTACATGTATTTTTAGGAAAAGTTTTCAACTAGAAAGTTGTAGATCTCAACAATCCACGTGTTGCTAGTCGTGAAACGTGTCAAAATATCTACGCTCACCTCCCGATCTATAAATACCGCCACCCCCACCACACTTTCTCCACCGATCAACTGTCGCCTCAACACCAAACAAAGCCACTGGAACTCGGTTTGAGTCTTTTAGCCAGCATCCTCTCAACAAACTTCCACAATGAGCCAGCAGCAACCCCGCCGCCCGTCCGCCGAGCTCGAAAAGCCCATCAAGTACGGCCATCAAGTACGGCGACGTATTCCCCGTCCAGGAACACCTCGCCGGCGAGCCCGTCCGGCCCGGGGACGCCAACATAATGCAGCAAGCTGAAAACATCCTCACCGGCCGTACTCAGAAGGGCGGCGCCGCTTCCATCATGCAGTCAGCCTCCAGCCATAACGAGTTTGCGGGTCTCGTCGGCAGGGGCAGATCCAGAGGGGGGCTCGAGGGACACTGCCCCCTCCCCATTATTTTTCAAAATATGTAGTGTATCTGGATTTTTCTCGTCGAGACAATAAATTTTGATTATTTATACGTCAAAAATGGTGGGCAGATGAGAGCAACAATTCCGATAAGATGAAACGTTTAAAAAATATTTTTGAAAAATGTTGATGACTAGCCCGTCATGTTAAAATTTTTAGAACCCGGTGGCAGATTCAAAAAAAAAAAAATTTATGCACGCTCATTATTAATTTTTGCACCCTCATTATTAATTTTCTGGATCCGCTCGTCTGATGACATCACCCTGGATCATGCAGACCGGGGGGTCTCCGTCACCGAGACCCAAACGGAGGGCTGCCGAATCGTTTGCGAGGGCATCGCGGGCCAGACGGTCTCCCAAGTCTCTGTCTGCGGGTGACATCGCCGCTTGGTGCTTCGATAGCCACAGAGATGATAACGGTGGGCAAAGCGCTTGAGGGTGCAGGAGTCGTGCAGAGGGGCAAGCCGGTGGAGCTAAGCGACGCCACGGCGAAACAAGCGGCGGAAGTGCGGGCAACGGGGAAGAAGATGACGGCGCCGGTTGGGTTG
This sequence comes from Platanthera guangdongensis, assembly GCA_039583875.1. Lineage (NCBI taxonomy): Eukaryota > Viridiplantae > Streptophyta > Magnoliopsida > Asparagales > Orchidaceae > Platanthera > Platanthera guangdongensis. Next base: position 10,005,401 of record CM077164.1, read on the forward strand.
GCTGCCGCAGCACAGTCGGCTGCCTATATTAATTTGACGATCGCGCGTGAAGAGGACAAGATCACTATTGGGGATGTGCTCGCTGTAAGTTAATGATTTTTTTAATGATTATATATTTAAATTATCGAAAATTCAACCTTAAATATTTTAGGATTTACTTTTTTGGACTTTGTACCCCAGAAATACAGGATTTTGAGTCTTTTGACGCCATGAAAGTTTAAATTTCGACCGAAGTTGCAAAGTACCAAACTTAATGTGTTTTGGAGGTGTAAAGTGCAAAATTTAAACTTTGAGGGTGAAAAGTGTCAAAACATCGTATTTAGGAGGTGCAAAGTGCCAAAACCCCAAAAAATCTAGATATAAAATGAGGAATGTGGTATGATGGTGGAGAACGCGACAGGGCGGCTGGCGGCGGACAAGGAGGTGACGAGGGAGGACGCGTATGCGGTGGTGGGTGCTGAGATGAGGAACAAGCCGGATCTAAAGGCTGTGCCGGCCTGCCGGGCGGTGTGGCCGAGTCTGTCACGGTGGCTGGGCAGCTCAACGAGAGCATTGCTAAATATGCTTTAAAGTAAATCAATACAAAACATTTAGGCAGTGTTATGCTTATAAGTTCAAAGTATGCATTTTAAAATAAAAGAGGCCGCGTTTAGAGTGACTGGTGTGAGGCAGGGAGGTCTTTAGACTTGTTCTATTTTTAGTGTGTGTGTGAATCTTATGGGTTCTAGACTTTGCCACGACTCGTCATTAGCACCTGAGATCCTAGCTCATCTAATCCCGGACGACATCAAGATTCGAAACATCGAGTCATTCGACGGAACAGATAACATGTCATTCATGTCACCCGTATCATGAATATTTATAATGCCAAACATCATTCGTTTGATCACCTAACAAACATCATCCGTATGATCACCACCGTGCCAAACGGAGCCTTAGGCTTCATTTGGTTCGGCGGTTGCGGGTCGATTCGGCGGGTGGAAACGGAGTTTTCAAAACGGAGGGGGGAGGTGACTGCTCCAAACAGAGCTTTTTGGGGTGTTTCTCAAGGCGGCTGGGTGGAAACGGAGCAAACGCCGCCGGAGGTTCATTTGTTTACCCTCCTTCCGGCGGCGTTTGCCCAAAATGGAGCAGCGAAACGCCCAAACAAATAAAGCCTTAGTTTGTCGTTTGGGAAACAATAATGAAAAAATTGCAGACTATTTAGAGAGTTTGTGCACAAGAATTAACTGAACGAAAGCTTTTTCTATTAAGCTCTTTGAAAGAGGTGCTTTTTAAAAGCTGTTTTTTTTAACAAAAACATTGAAATTTATAGGTCAATATCATGATTATCCAGCAAAATTAAATATCACAATCAAAATAATTATCAATACTAATGAGATTAATATGAAATAAAAAATAAAAGAATACTAACAAATATCATCCGTTTGAAAATAAAAGAATACTAACGAATGACGTTAATGAAGTTCTTTAGTAATCCCTGAAGGAATACTAACAACAGGATAGATGTTCACATATGATATGGCGTTCGAAACAGGGCAACATTGCTACTTCAGCGCCGAATTTAAACAAGGAGGGAACCAACAGCAGAAGTTAGAAAGCCGCGGATAAATCAAGAAAGTGCGCAGATCATTGTGGGACGCGGAACGAACAAGGCGATCCATGGAAGTTGTGAATTAAACGAAGCAACCGTCAAAAATTAACCTGCCCGATGGTCTGTGCAACGAGCAAACATGGCAAGAGAATCGTCCTCCGGTCCCTCGAGTGGCAGCGAGGAGAAGCTTTGGCTTTGAGGATTCCGCGGCCTAGAGCTTATTCTGTGCAGGAGCTTTGCACCACCGGCTCGCAAGGGAGGAGGAGAAGAAAAGGGAAAGGCGAGAAATGTGGCTCGTGTGTTTCGTGTATTTAGAGCTGGAACCCACATCTGGCTCGGTGAACGTGAGTGAAGAGCTGCTCACCAAAAATAATAAAATTAACAGTTTTATAAAAGGTCAAGTTATATACAAGTTAAAACTAAAAAAATCATAGGAAACGGTGAACCCGTATATGTCTAGCCTGTCTGCAGATAACCGTTATGAAATTGTGTGGCCTGCACATAGTCGAAATGGGCCTGCATATAGTTATTGCATTTATAAAAAAACTCTGTTCAAAGAGTTGATCTTCAGGACTGTGTAATGCACAATAAATTTTGACTCTGGCCAAGCACAAAAATACACATTTGATGTCAAAATCTTTTAGTTAATAAATGTCATTATAGAAAAAAGAAGTATAAAGGAAATCACCAATAATCCCCACAAGAGCATTCATAATTCCTAAATCTATGAAACCTAACATTATCCCTCACTATGATCTCTCTCCCGACAATCCCGGAGATGAATTTGATAGCCTGGTGGCAATCCCCGCACACCCGGAGATTCTTGTAGATCCTCACGGCGATCCCTTCGGGGACGCAGATGAGGCCGAAGGCCAGCGCAAGCTTCTCGCTGTGCTGATGCACCTCCAATTCTTTCTCCTCGTCCTCGAGCTCGTAGAGGGCGAATCGGGTGTCGGGAGTGTAGCCGGCGGCCGTCATCCTCCGCCGGAGTTCGGCGAGTAAAGCCTGGATCTCCGAGTTTCTCTCATGGCTGGTATCCTTTGCCTGGAAGACATGGACCTGGTTCTTCCAGGTTATCCAGCTGCACCCAGGCTCTTTCTTTATCCCCACATCATTCATTTCCTTCCTCACTTCCATGGATTCTTCCCACCTGAACCAAAAATTTCCAGTGAAGTTAGGGGAGCAACCAAGATTGAAATTCTTAGAAAGTTTATAGAGAATCATGATATATCAGAACTTATACTAACATACATTGTAATGTAACGGTCATATTATTCAAATATTTCGCTATCGGCTGTCTAGAGGCTTCAAATAATGTTTCTGTCAAGCATGAATAGCATAATCCCATGGTTATTTTTCAACCAACATACTAAGCAAGGTGCAAAAAACTTCTTTTTAACCACAACATACTCAGCTTTATGGAGGTAGTATCAATCGGCGGAGCCCCTTATGTATGGGATCGGGATTCTCTCCATTTGGGAGATCAAATGGAGATCCATTTCACGGTGTAAATGCATGTTTACTTGATCAAATGGTGTAGAATTTTTTAATAGAAAGAAAAATATAAAAAGTTGGGATTAGTGAACCCGTCGGATCAGCCAGAAATACATCTGGACCGTGAAATGGATGCGGGTGGATCTTGATCAGAACATAAATTGTGTTCTTGTCCATGAGATCATTCTAATTTTATGTTTTTTGTGCTAAAAAATACATATATTATAGATTAGGGGTGCAAATGAGTACAAATTGAGCTGAGCTTGGTGAAATTCCCAAGCTGGAGAAGCGCGAGAATCTCACCGTGAGCTGATGAACAATAACATAGACTTGATCACAAGTATCTCACCTTCCCGCCGAGGAAAATATATTCGAGAGAAGCACGTGATTGCCGGAGTCATAAGGATCCATTTCAAACAGCTCCACTGCCGCAACTCGTCCCAGTTTCTCCTTCCCGTGGATCCTGCATGCGTTGAGAAGCGCCCCCCACACCGACACCGACGGCTTCATTGGCATCTTCTTGATGATCTCATACGCCTTTTCCTCCATCCCCGCTCTGCCGAGCAAGTCAACAATGCAGGCAAAGTGCTCCATCCTCGGCCTGATGCCATACCTCTCCTCCATCTTCTCAAACAGCTCCATTCCCTCAGTCAGCCAACCCCCTCTCGCACAAGCCGACATAACGCTCAACAGAGTGACATAGTTCGGCCGAACCTCACTTCTGCTCGTCATGTCATCAAACACATTGAGGGCATTGGAAGCGTTCCCCTGCACAGCATACCCGCTGATCATGGCGTTCCACGTGACGAAGTTCCTTTCGGGCATCGACTCAAAGACTTGCTCGGCCTCCTCGATGCTCCCGCACTTGCCGTACATGTCTAGCAAGGCGCTGCCGACAAAAATGTTGCCGTCAAGGCAGGATCGTACGGCCACGGCGTGCAGCGAGCGGCCGAGGTTAACCCCGGAGAGGCCGGAGGAAGTGGTGAGGATGCTCGAGATCATGAAGTCGGTGGGCACGAATCCTTCCTTTCGAGCCGCGAGGTACAACCGGAACGCCTCCTCTTCGTCGGCATTCTGAGCGCACGCGACGATGACGGAGCACCACGAGACGTCGTTCTTGTTCAGCATGGCATCAAAAACCCGCCGCGCTTCTTCCACGGACGCGCATTTTCCATAGAAGTCAATCAGCGCATTGCCGACAGACACATTGGCGACGAAGCCGAATCTTACGATGAAGGAATGCAGCTGCGATCCGAGCCAGAGGCACTCCGCGCCGGCACAGGCGTTCAAGGACGCGCAAAGGGTAACCTCGTTGGGCACCTCCGCCGATGAGCGGAGGCGGATAAATGCCTCCATGGCGGTGTCTAGGCGGCCGTCCAGAACTGCATTGGTCATGACCGCATTCCACGCCACAATATTCCTCTTAGGCATTTCGTCGAACAGAACGCGGGCGTGGGAAATCAGGCCGGTTTTGTGGTACATGTTGATGGCGGCAGAGGAAACAAAGGGGTCGGAGAGGAGGCCGGATTTGAGGGAGAAAGAGTGGAGCTGGAGTCCGGCGATGGGGCAGGGGATGGAAGCAGAAGCCTTGAGGAGGGAGGGAAGGGTGAAGTCATTGGGACGGGCGGAGGAGCGGAGGAGGACGGGGAAGAGGCGGAGGGCGAGGAGAGGGCGGCGGTTCTGGGCGGCGCCGGAGATGAGGGCGGTGAAGGAAACTACGGAGGGGGAGGGGTCGAGGGAGAGGAGGAGGGCGGCCGGAGAGGGGTGGTCGAGTTTGGCGTACATGTTGATGAGGTGGTTGGAGAGAAAGGAAGGGAGGGGAGGAGGATCGACGGACTTGAGGATCTGGGCATGGGCGGCGCGGCCGAGGAGAATGGATCCGGAGGAGACGGCGAGCTCAACGGCGCCGGCGAGGGCCTGCAGGCCGCTGCCGAAGAGGGAAGCCATGGGGTCATAGTGGGTGGCTGATAGAGTAAGGTTAGGGAGGGAATGGGGCGCTACTACAATTCTCCCTCATTTTGTATTTTCTCAATTCAGTAATATTTTAAAATTATTAATGTTATGAGTTTCAAATTAATAATGGAATGAAATCAGTTTTTTTTTCTGAAATGGAGTATTTAATACTCCTGAAAATTGCATTGCATTCAATTTTTTTTTAAAAAAAAAAACTAGAGCAGAGGGCAGAACAGGCACAATAGTTCGTTGGCCGGTTGACAGCATGGGGCACAAACCGGAAGAGCATTTGGGTGAACTCGAAAAAGAAAGGCAACTCTACAAGGCAGCCCATTGTCCACGTGTATAGCCAGTAGAGCAATGGTTCATCAATTGCAACAATCCCTCTCAATAATAAGCCCAGTAGCCTCGAGCTATGTTGCACCGATACTGACACGTGACACGCGATGCGACACGACACGACACGACAGGTGACTCGTCAATTCTTAAAAAATATCATATTTTGACACGCTGGGACATGTATATTAAATATATTTTTGTTAATTATGAAAATCCCAAAATATTTAACAAATAATAAAAAATGAACAATTAACAAATATTCAAATAAACTACGTCATGTTTAAATAATACTTATTAAATATTCAATTACAAAATTTAACACTATGTCAAAAAAAGATAGAACATTAACATATTACCGTTATATATCATCGGTAAAAATAATGAATTTTTAAGCAAACATTTTCTCTCACTTTCAATCTTCCTTTCTCTAGGAAAAATATTCACCTCACTAGTAGATTCACATTCACTACTTGAAATGCTAGAAGAGAGCGAAGACATTTTTTGAGAAGCAAGATTCACTATTCTAGCATTCACCTATTCTTCTAATTTTTTCACCTCTAATAGATCACTATTTGAGACTTTTACACATTTTTCAATTCTTTTTCTATCAATCATTAACAAATGTACTTTCACTCTTGTATATGTACTTATAAAACATTTTTCACAAAAATTGCACTTCTAAGACAAATTTCTTCCCGCCTCAACATGAGTAACTTGCTTAGGACACGTGTCTGATTGAGCGGGACACGCGAGACCCGCGTGAGTCGGCGTGTCGAACTTCCGACACGAGTGTCGGAGAGTCGAACGAGTGTCAGAGAGTCCGATACCGACACGTTGGGCATTTTGAAGTGTCGGTGCTTCATAGGCCTCGAGCATGGATAGGAGGATGAGTCATGGAGCGCCACCAATGCCATCAACTCCGCTCCATCTGGGCCCAATGGGTTGTCTCACGCCCGGCGCCAAACAACACCGTGCCCACATCATCACGAGCCACAGTACCCAAGTCGACGCGGAGGCGGTTAGAGGTGAGAGCGTCGTCAATGTTGACCTTAATCCACAGGGAAGGGGACACCAACCAACTGAAGGAGACAGTCGTGAAGATTGAGTGGTGGAAAAGTGTCCCAGGAGAGGATAAGTTGTGGAGGAAAACTAAGACAGAATGGGAGCAGTCATAATCGAAGCGGTGGCATGCTCCCGACGGTATAGTTTGGCGTTGCGGCCTTGCCAACATTGGTAGACGGCATAGCATAAGATGTGGACAGGGCCAAGCTCGCGGTCAGAGGCATGCACGAGCTGATGCGTCAAAGCGTCCATGAAGCAAAGGTAGGAAGACGGATGCCCCACCGCTTGAGGGCCCGACCAATGCCGAGAAGACAAAAGCAATTCCCGACCAGATGCTCGCGGGATTCACGCACCCCCACAGGCCCAAGGGCACTTTGCCTCGATAGTCAAATGTCATCAGGGAAGACAGGAACGAGTTGGGATTGCGTCCATCGCAAGGCTCCATTAAAAGAAGTGCTCACTCAGATGGAGATGGAGCCTCTTAAGCCATGGGAAGAGGCGTATTTTGAGGTGGCGAGTGACGTCGCTCTGTTTCGGTCATCTGAATCGCCAATTTTCATAAAATGACAAACGTGTCCCTCGGGCGACTTAGGCGGCCCGGGTAGGTTCTCTGGACTCATTTGATCGGATTGACTTGCCTCCATATCTTTGATAGAAATCTTCTTCGGTTTGATTAGAAAATTAGAGGACACCCATCAATACCTAAATTGAATGCCATGTAAATGAGATTGTTACTTAAAATATACTGGAATAATATATAGTGTAAAAAACTAAAAATGATAATAAACAATAATAGCTGACGAGGCTAATAATTTTTTATTTTAAAAAAAAATAAAGAAACCTGAAGCGCTGTTCCCACGTTCTTGTTTCCTGTGATTCTCCTCCCCACGATACCTTCGCTCTCCTTCGCCATAAATATTTATGGAATCACGAAGAGCGCGACGGGAGCTGCCGCCGCGCCGCGCACAAACGCAGCGGCGAGAGTCGGTGTTTCCGGCGGAAGCTGACGGCGGATCGATGGATATCGGCGGGCGCGAAGGGATGTCTTCGGCAATTCGGCCGGAATCAATGAAGGTTTTCCGGGAAGGAATATCTCTCCTGCTCTCGCAGTGGTCGGCGCTGCAGATGGCGGTCCGATTGGAGTGGGGCGGGTGCGATTCCAGACGCAAATGCGACGAGCTCGCCCTAACCCTTCTATCCTGGTTCTCTCAATCCAAAGGTATCCAGATAATCTTGGCTTCTAGCCGCCGTTTCCTGGTTCTCTCAATCCGTTAATATTAAAAGCAATTTTTTGTATCACTATAATGTTTCAGAAACATTTTATAATAATCTTGGCTTTTAGGCGTATTGAAAAATCAATCTGTAAAATAGCCAAACAACCCTTTTGGTAAGTATGAAACGTTTGCTTCATTTTTTTTGTCAAGAAACTTTGGCAAGTGATTGGGTATGACTTTGCACTGTAAATACTTGAATTTCTAAAAAAGACGGAAGAAAAGCCCTACCACCAGAAAATAAATAAGGAACCCAGAACCACCTTAAGCTGGATGAAAAGAAGGACAAGTGAAAGGGCGGAAAAAATGGGCGGCGGGAGAAGATGGCGAAGGAAGCAGCTCTGACGGAGATTCCAGCGGAAACAGATCGTCGGGCTGACAAACAGGTGGCCGGCAAACAAAATTCACGAACACGGCCGGCGGAAGGCGTCTTCGGGCGGCAAGAAAAGAGCGAAATTGACGGGGAGAGGCGGGATGCGGAAGAAAAGGGCAAAATATAAAATATACTTAATTGTTTGCGGATATAATTTTTGATTTGGGGATGCGCTGAGCCTAATTTAAGGAGTAGGGACCAAAATTTCTAAATTCGCACATATTTAAATAAGGAGGAGTCTATTGATAAAAAAAACTGGACGAAAATACCATCCTTATAATACTCTAAAGCGTCAAATAAATGCAAATGTGGGTGTCAACTGTCATATTTAAATTTTTTGAGTACAAAATATCAAATAGGAGCAAATGTGGAGTGTAATGTGGCAATAAATTAGACTATCTTAATTCCCCAATTTCCTCGTTTTTAATTTATATTATACTATACGGTATTTAGGGGTCTTATCATCCTAAGGTTTGTTTGGGGGACTTATTTTAATTTGCATACCGGGCCTTATTACAACTTGCACGGTGAAAATAAGTCTCCAAACGGAGCCTAACTTTCAAATTGCAAAAAAAATCTTCCCTGTTTGTATTTCATTGTATTCCCTTGAAATAAATCTTTAAAAAATTTGTGTATAAATGTTGTGAAATGTAAAAGTTGAGAAGAATAAATTGTAATTAGGCAAACTTCCAGGGGGAGGTCACGAGTAAATAACCTAATATTATAATAAAAATGTGGACAATTAACACTGTATTAGACACACATTGATTTATTTGATATTTTTGGGGCTCCTTTTGTGGCAGAGTATGTTTTTGCTCGGATGACTTTGAATAAAAATATCACCGTCATAAAATGCATGTTTAGCATGACAGCACTTCGGTCGCCAAGGAAAGGAAAGTGGTTTTGAACATTAAAGTGGATGAAGTTTCTAGCTGAGGTGGTCGAGTGTTCACGAATGATGGTTCATAACTTCAATATTAACTATCATCACTCGTCGGGAGCACTCGTCGGCCTTCAGGAGAGTACTCTCCCTCCTGCCCTTTTCTTGGTCTGGGAATAGAATAACATTATGATTAAGGCGAGAGAGGCTATTGGCAGACCAAACCCCCCTCCCCTCTTGGATTTGTCTATAAATAGGACCTCAAGGCACAAGTTAAAAGGACCTTCACCCCCCCCCCCCCCCATGATGGTCGAGCTCTGTGTCCGCCTCCCTTGTGCCGAACTCAGCAATGGCTTTAGGAGGAAAGTTCCTATAAACTTCCTTCGGGACCTCGCTGCAACACGCGGGTCCACGTTTGTCGGCAGTTCATAGTTGTTCTTTTGCTCGCTACCTTCTTCTCGCCAAGTTTCGCGCAAGATGACCATTAAACTAGTAAGCTCTCATCACCCCCTTGATCGAACGCAGGAACCAATTTTCTTGGTTTCAACAACCGCCATACCAAGCGGGGCCTTAATACTTCCAATGCTTTAAGGTTAAAACCAATTGCATGCATTATTAATATAAATAAAAACACTTATTTACTTATGCATTGAGTGAAAATTGTTTGGCTTTAGTAATCATCATAATTTGATATAAAAACACAATTATTTTCAATCAAGATAAGTATATATACACATACATCACCATATTGTGCTAAATTAGCATAACAAATATAAGGTCCCTCATACACTGTATGAGTGAAGCTAGCAGATGAGACGGAGACAACACGCACATGTGGTAGAATTTTATTACAAGACTAGTGGCAGTATTCGGAGATTTCCGTGCGATTGTGATAGTACCTCCGGCCACGAAAGTTTTTTTGGCCGCGACAACACCTCTGGCCACAAACATTTTCAACCGCTACGCTACAGTACCTTTAACAAGAATACAGGGTAAGATTTGCCTACTTTTCACCCTTGTGATGAGGCCCTTTCCTGAGCCCTCGCTGCACGAGGATGCTTTGTACACCAGACTGCGCAATCATGCAAGCATATATACAAGAAATAATAGTGGAAATATCAAAAGATAGACAAAAGAAACATAAACTTAAGTTTTGGTCCAAGAAGAAGAGACTTTAGTTGATGTCGATCTTAAAGCGAGGAATCTTAGAGAAGGATGTCCACCGACACAATGGACATGAAGGGGGATCGACAAGACAAGCGGAGATGCGGCGAGAATCGAGTAGAAGCGAAGACGCGGCGTGATAAACCAAATGGCCGACAGCATAAGTGGGAAATTTTGATGAGCAGCCTAACAATACCTAATGATTGGCTCCGAGATCCGGTGGGTTCGAGATCTGGTGACTTGGTAATCTAGCGAGATTGAGCGCGGAGTCCGGCAGTGAGGAACTCCCGATGTCGTGGATGGATGAAGATCTTCTCCATTGGTTCATTTCATGGTGACGATAGATTCGTATTCATCTAAATGTACGAAATTTTTGATTATACGAAGAATAGAAAATGATAAAATTACTTGACCCGTAGGATGAAAGAAGAATCAATCGGAACCATGAAATGAATAATATTCATTTTGCTCAAACGAAGAGTATCCTAATTCGTTGTTGATTGGGCTTTTTTGATGGGGTGGATTCCTAATGAGAGAAGATCGGGGCAAGGAGAATGGCTGTTGTCGGCTTACGCCTGCGTATCAATCGGGATTTTGAATGGGCGGAGAAGTTTGCGTAGTAGTACAAATAATGATTCGCTTGTTCCTTGTGAGATTCACTATAAATTTTTATTCGAATTCTTCGTCAATTTTTTGAACTCCTTGCAGTTCCAATATACGTGGAGGATCTTGAGAATATACTTGACGAGAACCTCGTTCTTTCGTTCAACGCCGAGATTCTGGATGGCAGCATTGAGGAGGTAATCTCTCTGTTTGTTTTCACTTTGAGGGTATAAATTTGCTTTTGAAAAAGCTATTTTTTATTCTTTTAATAATTAAATGGAGGCGTTTTGAATATAATGCTATCGGAATATCGGATGGCAGTTGTTTATTTTCATTATTATTTACTTTCAGCAATATTAAATGTAATTATTTTGAAAGTGAGCTTAATTGAACCCACATGTATAAAGTAGTGAAATTATTTTATCAAAATGTACAGAAAATTAAATAGTAAAATGACAAATATGAATTCCATGAAGACCTAAGGCCATGGGGCTGCTAAGGCGGTGAATAAGATAATGGTGAAAAATCAATGATGACATTAGAGATGACATTAGAGCTATTCAAAAAGTTATTGTGAAAAAAATGTAAATTCTTTGGAAAATGTCTATTTAAATATTTTCAAGAAAAATATTTTATATTTTTTTAACTTTTTAATAATAAAAATAGGTGATTGTTAACCGCAACCCGTAATTTTGCTAGTCGCACCCCAAAATCTTCCAATTTTTCGCGGTTTTTCAAATACGTTTGTACGTGTAATATCAGGAAAAGTGTTCAACATAAAAGTTGTAGATATCGATATCGACGAGATCTACAACTTTCGTGCTGATCACTTTTTCTAAAAATGCATGTACAAAGCGTACTTTGAAAATATGCTCAGATTTTGCGCTTTTTCGAAATACGCCTTTTACATGCAATTTCAGGAAAAGTGTTCAACACGAAAGTTGTAGATCTCGTCGAGATCTACAACTTTAATGTTGAACACTTTTCCTGAAATTGCAAATACAAGGCGTATTTCGAAAAGGCGCGAAAAATTGGGAGATTTTGGGGTGCGACTAGCCAATTACGGGTTGCGATTAACAATCACCTAAAAATATATTTTATGTTAATCATTTATCGCACAAACAAATAAATATTATATAAATCCTAAATAGCACGTTTCAAAAGGTTAGTTGCAGAAGCAAAGATAGTGAATGAATGAAAAATCATGAATGGGAGAAGAACACATTTGTAGCAGCAAGACCGGCTCCTGAAATAAAAGAGGAAAAATTGAAAGTAGATGAAACGCTCCTGAAATAGCTGTCAAAAGTCAAAACACCTATTTTTTTGAAAAAAATGTGCACAAGCGATAAAAAAAATGTGCACAAGCGATGACACTGAGAATAGAGCTTTTCCCACCCCGCCAACACCCCCAAACAGAATCTTATATTGATAAAAGGAATCTAAAATTCTTGCAAGTCTAATTAGTGTAATGCGTAGAAATTACATTTTTATTATTTTCATGTTAAACAGAGCCTCTGGCTTCATTTGGCGGGGTGGATATGCGCCAGACGCGCGTACCTCACCGCTCCGTCGCCTCCGCGCATTCCTGGAATGCACGCGGTGGGGTGGTGGGGCAGTGGGGCTCCGCCCCGCCGTGAGATTTACGCGGAAATCCACCACCGCAGGAACCGCGATGGCGGTCGGGCGGTGCGGTGGTTTTCACGGAAGCCCCACCGCCCCGCCAAACTAAGCCTTAGTCTCACATTGTCGATGGAAGGGGTGGTATGCATAAATTTAAAATAGGAGTGAAAATCATCATTTAAGCTAATTTTTTAGGGCAAGAAGACTAAAAACACCACCTTAATATTCCTACCATCCAATTTATATAAATCAAAGCTTTTCAATTTAACCTATAGACTTCTAAAGATCTAGATTAATCATTTATAGTCCATGCAATATAAAATTTACAAAAAAATACAAAACAATTTAAAAAAACATTCAAATTTTTGTTACCTGACTAAAATTCAATGCAGATGGCCGAACAGTTGCTGTTAATGCACGAAGATTATCTGAATAACAATTGTGATTTCATTGAGAAGCTGCGCAGCACGGTTCCTGAAGAGAAGCTGTGACGCCAAGTCCCTTTTTTATCACTTTTTGGCTCCGTTCGGGGGACTTATTTTCACAGGTCAAGCGGTTACGACCGCATGAATCAGACCATAAATGGAGCCTTTATTTGTCATATTCTCAATACTTATATATGTTTATATGGACAAAATGCTCTCTTGCTGCTTTTCCTGCAGCTGTGGCTCTGCTTTTCCAGCAGCTGTTTTTTCATAGGTCAACATGGCTCTGCTTTCTTGCTGCTTTTCCTGCAGCTGTTTTTTGAAGGCTCTAATCTCCACACTAATTTCCCTACAACCACAACCATATCAAAAAGAGATGGCTCTGTTTGGCACGACGGTAGTGGTAGTGAACGTGGTGATTACGAACTGTACGAGCTCACCTAAAGAACTTAATTCATTTCTAGTTCTTTTCTTGGTGGTGGTCATAATCGTTGTTATGCCAAAACTATATTCTATGATGGTACCGTTTTTGTCTAAACTCACCGGAGCAAAAACACCCCGCCAAACGGAGCCTTACTCTTCTCAACGTGAATTTTTTGAATCTGGGTCGAGGACTCGTTAAGAATGACATGATACCTTGATCATCCCAAATTGATAAATTCCATATCCTCGGCATCTACTGTTCAAGTCGAAATTCACGAAAAACCAAAACTCTTTACATATGTATAAGACAACTAATGAGATTATTAATCCTTTGTGAGACACTTACAAAATTTTATCTTTGCAAAATATAAAACGAACATGAACAATATTCCTTTTTTTATTTCAATTTACATTAAGGCTCTGTTTGGTGCGGTGTTTACATAGAATGTATGTTTGGCATGACAACGGTTACGACCACCGCTAAGAAAACAAAGCTAGTTTTGAGCATAAGAGTGAATGAAGTTTCTTAAGTGAGGTCGAGCGTTTACGAACAATGGTTCGTAACCACCGTTGTTCATGATCACCCACCGCCGTGCCAAATGGAACCTAATGATAAAGAAGAAACCTATGAGAATTGATTTTATTTGCAGGAAATTGTATGATCACAAACCAACCAACTATACAGAGTCAAATTTTAATTCTAAAATTAAAATATATATATATATATATGTAAAGAAAAAACTCGAAAAAATCACTCATTTCTTACCTGCTGCTAGTCCGAGTCGCCGACTTAGGCGGTAGCCGGAATTCCAAAGATGCCCCTTCCTAAACAGACTCCAACACGTTCGGATCCAATCATCCGATAATGAATCATCTGAAAGATCAAATAGGGGCACAAATTATTTATTTATCATCAAATAGAGATAAATATTATACACATGAATTCCATGAAAGCTGCGTTTGGTGCGCGACTTATTTGCTCCGGTGAGTCTGGACAAAAATGTCATTGTCATACCAAAATCTTATGGCTCAAACTAGTTTCTTTTTTGTAACATTTGTGATACCAAACATACATTATATGACAATGACGTTTTTGCCCAACCTCACCAGAGCAAATAAGCTGCGATAAGCCGGGCCAAACGCAGTTGACGACACGTCTAACACTAACCTGATGGATGCAGATTTCCTTGATAGAAGGAGAATAGTAAGGAGAATGGAGAATAACTCATTTCATTTCTTGCTCCATCATCTGTTGTGAACGGTTCCTTTATATAACTCTTATACTGATTATATTTACCAGTATACCCTTACACTAATTACATTTACCAAAATACCCTTACTGCATGATCCCAAAACATGCTGGACTCCTATGGCAGAATCAGAGCTCTAAGAAGATAAAAGAGTAGCCTTTGAAGAATTGTCTTCATCTTCAGGGCTCCGACTCGCCTCTTCGTCCTTCTTCTGTGCCAATCATGGCCGGGAGGAAGCCGACTCTACAACCTCCTCCTAGGAATCAATAGTACCAGAAAAGTTGATATTTTTCATCGCTTTGCTCGGCCTCCCCCTGGTTTCAGATCAATGTAGATGCTGCCTCCATGTTCAAGTTGGTTGTGGGCTCCATAGCAGTGGTTTTAGGCTTCGTTTGGAGGACTTATTTTCACCGGTCAAATGGTTACGACCGCATGAACCGGACCTTAATTAAGGTCTCGTTCATGCGGTCGTAACCGCTTACCGGTGAAAATAAGTCCACCCAAACAGAGCCTTAGGGCATAATGTGAACCTGTTATGGGCATAGGTAGTCACCCCATGTGTTGTTTTATTAATACCGTATCGCGTCTCTTTATACGTAGTTATCGTTTCGGGATTCGCACTCAGTTATCTTTTAGATATTAAATGTTGAGTCATTCAGATATTCTTATTAGTTAATGAGACAGTTGTTGTCATTATAATCATGTAAGCCTACTTAATATTAAGTTGTGTGTTGATTAAGCATCCAAAAATTTAGTCCATCCCTCATATCTTTAATTGTATGAGATTGTAGTGAGGTCCAAATGATAATCTTTAAAATAACAACAAACTTATGCAAAAAAAGAGGATTAATGAACAACATTACTTAACAACAACACTCAAGCCTTTATCCCACTATAGTGGGGTCGGCTATATGGAACCTTTGTTGCCATTGTGCCCTATCTTTACTCATAATCTCACTAATGCTTAAGTACATAATGTCTTCCCATATAGTTTCATTCCAAGTCTTTTTTGGTCTACCCCACCCCCGTTTAACATGCCTAGTTGCTAAACTCTCACAATGCCTAACAAGTGCCTCCAATGGTCCTCATTGTACGTGTTCAAACCATCTTAGTCGAGCTTCTCGCAACTTCTCTGCAATTGGTGATTGTTACGCACGTGCGCGTAACTGTTTTTATCTTGTCTTTTTTTTATGTTTATTGTCGTGACCCCCCCCCCCTCCTCACTATATAAGGAGGTGGTATGAGAGAATGCATCTTATTTTTGATGTTATTAGGGTTTGGGTTCTCCTCTTGGAGGAACCATCCTCCAAAAGAAGGCACGAGTATTTCTCGTGAATGTATCTTTGTTTTGATTAATACAAGTGTTTCTCTTCTAATCCTATCATTGGTCTGATCATGTCGTTTCCGCCTGCATCTTGCCGCCGGATTTCGTCCAAATCGCTCAATCTGCGTTGTGCCCTAGCCAATCGATTCATAGCCGTCCGCGAACGCCGTCGCCAACACTGATCATCGATCCCGTCCCCGACCGCTCCGCACTCGCCGACTGCTCCCCGATCCCATCCCTGACGGCTCGCGTTCCCGTCGGATCCAGCCCTCGCCGCTGTGCCTTTTTCTGGAGACTGCTTCGCCAGTCCGGCCCCGATCCACCTGCTCTGCCTGCTCCAGGCCCCGATCCACCTACTCCAGGCCCTGATCCGCCTGCTCCGCAGTTCCTCCACCTACTCCAACCCGATCCGCACCGCTCCGTCGTTTCCCAGCCGGCTCTGACTGCTCCAGGCCGCTCCGTCCGATGCCTTCTCCGCAGCGCTATCTCGCAGCCTTCGGCAGTGCGGACCCCTTCTCGCCAGCTTGCTTCCCTCTCAGTGACGCCTCCCCGTAGCACTCAGCTTCATTAGCCGCAATCTGATCCCTTCTCAGTAGCACGGATCGATTCGTATGCCAAAGAGTTGGATGGAATCCCGCGTAGACACCATCGAACACACCCTCACCAGTATCAACTCGCACCTCGACGCCCCGGACGAAAAGCTCACATCACTTATGACCATGCTTCACAACCTGCAACTGGGCCAGACCCCGGGGCATACTACTGCTTCCGCCTTGGAATCCCCCAGCACAGTGGCCCCCGCAGCTCCCGCCTTGTCGGTCCTTCCTCCACAGCTCCGGCGTCCTGGCATCCCCACATTCAACGGGACTGACCCACTTGGGTAGATTGTCCGCGCCGAATAGTTTTTTGATATTCAACAAACTCCTCCGGAATAGCAGGTTTTCACAGCAATCGTCGGCATGGAAGGGTCCGCCCTCTATTGGGTTCGTTGGCTCTGTCAATGCTCCCCCGTCCTCACCTGGACGGCTCTCACGGAGGCCCTCATTCAGCGGTACGACCACCGCTACTCTGGGTCCATGATCAAGCACCTCTGCGGAGTCCGTCAGACCGGCTCCATTGACTCGTACGTTGACATGTTTATTGAGCTGGTCACCCATGTCCAAGGACTTCTCCCCGATCATTACCTGGCCTACTACATGCATGCCTTGCAACCCCATATCCGAGCCCGCCTCTGCACCCTTCAACTAGTCACTGTGAACCAAGCCACGGGCCTCTCCCCACTGGTGGAGGCCGAATTCCTCACGCTGTCTGAGGACCCTCCTTCCTCACTGCCTCCCTCCAAACCTCCCTACCAGCCATACTTTCCTCCCCCGACGAAACAACCGCCACTGTCATGCTACCTTGTCCACCCAATATGGGCCCACGCAACACCAGTCCTGTCCCCACTAACTGCATTTCCACCCAAGAGTACAATGACCTACGGAGCAAGGGTCTGTGCTTTCGTTGTCGACAACCCTACTCGCCTACTCATGATTGTCCTCTGAAGGAGCTACGGTGCCTCATCGGGGAGGACGTGCACTAGCTCACCGCTGCTGACTTGGACACGCTGACGATCATCGATGTACCTTCGGACGACGTTCCAGGCACCTCTACATTTGGGCCCCGCAGGCATATCACTACTAGTGGAGGGCGGCGCTCCGACCTTGAGGACAAGGTCGTTTTTTTGGCGGGGTGTATTGTTACGCACGTGCGCGTAACTGTTTTTATCTTGTCTTTTTTTTAATGTTTATTGTTGTGAGCCCCCCCCCCCCCCCCTCATATAAGAAGGTGATATGGGAGAGTTCATCTTATCGTTGATGTTATTAGGGTTTGAGTTCTGCTCTTGGAGAAAGGCTTCTTGGAGGAACCAGCCTCCAAAAGAAGGCACGAGTATTCCTCGTGAATGTATCCTTGTTTCGATTAATACAAGTGTTTCTCTTCTAATCCTATCAGTGACACTCATGTCTAATCCCTGAATCATTCATTCCTAATTTTATCTAGTCCAGCGTGTCCACACATCCACCTAAGCATTCTCATATATGCAACTTCCATTTTTTGCTCATGTACACAACTTATTGTCCAACACTCAGAACCATAGAGCACCGCTGGTCTAATTGCACTATGGTAAAACTTGCCTTTAAGTTTTAATGATACTTTACAATCACATAAGATCCCTGACATTTTTCTCCACTTCAACCAACTTGCTTAAATTCTATGCATCACATCTTTATCAACACGTCCATCTTTTTGAACTATCGATCCAAGGTATTTAAAGCACTCAATGCGGGAAATATCTTGATCACCCAACTTAATAACGAAGTCATTTGTCCTTCTTACACTTCTAAATTTAAGCTACATATACTCCGTCTTTGTCCCGCTCAACCTAAAACCATTCTTTTCTAAACTGTCTCGTCAAGATTCAAGTTTCACGTTTACACCCTCGCGCGCCTCATCTATCAAAACGATATCATCCGCAAACAATAAACACCAAGGTATTGTTTGTTGGATATATCTAGTGAGCTCATCTAAGATAAGAGTAAAGAAATGGACAGTATTACTTGTTTAGGGAAAAAAATCACAAACCATACCTGTCAAAAATCAATGCGCCGGAATATGAATGACCGCATGATCACCAGAATTCATTACAGGAGCAACAGCCATCCTGGAATCGGTGAAATCGAGTTCTATCTCTCAGAATAATCTCCCTTCCAAGAACCCTTGAAGCCAGCCTCATAAAAGAATGGCAGTCCCCACAAATCCTCAGATTCTTCGTTATGCGAACACAGGAACCCTCCTTCGAAGCAATAAGCCCGAAGGACAACGCCAACTTTTCGCTGTGCCGGAGAACAGCTGCCTTCGTCTCATCCTCCTCCAAATTGGTCAAGACGCTTTCTGTATCTGGAGAATACCCCTCAACCTCCAGTGCCTTAACCAACTCATCCAACTTCTTGTAGATCTCGCCGGATCTTGAATGAAACTCATCTCCCGCAAGAAACTCATGCACTTCCCCATCCACTTCGATCCAACTGCACCCTTTCTCCTTCGAAATCGCTTTGCATTTCATCATACTCCTCACGTCTCCCACGCTTTCCCACATTTTCGCCTTTGCGTAGATGTTTGACAAAAGAACATAAGCGCCATCATGTCTCGGATCGATCTGCAGAAGTCGCTTAGCCGCAAGTTCGCCCAACTCAACATTTCCGTGGCTCTGGCATGCCCATAAGAGTGACCCCCACTGCACCACATTCGGTGCAAAAGGCATAGATTCTATGAGCTCGAGTGCCTCTTGTAGTCGCTTAGCTCGACCAAGAAGATCCACCATGCAGCCGTAATGCTCGTGTTTCGGCTCGAGATTATACTCGTGCATCATCAAATTGAACACGAGTCGTCCCTCTTCGACCATGCCAGAATGACTGCAAGCATAGAGCAGACCCACAAAAGTCACGCCATTGGGATCTACTCCCGCCGCTTTCATCTCATCGAATAAATCGAGCGCAGATCTCCCCTCCCCGTGCATTGCTAGTGCATGGATCATGGTTGTCCAGGTAATTGCGTTCCCTCGAGGAAGAGTTTCGAAGATTGTTCGAGCCATGGCCAAGCTTCCACACTTTGAGTACATGTCGATGAGAGCATTGTCCACCGATATATTACCACGAAAGCCATTCTTGTCCACAAAGATGTGAATCCACTTTGCGAGATCGATGGCACCAAGATGAGCGCAGGCGGAAATGACGCTGAGCATTGTGATCCGGTCCGGAGTTATTCCAGTCGCCAGCATCTCGTTGAACAGTTTAAGCGCCTCGCCAGGCCGCTCGCTCTCAGCATATCCTGAAATCATGGCGCTCCAACATATGAGATCCTTCTCCCGCATCCGATCAAAAATGGAACGCGCAATTTCAATCTCTCCCGACTTCGAATAACCAAAGATCATGGATGTTGAAGCCACCAGGCTAGTAGGTGACATACCACTGTATAACTTCTGTGCAGTCCTCATCGAGCCACCATTACAGTACATTGTGATGAGAGCACATTGAATGTTTTCGTCAACCAAAATGTTAGATCCGACAATGTATGAATGAAGTTCCTCGCCGGAGGCCAGGTTCCCAGTGCGTGCGCATGCTGCGATGATGGTGGGTAGGATCAAATTATCAGGGACGACACCTGAGCTTCTCATTTCTTCAAACAGCATAAGTGTTTCGTTGTATTGGCCAGCCTGGTAATAACTGTATGGTGGGGGTTAGAAGAAGGGCAATAAATCCTAAAGAAATATTTCTGACTTAAAAATAAGCTAAAAGGAAATATTTATGATTAAAATATTAAATCTTCATTCCCTCCTCTATATTTGAGTGTAGCATTTCTAAAGTCCTAGTTGGGAGAGCAGTGTTAAAGTTGGGGCAATTGTGAACACAGTAGTGAAAAACACAGGCATTATTTGGGTAGGTGTGATCACGGATACTATTTTATCAAAAATGACAATTTAAGTCAGAAGAACACCACAACATAGAGGTGTGGTGAAGCTTTAGAGATCGTGAATGCCCAAACTTCAAAATGCAGGTAAATTGTCATCACGGCGTGCTCAAACATCACAACTGTCTCAAGCCATTAAGTGGAGCCTATGTTATATTGGCTCCACTTTTCAAATACTTCTCTCTTCATCTTCACCAACCCTGATTTACATCAACATACGTGCATCATTTGTAATAATCTACTCTGAACATGAATGAAACTTATAGAAAATATTGAGAGCTGTTGAATGATATATGTAAAGGCTCATTTAGCCTCTTAATTAGGATGTTTAGTCTCACATCTTGTATTAGGGATTTCTCTCTCTCTCTCTTTCCTGTATATTTGTACTCACACCTGTAATTTTAGGTTCAAGAAATATATACAAGTTTTACTCAACGTTTCTACATGGTATCAAAGCGATACGGTCCTACCTCTTGCTTCGGGCGGATAGTTTGCTTTTTTTTTAACCGCCCGTGTCTGCGGTTTAACCGCTGGCTATCCGCGCCTCTCCCGCAGCCTCCTACCCGCCAGCTTCTAGCGGCTTCTTCCTTCAACCCGCCAGCTTCGTGCGGCTTCTACCCGCCCTGCTTTCCGCTCATCTCCTGCGGTCTTCCTTCTTCTACCCGCTCTCTTTTCTCTCCTTTCGTGGAACCACTCCCCTCCGTCTCTCACCTGGCCTTTTATAGCCGTCTTCTGCTCCTGCCAGGTGGGCCCCTCCTTCCTCTTCTCGTGCGGCCTCCTATCCGCGCAACTTCATCTTTCTTTGTTGCACGGGTCTCTGCGGTTACCAGCGGGACGAGCCTTCTCACGCGGTCTTCTCACCTCTAGTCACGACACCTTCTTCTCTCCTTGCCGCGGCCTCTTCGACGCGGTCTCTTCTTGCCCGCGGACATCCATCCTTAGCCGCGGCTTTCCTCCCGTGAACCACCCCCCACCCCCACCCTTCTTGCGCGGTCTTCCATCCTTAGCCGCGTCTCTCCTCTGCTGTACTCGCGGCCAGTCTTGCCGATCTCTCTTTTCTTCTTCTCGCGGCGACCTTCTTGTCGCTGACTTCTCTGCTGCGGATTCCTTGCCGTTGCGATCTCCTTTATCCTAAACCGCGGCCGTCTCTGGCGCCCGGCCTCCTTCCCTAGTCGCCAAGTGAGATCTTTCCGACGATTGTTCTCCTAGCCGCTGCTTCCTGGCTTTAACCGCACGATCTTCTTCTCTTGTGGCTACGGTCTTCTCTTCTCCAAGCCGCAACGGTCTCTTTCTGCGCTCGTGCAGTTTGCTTATCGCGCGGACTTTTCTTGCCGATATTTCTCTCGTCCCTGACTCCCTGTCCTCCCGCCCCAGCTCTGTGCCTAGCTGCCTTTGACTAGCCGCCTCTGTTAGTCGCGGGTTGGGCTTAGCCGCGACCTGCTCCGTCGTCCGGTGCTCGCAGCTGCCCTTTGATCTGTCACTGTTGCTCGCTCCTCGGTTTGCCGAGGCTGTTCAACTGGTCGCCCAGGCTAGCCCTTGTCATGGCCATCCATGCTCCACATAGTGTTCATGCCGACATTGCCGATTTGCGCACTCAACTACAGCGACTCCAAGAGTTAACGTGTGGTTCATCTAGATCTATTGTGTATATTTCTGATGGGGGTATTTCCTGCCTTGCCCACGGTTCCTCCTGGATTATGGACTCTGGGTCCACACATGATATTACCTTAACAAAACCATCACGGTACTTGAATTCTATGCATCCTAAGTTCATTACTGTCGTCAATGGGGACACTACTACAGTCGCTGGATCCGATGACGTAACTCTTACCTCGGCTCTCACTCTTCACTCGGTTCTTCATGTTCCTGGTTCGCCCTTCAATCTCTTATCAATTAGCCGTCTTATACAAGATCTTGATTGTTATGTAACTTTCCCCTCCACCTCTTGTGTTGTGCAGGATCGCAAGACGCAGTCTAACATTGAAAAAGGGCATCTGTCGAATGATTTCTACATCCTTGACCCTTCTCCTCCGACGGTTTTGTCCTTTGTTAGCTCTTCTGAGTGTCATCGCCGTCTTGAACACCCTCCTCTAAACATACTCCGCAAAGTTCCTCCCGATGTCTCCATCCTAGAATTCACTTGTGAGTCATGTATCTATGGAAAACATCATCGGTCTACATTCTCGCCTCATCCCACTCGGAGTGCTGCTCCCTTTGACCTTGTTCACTCTGATATCTGTGGACCATACAAAATCACCAGTATTTTTAGTTATCGTTACTTTGCTACCTTTGTAGATGATTACTCTGGAGTGACATGGTTGTATCTCTTTCGTGATCGCTTTAAAATGCCGGGTGTTTTTCGTGTCTTTATCACTGAAACTCGTAATCAGTTCTCCACTACAATGAAAACTTTTTGTTCTGACAATACCCGTGAATACACTAGTCATGCGTTTATCAACCTATGTGCTGAGTTTGGAATCATCCATCAAACCTCATGTGTCCATACCCCCCAACAAAATGACGTTGTTGAACCCAAGAATTGTCACCTCCTTGAGGTTACCCGCTCTCTTATGTTTCAAATGAATGTTCCCAAACAATACTGGAATTTTAGTCTTTACTGCATATTCTCTTATTAACCGCATGTCTTCCTTTGTTATCAACTTTGCGGTTCCCTTCAACCTTCTCTTTCCATCCACACCTCCCTTTTTAGTCACATCTCACGTGTTTGGTTGTATGTGCTATGTTCGTAATCTTGGTCCGTCCACAGACAAGCTCGCTGCTCGTGCCACGAAATAAATGTTTGCTGGTTACTCTCGTGCTCTGAAGAGTTATGTCCACTTCTCTCCTAAAGATCGCAAGAATGTTACTTCTGCTAATGTCATCTTTCTTGAAGACCGGCCATATCATCCTCAACCAACTGATTCTCTCCCCCCAATGTCTCCATCCGAGAATTCACTTGTAAGTTTTGTATCTATGAAAAACATCATCGGTCTACGTTCTCGCCTCATCCCACTCGGAGTGCTGCTCCCTTTGAGCTTGTTCACTCTGATATCTAGGGACCATATAAAATCACCAGTATTTTTAGTTACCGTTATTTTGTTACCTTTGTAGATGATTACTCTCGAGTGACATGGTTGTATCTCCTTCGTGATTGCACTGAACTGTCGGGTGTTTTCCGTGCCTTTATCACTGAAACACGCAATCAGTTCTCCACTACAATAAAAACTTAGTTCTGACAATGCCCGTGAATACACTAATCATGCCTTTACCAACCAATGTGCTGAGTTTGGAATCATCCACCAAACCTCATGTGTCTATACCCCCAATAAAATGGCGTGGTTGAACCCAAGAATTGTCACCTGCTTGAGGTTACCCGCTCTCTTATTTTTCAAATGAATGTTCCCAAGAAATACTGGAATTTCACGGTCTCTACTACATGTTCTCTTATTAACCGCATGACTTCCTTTATTTTTCAACTTTGCAGTTTCCTTCAACCTTCTCTTTCCATCCACACCTTCATTTTCAGTCACCCCTTGCGTGTTTGGCTGTGCGTGCTATGTAATCTTGGCCCGTCCACAGACAAGCTCGCTCCTCGTGCCATAAAATATATGTTTATCGGTTACTCTCGTACTCATAAGGGTTATGTCTACTTCTCTCCTAAAGATCGCAAGGTTGTTACTTCTGCTGATGTCACCTTTCTCGAATACCAGCCAGATCATCCTCAACCAACTGCTTATCTCCCCCAACCACTCCTTTCGCGGCCTGATGTCCTTGTCGCTCCCACCCTTCCGCCTCTCCTTCCTACACCACTCTCACTAAACCCACCTCCTCTTCTCACGCCGCTTCCACACAAACCACCTATTACTCGTGTGTATACTCGTCATCCTCCTTCATCCACTACCCTACGGGAGATGCCCTCCTCTGATGATATTTTGCAGTCTGTGGATTCGGCAACTACTTATACTGCTCACCCAATGGCGAATTATGTCTCCTACCGTCTCCCTCCAGAACTTCGTCAGTTTGCTCTTTCTTTATCCTCTACTACCACTCCTACTTCTGTGCAGGAAGCTCTCCAACATTCAGGATGGCGAGCGGCTATGGACGAGGAAATGTCTGCCCTTTGGGCAAACTACACTTGGGATCTTGTCCCTCGTCCTTCTGGGCAGACTTGCGTGGGTTATAAGTGAGTGTTTGCCCTCAAACAAGGACCAGATGGGGCGGTTCAACGTTTGAAAGCTCGTCTGATAGCTCGTGGTTTTACTCAACAAGATCTAGATTATGATGAGAGATTTTCTCCAGTTGCCAAACTGAATATTGTTCGTGTGTTGATCTCACTCGTTGTTCATCGACACTGGCAGTTGCATCAACTAGATGTCAAAAATGTTTTTCTTAATGATGATTTACAGAAAACCGTCTATATACAACAACCTCCCGGGTTTGAGACCAATGGGGAGTCCCTTGTCTATTCTCTGAAGAAGTCACTTTAGGGTTTCAAACAGTCGCCTCGGGCATGGTTTGACAAATTTAGTCAGACTGTTAGTGTTGTTGGGTTCACTCGGAGTTTAGCCGACTTCCCATTATTCACTCGGCATCGCCCAACAGGCACAATGATTCTCTTGGTATATGTTGATGATATTCTGATTACGGGAGACGATCTTACAGAAATACATATTATTGGAAACGAGATTCGGCTCCACCTATAGTTCGGACCTAGGGTGCAGCTCACATCTACTTCTCCCGAGCCGTCCCCTGGTGAGAGACTTGAATTTGGAAAATGACTCTTGGCTCTAGCGTGGAGGTCTCACCTCACACCTAGAAGACCTTTGAGATCTCCCCCTCACTAGTCAATGCCGAGCTAGGTGCCTTGAAGGATGAAGTAAGAAGATGAGGATTGGAGAAAAACTGATCCCTCTCCAAGGCACCCCTGGATGAAGTAAGAAGATGAGGATTGAAGAAAAACTGATCCCTCTCCAATACCGAGCCGTGTGTATATGCCTTGCTTGGGGACCCCACTCCGCGAATACGGGGTTGTACACACATGATCAAACAACATCTGACGATTGTGTTTCAAACAAAGGACTTGGGAAGCCTTCGTTACTTTCTTGGTCTCGTGGTGACTCGGCGACCTGATGGACTGGTGTTATCTCAAAGGAAGTACTGTTTTGACTTACTTTGCGATGCGGGCTACTCTAGATGCAAGTCTGCCGACACTCCCATGAATATTAATCATAAGTTCTGCGCTCATGCCTCAGACTCTGATCTTATCCTTCCAAACTCAGAGTATTATCGTCGTCTTGTGGGAAAACTGATATATCTCACTGTTACAAGACCTGATATATCATTTGCTGTTGGGATTGTCAGTCGGTTCATGCATGAGCCACGTAACTCTCATATCCAGGCAGTTGAGCACATTTTTCGATACTTGAAGTCTGCTCGTGGACTGGGACCTGTATACAAGCCATCTTCGTCTCATTTATCTCTGAGTGCATATTGTGACGCTGATTATGTTGGTTCATTGGATGATCGACATTCCACCAGTGGATACTGCACTTATTTTGGAGAACATCTCATTACTTGGCGTAGCAAAAACAGTCTGTTGTTGCTCATTCATCCGCTGAGGCCGAGTATTGTTCAATGGCAGCTGTTGTGTCTGAGCTCACTTGCCTTGAGGGTCTCCTTGATGATTTAGGAGTCAAGCTTTCCGCACCGACCACTCTATATTGCAACGGTCAGGCTGTCATACACACTGCCAAAAATCCTGATTTCCATGAACGGACGACGTACATTGAGGTTGATTGTCATTTCATTCGAGAAAAGGTTAAATTAAATAAGGTAGAGTTAATGCATGTTCCAGCTACCGAGCAAGTTGTTGACATCCTCATCAAGGCCTTACCACGACCTTTGTACTATCAGTTTTTGTCCAAGCTCGGTGCCTACGATTTGTACGCACCAGCTTGTGGGGGAGTGTTGAATGATTTATGTAAAGGCACATTAGTAAAGGCTCATTCAGCCTCTTAACTAGGATGTTTAGTCTCACATCTTGTATAAGTGATTTCTCTCTCTCTCTCCCTATATATTTGTACTCACACTTGTAATTTTAGGTTCAAGAAGTATCTACAAGGTTTATTCAACGTTTCTACAAGAGCTAAAATCAAAGAGAACTAATCTAGCAAATAATATTGGAGTTTGAGTTAAAGTTCTTATCACTTTTAAGCATTGCTATTTTTGAACAAAGACAAACGGATAAAACTATTTTTTACAATTCTTACTGTACTGAGAACATAGTTCTTTCAAATAGTGCAAATGTGTTTATGATCACAGTTTCAAATAATTGGGCATATTATATAAATAGGGATATAATTTGTGTATATTGGCATATAACAAATAAATACATATTACATTAGGTTTGTATTGGTTATAGAAAGTAATAACCACTACAATATAGGCTTCATTTGGTTTGGCGGTGGCGGATCGATACGGCGGGTGGAAACGGAGTGTTCGAATTGGAAGGGGGAGGTGGCTTCTCCAAACAAAGCTTTTTGGGGCGTTTCTCAAGGCGGGTGGGTGGAAACTGAGCAAACGCCGCCGGAGGTTCATTTGTTTATCCGCCTTCCGGCGGCGTTTGCCCCAAACGGAGCGGCAAAATGCCGAACCAAATAGAGCCATAGTATCATATTAATTAGTACTGTTGGTAGTTTAGCACTCTCCCGGTTCGGAGAATCGAACCGCTTTAGCTCAAGAGTAATTCAAGCATGCAAACAGTTAAAAGAGAACCAACAACTGAGATAACAAGACTTATTACGTGGAAAAAACTGAAAAGGGAAAAACCGTGGTGTCGGTTTGGTACCGACCATTTTCACTAGTTTGTTTGGGGTTATAAGTATAAGAGTATTCGGGAGGGTGACAGATCACCGCTCCGATTATAAGTACTTAAAGACAAACAATGCAAAAGTTCTCCCCGCGCTTGTATGAGCGGCTTCTGGAGGAGACACTTGAGCAGACACTTGAATAGTCACTTGAGTAAGAGAGTAAGAGAACTCCATGTATTCGCCGGAAAACTTCAGAGTTCCAAGTCTTCACCAGAAAACCTTCAGAGATCTTTTCTCTCTTCTTTGTTACTTGTGTTCAAATGAAGGCCTAGGGAACTTTTTATAATTTTTTTGGGGGCACCTTGGTAATTGCGTCGTTTTGGAGTTTGAGCCGACAAATGATATTACGTAATTCTAGCCACGTAAATCACCAATTTTTTGTAAAATTCATTAATGCCCCTGGGGCGGTCCGGGCAATCCGGGAGGCCTGGGTAGGATCACCAGAGGAGGCGGCGGCGGATGGCGGCGCGATGGTGGTGCGGTGGAGACGATGTGCAAGAGGGGAGCATGTTGCGTGCGTCGTGAGAGCGCTGGCCAGGCACTGGCCGAGCGCGAGCTGGCCGAGCGCTGGCCGAGCGCACGGAAAGGCCGTGCGCGCGCGCTGGCCGTGCATGTGGGCCGGTCGTGTGTGTAGGCCAGCTGTGCGTGTGCGTCATGCGAGCATGTATACGCCTTGCTCGGTTGTCTTGTCTCGCTTTGGCGACTTGGTCAAAGTCCAAACCGGCTCAACCCGAATCATTTACGGGGAACCCCTTCAAGTACAATTATATAAAAACAAATAAAGAAATTAATTGGTGCCCTATCAATGGAGGAAATATTGGTTCCGGTCCGGGATCCACACGATGCTGACACGTGGCGGAGAAAAAAATGAAAGACTTAACTGCACGAGAAATCGCGTGGAAATCATGTGTGATCTCCACGGACATCAAGAGTGATCTCCACGGATATCACGCACGATCTCCACGGATATCACGCACGATCTCCACAGATATCAAGAGTTTCGTCTGTAGTTAAGCCTCTCGCATTATCTTCTTTTTGTATGTATCACCATTGCGGCAATCCCAGATGCAAATTTGAAAACGGAGTCCAGAACCAAAAATTTTGCCTACAAATGAACCAACACGTAGATGAGGAAGCTTATTAAACCGACCTATGTAGAGCAAAAAAAATCAAACATTTTATCACAGAACAACAACCTTACCCGTCAAGCATAACGTTCCAAGCGATTAAATCCCTGTGGAGCATTCTATCAAACACCCGGCGGGCATCTCCAACAGATCCTCCAGCAGCATAAGCTCCAGCGAGTGCAGTCTGAACGACCGGGTCCGACTCAAACCCTAACTTTGCGACGACCCCATGAGCCTCCCTCCGGACAGCGACACCATCCCGGCCGGAAACCTTAGCAGCGGCGGAAATCACCGTTGGGAAAATGAAGCGGCCGATCGTAACATCGGATCGGCGTATGCCGGCGTAGGCTAGGAGAGCGCGATGGCAACCGTCGGCGGCGCGGGAGAAGATGCGGAGGGCGCGGTGGCATAGGCGAGGGTCGAGGGGAGTTGAGTGGAGGAAGACGGCGAGAGTGTAGTCGAGGGAGGAAGCGGAAGGAAATGGGAATGAGATGAGTTTGGAGATGAGTGAGGGGAAGGAGTGGTGATGGCCGGAGCGGAGGATGTGGGCGTGTAGCTGCTTGAACTGATAGTTGTTGTTGTTGTTATTGTTGTTGCTGGATGAAGCGGCGGAGGATAGGGGTTGGTGATGGTGGGGCTGGTCGGCGTTCGCCGGCGGTGACAGGAAGGCGCAGGTGAGAGCCGGTGGGGTTAATGTTACCATTTTGGGTTTAATAAGAACTTTGAGGAAATTATCAAAGTGGAGTTAATAAGAGGTGTAGTAGAAGAGAAGAAAATTTTGAGTACAGGTTTGTATAGTATGGTGTGCGCATAGCTTTTTTATCATACACAAAATTTTGGGTCCTGTTGTGCACAGTATGATGTGCGTATAAAATTTTTGTGCGAGGCTCACTAAATGGTGGAATTCCATTGGGCCATTTTGGGTTCGGGACCTGGACTCGAGAAAAATTGATAGAAGAGAGAATTAGTAACCGTTGATTGTTATGTCGTAGGCGGCGACAACATGGATTTGGTCTGGTTGGATCCTTGTGTTTTCCCAGCGTGTGAAGACATGCTGAATGAATGAGGTGGAACTTTGTTGGTGTTCGTGTAGTGGTTGTAGAGCACATGAATTATTAAATATTGATACGTTGATATGTGTATAACACTTTAACCGTGTATTAAATAAATATCACTCTTAAATTCTTTTTTAGAATATTTGGATTAAATCTTCTTTTTTTCAAAAGTGTTTTCACAATAAGGATGTTTTGGGTGCTTTTGAGCAAGGATCTAAACCAGTGTTTATTCACTTTATTCTCTCATTTGTCATTCTTCATTATAATTTTTATTTTTCTCTGTTTATCTTTTGTAATCTACTTATTTAGAATTTATATAATATTTATTTATTTGTGTTGAATAACTATCATAAATCATATTTTCATTATTAAAAGACTACTAGACATCTCAAATGCACTTAGATGTAGATTTTCCAAATAACTTACAGTTTTTTCAAAAAAAACTTTCTAGACATCTCAAATATCACCACTGATCTTATACATTGCTTGTTTCACTGCCGCCCCAAAGAGAGCCTTAGGCTCTATTTGGTTCGGAATTTTGCCGCTCTGTTTGGGGTAAACGTCGCCGGAAGGCGGGTAAACAAATGAACCTCCGGCGCCGTTTGCTCCGTTTTCACCTGCTCGCCTGCCTTGAGAAACGCTGCAAAAAATTCTGTTTGGAGAAGTCACCTCCTCCCTCCGATTCAAACAATTCATTTCCATCCGCCGGATTGATCTGCCACCAGCCAACCAAATGAAGCCTTAATATAACAATTTTTGAAGATATAGTTATAAATAGTGGATCTTAATGACGTAAATTTTTTAAAGAAACTCTGGAAATTATAGAAAGCAGTGTGCAAACCTACCATGACAATTTATTGAATGATTTTGGGAAAAAAAATACAATAAAATCGTAATGACGGGATATTTATTAAATTTATTTTCTTAATGGTAAATAGAATTATTTATTAAATATATATATATTGTTAACCGCAAACTATCAAAAATTCCAAATTCCTGCACCAAAAAAATGTATCATGAAGGAATTGGAGATGCGGGGTATCGATCCCCGTGCCTCTCGCATGCTAAGCGAGCGCTCTACCATCTGAGCTACATCCCCGCTTTGCATTTACTTGTTTTTATTTTCCTAATTCTTTATTGTTTACTGTAGGCGGATAAAAATTATAATTGTTTTGTATTTATTTCCTTAGGTATAATGTGTATTTATTCAAGCCTATTCTATAAATAAAGGCGGCTCTTATTAGCACTATACTTTTGGATATTCGCACAACTTTTACTATTAATTTTCTACGTTTTTTTGAAAATACTCCTTGTACATGCATTTTTAGGAAAAGTGTTCAACACGAAAGTTGTATATCTCGTCGCGCAACACTTTTCCTAAAAATGCATGTACAAAACGTACATTAGGAAATACGCTCAGATTTCGCGCCTTTTAGAAATACGCCTTATACATGCATTTTTAGGAAAAGTGTTCAACACGAAAGTTGTAGATCTCGACGATATCTACAACTTTCGTGTTGAACACTTTTCCTAAAAATGCATGTACAAGGAGTATTTTCAAAAGGCGCAGAAAATTAATAGTAAAAGTTGTGCGAATATCCAAAAATGTAGTGCTAATAACAATCGCCTAAATAAAATATATAAGAGGATTAATCTAATGGAGTATTTTAAAAATACAACTATACAAGAAAATATTTAAAAAAAAGTAATATAAATATTTCTGAGTGCGGCAGCGACAGTACTTTACCGAATCTAGTATTTTCAGCTATCACAATTTCTGTCTTCGAGCAGTTTTTAGGTACCCGCGGGCACGTACCTCTACGTGCAATACATTTTTGGGCGTTGGATGTGAGATCTAACCGCCAGCATTAAAGGGAGCAAAAAGTATTTAAAAATGAACATAAGTTTTTGTTGATCGGACGGCTCACAATGCATCACGGGCACCATCCTCCATATACCCACGTGTACCTAAAAATTTCTGTCTTCTATCAGGCTTTGTAGGAGTGCTAGCGGCGGGAGTATAGTTGAGAGAAGGGGGGCAAGGGTGTGAGGACTGTCGCAGTGGCCGTACTGGTATTGTCGTTGTTGGGGTACTGTCACGATTACACTGGTACTTGTATTTTAAAAAAAAATCTATACGCAATGTCATTATTAAATAAGAAACAACAGTCACGTTTTAAGGTCAGTTTCATACGATCGTAATCACTTAACATGTGAAAACAAGTCCCCCCAAACGGAGCCACAACGACGTGGAGACCAAGGCTTCATTTGTTTTGGCGGTGGCGGGTCGATCTGGCGGGTGGAAACGGAGTGTTCGAAACGGAGGGGGGAGGTGGCTGCTGCAAACGGAGCTTTTGGGGGCGTTTCTCAAGGAGGGCGGGTGGAAACGAAGCAAACGCCGCCGGAGGTTCATTTGTTTTCCCTCCTTCCGTCAGTGTTTGCCCAAAACAGAGCAGTTTAACGCCCAAATAAATAGAGCCCAAGTGACGAAAAGAAATGATGACAGAAATCAACATTGTGTATAAAATGCAAGAATTGAGTCAAATCAACTCATTTGGACAACAGATCAAACACGGTCACTGCATGGACTAATTGAAAAAAAAATGAGCCTAAGGTAATTTGAATCAGGAAGCACTGAGAGTGATCCAAACAATAACTATGAAAATGTACAGTAAGACGATGTTCAGTGTGAAAAATAAATGAAAAGAAAAATTGAGGGCTTATGGCACCATTTGGCACTGCAGTGGCAGTCGTAAATGCATGAGTTAAATCGTCATTCGTTAAGGATGACCTAACAAATGTCATGTTTGAACATAAAAGTGGATGAAGTTTTTTTAAGTGGGCGTAACGAATGATAATTTAATCCTCATGTTCATGAGCGCCACGAAAATGCCAAATGGAGCTTATGAGTATTGGGCTCGGTTGAGTTTGGACAAAAACTCCATCATAGAATGCATGTTCGAAAAAAACAATGGTTATCACTGTTGGCCACCAAGAAAAGAAATTAATTTTGAACATAAAAGTGGATGAAAGTTCCTTAGGTGAGGACGGGCGTTCACGAACGACAGTTCATAACCATCACGTTCCCGATTGCCACCACCATGCAAATGGAGCCTTAGACAAAAGAGAAGGATCTTACATAGTGCATTTACCTAAAATAAGTTTTTGTTATTTCACATCTTCTATTGGAAGGGGAAACAAGAGTATAATTTTGTCCTTCTAAATACAACAACAACGCTCAAGCCTTTATCCCACTATAGTGGGGTCGGCTATAGGGATCCTCTATCGCCATTGTGCCCTATCTTATGTCGTAATCTCACTAATGCCTAAGTACATCATGTCTTTCCTTATAGTTTCATTCCAAGTCTTTATTGGTCTGCCCCTCCCTCGTTTAACATGCCTAGTGACTAAACTCTCACAACGTCTAACAGGTGCCTCTACTGGTTTCCTTTTTACGTGTCCAAACCATCTTAGACAAGCTTCTCGCATCTTCTCTGAAATTGGTGCAACTCATGTCTTATCCCTCATACTTTCATTCCTAATTTTATCCAATCTCGTGTGTCCACACATCCACCTAAACATTCTCATCTCCGCAACTCTCATTTTTTGCTCATGTACACAATTCACTGCCCAACACTCAGAACCATAAAGCATCGCAAGTCTAATTGCAGTACGGTAAAACATGCCCTTAAGATTTAGTGGTACTTTACGTTCGCATAAGATCCCTGACGCGCCTCTCCACTTCAACCAACCCACTTGGATTATGTGTCACATCTTTATCAATACCCCCCATCTTTTTAAACTATCGATCCAAGATATTTAAAACACTCACTACCAGAAATATCTTGATCACTCAACTCAATAACAAAGTCATTTGTCCTTCTTGTACTGCTAAATTTAAGCTCCATATACTCTGTCTTTGCCCTGCTCAACCTAAATATTTTACAGTAATGGATGAGAAAACAAAACTAACATTATTAAAAAGTGAGAGCATTTATGGAAAAACCACGCAGTATTTGGATGGGTGCATTATACACAACAATACACATACACAATTGTTGTGTATGTGTGATCCAGCTTTAGCAGTCATGAACATCTAATTAAACTCCAAAAATTTGAACTTGGGCCAACAAAAAGCTATCCCAAAAGATTGAAATGTAGGTTCTTCTATTTGATGGGTGGGTGGCAGTGGTTGGAGATGGAGTGATTGGAGATGAAGATAAAACAATGTTCTTAAATGTAGCTCCGTTCTTGCAGTTGGAATTAGACATAAAAAAAGATATTTTAGTGAACTTCTGGTTCCAAACGAGGGCTATTCAAATGAACAAACAACATCATTTGCCTTTTCTGAAAAAACTTAGCAGAAAAAAACGCTCAAACAAACAGGAAATAAATAACCACCACTGCATTTACTACCAGAGTTCAATTCACTTCAAAGGCGGTCATGAAGCTCAGCTCTAACAAATAAGAAATGCAACAGAAACTCAAACAAAACTCAACTGAACCATTTTCTAAACCAAGAGAAAATATATCTAACATTCAGTCAGACTTTTACAGAACTTCATAATTTACTTAACAAAAAATCCTACTGTTCTCACAAGAAATGAGATCTTACATGTTTCCACACTATGTTGGGCACAAGAAATGGTCACCTTCTTTGCGGTGATGATAGGCATCATCGGGAGCGAAACCGAGGGTCAGAATTCTCCACGGTTCCTTCTTCGCCAGCTTAAGCACACTCATGGCCCTCTGTCTCAGTAATTCCAGCATCCCCCGGAGAAAACCGGAATGATCGTCGAATAGTACGTTCCTCTTATACTCTAGAACCCATGTATCACTTTCCAAGTGGACGGCTACAGCCATCCATCTCTGCAAGGTCCAAGAGCTTCCATTTCCAGTTCTGAAGATCGGTTCCAGCTTGCCGTCTGACCACTGGTCAAGAAAGATAGTAGTCAGGGATGGTAATAAGAAGGGAGATGAAAAAATGATTAGTAAAAAGAACAGTTCACTATAAGTTATTTTAATAACATGCTTTGTTCTATTCCTAATTAAGGCTCCGTTTGACATGGTGGTTGTGGTCATGAACATGAGGATTAAATTGTCATTCGCTAACGCCCACTTACGAAACTTCATCCACTTTTATGTTCAAACAAATGATGTTTGTTAGGTGATCCTTAACGAATGACGGTTTAACTCATATGTTTACGACCGCAACGACCGTGCCAAACGGAGCCTAAACCTCCAAAATTTATAAACTTGTTATACAATATAATTAAAAAACTTATAATTTTTCAAGTTATTTTAAACTGAAACTTCATTTAGCCCTTACAAATAACTGTGTTGCGGTAAAACTCGACGTCTCGGTCGAACCGGAATAACCTGGAATGCCACAGCTCTCGGAACGGTCGAACGCGCACATAGACCATGAGATAGATCAATCGTACACATGAAGTTTTTACGTGGAAAAATCCCTCAACTGGGTAAAAAACCACGTGACCGGATCTGCGCCGGTCAAAGTCCACTATTTGTTCACGGTTACAATCCGTTCGTTGAATCAAGGGCGACAGACCGCTACTTGTTACAATTTGGAGGTGAGAGAATACTTTGCACTAGGCGGACGACAAACTGTCACACTTGGTGTCTTCTACAAGTTACACTTGGCGGTGACGGGCGTCTCTGAGCATCGCGATGGCGCTGAACGCGGGAGTGGAGCACTTGGAATTGCATTGGTAGGGACTTCCAGGAAGTTATGAAATAGGCTTCGTTGGGCGGCTCAAAGGTGTCTTGAACGCGGCTCGAAGATGGCTTGGATGTGTCTTGAAAACGGCTTGAACGTGGCTTCACTGGCATGTAGGTGGCTTGAACGCTGCTCGTAGGAGGAATCCGACAGATCTCTGGCCCGAGGAAGAAGAAGACTCTGAGGAAAAATGGGAAGAAATGAGGAGGCATTGAGCTCCTTTTATAGCCTTCAGGGGGTGGTTATGGTGGTTACGCGGTTATCTGCACACCATAACCATCGAAATTAATATTTTTTTATAATTTAAAGGCGTATCATGACTTTATTTTGATAACTGCAGACCGATGAATTAAATAATAAAATTCCTCTATTAATCATGGTGGTTAATGAGTGGTTACACGCGAATTGGATGATGGTGATCGAACCGAGACGATCGGACAGCGGGGAAGTGCTCCCTTAGAAGAGCGATCTTTCCAGCGAACTCGCCGACGAACTTATCGGCGAGGAGGAAGGCCATCGACGACCGCCGGGAGAGCGGGCGGCGGCCCGAAAATGGGGGAGGGCAGCCGGCTCGACCCCCTCTCTGTCGCACGCCGGCGGCCGGAAGAGGCGGCCGGCCCGACCGACCGCTCGGCCACACGCCGGCGGCGGAAGGGTCGGACTACCCGGCCGACCATTCGGCCGCACGTCGGCGGCTGGAAGGAGCGGCCAGCCTGGCCGGCCATACGGCCACACGCCGACGGCCAGAAGGAGCGGACAGCCCGGCCGGCCATACGGCCGCACGTCGGCGACCGGAGTGCAGCCGCCCTGGCCGGCCATTCGGCCACAAGCCGGCGGCCGGAGGGGGCAGCAGGCCTGGCCGGCCATTCGGCTGCACACCGGCAGGCGGAGGGAGCAGCCGGCCACTCGGGCGCCTATGTTGTTAAAGGCGCGCCTAAGGCTCAAGGCTCACTAGGCTCAGAGGTTTGCGCCTTCGTGCGCCTTATTTGCGCCTTTCGAATATAAAATACGTGCATTAATAAGTTTTTTGTTGTAATTTTAAAAAAATAATAAACTAATAATGTAAGAACTCAAAATTTTTGGATTGATTTAGTGTTTGTGAAAGATAATTGTGTGTTGGGATTTAAATATGATACAAGTGACCACATTGATTCTATTTTTTAAGAGATATAAACGATAATAATGAATGATTAATTAGTAGACTCAATAAAGAATTTGATTGAGAAGCTGAAATGATTTTTGATGCTGATTATTTAAAATGGATGTGTTTGTGTCTTACCTTCGTCAGGCGCGCGCCTGCGCCTTGAGCCTAGGCTCCAAGACTCATTTGCGCCTTGGTGCGCCTTGTGTCTTTAATAACTAAGTCGGTCGCACGTCGGCGGTCGGACGGGGCAGCGGCCCGGCGGCCCTCTTAGTTGCACGCCGGCGACCGAAGGGGGGGCTGGCTTCGCCGCCAACTTGGTCGTGCGTCGGCGACCGAAGGCAGAAGGAGGGGGCGGCTGGTGACCGGGAGCGACGTCGACCACCGGGCGCCAGAGTGGCGGCGTCGATGGCGGTTTAGGAGTTACGCGGAGTGGGATCGGTGCGCAGCGGGATCGAGCATGACGATCGCGCGCGCGGTCAAACCAATGATTCCACTAATTTAGTGAAGATCATGGGGGAAGTGGCTATGTGCACACTAAGTCTATAAAAAGAAACCCGTTCCTATCATTTGCGTCCCAAGATCCTTTTTGCTTGAGATCAATACAGGTGAAAAAACAACGATTTTTCTCTCGAACGTCTTGAGCAGTGTTGGCGATAACGGAGAAAGGCCGGAGACGGCAGACGGCAATGCTCTGCGAGTTCGGGTAAAAAGTCAGAGCGGGGGGTGGGGGGAGCACGGCGGGGACGAACGCCAGAGCGTGCGGCCGGAGGCGAGCTCGGTTACAGGTGCGTACGGCTGAGTACACGCAGACACCTGTCCGCGCACACTCGCTTGGGAGAGTGGTTAGGTGAACGCGTGGAATCCTAAGCGCGCGCAGGTATGGGTGTGCACGCCCGTGGGTGCGCGCGCGTGCCATGGTACGTGCGCGGACTTGCGCGCGGCGGGGAGCAGTGCGGCCTAGTTCGCGCGAGCACCGGGTCACGTGGGCACCATGCCGCGCGTGACTTGGTCGCGCGGCCTAGTGCGTGTGCACACCTGGTTGCGCGGGCACTAGGCCGCGCTTGCGGCCTTGCACGCATCAAGGCGCACACGTGGCCTGGTACGTGTGCGCGCTTGGCCGCGCGACTGACCAGTGTGCGCGCGCACCTGGCTGCGCGGCCTGGGGAACTGGTCGTGCGTCCTGGGGTGCGCACGTTCCTGATCGCGCGCACACTTGGCAGCGCGGGCGCCTACGCTGGTCGTAGGCTGCGTGCGCAAACCGAGGCGTGCATGTGCATGTGTGTGTGCATGCGCGTCTATGCTTGTGCTAATGCATTCGTTGCATGGGATTTTTTGTGATACGGTTTACCTGTCGATCTTGAGGTGAGGATACCACGTACTGAAGAGAGGGTCCAAAACCCTCCAAGGGGCTGGATGACGATTTGTGTGGTTACTCTGAGGTCAGACTTCCGGCTTCCGCCGTGCGAGGAGCTGGTAGACATTCTGAAATTTTGTGCCCTTCCGATGACCCGGTTTACTCCGCTTTGGATGGTGTGTTTGTTAGTACTGGTCGGGTTCTTCAGGGAGAATGGTTCGAAGTTCTCCTTGGATTGCTTTAGAGACTGGTGCGATATTCGCGTTGATGGTGGTGGCCGGGTTGAGATTTTTAGCAACAAAACCTGGCTTGACTTCGAGACACGGACGGACCGTCGTCACATGAATACTTTATTTGGCTATATTAGAAATTCTTGGGGATTGCCGGAATTGTGGAATGCACTGTCGGACCGTTGTCGTCGCCGGAAAGGGAAAGAGCGGGAGTTTTCCCCGATGCTTGGATTCACAGAGCCTAGCGAGTTGGCCAATCGCCTGTTTAGTATTTCCTCATTTGTGGAAGAAAAGTGTTTGTTGCGTTGTGGGATCTCTTCCGGTTTAGTGCGGACAGACGAGACTTCTCTAGTTCATGATCGAAAGAGGAAGTTGCTACAGTTGTCAGCGGTGATGCGGGTGCAGAGCCTTGTATGGCTTCTTTAGACGTGGTTGTTCCTTCTGGTTGTCGAGCTGAGACTACTTCGGTCGAGGTTGATGTTCAGGTGATGGGATGTTCTGCCCCCCAGGCCCCTTCTTTAGAGGTTTCTACTTCACGGGTGTCTTCTTCTCTGAAGGCAATGAGCGAAGTAGTAAGTGAGCTTGCTTGTTTTGATTTTCTTTTGTTGTTGTTGTGTCGTACTGACTTTTCTCTGTTTTTCTCTTTTGTTGTTGTTGGGTCGTACTGACTTTTCTTTGTTTTTCCCTTGTAAATCGAAGCACAGACTCATATTGCTGTCATTTTGAACGATCATTACGTGAGCTTGAAAGACGGATATCTGGCTCTTCAGGGGAAGTTTCGGACGGCGGCGAGCTCACTTGTTGTTCTGAGAGATGATCAATATCGGGATACCTCACAATTTTGCCGGATTGGGTCGGAGCTGAAGGCAGAATTGGAGGAGGCTCGAGCGTCTTTGGAGGTGGAAAAATCTCTGGTGGAAAGAACCGTGCAGATGCTGAAGAATGCCCAAGTGGAGATTTCCAATTTGGAGACGGAGCTTGGGGCGTCAGAGGCTCGAGTGGAGGCGTTTTCCTTTGAAAGCCGCATGTCAGAGTTGAAGGTTGTCGGTCCTGCTGAATACATGGATTCATTCGATTACAAGCGTGATCGTTAGTTGATTGGCAAGGATTGGGGGGGCGGGCAAATGCTGAGGCCAAGTTAAATTTATAGAGAAAATGAGGTACGAATAGTCGATCACCCATAATCTCCACTAACTTGGCGGGGATGATGAAAATAACCACCGCGCATGCGATCAGCATGCACGATTCGCACGTGATCCGCGCACGGGATCCCATTAAGCATGCAAACCGCTTGCAACCGGCCGAAGCGGTCGGCCGCCTCCGCTCCCTGGTGGCGAGGTCGCGGACGCCTCTCGTGGCAACAGGGGGAGGCCGCACCTCGCGGATGCCCCCGGCGACCGTACCCCGCAACCGCCTCCAGCGGCTGCAATGTCGCGGCCGCAAGAGGTGATCGCACCTCGCGGCCGCCCCGGGGGCAGCCGCCTCTAGCGGGTGCAAGATCACGGACCCAAGGGTCGGCCGCCCACCGCGGTCGCGAGCCCGCGACCAAGTGGGGTGATCAGCACTAGGGCCGGCCGCCCTCCTCGCTTGCCACGGCCAGACATCCCGCCGGTCGCGGCTCCTCCTTCTCTGGCGGCCGTCCGCCACCAAGATGGCCACTTGTCGAAGGGGGCCCTCTCCGCCGTCCAATCCTCCTGACACGATCGTCGTCACCCGTTTCATGGGTAACCTATAAAGCACTGACACTCTGAAATGGTCAGAGTTTCGGTGTCCGACACGCCGACACGCGTCTGACACGCCGACAAGCTTGGACACGCGTGTCGGAAGTGCCGGACACGTACTTATCCAGGACTCGCGTGTCCCGCTAAATTAGACACGCGAGTCCCGTGATCGGTATTAATATATTTCCCCGCATTCTATCTCAGCATTTTATCTTCTTCCCGATTAGGGCATCGGCGATTCTGCGGCTCGGCACTCGGCTTCATCTTCCCGGACCATCAATATGCTTCAAGTCTGCGGCTTCCTCTTCCTCCGTCCTCCTCGTCGATCTGCGCCTCTGAGGCCACCATCGATCAGCGGCCACCGATCTGCTTCAGGTTACTTTTTTTCTTTTTGGCATACATACAGGTTGTTTACTTATGTAGTGGAGATCTAACCCCTGCTGAGTTTCACCATTATGGACTTGCATCACCTCTTTATACTCATTTTACTTCTCCTATTCGGCAATATGCAGGTTAGATGATTATTTTTTAATTTCCCATCACTAGGGTTTCACACGCAAGCAGCATCTCCATTCGAACTTGGATTATAGCCATTTGTAAAGTTACTAGCGCAAGTGAAATATTTTCTTCCTGATAACCTTAACTTCGATTGATTCTTTCTAATTTATCAACTAGTCAATTATAAGATGGGGAAATATTTGGTTTTTGAAGGGCATAAGGTAATGTTACATTCTCTTTTTAAGTTCCAGCATTATGTTCTGTGGATGTCATGTATAGTGTTGTTAGTTCATTGAGAAGTGATTTACGTTGCTAATTTGGTTCTTTGATTAAATTAGTTCCATGCTAGGTGAACATCATGTGCAATTAAGTGGCGGTATTGTTATGAAAATTAGCCTTATCCCACCCACTATTTAGGAATTTTTATGAATCCTTTTTCTTAGTTCACCTGGATTAGTTTTGAATATAACAGTAGCTTCAATTTAATCATGTCTTTTTTTATATTTATATTAATGTTTAATTTTTATATTATTAATATTTATGTTTCTTTTTAAATTAGGTATTATAGTGAACAATGGCTCAATGAAGATCCTTCAAGAATTTCTCTATACAAGGATAGTGAGATAATTTAAGAAACTAAGAAATGTTTTAGGAAATACTTTCCGGAGATTGAGAAGCGAACACTGGTGAATTTAGAGTATGCAAATTTTGCATACATAAATAGAGATTTTAGAGATTTTGATTCAATTCAAAGCAGATATTCTATGGATCCCAAAACTTGGTGGGTTGTTCATGGAGCAAGTGCTCCTATTCTACAAAGCTTAGCCTTAAAGCTTCTTGCACAACCATCTTCATCATCATGTGCGGAGAGAAATTGGAGTACATATTCTTTTGTGCACTCAATGAAAAGAAATAGAATGACATCAAAGCGTGCAGAAGATCTGGTTTTCATACACATCAATTTACGTCTACTTTCAAGAAAAACTCCACAATATACAAAAGGAGAAACAAAGATGTGAGATATTGTCGGAGATGCTTTTGATACATTCGAAGATGTTGGTATGCTGGAAATTGCAAATCTCTCACTAGATGAGCCGGACATTGAATTAGTTATCTTTTTAGACAATATATAATATGTTAGTATGAGTATTACATTTTTATATGCTAAATTTGTCCATTTCTTGTCTAATTATTAGTATTTTGCAATTTCTATAATTATAAAATACAAATTTAACAAACGTGTCCCAATGTGTCGAATATTAGTAGTTTACGAGAATGGACGAGTCGCGTGTCGTGTCATGTCGCGTGTCACGTGTCGGTGTCGGTGCAACATAGCACGTAACCACAATGATTAGTGGGGAAAATATTTAATAAATAAAATATTGTGTACGTATATAAAATATATTAATTAATATTCTCCGAAAACTATACAAAATATGGTCTGCACCCAGTAATTTAGGTGGTTACGGTGTGCAGATAGCCGTATAACTAACATAACCGCCGCCTGAAGTCTATTAAAAGGCCCTCAGGACCCTCTCATTTCTAACTTTTTATCTTCCCAGCTTTCTTCTTTATGTCAGAGCTCTGCTGAAATCCTCCTACGAGTCACAGCCTCCCGTCAAGCCACCCGAGAATTTGTCAAGTCCACAACGCTCCAAGGAAGAAGACGTCTCGCCAGCCATTCCAAGGAGTCTCCTACATGCACGGCATTCTGCAAGCCCCCGCCAACGCATCTATACACGTCCGACAGCAGTGTCCGACATATGTTTAACATCCAAGAGTGTCTGCCACAGCCAGAAGTTACAGAAACTGAACTTTGCGTGATATGGTTTGTCGCCCACCGAGCGCTCATGTAATCTCTCTCATCTTCAGGCTGTAACGAGAAGCGGCTTGTCGCCCTCGACTTCACCGTCAATTTGTAAATTGTTGCTGATAGTGAAGTATGACCGGCATTGAACTAGTCACGTGATTTTTTTACCCAGTTAAGGGTTTTTCCATATTAAAATCGTCTTGTGCACTTCTTTACTTATTAAGTGACTGTGTGCGTACTCAACCGCTACACATGTTAAGACGGTCTAATTTAGTCCGATCTACCAAGAACGTGAGTTGGCAGTAATGTTAAAGAGTATGTATACATATATGGTTGAAAATAAAGTTGAAGAAACTGAAACTCCTATAAAATCTGCTTTTTTGTTCATCCATAACTCTAGATATAATGACAAGATAATAATTTAAATGTGTGCCGGTACTAGATGAATATTTAGTATAGTTTAGCATTAATTTATCACAAGAAATGTAAGAAAAAGTATAGGAACCTCTGTGATCCTGCCTGAAAGAAGTGCAAGGGATGGAGAAGAAAACCCAGTTGATAGCAGCCCAGAAGTTCTAAGAGGGCTCCCCCAAACACTCACTTCCTCCGCCATAGATTTGTAGATCACGCATCTCCAATAGAAGAAGTGGCTCCCAAACTGCCATATTCAAAAAAATAATAATATTCTTTGAGCCATTATGTATGGTCTTGAAGCAGTGCTGGTTTAGCAGGCTGGTTAGCCAAAAAAAAACATCTCCATTTGCATTTAGTTTATCACTTTGCATCAAGGCTTAAATTTAAGGGGCATTTTTGGTTCAGATGAAACCAAATTTCTTGTTAGAATGACAAAGGTCTTCTATTCATATCAGTGTAAACAATAGTTATAAGTACAAATATATAGGAAGAGAAGAGGAATCTCAAATCTACAATGTGGGACTAAACCTAAAAACAACATGGGCTCATAAATGCAATGGGCTTTACAATAGGCTTTACAATGGGCTTGCACTATATTAACATCTCCCCTCAAATTCACGGTGGATCATGAACCGAGAGTTTGCCAATAAGATATCGGAATCTAGCAGATGTGAGCAACTTGGTGAGGAAGTCCGCTATTTGATCGTCAGAGACAATGAATGGTAGAGAAATGGTGTTGGCGAGTGAAGTGACAATCAATTTCGATGTGTTTCATTCGTTCATGAAACACTGGGTTGGAGGCAATTTGTATAGCACTTCGATTATCACAGAATAAGGGAGTGGGCCTGGAGATCGATACACCAAGATCGCAGAGAAGACGACGAAGCCAAACTACCTCAGCAGTAGTGGAAGCCATGACACGATACTCGGCTTCAGTGCCAGAGCGCGCAATGGAGTCTTGTTTCTTGCTACGCCATGATTTAAGAGCGTCACCCAGGAAGATACAGAAGCCAGTAGTAGAGCGACGAGTTATAACATCCCCCGCCCAGTCAGCATCTGAGAATGCTCGAAGGATGAGTGTAGAAGTAGCAGAGAGAAATAATGACCGGGTGACAGAGGTGCGCAGGTAGTGGAGAATCCGGAGGACTGCGGCGTAGTGAACCGAGCAAGGAGCATGGACAAACTGGCTGACAAAGCTA
This sequence comes from Platanthera guangdongensis, assembly GCA_039583875.1. NCBI lineage: Eukaryota > Viridiplantae > Streptophyta > Magnoliopsida > Asparagales > Orchidaceae > Platanthera > Platanthera guangdongensis. The sequence continues at coordinate 10,048,840 of CM077164.1, forward strand.
ACAGCATGGGCAATGTCAGGCCTAGTCATAGTGAGATAGACTAGCATCACAACGAGGCGCCGATACCGGAGACATCTGGAAGAGGTTCTCTGTCAGTTGGGAGGAGATTCAGATTGAGCTCGATCGGAGTATCAACTATCCGAGTGTCAAAGAGAGCAGCAACAGAGAGGATATCTGAGATGTAATTCTGTTGGGAAACTAAGATGTCTCGTTTGGACCGGGAGATTTCCAGCCCAAGGAAATATCGGAGGGGCCCCATGTCCTTCATTTTGAACTGACGGCGGAGGTGCTGTTGAAGAGAGGCAATGGTGGCATGGTCATCCCCAGTGATAATCATATCATCAACATAAAGAAGGAGAATGACACAACCCTGAGGAGAAGTTCGAGTGAACAGGGCATGATCAGTCTGTCTTTCAATGAACCCAGCCTTGAGAACAGTCATGCGGAAGCGCTCAAACCAAGCACGTGGGGCCTGCTTGAGACCATAGAGAGCCCGACGGAGATGACAGACGTGCCCGGTGGGAACAGAGAGACCTGGTGGAGGAGTCATATACACCACCTCTGCAAGATCACCATGAAGAAAGGCATTAGTGACGTCCATCTGATATAACAGCCAACCTCGAGCTGCAGCAACTGCAAGTAGTGTGCGCACGGTTGTCTTCGGGCAACCGGTGCAAATGTTTCATCGTAGTCGATGTCATGCTCCTGAGAGAACCCACGAGCAACTAAGCGGGCTTTGTGGCGATCAATAGACCCGTCCGGCCGAGTCTTAATCTTGAATATCCATTTGCAGCTGACAGGATGGACGCCAGGAGGACAGGGGACGAGGTCCCATGTATGGGTTCTGTGGAAAGCTTGGAGTTCGACTGCCATGGCTTGCTGGCATTCGGGATGTCCAACTGCTTCTTGATATGTCTGGGGCTCCTGGTGGGAGTGGAGAGCAGTGAGAAAGGCCTGAAAGGCAGGAGAATAGGAGGTAGCTGTGGTGAGAGCAGATGGGTTATTCCTGGCAGGGTCGTGGGCATAGCGTATGAGTACAAATATATAGGAAGAGAAGAGAAGAGAAATCTCAAAACTACAATGTGGGACTAAACCTAAAAACAACATGTGCTCATAAATGCAATGGGCTTTACAATAGGCTTTACAATGGGCTTGCACTATATTAACATCTCTCCTCAAACTCACGGTGGATCATGAACCGAGAGTTTGTGAATAAGATATCGGAATCTAGCAGATGTGAGATACTTGGTGAGGAAGTCCGCTATTTGGTCTTCAGAGGCAATGAATGGTAGAGAAATGATGTTGGCGAGTAACTCTTGGCGAGTGAAGTGACAATCAATTTCGATGTGTTTCGTTCGTTCATGAAACACTGGGTTGGAGGCAATTTGTATAGCACTTCGATTATCACAGAATAAGGGAGTGGGCCCGGAGATCGATACACCAAGATCGCAGAGAAGACGACGAAGCCAAACTACCTCAGCAGTAGTGGAAGCCATGACACGATACTCGGCTTCAGTGCCAGAGCGCGCAATGGAGTCTTGTTTCTTGCTACGCCATGATTTAAGAGCGTCACCCAGGAAGATACAGAAGCCAGTAGTAGAGCGACGAGTTATAACATCCCCCGCCCAGTCAGCATCTGAGAATGCTCGAAGGATGAGTGTAGAAGTAGCAGAGAGAAATAATGACCGGGTGACAGAGGTGCGCAGGTAGTGGAGAATCCGGAGGACTGCGGCGTAGTGAACCGAGCAAGGAGCATGGACAAACTGGCTGACAAAGCTAACAGCATGGGCAATGTCAGGCCTAGTCATAGTGAGATAGACTAGCATCACAACGAGGCGCCGATACCGGAGACATCTGGAAGAGGTTCTCTGTCAGTTGGGAGGAGATTCAGATTGAGCTCGATCGGAGTATCAACTATCCGAGTGTCAAAGAGAGCAGCAACAGAGAGGATATCTGAGATGTAATTCTGTTGGGAAACTAAGATGTCTCGTTTGGACCGGGAGATTTCCAGCCCAAGGAAATATCGGAGGGGCCCCATGTCCTTCATTTCGAACTGACGGCGGAGGTGCTGTTGAAGAGAGGCAATGGTGGCATGGTCATCCCCAGTGATAATCATATCATCAACATAAAGAAGGAGAATGACACAACCCTGAGGAGGGCATGATCAGTCTGTCTTTCAATGAACCCAGCATTGAGAACAGTCATACGGAAGCGCTCAAACCAAGCACGTGGGGCCTGCTTGAGACCATAGAGAGCCCGACGGAGATGACAGACGTGGCCGGTGGGAACAGAGAGACCTGGTGGAGGAGTCATATACACCACCTCTGTAAGATCACCATGAAGAAAGGCATTAGTGACGTCCATCTGATGTAACGGCCAACCTCGAGCTGCAGCAACTGCAAGTAGTGTGCGCACGGTTGTCATTCGGGCAACCGGTGCAAATGTTTCATCGTAGTCGATGTCATGCTCCTGAGAGAACCCACGAGCAACTAAGCGGGCTTTGTGGCGATCAATAGACCCGTCCGGCCGAGTCTTAATCTTGAATATCCATTTGCAGCTGACAGGATGGACGCCAGGAGGACAGGGGACGAGGTCCCATGTATGGGTTCTGTGGAAAGCTTAGAGTTCGACTGTCATGGCTTGCTGGCATTCGGGATGTGCAACTGCTTCTTGATATGTCTGGGGCTCCCGGTGGGAGTGGAAAGCGGTGAGAAAGGCCTGAAAGGCAGGAGAATAGGAGGTAGCTGTGGTGAGAGCAGATGGGTTATTCCTGGCAGGGTCGTGGGCGTAGCGAGCAGGTGGGAGTCGAGGACGAGCAGGGTTGCGCCGAGGGGGAGCAGGATCCACGTGCGGAGAGACGGACGTAGCTTTAGACGGTGTCGTAGCAGAAGGGGCAGGAGCGGGAGAGGGAGCTGTAAGGAAGAGGAACTCGATGAAGGAGCTGAGCTGCTAGGAGAGCAAACTCGGGTCGCAGGGCAGCAAGGAACTGATGGAGATGACCCTCGGAGAGATGGCCCTGAAACTCCAAGGAGCGAGCACAACCGCAGGGTAAAGGGACCATGGAATCCAATTCATGCCATAAGGTGCTCATCATGGTGAAGAAATCCTGAATGGATCGCCCGTCTTGTCGAGCAGACTGAGAATCGCAGATGAGGCGATGACGGCGAGCTCCACCGCGGGGAACAAATCTGTCCCGAAGATACTCCCACATAGCGCGGGCGGAGGAGAGGCGACCAATGGAAGTGAGGAGCGGACGAGCGACAGACTCCAGGATGTAAGCCCGAATTGCCTGATCGCGACGTCGCCACAGAGTAGCATCATCAGGGGTGGTTGCGGCAGTGGTGGTGGCGGTGGCGGTGGTGGCGGCAGAGTTGATAATAGTAGAGCTTGCAAAACTGGGAGCAGGAGAACTTGCAGAGGTGGGGGAGCACCGATGATGTGATCCCAGAGATCACGAGTGGAGAGGGCAGCTTCGACAGTAAGGGCCCAGTCCGACCAGTCGCTGGCAGTGGCCAGTTGGAAGGTAGTAGCTTTCAGAGGTGGCGAGATCAACGGGGTGGTCATGACGCCGGAGTGGAGAGGAGCCGAACAGATTAGGCAAAAGCAGTGAGCACTGCGAGAGGCGGACAAGCGGCCTGGCGGGTTGCGGGCGGCGAGCTGCGTGCTGGGCGAGCTGGCGTGGTGCGGGAAGCGAGCTTGGGGAGGCGAGCTGCGGGCTGAGGGAAGCGAGCTGCGGGCGGCGAGTTGGGGGCGGCGAGCTGCGGGCTGGGCGACCGCTAGAGAGCCGCGAGCTAGGGCGGTTGTGGACGACGATTTGCGGCCAGGGCGAGTTGTGGGCGGCAAGTTGGGGGCGGCAAGCTGCGGGCTGGGCGACCGCTAGAGAGCAGCGAGCTAAGGCGGCGGTGGACGACGATCTGGAGAGCAGCGGAGAGGCGATCTGGAGAGCAGCGAGCTGCGGACAGACAGACAGATGGGCGAGCAAAGATGCGAGCGCGAAAAAGAGTTTAATGGTAACCTGGCTCTGATACCATGTTAGAATGACAATGGCCTTCTATTCATATCAGTGTAAACAATAGTTATGAACACAAATATATAGGAAGAGAAGAGAAGAGGAATCTCAAATCTACAATGTGAGACTAAACCTAAAAACAACATGGGCTCATAAATGCAATGGGCTTTACAATGGGCTTGCACTATATTAACATTCCTTATAATAAAAGATACTATACCTAAAGAATTTGGGGGCACTAAGAAGTAATGGTAACAAAGCCTTGGGGTGCAAAATGTCAAAATAAATGCAAATGTGGGTGCAAAATGCAATATTTAAATTTTTTTTTAGATGCAAAGTACCAAACAAGAACAATTGGGGTGTGCAATGTGCCAAAAAGCCAGTGAACTACAACCAATATAAAAGATTGAAATTAAGAAATTACTTGATTCATTTCCCAGCTAGAATTCAAAGAACTGCAATTTAGGACTCCAACAACACCACCAATCTTTAGCTCCAGTATCCTTAATCTCCCTCTCAAGTCCAGTGTTTGATCTCGACATTCCTCCCCAAACTTCTCTAAAGTCTCTTTCGTCAGTGTCGGACCAAATCCATCAATTGCACCTTTCAAAAATCGCAGGTCTGCCGTTGTGACCAAGAAAATCCCTAGAAGAAGCGCCGCTTTCCAGTGCCCTAAAACCCGAAATTTGTCCTTGTTAGCAGGAGACCCCCTCATTTTCGGGCGCGATTTGGCGGTAGATTCGATGGGTGGAGTGAGAGAGAAGGATGAAGTGGCGGCGAGGAGGTTGGGGGTCGTCGGAGATGCTGATGGCTCTGTTGCCGCCGCGGCTGCCCCCTTCTCTTGTCTTTTGGGTAAATAGGAGACGTTTGAGACGGAGCTTCCGCTGGGGATGAGATCTCGGGTAGCGTTGATGCTCGCTAGGCAGATTTTGCATTTGCAGTTCGTGTCTTTCCGGCAGCCGGGGAAGTAGCAGTTACTGTCGGATTGCCCCTCCGATCGGTCTCTGCCACCGCCCGCCGTTAAAGAGGAAGCCGCCGTCGCCGTTGTCCCCGGCGTCTTCGAGGAGGCGGCTGAGGACATGAGAGAGCTTTTCATTGCCGTGAACCCTACCTTCTCTTTTCTTGGGTTTTTTCGTCTTCTTCGAGTCTGGTTCATCTATCGAGATGAGAGGAGAGCTGTTTGAATTTCGAACCGTGCAACGTTCGTTATCAGACCGCAGAGTATGGTCAGAGCTGAAATCCTATGCAACAGATAGATAATAGTGACGAATAGCGCCGTAGTTGAACGACTTTCAAAGTAAATCCAAAGGCTGTGAATAACTTAATAAGTTATTATTATTATTATTATTCAGTTTTGTGATTTAAAAAAAAGTAATGCAATTAGCAAATCTACTTTCTTTACTTTCAAATGCGAAAAAACAGATACGGTCATTTTTTTCATTTTTTTTCCAAAAATTAGTACTATCAAATCAATTTTTTTTTATATTTTTTGCATTTTTTAATTTTAAGCCATAAATATTTCTCATTTGAAAAATTGATAAACATGAAAGTTGTAGTTCTCATCGAGATCTACAACTTTCATATTGACCATTTTTTTGATTTGAAGCCGTTTAAACCTCCAATTTAGACCCAAAAAAAGACATGCATGGTACGAGTTGTCCGTACAGATTTTCGGCGTGACTTTTTTCGGGACCCAAATCGGGGGTCTAAACTGCTTCAAATCAAAAGGTGTCTGCGCCGTCTCTCTACCGCTGCTCTGTTGCGGCTTTCTTCCTGCCACTGCTCTACTTTTGTGGTTACCTACTTCTTCTTCTTCTCCCTGGTTGTCTCTTTGTGCTCCTGAGTTGTCGTTGTTTTGCTTCTGTACCGACGGTTCTGTTGTGCCGCTTAGGGCTTGCGTTTGCGTCCCATTACTACTTCCTGCTTTTAGCGCTTGCTGCTCCTGAGCTGTTGTGTTTTTACAGTTGCTTCCGAGCTCCCTGTGTCGTTGTTGTGTTGTTTCTGCATAACTACAATGATGTTCTTGAGCAGCTGTTGTATACAGCCTTTCTCCCTTCCTCAGTTCCTCTTCTGTTGTAAGGATGTTATCCTCTTTTCTACTATGCACTTCCTATAATCGTGGCTTGCTGAAATAATTTTTGTGGACTGATTTTACTGTTTTGATAGGCCGTTTGACTACTTGGTATTATTTTTATGGGTGCATTATACAGATTTTGATGCTTTCGTTTTAGTGGATCACTTTATGGGCATTTCGGATTTTTGTTGAGGTTATTTTGAGCTATTTAAGAGCCGTTTTTGGCTATTTTATGTCGCTTGGACGGCTAAGGTTGAGATTCGCAATTTCGGTTGAGAACTGTTTTGGTTGGATAGCTTAGCTCTTATGGATATTTCTTTTGTCGTTTTTTGTGACTTTCAGATTGTAACGAATTTTAAACACCTTTTTAAAATCATTAATGATATAAATGTTGAAACCAAAAACTCAGTCTCTGTGGAATTCACCCTTGGGGAAGGGGTGATCACACGTTTACTTCTCTCTCGCGAGGCAGACGGCTAAAGAAAAAGAGCAGGGGATAGACCCAATGGCTCGGCGAGGAGGTCCCTCCACACACTCGGAAGATCTTAGAGCGTTCTCCCTTCCTAGTCAAATGTCAAGTCAAGGATACCTCATAAAGCGCAAGAAGATTGGGCACAAGTAAACATGCCTTCTGAGGTAGCATCTTGGGTCTATTTATAGATTTCTGAAAATGGTCTGTAAATAGCCAACCTCTGCCATTTTGAACAGCTATGTGCAGCCCAACTGAGTCTGCCAACAACGTAACTCCGCTATTCCAACGGGCTATAGACAGACCAACAAAAGCAAAATAATGAAAACACACCACGAAAGACTAGGTGAGTGGCCCTCTGAAACCTCCACTCATCGGGGGCAGCGAGTGCTCGATGGAGCTGACACTCCCCGCCTCTATCCTGCCATGGGCGAGCGCGGGCTGTAGTACCCCCCCCCCCCCCCCCCCCCCCCCGCCACCCCACAACTTTTTACCCGGGTCAGGCCGGAGGGGTACTACTGGCCCAAGACGTCCACCCAGTGCTCTATATGGGAAACGATCCACCTTATCTGATCACTAGATGACCGCTTTGCTCGCCTCGAATCATAACACTCACAACCCATCAAAGTATAGCGGAAGCATTAACAGGAAACCACTGCAGATATATATATCACATCAAATTATACAGAGGTTCTAGGGCCGAAGCCTAAGCGTTTATATAAGTCTGTGAGTTGTACATGTACTACATATAACCCTCACACACACACACACTCTCTCTCTCTCTATGCTGCTCGGCAGTACTCAAGTCTCTAAACTCCGGGGACGGCGGGGGTGCATCTGCTCGAGTAGACCTAGTCGCTGGCGTAATCTCTTGCGGCTGCGAGTCACTACGATGTTTCATTTCCTGTGAATGGTTATTTAGATAACCGTTAGTCACAGAACTAAGTGGAAACAAATCTCCTCCCCGAATCCATATCCTAGGGACGAGCACACACCCACCCAACAAATGTAAATAGCCGAAGCAAGAGAGAGTTAGCACAACAATTTATATATATACATGGCTAGGAGCAACTATAAAAGAGTGCAGGATAGTATAACTCGAAAAAACAGCAGCAATGTAAATCAGTTATAACAAGGCTCCACTGGCTCACCAGCACATCAGGTTTTCACATCTTGGATTCTATCGCAGGCATTCACAGCCGCACATACACTGCATGCATTCATAGTCGCGCACACAAACCCTATGTCGACATAGTTTGGACCGCTTTTGTTCCAACAGGGTAGTGAGCCCCGCGGGCCTCACCGATGTGGCCGTCGGTGACAGTGGCCAGTCTTGCCACTTCTGGGGATGGTCGTACCGCACAACCCCAGGCCCTAACGTACAATCTTGTGTACTCTTGGATGTGAGCGACATCCGACGAATCGTTTTGGCCGACCAGCGGAGGAAAACCCGACGGGGAATAATATAACGGCCGGTCACCCGTGATACTCATCTCTCTGTCGTCTTGAGTCGTCGACATTCCCGCACTGGTACGAACGGTCTGCGGGATGGACTGACCCGCCAATATTTCACCGCAAGTAATTTACAAACAATCAAACAAAGGGCAAACAATATATACACCGGGTCTACGTTGGCCTACCCTACCTGGCTTTAGACTTCGGGAGTCGGCACTTAGCTCTACTTTCAACAAAAAGCGAGGGAGCGCATTATTTAGCTCTACTTAACAATGACTGCTCGTCAGAGCAGGACTTGAGATTATAATAGTAAATTGTAATAAGGACAAGTGCGGCGATTAAGCTACTTATAGTGCTGGAATGAAATGTGATTAGTACGAGACTGAAGTTGTACTGATTAGAAAATACTGAGAAAAGTTTGACCAGTACGAGACTGGAGATGTACTGAATTGAAGACAGTAAAGTAAGTTTGACCAGTACGAGACTAAAGTAGTACGAAATACTAAAATAAGTTCGACCAGTACAAGACTGGAGATATACTGAATTAAAAGCACTAAAGTAAGCTTGACCAGTACGAGACCGGAGTAGTGCCGAATTGAAAGAACTAAAATGAGCTCGATCAGTACGAGACTGGAGTAGTACTAAAATACTAAAATAAAATCGACCAGTACGAGACTGGAGTAGTGTTGAATTGAAAGAACTAAAATAAGCTCGACCAGTACGAGACTGAAGATGTACTTAATTACTTATTTGATTATAAGGGAGGGGTCGCTCGCTCCAATTTTCATCTTCGAGGGAACATGGACGGAAAAAAGATCCGCGCGCGACCCTAGGCTTCCAATATTTCAGGAAAAATATTAAAACTTATGCTCATAACCCCAAATTTTGATACAACCCTTAGGAAGGCCTAAAATGAGTCTAGTAATTTTTTTTATAATTTTTCAAGGTATTTTGGGCTTTTAATTTAGCCAAACAAACATTATTTTGGCTTTTAAAAATACTAAATTAACTCCAAAAATTCTCAAAAGTTTTGTGGAGGTAGCCCTCATTATGGGGAACATTTTTCATGTTGGTCACTTTTCTTTTAGAGGCCTAAGTTTGGCCCAAAAAGTTTTTACAAATACTGTCCTTTGATTTTTGTCTGCTTATAGCAGATCAGCATGATCCTGCGGCTGAGATTGAGTCACAGGACATGTTTTGTCCTTCCGTAACCACAGCGGATCGCCCGCAGATCCGCTATGGGGGGCGCTGATGTTGAGGCGGTGGCGGGGAATAAGAAGATCAGGGTCGTCCGATCTCATCTTGAGATCGGACGGCTGCTGCTGCTTCCCGACGGTGTGGAGGGTAGCAGCCTCCACCACCGCCGACCAGCCTTCGCCAGCCACCGTTGCCAGCCCCGATCAACTTGCCGGGGGCCGGCGACCCTCTTGGCGATGGTCCGGCGGCCTGGCGCCGCCGGCTGCCACCGGAAATCTCAACCTGAGAGCTTGGGGTGGCAGTGGCCCTGCTCCCGGCGCCACCGCGCCACCCCCGCTCCTCGGGCGGTTGGCCACCTTCCAGTCCACCCCGGCCGGTGCGCTGGGGGTCGGGCTTCTCGCTGGCGGTGGTCCGGCGGCCATGCGCCGCCGGCCGCCGCCGTTAGCTCTAACAGAGATGTACTCGGTTTTTTACGGGTGCCGTCGGAACCGCATTTTCCGGCGGCACCGCCGCTCTCCGCCTGTAACGCCCACACTCGTCACGTGACATATAACGGTGGGTCCGGCCGGGGCCCCACGCCATATGTCACATACAAGCGACGGAATTACTTGTGGAAATCAAAATCTCCTCGCATCCTAACTCAATCCATTCTAGCGCAACATGTTTAAGTTACCACGAACTCAACTCAAGGAATGTCCATTACTATATAAACTCCACATTTATATATCCAAACCAGGAATGTATACAACTCACACACACTGGCCTTAAGGCCTTACAGGTTTCTCTTTACACAAATATATTTTCGTACATCGACACGCAGGGCGGCCACACATGAAATCCGACCACGATTCGCACGGCCTTCGAGGGCCTTAAGCATCAGCACCTGCCATTAGATATCCACCAAGAGCGACAAACAAACTAACAGTCAGCTTTAGCTGACCAATTATAACGACCGTACCTCTTACCCGGGGCAGTGGTTCCTTCCCTGTATGCATTGCCATATCAAAACCTCGCTCAGCTTAACACTCACAATCACATCACAAACGTCGGTATCCACCAGACGCTCCATGCACTCAGGGCACCTTTTTGGTGTACCGGATATCCCAGTCGTACACCGCTGATCAGGGGTTCTTAACTTGTTAGCTGGTCGGTCCTAGTCACCACAACACGCATGTTGTGAGCATTCCGCCCAAACCATTCAGAGGTCCTATCCCTACAACAAAATTGAGCATTTAGATCGACCCACCACTGTGGTGTAGCAAGCCGAGTATGACCGCAGCCCCCATTTGCATTGTCACCCATCGATCTCCCATAATAACCAGGTAGAGGCAGCCTTTTCCCGTGCTCACATCGTCAATACCGCAGCTTGACGTGGGTCGGCTTTCCCTCCTGATCAGCCGCAGCTTTCCACCGCTCTCGCAAAGCAAAGAGCACCCGCAGTGCTCAAAACACAAGGGGCTTAACCAACATTAATTAATCCATACACAACTATTCAATCAAAGCATAAACCTTTCACAACATCAAATCCACGGAGTCTTCTCCGGTTTACTCATGATCATCACCAATCCAGACTACCCGTCCAGATAGGCTTTACACAGCATGCATATGTCGTACTCCACACTTTCGGCTCTAGATGCAAACTCAACCACAAAATCGCTTACGAAATCCACCTCTTGGTGGAGGATCCCACGCACATGCATAAAAAAAGGACTTCGATGTCCAAGAAGGAGATCGTTACCCTTGAAGATTGCTTCGGCGCCATGGAGTAGCCAGATGGAAGTCACCGCCTGGGCTTTGCCTTCACGAATCCGCTCTCGGATCTTCGCTCCGCACTCCGCAGCTTCTCCAGCAGCTGGTTTTCCTTCCTTCCCTTGGCTTCTCTCTCTTTCTCTCTCTTGGAAATGAAGAGAAGAATAAGAAGATGAAGAGGAAGGGCTTATATCCCCATATCCTCGGCCTTGACCCACTTGGAAGCAGCCTAACCTTTGGATCCAGGATAAGGGAATCGAACGACTCAGAATTGTCCAGAAAAGTCTGAACACGGCCTGACACGCCTTGTGACACGCCCGTGTCATAGGCCGTGTCACGCCCGTGTCACAGGCCGTGTCACTAAAGCGGCAGTCAACCGACTCAAATCCAGCTAGTATACGGCCATGTGACATGCCCGCGTCACACCCTATACGCTCGTGTCATACCTGACACGCTCGTGTTGGCCACCCGTGTACTTCACTTAGCACCATCTCAATCTCACCTGAGAGACACATGGCCCTGGGACACACCCGTGTCCCAGGCCGTGTACACCTTACTCGACGATCGTTGAGCACAGTTCATCGACCGGGCACCCAACTCCTCAACCCAAACATGACACGCCCTGGGACACGCCCGTGTCCCAGGCCGTGTCACCCATCCTGAAATCCAATTTAGCTCTGGGGTGTTACAATCCTCCCCTCCTTCAAAGAATTTCGTCCGTGAAATTTAGCTTACCTACAGACCGTCAAATACGCATTACTCGTTGCACCACAAGCAAATGATCACCTTAACCAAACGATCCGGGTTCGAGCTCAGCGGCCGCAGCTTGTCTCTCCCCACGGCATCGCACAAAATAAACATCACTTGTATACAAGACACACAGACATAGTGCTAACATATGTACGTCCATCTAACTCAAATACGTCCATCAACATCATATCCACATATGATATAACATACACCACAAATATGTACACAAACATTTTATTGCCCATCAATACACACCACAAATATGTACACCAAAACGATCACAGAGGCATTTATTTCTGCTCAGCCGCATCTTCATTCAGAATACGTTTGATAGCCTCTTATAGTTCCAACCGAAACACGCGAGGCTGTATTTCCCCGACTGAGCTTTGCGGCTCTTGCACTTCCAGATTATACAAGCGAGGTTGCTTCCGGGATGCAGATAATTCGGACACTGCTTTACCTTTTTCGTTATAGGACGCACCCGTCCTTTTCTCACTCCCTGGAGGGCTACTCCAACAATTAGGGGCTATATGTCCCTATTTTCCACATTTAAAACTTGTACGGGTTTCAACCCGTCCTTGTCCATAAGTTGTGCCCGATGCAACAGTTGAAGAAGGTGGTTCAACAGGCCTGAACTTCTTCTTGTCTCGTTTCCGAAACTCCAATTGTTGCGACTGCGGAATGTTAACTTCCGGCTTCTCCATGTCCAACTTCTTTTTATCCTGCACTCATTTCAAATCTTTCTCAGTGCCCTAGCTGTATCAACCAATGCTTGGAAGCCTTGATTCACCGAACTCGGGAGGACCAACCTTAACTCATCCCGCAGTTCCTCATAAAATCGATTCGTCTTCCGTGCTTCCTCCGCGAAGGTAGACCCCGCATATCGCCCTAGTCTAGTAAACTCATGCAGGTAGGTATCAATATCTGCCTCACCCTGCACCAGGCGTTGAAACTCATTTTCCATCGCAATCCGCTGCGACACTGACAAATACTTGGCTAAAAACAATCGGGAGAATTCATCCATTGAAACCTCCGCTAATCCATGACATGCCAAGTGATGCACCTCCATCTTGTCCCACCATATTCTCGTGTCTCCTTCCAACAGAAAAGTGGCTAAAGTCACTTTCTGCTCCTACACCGTCCTGATTGCAGTCAGGATTCTCTTTACTCTAGCCAACCAATCTTCCGCCTGCGTTGGGGAAAGCGCTCCACCAAACGAAGGTGGATGAAACTCCATAAAGCTTTTTAATGCCTCATTTGCTGCTTGCTCTTCCCCCACAACTGCAGCACGCTCTTGCTTTGCACCAGCCTGTACTGGTACTCCTGCAGGCCTTGCCTGCCCCGTAGGCTGTGCCTGTAACACCGCAAGCACCGTCTCTGTCACCATCTATATGGTCTCCGCCGAGGGAGGTGTAGGCGTTGCAACTGGTGCTACACTCTCATCGGATTGTTGGGGCTCCGGCTTCCCAGCACCACTCCTCGCCACCTAGCAATGTACAAAACACCATTACTCATCCATGTCATAACGGTAATTCTACATTGCCTACACACTCATGCTCCTTACGTGCATGAAATACATTCCTAGTGCACATTCGTGAGTTCAATTATGTTCTCTCCTCCCAAACAATCTCAACTAGCTCTGATACCACTTTGTAACGCCCACACTCGTCACGTGGCATATAACGGTGGGTCCAGCCGGCGCCCCACGCCATATGTCACAGACAAGCGATGGAATTACTTGTGGAAATCAAAATCTCCTTGCATCCTAACTCAATCCATTCTAGCGCAACATGTTTAAGTTACCAAGAACTCAACTCAAGAAATGTCCACTACTATATAAACTCCACATTTATATATCCAAACCAGGAATGTATACAACTCGCACACACTGGCCTCAAGACCTTACATGTTTCTCTTTACACAAATACATTTTCGTACATCGGCATGCAGACCGGCCACACATGAAATCCAACCACGATTCGCACAGCCTTCGAGGGCCTTAAGCAACAAGCCGCCATTCCGCTCATTCATTTCAAGCATCAGCACATGTAATTAGATATCCACCAGGAGCGACAAACAAAGCAACGGTCAGCTTTAGCTGACCAATCATAACGACCCTACCCCTTACCCGGGGTAGTGGTTCCTTCCATGTATGCATTGCCATATCAAAACCTCGATCAGCTTAGCACTCACAATCACATCACAAATATCGGTATCCACCAGACGCTCTGTGCACTCAGGGCACTTTTTTGGTGTACCGGATATCCCAGTCGTACACCGCCGATCAGGGGTTCTTAACTTGTTAGCTGGCCGGTCCTAGTCACCACAACACGCATGTTGTGAGTATTCCACCCAAACCATTCAGAGGTCCTAACCCCACAGCAAAATTGAGCATTTAGATCGACCCACCACTGTGGTGTAGCAAGCCGGGTATGACCGCAACCCCCATTTGCATTGCCACCCATCAATCTCCCATAATAACCAGGTAGAGGTCAACCTTTTCCCGTGCTCACATCGTCAATACCGCAGCTTAACGTAGGCGGCTTTCCCTCCTGATCAGACGCAGCTTTCCACTGCTCTCGCAGAGCAAAGAGCACCTGCAGCGCTCATAACACAAGGGGCTTAACTAAAGCCTCCATACATCCATAACCGACATTCATTCATCCATACACAACCATTTAATCAAAGCATAAACCTTTCACAGCATCAAATCCACGGAGTCTTCTCCGGTTTACTCATGACCATCACCAATCCAGACTACCCATCCAGATAGGCTTCACACAGTATGCCTATGCCGTACTCCACACTTCTGGCTCTAGATGCAAACTCAACCACGTAATCGCTTACGAAATCCACCTCTTTATGGAGGATCTCACGCACATGCATAAAGAAAGGACTTCGATGTCCAAGAAGGAGATCGTTACCCTTGAAGATCGCTTCAGCACCATGAAGTAGCCAGATGGAAGTCACCGCCTCGGCTTTGCCTTCACGAATCCGCTCTCGGATCTTCGCTCTGCACTCCGCAGCTCCTCCAACAGCTGGCTTTCCTTCCTTCCTTCCTTCCCTTGGCTTCTCTCTCTCTTTTTCTCTCTTGGAAACGAAGAGAAGAAGAAGAAGATGATGAAGAGGAAGGGCTTATATCCCCATATCCTCGGCCTTGACCCACTTGGAAGCAGCCTAACCTTTGGATCCAGGATAAGGGAATCGAACGGCTCAGAATTGTCCAGAAAAGTCTGAACACGGTCTGACACGCCCTGTGACACGCACGTGTCACAGGCCGTGTCACTAAAGCGGCAGTCAACCGACTCAAATCCAGCCAGTACACGCCCGTGTGACACGCCCGTGTCACACCCCACACGCCCGTGTCATACCTGACACGCCCATGTTGGCCACCCGTGTACTTCACTCAGCACAATCTCAATCTCACCCGAGAGACACACGGCCCTGGGACACGCCCATGTCCTAGGCCGTGTCACGCAAACACGCCCTGGGACACGCCCGTGTCCTAGGCCGTGTCACGCAAACACGCCCTGGGACACGCCCGTGTCCCAGGACTTGTACACCTTACTCGACGATCGTCGAGCACAGTTCGTCGACCGGGCACCCAACTCCTCAACCCAAACACGACACGCCCTGGGACACGCCCGTGTCCCAGGCCGTGTCACCCATCCTGAAATCCAATTTAGCTCTGGGGGTGTTACACCGCCGCTGGGGGTCACCGCCCCCAGTGGTATAGTACTCCCCCAGTGCCACCACCGGTGCCAGGGGAGGAGCCTTCCTCCTTGGGCACCACCCGGCCCGGAACAAGGCTCGGGTGGCGCCGGCGGCGCTCTGGACGCCGGGAGGCACATGCAGCACGTCCAGATCGGGGAAGGGGGAGGGAGAAGGGTTCCACCTGGGACTGGTGGGCTTGGGAGGGGCCGGCCTGGCCGGCTAGGCCTGCAAACGAGTCGAGCTCGAGTCGAGCTCATCAAAAAGAGCCAGCTCGAGCTCGAGCTCAAGCTTTTTTTTTTAAGCTCGAGCTCGAGCTCGACGAGCTCGTTTTCAGCGGCTCGAGCTCGAGCTCGTCTAGCATGGATCAAGCTCGATTTGAGCTCGGCGAGCTCGACGGGCTCGACTCGAGCTCGACGGGCTCGACTCGAGCTCGACTCAAATTATATAAAAATTTTGACTTCTTTTTCATGTCTTGTATGAGCTTCTAGGCTTAGGCTATGTTTTGTTTTTTACTTGAATTAAGTTAGAGCATCAGTTCTTTGTATCTCGTAATAATTACTATGAACAAAACTAATATGAAACACATGTTATGCAAACGAGTCATATAAGGACATGCAAAGAATCCTGCATAGCAAATAGGGAAAAATATACAAAACATACCACATGAGGATTCACAAGGTAAAATAATAGGGAAAAATATATTTCAATGTGTGTTAAATAAACACGAGGCTACGAATTGTCCGCACAAACATATGAAATAAAATAGGTTTTAAATTTTAAAATCCAGTCACAACTTGGGTTTGTGTCATCTACTGTTGATCCCAAAATTGTCCGCAACATATGAAAACATTCAACAGACTCTTCATCCGGCATAAAGGAAATAAAATAGGATTTTAAAGGAAGCACGTGTTACAATCCCCAGTGGCAACAACACCGTGCTGATAAACAAATATAGTTATACCCATGAAGAGAACCTTGAATCAACAGTAGATGACACTCCGGTATAGTTATACCCATGAAGAGAACCTTGAATCAACAATAGATTCCTTCCAGCACGCAAGGGGAGTGCATATCTGGCGCCAACTGTTGGGGTATATCATCAGTCCAGATATACCGGTCAAGAATTGAAATAAAATAGGATTTTAAAGGAAGCACATGTTACAGAAAACATTCAACTGACACTTCATTCGGCATAAATAAAAACTTTACAAATCATACCTGTAAATACTAGAGCAAAGCTATGGCGCCAGGGAACTTAAGCTAAGCTATGACGCCAGATATGCACTGCTCAAGAATTTGCTCAACAGAAGATCTTAACTGCTCAAGAAGATCTTCATCCGACAACACCCAAAGAACATCAGACAACAATCCTGCTTAGCAAATAATTAAATGATCAACTTTCTTGTATAACAAAAGACAATGACCAATAAATTATGGATAGAGAGGGTTTTATCCTTAAACAATTCAGATATTTCTTCAGAAACTGCGCACTGAAACCCTGTAAAGTTGTTGTGTTGAAAATTAGGACAAGAAAAATATAAACCAGCAACAAACTATAAACCAGCATGGTCTCTATTTTACTAAAATAAAATGTGAAATTAGATCAAAAGCCAGCATGACCAATCATCCAACATTCCATCATGCCATATTGAGATTTGGGCAAATCAAAACATACTTAAAGTTCCAACATTCCAACTTATAAAACACAAAATAACAACCCAACATTCCATATTGAGGGCTGAAAATAGATCCTTAGTTGATCCTCATTAAGTCATTATCCTTTCAACGTGTCATCATCAATAGGAAGAAGAACTTGCACCGCTTTCTTCTCGCTCTGCAATTCAAAATGTAGATTATTAAAAATTAGTTTGAGAGATGTACTGTTTTTTTTAATCATAATCGTGTAAATTTACCTTGGTCTTCTTTTTAACTCCGAAACGTTTTTTGACTCAATCACCTCCACACATCAAAACTTGAACTGTATCCGTCTTTAACGATGCACGATATTTATCAATGACTCAAGTACCAACACTAAACGTAGCTTCTGAAGCAACCGAGGTAACAGGTATTGCTAAAATATCCTTTGCCAATGTTGATAATATTTTGAACTTTAGAGCATGAACTCTCCACCATTCCAAAACATCAAATTTTTTTTCACTTCTGCTTATATCTTTCTCAATCATGTAACAATTTTCTTCAAGGTATATGTCAAGTTCGGATTTTTGTGGCTGAATGGATTCCACTGATTTCACATAATCAAAATACTCAGACCAATCAGATTGACTTTGAACATGTCTATTAGAGTGCCTACTTCCTTCAATTTGTCCACTCACCTCACCTTCGACCATATGGTTTTCCACGTACTCGGCATAAAGTTTTTGCAAGGTGACCTTAACAAGGTTAATTTCTAACTCGGCTCTTTGGACAGAATATAGTTTAGAAAAAAAGAACTCAAGTGCTCGCATTTTGCATCGTGGATCCAAAACGGCCGCAACAGGCATTAACAAATTAGAAACACCCTAATATTTGTCAAACTTTAGTTTCATTTTCTCAACCATGTTATGAATAAAAAAATCATTGTCCAATGATTTTTTATCTAACAAAACTTTAACTCTACTGACCTCATTAAGAAATAAATTAGAGGTTGGATACTCACTTCCAGAGATAATGTGTGTCGCAGTCCAAAAAACCTCCAACACCGAGCATACTTTCTCATTTTTGACCCAATCATCCTCAGATGGACAACTATCATAATGTTGATCTCGCTCGGCAAACCTGGGAAATACATCTTTGAATATACATGCAGCTGCCAGCATCTCATACGTGGAGTTCCACCTTGTCCGGCAATCATCAACTAGCTTTCTTTCTGGTAGATTTAACTGCTTAACAATCTCAGAAAATATTTTAAGTCTGGCATCCGATATTCGAATATACTCGACACTATCACGAATAACATCAGCAATGTCTTTAATTTCTGAGATACCATCTTGTGCTATGAGATTTAGAATATGTGCACAACATCTAACATGGAACAATTTTCCATCACAAAGTAATTTTTTTGTGCTTCTAATATAAATCTTCAAATTCTCCATGGCCGCATCATTAGCAGATGCATTATCAACAGATATTGTTTGAATCTTATTTTCAATGCCCCAATCTTTCAAACACCGCCATATAGCATCTGCAATTTCAAGTCCTCGTCGAGGGGGTGGAATGTGACATAATTGAGGACACGTTTTTGTAGCTTCCAATTATGATCAATCCAATGCCTAGTTATTACCATATATTCGATCCTTTGATTTTTTGATTTCCAACAATCTGTAGTGAGGCTAATTTTAGTCACATTTTTCAACAATATTTTCAACTTTTTTTTCTCCAGCTCGTACACATTCACACAATAAGTGGTCGTTGTTGTCCGCGAAATGCTCTTCCATTCTGGTATTCCCCGTCTTTGCATCAAATTGAAGCCTTCTTCCTCCACAATAGAGAACGGGTGCTCATGCATCAAAATCCAGATATCAATGAACTCTTTCATGACTTCCATATCAACTTTCCCATCTTGTAACGCAGGGAAAGAAGAGGGATCAATAGTAGATGACACAAACCCAAGTTGTGTTTGCGTATGTGATGATCTCTCCTTCTCAGCCTTTGCTTTACGATGTGCAACACAATTTTGGAGATGCCTGTGAAATTGAGTTGTTGGAGTAGTTTTGGATTTAGCGAAACTCTTTTTACAATGATTGCATGAAATCCTTACTAGGCCGTCTTTATCCTTGTCTTCCGTAAATTCTAACCAAATCGAAGACTTCTTCAACCTTTTTGCCTTTTGTATGTCCTCATTGTCGTCCTTAATTTCAGTACTCGTCTCAAGAGTATCATTACTAGCTTTGTTTTCCACTTCATTCGCAATTGAATCCATATCACCAATTACCCTTTCAATTGTTTCCTCATTATTCTGCACAATCGGACTAGTAGAATCACCGATAGAGTCCATCTACAAAAAGACAACCAATTATATTAACAGGAAAAAATAGAGGTTGCAAAATGCAAATCATAAAAAATAAAATAAGAAAACGGGAAAAATGAGCCAGAAGGGATGTGACGCTAGGGAGAAAAATAAGTCACATAATTCACATACAGAATGATATTTTGCACCAAATGCAGAAACTCTATGTTTCAAAATAGGAGAGCCTACATTTGACACATGAATTGCATAGTATCAAATGTGGTGGACATCAAAGGTAGAAGCAAACAATGATCCGATTGGAAATATACTGCGAACAGAAAATAATGGATTAAGTGGAGGCCCATGTGAAGATTTGCCTAGTGTTCTCAAGATAAAGTGGGAGATACATGGCTCAGAAGGCTCATGGGATTCACAGAATTCATAATTCATCAACGCACCATGAGGTCCATGACTTCCAAATGATTCAGATCCATGATGATGGCGACAGTTCATAACCACTGCGGTCATAATCGCCCGGTGGCCGTGCCAAATGGAGCCTAAATCATACATAATAACTAAACTATTCATTTCAAATACTCACAGCACATTCAAGCAGAAAGACAAAACACATTTAACACTGTACAGCTGCAATTCAGCCATAAACATCTAAAGTCATTCCCCAGCTGGCAGTAATGAAGGTTGATGAAGTATTATTGAAACCAGAACAATCCGGGAGACTCTACTGAAGCTTTAAATAAATATTTCTAAGGGGGAAAACACTTAGAAGAGAACCAGAAAAATAACACATATTTCCTGATACAAATATCGATATATAGGCATAGAAAACCAGAAAAATAAAAGCAAAGTGTTCCCCAATGGCAGGAATGGTGGTGACAAACGAGTATATCACTCACCTAAAATGAACAAGATCAACGTCCTTCAACAAAGCCCGAGGGATCTGACTTCTGAGTATCTAACTGAAAGGCTATAAAAAAACCTAAAAAAATCAATCGAAATGAAGAGTAAGATGAAATAGAACAAACGACGGTGGAAATCAAAGAATTGCTTGAGGAAGAAATGAAGAATGTAGCCATCTAGCCACAAGTCACATACCGTAGAAATTGTCCTCCGGTGAGTAGACGACGAGTACCGACAAAGAGGAGACGACGCCCGACGGTGCGCTGGTGACTGGCGAGGAGCAACGTGCGGCGGAAACACGACGACGACGCTAGGAGTGGCGGGAACTTGGAATTTGGAAACCCTAACTGCGGTGCTCGGTGCTCCGATGGAAAACGGGAGAAGGGAGAACCAGGAAATTATCGGGATTCGGGGCTGGACCGCTGGATTTATTTGATGCCTTGCTTTGCTGGATGCCTGCATATATTATTTAGATATTAAAGTTAGTATTAAATATTTATATTTTACTTATTAATTTATATATTAACTACTAATTATTAATAAAGAATTAATAATATAATATAATATTTGATTTTATAAAAAGCTCGTGAGCCGGCTCGCGAGCTCGTGAACATGACTAATTAGGCTCGAGCTCGGCTCGGAAGCAGGCTCGAGCTCGTCGAGCTCGAGTCGAGTTTTTTTCGAGCCGGCTCATCGAGCTTTCGAGCCGGCTCAACTCAACTTGCACCCCTATGGCCGTCCATGCCAAGTTGGCGGTGGTGGAGGGGGAGGGAGGCCTTGGCTTTCCTTTTCCGGCCACCTGAGCTCCGACAAGGGTCGGGCAGGGGGGGGGGGAAGAGGCTTGCTCAGAAGCTTGAGGGGAAGAAGAGGGGGAGGTGGCCTTTTATAGGCTTGGGGAGGGGGGCTCTCCTCCCCTAGCCAAGGTGAGATTAATCCCTCCTTAGGGAGGGATTAATCCCCACCCTGCAGTTGTCCAAGGACAGCTGGAGGCCCTATCTTTTCCCCCATGTGGGGAAAAGAAGATGAAGCCCTTATGGGCTTGGGCCTTTTTAGTAAGAGAGGGGGAAAGAAAGTAGGGGAGGGGTAGGGTGGGCCTCCATTCCTAATGGCTAATTGCTGGTTGAGGGTCCAAAGAAGAGTGAGGGGGGGACATGGGCTATCCTCCCTTGGAGAGGAGGTGGGGCCCTACTTGGAGAAAAATCCAAAAAAAGGGTTTTTAGGGGGGGGGGGGTTGACCAAGTCAACCCTAGGGTGGGTCCCCCCTTGCTGGTCAAAGTCAAAGTGGGTCCAAGTCATCGGGGTCGGGTCAAAGTTCGGGTGTCATGTCACAATTGGTGTGCGCACGCTTTTCGGTGCACGACTATACTTGATTTGACCACGAGTTGACCAATTATCATCGAAATTGACTGGGACGACTTCCCTTGACTTCGTATTGACCACACGAGTCCAACACCACTGACTGAGTTTGAATCAGAGTCTGTTTAGCGAAAGTCCAAAATTTGCGTGCCGCAGCACGCTAAAACGGTCGAAGTGTCTAAAACTGTCGTTAGATCTCGGATGGTGTCGCGACGGGTTCCGGTGCACCTGTCTAGGTTATACGAGGTCACAAGGATCGACAAAATTTAATTCGAAGTTCTCTAGCTCGATATCCAAAATCTGCTCTCGTTACGTTTTACGAGGTATGGTCACATCCACTATATGACCTCGGGGTCCAACTGAACGAGTTCCGATGCACTCATATCGACTGTATGAGGTCACAGGAACTGACAAAAATCAATTCGGAGTTCTCTAGCTCGATTTCATGCCTAGGGTTATCTCCCACCGGGTCATGGTAGGGTTCATGCCACTTTTATTGGGCCCACTAGGGCTCTGGTGCCCCCATAAAAGTCGGGATGTTACACGGGCCTAGCCCGCCCCGCTCGCCCGCTGTATCCGAACCTCCTGGGGCGAGTGCGAGCCGGCCTGCTCCACTCGCCCGCTGCTTGTCGAACCCCTAGGGCGAGTGCGAGCCGGCCTGCTCCACTCGCCCGCTGCTTGTCGAACCCCTAGGGCGAGTGCGAGCCGACCTGCTACACTCGCCCCCTCGAGTGCTCCATCTCACTTTGGCGAGCCGGACCGCTAAACCTTGGCCAACCTGGTTCCTGTCGCCCATTATTCGTTGGATATGGGGTTGTAAACAATCTCCGCTCTTTGCTAGGTTGGCCCAAGCTCGAAAAGAAACATGCAACCCCGCAATATTCGGCGAGTGCGACAGGAGCCAGAGAATTTTTTGGTGGGCTTCGACAACGGTTATAAATACATGCCTGCATACCTGGGTGGCCTCCGCCGTCCCCCTTACTTGAGTCTTGCTGAGATGACTCTCTCCAAAGAGCTCAAAGAGAAGCTTATTCGCGCCAGCAAGCTAAACATCGCTCGCGTCGACGCGCTTGTGAGCATGCCTCCCAGCGCTGCACTGCGCGAGCCGACAAAGTCCAATCCCGCCAAGAAAGCGAAGTCCATCTCAAATGAAGTCGAATCCATCTACCACGACCTGGAATCCACCCTGACTCTCAGGCTCGCCTCATCTAACCCGGCTGCCGACCTTACGGGGAAAATGACCGCCGACGTTCCCACCGATCCCGAGAGCCATCAGATCGACGTCGAATCCTCCACGCCGCGAGTCCACACCCCGCACGATGACTTGCGGCCTCAGACTTGCCCTGACACTCGCCTGCAGAACAAATCACCTCCCTTCGGGACCACGGGGCTGGACTCGCTGAAGTCCAAGTCGCCTGCTGGCACTCCTTCTCGTCAGCCTGTACCTGCTCCTGCGCTCGCGAGGGAAAGGTACGGGGACATCCCGGTTCCCATCTTCAACCTCATTTCCCTCGGGGGTCTATCCTCCTGGTCGCGATAAGAACTTGCCCTTGCCGCCTTCACACACTCTCCAAGAGCTGCCGAGCTCATCCCGTGAGCTCCACTTTTGCTAGAACATTTTTCCCAGATCTTTGCTGCGCTCACACCTTCTTCCCATCATGATTGATTGTTTTTTGCAGAGCTCCTTACTCTGTCTGAAGCCGAGGAGTCTCCAGAACCAACTCGCCACTCGCCACCCCCCGGAGGGTCGAAACAGGAGTTTGGAACCGGAGGCAGAGTGGCGGGGGTCGAAACGGAGCGGATCGGGGCCGTTTCCTTCTTGTTGCAGGTGCAAACGCAGCAAACTTCGTCGGCGCCCGTTTGTTTACCAGTCGTCTGACGACGTTTGCTCCAAACAGAGGCAGGGAAACGCCGAACCAAACGAAACTTTAATTATCAAAAAGCCCTTCTCAAAACCGATGATAGGGTTCTAGAGCCCTCAATTGAAAATTCCTTGTCCTCTTCATCCAAGAGAGCTTTAGAGAATTCATTCGAAGATCTCCTAGAGTCCTCCCTGCACGTTCGAAGATTCCGTCGAAGATCTGCTTCAACTCCGAAGACTGCTTGAAAATCTCATTCTGAATTTGAACATCCTCTAGAGTCTCTGAAGATCCCTTTGGAGCCTAGAAGGCCTACTTTGCTTCACAAAGGATCCCCCAGAAGACAATCTGAAGACCTCGTCCAGCTCCTCCGCTCGAGTCCAGAGCCTGTGTTGCCACGTTCAACGTTCCAGGCTGCTTTCGAGCACGCTCCTCAGCACTCCACTCCAAGTGATCTTCACGGTCCAGAGGAATTTTTGTAACGAGCAGTGACCTGTCACCCTCAAAAGAAAACTATTGCAACTCACCCAAAAAGATAGTGGAATTTGGGCCCTATAGCCCGAACCCCATGATTTTCCCCTATTTACGGAAAAAATGTTAAACACTTAAACTTTCATTTTCTCATTTTCTTTCTTTTTATTAGAAAAATTTCACTTTTACAAATATGTATTTTTTCTTTTATTTTAATTTTTTTCTCATATAAACAAAGTCATTCAAAAAAAATATTCTTTTTCTGCCACTTAAAATCCCATACAAACCATCAAAATGAGCGAGGAGCAGAGTACAAACCCAGAATCTTGCGAGCGGCGGGAATGCTATCGCGCCGAGACAATGTCATGCCCGAGATAATATTGCGCAGGGGCACGAAAGATCACATGATTCGCAATTAATGTCTGTTGTTGGCTGTTCTGTGCAGTAACACATTGTAGATCAGTTGAGGGCTTTTTTTAAGTTAAAAAATACAATTGAATTTTCATTAATTGTAAGAATGAACTGGATTTTAGTTTAAAAGATGAACTTGATTTTTAGTTCAAAAAGTAGATATTTTTACATTTATATTTTCACCACAAAATATTAATTGACTCACTCAACTTCACACCGATCAAGAAAAAAAAAAGGTATTTCATTTCTCAGGCTGCATTTGGTGTGTCTTATGACAGCTTATTTGTTTCGGTGAAGTCAGACAAATACGTCATTGTATGTTTTGTATGACAAATATTACTACCGTTATCAAAAAAGAAACTAGTTTGAGACATAAGATTTTGACATGACAATGATATTTTTGTCCAACGTCACCGAAGCAAATAAACCGCAATAAATCATGCCAAACGGAGCCGCAGGTCTGTTTGGGACAGCTCTGGCGGCTGGAAAAGTTCTTTTCCAGCCGCCAGAGCTGTTATTGGGTCTGTTTGGGACAGCTCCTCACAGTAATCGCTTTTCAAAAACCGGCTCCCGGAGCTGTTTTGCGGAAGCCGCTCCTCCCCCGCGTTCAGCGTTTTCGCGAACCGCGTTCTATTTCCCCGTGGTTTTTACTCACGAGTCACGACGTCCCTCCCGATCTCTCGCAGAACCCTAAACACCGATCTCTCGCAGCGCGTCACGGCTTCTCACGACGGCGACGCCGCGTCCCTCCTCCCGATCTTGGAGATCCTGCTTCGCCGACGACGACGCCGCGTCCCTCTGTCGACGGCGTGTTTTCCTCTGCATCAGCGTGCGTCCGTCCCTTTTCTCCGCCACCGACGAATATCAGCAAGTATTTCGTGCCGCATCAGCCTGATTCCCTTCCATCTGCTGGCTTCCTGCAGGTTTCAGCTGTCGTCTTCCTCTCGCTCAGGTATACCTCTTCTCTTGCTTTGCACATTATAGGTTTTTTCCTATGTTCTTCCTCTCGATGAGGAAGATGAATCAAACTTAGGTTTTAGCACTGCTTCCTGCCGCATCAGCATGTTTTCCTCTTGATAACAGGCGGTGCAAATATGTTTTAGCACTTTTTCATATTGAATCAAACTTAGGTTTTAAGCATTTTGAATCAAACATAGGTTTTAGCCTATCGGAATCATGGTGTTGTGCTGGTCTCTTGGGTCCAATCCGACCATTTTGAATTTTTAGGGGTACCCACCAATGCTAGACGTATTCAATCATTTTGATTCTCATCTTGATATTCATTTTGCATGGTTGCATAAGATTGTACATGGGTCCAAAGTTATTAAGAAGTTTTGATATACAAAACCTACTGTTTACTAATTTTGTACATGGGTCCTCTAGCAATATATGCTCAATGAAACTCTATAAAATTATTTTTTGATACATATTAAGGCAATTTTAAGGAGTGATGAACTAATGTTGTCGTTACGCAATGTCCAAAGGAACTGCTTCAAGATCAATAGTAATACAACAATTATAAATATTAAATGAGTTATTACGCTCGATGTTTTGTGTACGTGTGTATTATTAACAATTATAAATATTCAATTTTATTAGTTCGTAGCATAATGGTAAAACCAAAGGAAGGCGGAATCGTAGCGAGTTGGGAGTCAGGTGAAGTGACGTTATTTTGTGATCTCTGCATAAAAGAGATTGGTTTGGGAAATCGGCCAACCACCCACTTCAGCAAAGAAGGGTGGAAAAATCTGATTACGGGGTTTAAAGAACGCACAGGGAAAAGCTACGATCGCATGCAGATGAAAAATAAATGGGATCATCTGAAGAAGGATTGGAAGTTGTGGAAGGAACTGAAACATGGTGAGACTGGTTTAGGCTGGGATCCAGAGAAGAGAACTATTGCTGCCTCAGAGGAATGGTGGGCAGAGAAGATTAAGGTCCGAACAAATTCAAGTTTCATTTCATTAAATTAGTTCATATTTTTCCATATTTTAACATTGGTACATTGATTACAACAGGTTGTTCCAGCGGCGAAAAAATTTCGGTGCGGAGGTATTTCACCGGAGTTGGAGGAGAAATTGAATACTATGTTTAGTCAGGTAGTCGCAACTGGAGAAGACTCTTGGGCTCCTTCAATTGGGAGTTTGCCACCTGATATGGGGAGGATCCAGTTGGAAGACGATGATGTGGCAGATAACATGGAGAACAATCAAGGTGGACCTGAAGAGTACGGGGGAGCTACAACACCTCCTGGGAATGCGTCCTCCTCGGCGAGTAAAAAAAGGAAGATAGGGAGGAACAAAGGAATGGCATTGTCTTTGATGTCAGATTTACATCAATCCACTCTAGCATTGAAGCCGCCGCCAGTTGTCACTGTCAAAGAGGTTGTGGAGTTGATTTCCAGCAGCCCAGAGCTACGGGCAAACCTGGATCTATATTACTTCGCTCTCGAGCACATCAGAGACAAGACCACTAGGGAGATCTTCATGAGTATCCCAGAAGATATGAGGGTTTGGTGGATTATGAAGGCGTACGAGAAGAGGGCTCAGTGATACGAGTTTATCTTGATGAATCCTTCTTTTTTTTGTTGCATGTAAAACACTATTATGTTTATGCTTACTTTTTAATGTCGTATTTTATTTGATGATGTGGCAGAAAACTTGAATCCACTTTATTATGTTTATGCTTACTTTCTAAAACTGTAATAGATTTCTTTTTATTATTTTCACATATATATGATAACTGTTGTATTATGCTTTGAATGCAGATACTAATAATGGAAGAGCATGACTCCTCCCCTGAAGATTCTGGGGATTCAACCAGTCTTTCGCCAGAGCGGAGACAATATATAGAATATTGCAGTGTAGTTATGTCATCGATTGAGAGAATGAATTATCATGTTCGAGATACACGTCCATGCACGACATCTACCCAAACTGGTTCGAAATGGATCAAAGAGTTACTAGAAGGGCATCCAGATAGAATACATGACGCATTTAGGATGTCTAAACGCATTTTCGTAGATTTACTCCATAAACTAGAAGCAGATGGTGAACTTCAAGGATCACAGCGGACGTCTTCAAGAGAAATCCTAGGGATTACGTTGTATATCTTAGCACAAGGAGGTTCCGTTAGATTGACGAAAGAACGGTTCCAGCACTCGACCGAAACAATAAGTAGATATTTTTCGAAAGGACTTAGATCTCTTTTGCTACTCTCAATTGATGCTATAAAGCCTATTGACTGTCAATTCAGAGATATTCCGGGTGAGATAAGGTATGACCCTCGTTACATGCCATTTTTCAAGGACTGCGTTGGTGCCATTGACGGTACACATGTTGATGCGAGGATACCTGTAGAAGATCAAGTACGATACATAGGACGTCATGGCACGACGACCCAAAATGTAATGGCAGTCTGTGATTTTAACATGTGCTTTACATTTGCCCTCGCTGGATGGGAAGGATCTGCTCATGATAGTCGCATCTTTGCACGGGCATTGGCCGACGATAGATTGCACTTTCCGCATCCCCCACAAGGTATACTAATCAATGTGTTCATATTCATTCAAACTGTTTGTATTTCATAATGTTTACCTACTTAACAAACCAAATAAATGCAGGTAAATATTATTTAGTGGATGCTGGTTACCCGTTAAAGATGGGTTATCTGAAGCCGTATCCAGAAACAAGATATCACTTGGCTGACTTTGCCCGTGGGAGTCGGCCTGTACAAGGAAGGCAAGAACATTTCAATAAGGCGCATTCATCTCTTCGCAGTGTGATCGAGCGATCGTTTGGAGTGTGGAAAAAGAAGTGGCACATTTTGAGCAAAATGCCACAATACAACTTCAAGAAACAACGTTCCATTGTGCTAGCGACAATGACCCTACATAACTTCATTCGGAGACATCCTTCTCGCTGGGACCCTGAGTTTAATGCTTGTGATGCTGATGAGTCTTCTTTCGTTCCCTCAGAGGCGGAGGAACCTGCGGCAGATGATGAAATTGAAAGCGATATGCGTGATGCTGCTGGAGAAGAACATATGTCTACAGTACGAGATAACATTGCCGAAGAGATATACAGCGCGCGCAGGTAAAAATTCGATCCAACGCTTACTAAAAATTGAAAGAGTTAAAAATATCAAAAGTTTGATTCATATCAATTTATTTTCGAACAGGTGATCAAAAAGATTGGAAAAAGGAGTCGCCGGATGTTGCAAGATCTTTTTTTTCTATTTTCTACAACTATGTAAAAGAGACATGTTATCAGTTATCTTTAAATATCTATGTATTTTCGTTTTTTTAAAAAACAGCTTCCAAAAGCTGTTTCTCCAAACAGAAAAAAGAGAAAATCGCTCTTCAAAGCGCACTTCTGCACATAACACCAAACACTCTGCAGCTTTTCAAAACTGCTCCCCAGAAATCTATTTCAAAACAGCTCTATCCGCGACAGCAGCTTTTCAATCCGCCAGAGCTGTCCCAAACAGACCCTTAATTATAAAAGATTGAAAATGCCATAAGTCCCGAACAAAATTAGACGTCTACCCTCATGCTCCCTCAATCTTAAAACCTAGAAACCCTACCTCCGATTTCCCATTTTTCAATCGCCTCGATTCTTAGAGGAAGAGATGGAAGAGGAAATTCTCACAGAAGAGACTAGGAGAGAGGCGGATGCCGCTCCTGCATTAATCTCAATTCATCCTCTTCAGAAATCCATAGCGCTCGCACTCGGATCGGAAGTCCGCATATTTGATTTAGAGTATGCTTTCATTTTTGCTCTCTTGCTCTTCCAGTGCTGCTAATTAAGAGTTGGTTCCTTTCAAAATTTTTGATTCAAGATGATCAGAAAACGTATGCTTGCTATTTACTTTATACAATTCAGTGGAATATGTCAAATAAGGGATGCATCTGCTGGGTTTTATCTATTTTCATATGCATATAGTTAAATATGTTCAATTCTTTCTTGCACTGCGAATTAAACCAGTAGATTATGGCAATGGTGATGAGTCATTGCTAGATAGAAGCAAATATAGAAGTCTTATGTCATACTTTGTGATCATTACTGAGGAACTTCTGAACATCTTTTTTTTTTAATGTTTGATGACCAACATGGTTGCTGTATTCTTGTAGGTCTAGGTAGAGGGATACAATATCTATTTCTATATAAAAGAGAAACACACTCTCTGGCGTCGTAACATCAAAACTTCCAATTTGCCCCCACATGAACAGGAAACGACTTTACAATAAGTATTTTTGATTTTTGTTTGTTTAAGTGAAACAAAAACTGCCGTATAAATAGAATGCATGAGATATTTCATGGACGGGGTACCCTATGACACTGCTGCTAGTTCCATTTTAAATGAACTTAGCTGTTATTTCCTTGAATTTTGTAAACAGGAAGGAAAATGCAGTTACTTTAACAGATGAAGCTTGCAGCCCTTCACATTCTGATGCTATTAGGGCCATTTGCTTTGGTGCAAATGGAAGTCTCTTTGCTTCTGCTGGTGATGATAAGCTGGTGAAGGTTTGGAGAACGGATACGTGGCACTGCATTAAAACTGTGTAAGGCTTGTCGTTTTATCACGCATATGCATCATTTTTGCTAGTTCTTTATGTCTTTTATGGTTTAAATATTTATCTTTTACTTGGAGGAACAACTGGTTATTCGGCATAAGGTTATTGATGATGAGGATAATAATTATGCAACCAAACATTTACATTAAAAGGGCAGCCCGGTCCACAAAGCATCCCCGCGCTTCGAGGGTTTGGGGAATGTTCCCACCACAATGTTGAAATGTAGGCAAACCAAACATTTACATTAATTTCAGAAATTTATTCTATCCTTCAAAATGCGTTGTCCTTCTATATAAATAAGTTTTCTCTCAAAGTTATTTTTGATCTTAGATACATGCCTCATTCTACAAGTTGAATTAAAGACTAATCTTCCTTGGTGTGAACATGTGATTAGCATGCAATTTTTAGTCTCACATTAGATACATTGGAAATAAGTTGGTCTTATATATTCTCTTCCCATAGTGTGCATGAGCAATTGCACGAGTTTTGGGATCTAGCACATGCAATTAACATGAGAGTGCATGGATATTTTTTCTATTTTAATGTGATTATGAGACACTTTTAGCACCTTGTCCCCTTGCTACCAAGCTGTCGTCTATTCTGAAACTACTTCATCCGAGTGTACTTAACTTATAGTTTCATAGCTAAACTCAGTCATATTCTCTTGAAAGTCATCTCTAATATTTATGGTTTTAAAAATATTACTTAAAGCCCAATAACTTTTCTTTTAATTCTGATGTAATATTCAATTCATTCTTGTATCATTTTGTTTCCTAAATATTTGCCATCCTACAAGCCTTCCAGGAGCCCCGCTCTTTTCTCGCATCTCATTACCCCGATGACAACCCACCCTTAGCAAACCGCCATCTTCAAATTGGGATGGCATATGGTTAATTTTTACCTCTCCTATACTACTGGCGATAGCTAACAAACCATCAATTGTGGCAATCTCTTTATTGCTCATGCAAGATGATGCACTCGTAGTTGCACCTGATGGGATGAATGCAATGTAAATATAATTATAGATGCAATTTCAATTCAAAGAAAACAACATTAGATTTGGTAACATAAATTTAGCGCGCAATTTGCACCAGATTAGAAGTTTAGTTTCATTTAAAGGTACTAAACATTCGATAATGGGCAACTCTGCAACAATCAATATGAATTAAAATAACAAAATAGTTGCAGTGAGAAAGCCATCAGTGTAGAGAAAACAACAACAACAACATTCAAGCCTTTATCCCACTATATTGGGGTCGGCTATATGGATCCTTTGTCGCCATTGTGCCCTATCTTTTGTCATAATCTCACTAATGCCTAAGTACATCATGTCTGTCCTTACAATTTCATTCCAAGTTTTTATTGGTCTACCCCTCCCTCGTTTAACATGCCTAGTGACTAGACTCTCACAACGCCCAACAGATGCCTCTAATGGTCTCTTTTGTATGTGTCCAAACCATCTTAGACGAGCTTCTCGCATCTTCTCTGCAATTGGTGCTACTCCTGTCTTATCCTTGATACTTTCATTCCTAATTTTATCCAATCTCGTGTGTCCACACATCCACCTAAGCATTCTCATCTCCGCAACTCCCATTTTTTGCTCACGTACACAGTTCACTGCCCAACACTCATAACCATAGAGCATCGCGGGTCTAATTGCAGTACGGTAAAACTTATCCTTAAGTTTTAGTGGTACTTTACGATCACATAAGATCCCTGATGCGCCTCTCCACTTCAACCAACCTGCTTGGATTCTGTGTCACATCTTTATCAATACCTCTGCCCTCTTGAACTATCAATGCAAGATATTTAAAACACTCACTACGAGAAATATCCTGATCGCCCAACTTAATAACAAAGTCATTTGTCCTTCTTGTATTGCTAAATTTAAGCTCCATATACTCCGTCTCTGCCCTGCTCAACCTAAAACCCTTTTTTTCCAAAGTATCTCGCCAAGATGAAAGAAAGGAAAAAAATACAACAATTAAATTCCCACAAGGAATTAATTCGAATATTCTAACTAGATATATACAGACCTAAAAATTAAGAAAGATCTCACCAGATATGAAAGTGGGAGGTAAGATGGTTGGTCGATGGTCCAGTGAAGGGCGGGAGTCTCCTCGCTCAATTGATATAAAGGCGTCGATAATGGATCGTAGGGAGGACGATACAGTGACGTGTTAGAGGAGGTAGGGTGACTTAAGAAGTTCGTAGGAGTGAAGGAGAAAGAGGTGGAAGATGGAAGGAGGGAACTCATGCCTCCCCTGGAGTATTAGGGAACTGTTGTGGGCTTGCTTCGTTGAAGGGGTGTTGGAGGTGGAGATACAAGGGGCAAGCCCTAAAATGTTGGAGGAGATGAGACAGGAAGAAAACCCTAGAGGGTGGAGGAAGGAGAGAAGAACTTAGTGAGAGAGAGAAGTTAGAGAGATAAAGGAAATTTCATTCATTCATTGCTTTCTTCCCAAATACAAGACAAGACCTATTTATAAGACCCCGGGTGTCATACCCGTAATTACATAAGATGCATAAAATATTAAAACATTAAAACATTACGGCGAGTCTAATAACTATGACTCAATACACACGACGAGATAATAAGATAACTGACGGAGGATCATAACACATAACACTCCACCCGTCCTTCAATTTGAGCTTGCCCTCAAGCTCAAACTCCAGTAGGATGTGCGGATTCTCTGGCTCCTTGATCTCGAGCCAAAATAGGGCCTTATAGCATGTCGCGGTAGAATGGGCAGTAAGATGTAGCGGCGGCGCAGTCAAAAAGAAAATCGGCTGAAGCAATGAGTTTGGCTGGTCCGGTGGCGTGGTGATGAGTAGCAACAACAGGGATGGCGGAGGAGCGACGACCTGCAGCAGGAAGGGATCCGAAGGGGTCACCGGGGCCCGGGCCGGCAGAAAAGGCGGCGCAACGGTCGATGGCGACGACAAGGCAGGGGCCGGCGGAGAAAAAGCAGACCGAGGCGGTGACGACGACGATGACGACGGCTGTGGTGGCGACGATGACAATGGCGGCAAGGATTGCGGCTGTGTCGGCGGCGGCGGCGAGGACGGCGGAGGCGGCACAAGCTGTGCGGGTTTGGAGAGTGAGACCGACAAGGCAGGGGCCGGTGGCGGAGGAGGCGGAACAGCCGATGGTGTAACGTCAAAGTAGCCCGACCTCTCCAATTGGTCAAGCTTCGAGTCGAAGCGAGACATGTAGTCCCAAAATGATGTCGACCACTTCAGCAACATCGAGTGGAAGATGGCCTTATCCGCGACACTAATAGTAATGTTCATCACACTAATTGATGGGGGATGTAAATGAGATAATTAATTAACTAATTAAAAATTAGCTAATAAAATAGTAATCAACCCCGCGTCCTCGACACTAGAAGTGTGGCTGCTGGTTTGGAAAGGGGAGTGGGGCCTATTGTTAATAGGTTTAAGAAGAAAACTGATGTGGAGTGGGGCTCAAGGCAATACGTTGCCAGGAGATAAAAAAAATAGTGACGCGTGGCTCAAATGAAAAAGAAAAGTAAAGGAAGCGGCAGAGCGGGGGGCTCGAGGAAGCGCGTCAGTACGGGGGGAGACGATGCAGGGGAGGACCGCGACGGTCACAGAGACGATGCAGGGGAGGGGGCTCGTCGTCCGGAGGCGAGCACATGCAGATAGCGCCGCAGAAGGGCTCTGATCTGCTGCTCGGAAGCGAAGCAGAGGCACGACGTCAATGAAGAAGGGACAACAAAAGTTGCGCACGATTGGACGGGAGCGGAACTTGCGCAGAAGCTGTCGCTGTTGATATCGATGGGGAACAACGACGCCGGGAGGTCAGGGTTGCAGCCAAGGTTGTCAGGATCGCGAATCAGATCATTGGATCTTACTATCCTACGATCCAGATTTTGTAAATCGATCCTGATTTTGTAAAGCGATCCTCAATCCGACCCTACTATCAGATCCAATCCTACCTCGAAACGATCTCATCTAGGATCTCGATCCTGACAACCTTGGTACTTGCAGCGGCTGGGGATGCACAGTGGAAGGAAGAGCGCGCTGGGTTAACAAAGAAGAGAAAATGTTTGCTGTCTGGATGTGACTGTCAGTTTGCGTAGTGAAGCCGAGTGGAAATGTCGAATCGAGGAAAACGAAGAACCCGTGACAGCGAAAATATTGAGCCGAGGAAGGAGTGGCTCTGATACCAAGTTTTTGTGGGCTTGCTTCGTTGAAGGGGTGTTGGAGGTGGAGATACAAGGGGCAAGTTCTAGAATAGTGGAGGAGGAGATGAGAGAGGAAGAAAACCCTAGAGGGTGGAGGAAGGAGAGAAGAACTTGGAGAGAGAGAGAGGAAGTTAGATAGATAAAGAAATTTCATTCATTCATTGCTTTCTTCCCAAATACAAGACAATGCCTATTTATAAGACCCCGGGTGACATACCCGTAATTACATAAGATGCATAAAATATTAAAACACTAAAACATTACGACGAGTCTAATAACTACGACTCAATACACACGACGAGATAATAAGATAACTGACGGAGGACCATAACACATAACAGGAACTCATGCCTCTCCCGGAGTAATTGGATTTTGCTATGAGAAAATAAGGTTTCATTTCTTTTTTTAATGGCAGCAGGTTGCCAGGTTGAGGCCATTAATTCCTATATCATGTTATCAAAAAATAAGGAAATTATATTGGTCACAAAACACAATCCAGGTGGGAGATGGAGGGAGGGGTCTGCAGTCTCAAATAAGGCCAAAAATGACGTTTTTACGCAACTACATTTTTATCCCACCAGAAATGTATCTCAAGGTTTCTTAAGAGATTCCACAATAGCCCTCAACTTCTCAAAATCAACTGGTTTTACTCCTCTTAATTTTGAGGTTTTGCTTCATTTAATTTCACAATGGAGAAGCGTGTTTGACCCTGATTCTTTTGTCGTCTTACCTTATACCCTCACAAATTCTGACCCATCTTCTGAGCATTTTTAGCCTTCTTGTAGTAGGCACAATTAGAGGTTTTAGAATGATTTGTCTTCACATTTTCAAGCTTTAATGACTGGCCCTGCACTTTTTTTTGATTTTTTGCTTTTTGGTGATCATCGCCAATCCCTCAGGCTGGGTTGAAGAATGCCTCCTGATGTAACCCGCGTCGCTTAGTTTTTATTATTTTTATCGCCTCCTGATGTCTTTTATTATTATAGCACACGTTTTTGCACATTTTTCAATTTCTGTGCAGCGTCAAGTTGTATCGCGCACATATTAGCGCTTTTGATGTAATTTTGTATCGCGCATATTGTTTGCGCAAATTTTTGTTTGGCTCGTTGGTGTGACCGGCCAACGGGACCCTAAATGAATTGGTCCGACAATTTAGAGATAGGTTAATTAGGGTAAGCTCAAATAATTAATCATTTGTCATATTTTGTCTAAATGGAAATACCCAAGTCTTGCCCCACTCCTATTTTTCAAACTTGTTATTTTTTAAATAAAGACAAGTCGGCCCATTCCAATTTGTTTGCTGGCACTATGAGAAATCCCCTTCAAAGCCCATTTGGAAAGCCCACTTAACTCCTAACCCTAAACTCATCCCTTTAAAACAATCCTCCTTCCCCCATTGAACCCGGCGGGGGAAATGAATTGAATGAACCTATTTTGGTTTCATTCCATTTTCTCCCAGCGCCGATCTAGCTCCATGCGACCTGTCTTCCCGACGGAATCCTGAGCCGCAACTCCAGCATCCATTGCCTCTGTCCCCGACTCCGACTTTCCCACACCTGAAGCCCCCGACAACTCCTCCTGCGGCCGCCGAGGATCCCTCCTGCAACTTCCTTAGACGGTTCCGACGGGATTCGTCCAGTCCTCGCCGTTCAGTTCCACCGCCGACTGGAGAGCCTCGTCTTCCTCCTACTCCAGCTGCGGTTCTCCTGAAGTCCCTCATCTCCAGCGTTACATCCCGATGAGAAAGCTTCACGGCCTGGACTTCATCTTCTCCGACAAACCTGGCCTTCATCGTCTTCGTCAAACCCGACCTTCATCTTCTCCGACATCCAGCCACTACCCGAGAAACCCTTACTTCAGCCGGGTACTTCTCCACGCCTGCTGACTGCCCTGCCTCTATTGCGTCGTCTGAAGATTGTGTGATTGGAATCCGCTGGTATACCTCTACACCCCTCTCGCTCGTAATATTTTCAGTTATTTTCATGCCCAAATTTGAAATGATTAATTATTAGAGCTTGTCCTAACTAATTGTGATCTCCTCATTACCGTTATTTTGTTACACGTGCATGCCACTAATTATTTCTTGTGCTTGTGGACTTGTGACTTGTGACGTTAATACGTTTGTGTTGTAGCCTTGCGTTCGCGAGCGACGTCTTGGTCCTTTATTTCGTTAGAGAATAGCCTGCAAATCCTCTCGCGCCGCTTTAATTTTAAATAGATCGAATTTTACTTTGCTTTAAAACTACACCCCCACTTTGAGTCACATCAGTTTGGCGTGACTGCTGGGATATCTCACTCCTATCGTGGGATAGCCGAGAGCCAGTCGTTTTCCAATTCTAGGTTTAGATTTTTTTTTGTTTTTGTTAAAAAAATGATGAGTGATTTCGATGCACGTATTAGAGCTTTGATGAGAGATGTTGAGTGCGTCACTGCTGACGCCCGACGGAATCTGCGTGGGTTGTGCGCCTCTGTTCACAACCTGGAGGTGACAACACACACATATTATGTTGCTCCTGCATACCTTCCCACTTCACATCACGTAGTGGAACCCGAGGTTAGGTGTTTCGTTAGTCCACATCTCCTCAGTTTCATGAGGAGCACTTTAGCACCATCCACACCCACTGTGACGCTCACTTCAGTCGAGGAGTTTCTTCCGGAGCCCCTGCTCCAGGAAGAAAAATTTCCTCCTATCTTTATCACCCCAACTGATGTCGCGACTCCACGTGTCTCCACTACAGCTCTCCCTTCAGTCGAGGATGTTCTTCCTGAGCCCATGCTCCAGGAAGAAGAGCTTCTTCCTATTTTTACCACCCTGACTGAAGTCGTGTCTCCACCTGTCTCCGCTTTAACACCCCTTCGATCGAGAAGGTTTTTCCCGAACCCCTACTCCAGGAAGATGAGTTCTTTCCCTCATTCCTTCCCCCCGATTGACTTGGTGTGCCCACTTCCCCCCACTGACTCACATCCTTCAGTCGCCGAGTTGTTCCCTGAGGCCCCACTCCAGGGAAGACTTACTCGTGATGTGTCACTCACCTCAGATGACACTTCATTACTTTCACTTCTCCCAGAGGAGTTGGTTAGTGATGAGGCCCTTATCTTGTGTGACATAGACTCGTTCGTCATATGTCCTGACCTTCTTAGCATACTACCGCCACAAACCCTTGAGCCCACAAACATTGTGCTTGGTGGTCCCGCTCCTGTGGCCCTCGAAGCACCACATTTTATTGACTTCTTATTCGACGAGCACGCATTTAGTCCACATCACTTTTCTTTGGTTGTAGACGAACATGTTGTACCACCATCTCACTATCGTTCGAGGTCTGAAGCTTTTAGGTCTACTCGTATTGAGGGAGCACAGACGATACTTAGATATTTTACTCCTCATCAAGATACCCGCTTCAAAGGATTTTTATGGAAAATTTTACACGGTAAAATTGAGATTTTCTTGAAATTTTGTGACTCGAGTGGGACGTTGACGGGTGAAATTAGGACGATATTCGATCCGGGTCTAGCAGACCTTCGTACGAGCGTATGTTGCGTTATGAGTTACTGATTCCACGAGCTGTTTCCACTTGCTTCCTGTTCTCCCTACTGCCACATGTTTTCCCCACACACCGCCCCTGTCATCCTCTGAAAGCTCTAATAATTACTGTTTATTTAAATATTTGACATGAAATTTTGACTAATGGATTGCGAGTTTTTGGGATGAGAGGTTACTTGCAGGTTTTGGGACGCAGCCATGACATCAGCAAGACAATATGCAGCACCCCTCCGATCGACTCTTGGACTTTCTACTTGCAGGTTACATCGAGTCTCGTCGGGGTCGAGCTCTTTCAACCCCGGGAGAATTGATGCAACCCGCGTCGCTTAGTTTTTATTATTTTTATCGCATGTGTCTTTTATTATTGTAGCGCACGTTTTTGCGCATTTTTCGATTTCTGTGTAGCGTCAAGTTGTATCGCGCACGTATTAGCGCTTTTGATGTAATTTTGTATCGCGCATATTGTTCGCGCAAATTTTTGTTTGGCTCGTTGGTGTGACCGACCAACGAAACCCTAAATGCATAGGTTATTTAGAGATAGATTAATTAGGGCAAGCTCAAATAACTAATCATTTGTCATATTTTGTCTAAATGGAAATACCCAAGTCTTGCCCCACTCCTATTTTTCAAACTTGTTATTTTTTAAATAAAGACAAGTCGGCCCATTCCAATTTGCTTGCTGCCACTATGAGAAATCCCCTTCAAAGCCCATTTGGAAAGCCCACTTAACTCCTAACCCTAAACTCATCCCTTTAAAAACAATCCTCCTTCCCCCATTGAATCCGGCGTGGGTAATGAATTGAATGAACCTATTTTGGTTTCATTCCATTTTCTCCCAGCGCCGACCTAGCTCCATGCGACCTGTCTTCCCGACGGAATCCTGAGCCTCAACTCCAGCATCCATTGCCTCCGTCCCCGACTCCGACTTTCCCACACCTGAAGCCCCCGACAAGTCCTTCCGCGGCTGCCGAGGATCCCTCCTGCAACTTCCTTAGACGGTTCCGACGGGATTCGTCCAGTCCTCGCCGTTCAGTTCCCCCGCCGACTGGAGAGCCTCGTCTTCCTCCTACTCCAGCTGCGGTTCTCCTGAAGTCCCTCATCTCCAGCGTTACATCCCGATGAGAAAGCTTCCCGGCCAGGACTTCATCTTCTCCGACAAACCTGGCCTTCATCGTCTTCATCAAACCCGACCTTCATCTTCTCCGACATCCAGCCACTACCCGAGAAACCCTTACTTCAGCCGGGTACTTCTCCACGCCTGCTGACTGCCCTGCCTCTATTGCGTCGTCTGAAGATTGTGTGATTGGAACCCGTTGGTATGCCTCTACACCCCTCTCGCTCGCAATATTTTCAGTTATTTTCATGCCCAAATTTGAAATGATTAATTATTAGAGCTTGTCCTAACTAATTGTGATCTCCTCATTACCGTTATTTTGTTACACATGCATGCCACTAATTATTTCTCGTGCTTGTGGACTTGTGAGTTGTGACGTTAATACGTTTGTGCTGTAGTCTTGCGTTCGCGAGCGATGTCTTGGTCGTTTATTTCGTTAGAGAATAGCCCGCAAATCCTCTCGCGCCGCTTTAATTTTAAATAGATCGAATTTTACTTTGCTTTAAAACTACACCCCCACCTTGGGTGACATCACCTCCTCTTCCGCATTACCGTGACATTTTTTTTCAATTCATTCACCTATGCTCTTCCAATATGATCTTTAATAGAGTTGTGTGATTGTACTGTTTTTATGTTTTGCTTACTCAGTTTTGACTCCATCTCATACACTTGGGTTACATTCAAAGCTATAAATCTATTGGACAGTCACCCATATATCCTTTGCACTATTGAGAAACATACACGTGTTACTCATTTATTGTATTATTGACTTCATTGTCAAGCCATAATAACCGAGTCTCCCTCGTTCCAGTCATCAAATTGAGGATCTCCTCATTTTGGCCACTTCAGATTATTATTTGTATTCAGTCTGTATGCTGACTTGTTATTATCCAGAGGTTGGCGTGACATTCCATCCTTAGAGTATAATATAGTGTTCGTCCTCATGATCTTTGACATCATATTTCAATTAATTAAAAAGGTAAAATAACTATTATATCTCTTTGTAGTTATTTGGAAATGGTCATTAACATAAATGGATACATATCATAAACATAAAAAGATCAGCGAAGAGGTATAAGAATAATGCGACATCAGTGAAGAGAAATGTAATGCTTAGAGCAATGAAGGTCAAGCAGCTAACAGAAGTGCAAACTATCACATAACAACACGACAATGAAGGCACAATGGGAGGAAATGTTTCTTGTTGATGTTTAAGAAGGTCCCAGCACCGACAGAAAA
This sequence comes from Platanthera guangdongensis, assembly GCA_039583875.1. NCBI lineage: Eukaryota > Viridiplantae > Streptophyta > Magnoliopsida > Asparagales > Orchidaceae > Platanthera > Platanthera guangdongensis. The sequence goes on from CM077164.1 coordinate 10,088,898, forward strand.
CACATGACATTACATGTTTTTGAAGATATGAAATCAACTATAGAAGTGGAAATAGAGGCTTGTTGGAGAAGCAACAAGAGCATTGACGTCATGTGAAAGAAGCTATTCCATGATATTATCCTAGACAGTGACATAATTATACAAGAAAATGACGAAATTGAAAAAAAAACAAGATCCCTAGGTCATGTAACCTTATTCTTATACCATATGGGTTCAAATTTTTTTTTCTCATCTCCTCCCCTCGGCTTTGCATATGGTATTTTGCTGGATCAGTTATGATGGAAATCGATTACACACTTGTTCAAATATTTGTGGGGTTGACATTTGTATACAGTCTGTATGCAGGCTTCTTATTATCCAGAGGTTGGCGTGACATTCCCTCCTTAGAGTATAATATAGTGTTCGTCCTCATGATCTTTGACATCATATTTCAATTAATTAAAAAAGGTAAAATAACTATTATATCTCTTTGTAGTTATTTGGAAATGGTCATTAACAGAAATGGATACATATCATAAACATAAAAAGATCAGCGAAGAGGTATAAGAATAATGCGACATCAGTGAAGAGAAATGTAATGCTTAGAACAATGAATGTCAAGCAGCTAATAGAAGTGCAAACTATCAACGAAGGTGCGACGACTTCTTCCCCACGGTGAGACGCCATGGGTCACCCCACCTATTGGATCTGCCATCCCCTCTGCCTTTTGTTTCTGTTAAAGATAAAATAGAATTACCCCATTTGGGAGACCCATATGTATTGGACCATGTATAGCTACTTTAGTCTCACATTGTAAATGTAGATATCTCTCTCTCTATCTACCTCTATATAAGTGTATGTATTCCTATACTTTGATCATATATACAATTACGGGCGATTTTCTCTCTCCTATTTTCTCTCTTCTTACATGACATCAGAGGGATTCGTCACCTCCCGTGGACTCCATCCTTTTGTCCGCCTATCCTAATCGCCAGCGGCCTGCGGACTCTGCCTTCTATCCGCCTACCCCTACTCACCCGCGGCCTGCGATTCTGTCCGCGGCCTGCGTTTCTATCCGCTCATCTCCCTTAGCCGCCTGGCTCCTGCGGCTTGTCCTTTCTGGGTCCGCTTCTTCTTCTCTCCGTGGTTCCACCCTCTTCCTCGGGCTTCTTATAACCTCCTTTCTCTGCCCCGTGGGGTCCACTGCTTCCCTGCCTACTCGCTATTCTTCTTCTGTCTGCTGCGTGCTCCCTTCTCGCGGACTCTTCTCCTAGTCCGCTGCTGCGAGCTCCTTCTCGCTCAGTCTCCCCAGTCCGCTGCCCGCTACTCCTTCTCCCCAGTTCGCTGCCAGCTCTTGCCGGAGTCCGCTGCATGCCTCTACTCTGGACCAGTCCGCGCTCTCTCCTAGCTCGCGCCCTCCTGATATAACTGTTGCGGACTACCCCCAACCGCCGCGAGCTTTTTTCTCGCGGACCTTCTTCTTAGTCCGCCGCGACCCTTCTCTGCTTACGGACTGCTCCAGTCCGCCACGACCTATATCACCTCGCGCCTTGCCGAGCTCTTCTCCTTGTCGCCGCGACCTTCCTCTTAGTCTCTGCGACCTTCTTCTTTGTCGCTAGCAATCTGCTCGCCGCGACCTGCCCTAGTCGCCGCGTCCTGCTCCCAGAATCCGGGTTCTTGCTTGCTCTCGCTTTCTTGCGTTCTGCTTCAGTCCGCTGCCACCTCTCTTTCTTGCGGGCTCCGCTTCAGTCCGCTGTCAGCTACGCCAGCCCGCTGCATCAGTCCGCTGCCAGCTGCTCCAGCCCGCTTCTTCAGTCCGCTGCCGCTATCCACCATGGCCTTCAGTGACTCAACTACCGCTACCTCTTCTCTGCCCACCCGTGCTGCTACCTTGCCTTCCGAGGTCCGTGATGAACTTCGCATCACCACTATCTCTCTCTGCGGAAAGGCTAACTATGTCGAATGGGCTCATTCTGTTCGTCGTGTTCTGCAAACTAAGGGTCTACTCCATCATCTTACTCAGGTCAAACCTGCTGCTCCTTCTGATGACTGGCTCCGCGATGACGGCCGAGTCCAATCTTGGTTGCTCAACTCTATGGACACAGAGTCCTACCAGATGATAATGTATTACGAAACAGCTAAGGAAATGTGGGATAAGTTGCACTCCCTCTACTCTGGCCGGGATAGTTTACAACACCTCTTCAACATCATCTCTGCTCTTCAGTCACTGGACCCTGGCACCACCGACGACTTAACTTCCTTTGTTGCCAAGACCAGAACCCTGATCGAGGCCTCGATACAACACCAACCTCCCTCTGCAGACCTTGCTACTCAACGAGCATAGAAGGAGGCTGTTGGGATCGCCATTATGATGGCTCGTGTTCCTAGTCATCTTCACAGCATCCGAGCCCAGATTCTCTCTTCTCTTACACCACCCTCTCTGTCTGATGTTTGCTCCATGCTGCTTAAGGTTAGACCACCTCTCGAGGCTCCAGCCACTTTTTCTCCGGCTTTGCTCCAACAGCCCCTACTCCATACTCCCGCTCCGTCTGGCCGGGGATCTTCTACTCGGGGAGGCCGCTTCACGTCTCGTGGTCGGGGACGTGCTAGTCGTTCTACTCTCAAGTGTACTTACTGCGACCGTGATGACCACCTTGAAGCTACCTGCTATCGCAAACATGGTTTACCTCCTCATCTTTCCGCTCCTGTTGTTGCTGCTCCTCCTGCTCCTGCGGGCCCCTCTCCCACCGACCCCTCTACTACTGGTCAGAAGGATATCAATGACCTCCGCCTGCAGATACTATATCTTCAAGGCATGGTCAACCGTTCCTCTGGCTCAGTTGCTTCCTTCTCTACTGAAGGTATCTCCTGTCTCTCCTCCAGCTCTCAGTGGATCCTGGACTCTGGGGCCACCCATCATATTACCTCTCAGAAACCTCCTCAGTATATGCACACTGAGTATCCCAAGTTTATCACTGTGGCCAATGACGATATTACTCCTGTGTCTGGAGCTGCTGATCTGCAACTTACTCCTACCCTCTCCTTAACCTCGGTCCTTCATGTTCCGGGATCTCCCTTCAACCTACTGTCTGTTAGTAGGCTTGCTCAAGATCTTGATTGCTGTCTGATCTTTTCTCCCTCTTCTTTTGTCATGCATGATCGTCGAACACAGACTATCATTTGTAGAGGACGGCTGTCAAACGGGCTTTATCTCCTGGACGCTCTTCCCACTTCACTCTCTTTTGTACCCTCCGTCAACTGGCATCGTCGTCTTGGCCATGCTCCTCTTCCGATTCTCAAGAAGGCTCTTCCTGATGTCTCTTTACATGAATTTTCTTGTGAATCATGTATTTTTGGCAAACAACATCGTACTTCTTTCCCTCTTGTATTTGACCGGAGTAGTACTCCGTTTTCTTTAGTTCACTCCGATATCTGGGGTCCTTATAAACTACCAAGTCTTTTTGGTTATCGCTACTTTGTAACCTTCATTGATGACTATTCACGCCTCACATGACTTTATTTACTTCGTGATCGTACTGAGCTAACTTCTGTTTTCCATGCATTTATTATTGAAATACGTACACAATTTTTTACTACCGTACGAACGCTTCGCACGGACAACGCTCATGAATAGACTAGTCGCAGCTTCTCCAACTTATGTACCGACTTTGGGATAATTCATCAAACTTCTTGTGCATACAAACCCCAGCAGAATAGTGTGGCCGAGCGGAAGAATCGCCATCTCCTTGATTTCACTCGGTCACTCATGCTTCAAATGCAGGTTCCCGTTGAATATTGGAATTTTGCTGTCTCTACTGCTTGCTATCTCATTAACCGTATGCCCTCATTCGTTCTTAACTTTGCTTCTCCCTTCAGTCTCCTGTTTTCTTCCAAGTCCCCGTTTTCTCTCACGCTTCGCACATCTGGATGTGTCTGTTATGTTCACTCTCTCGGACCACCAAGTGACAAACTTGCTGCCCGCGCCACCAAATGTGTATTTGTAGGCTACCCTCGTACCCAAAAGGGGTATGTTTGCTACTCTCCCACACTCAACAAGGTGCTCGTCTCCGCAGATGTTACTTTTGTTGCAGATGAAAGCTTCTTCTCTCACACATCCACTCTACCACCTCAGCCCACAATTCCTCGTCCGGCTGTTCCCGTCACATCTCTGCCTCCCACTTCTTCCGCTCCTCCAGTACCAACTTCACCACCTCTCCCTCCTCCTCCACCTACCCGTGCCTACACTCGCCGCTCGTCCAGGATTGCAGCCCGCCAACAGTCCCCTACTACGGATGCTCTTCTGCGCCTTAACGATCAAGCACCATACTCTACGGCTCATCCCATGAGAAACTATGTATCCCTACATCGCCTCTCTCCACCTCTTCGCACTTTTGCTCTCTCTTTCCACTATTTCCTTTCCTAACTCCTTGCAGGATGCTCTACAACATCCGGGCTGGCGTGCGGCTATGGACGACGAGATGACAGCTCTCTGGGCTAACCAGACTTGAGACCTTGTTCCTCTCCCTCCTGGTCAATCTTGCGTTAGCTGCAAATGAGTATTTACAATCAAACATGTTCCTGATGGAACTGTTGATCGTCTCAAAGCCCGTCTGTTGGCTCGGGGCTTCACCCAGCAACATGACCTCGATTACAACGAAACGTTCTCTCCGGTGACAAAACTGAGTACTGTACGAGTTATGATTTCTCTTGCTATGCACCGCCAATGGCCCCTTTATCAATTTGATATCAAAAATGTCTTTCTCAATGACGATCTTCAGGAGACTGTGTATATGCACCAGCCACCTGAGTTTGAGACCACGGGGGAGTCTCGTGTATGTCTTTTTCGAAAATCTATATATGGTCTCAAACAATCCCCTCGCGCTTGGTTTGATAAGTTCAGTAAGGTGGTTCGTGAGATGGGATTCACTCGGAGTTCTGCAGATTTCTCTCTCTTTACTCGTTATCAAGCAACAGGGACGTTTCTTCTTCTTGTCTATGTTGATGACATTCTGATTACAGGAAATGACACCATCGAGATACAGAAAATCAAACAACATCTGAACTCCGTCTTTCAGACAAAAGATCTGGGCAATCTGCAATACTTCCTTGGACTTGAGGTGCATAGATCTTCTACAAAGTGCGGGCTCCTCGGGATGCAAACCTACAGATACTCCGATGGACATGAATCATCAGCCGTCGAATCAAGACTCTGGGAATGACCCTATTTCGACCAATCCAGAGTACTATCGACGCTTGGTGGAGAAATTAATCTACCTCACAGTTACGCGGCCTGACATCTCATTCGCTGTTGGAGTGGTAAGCCAATTCATGCATACTCCTCAGACTTCTCATCTCTGAGCCGTCGAGCGGATCCTCAGATATTTAAAGAAGGCTCCTGGACAAGGACTTGTTTATAAGACATCGTCTTCTTTATCTCTTGTTGTCTACTCTGATGCGGACTACACAGAGTCTCTTGATGATAGACATTCCACCACTGGTTTTTGCACCTATCTCGGTGGACATCTTATTACCTGGCGCAGCAAGAAACAAACTGTTATTGCTCGCTCGTCTGCTGAGGCTGAATATCGCGCCATGGCTGCGGTCGTATCTGAGGTCACCTGGCTAAAGGGCCTCCTCAGTGATATGGGTCTCACACTCTTCTCCTGCTACCCTGCTCTGTGATAGTCAAGCTGCCATGCATATTGCCAAGAATCCAGTGTTCCATGAGCGCACAAAGCACATTGAAGTTGACTGTCACTTCGTTCGAGAAAAAGTTCAATCAAAGAAGATAGTATTGGAACATGTCTCGGCCTCCAGTCAAATTGCTGATATTTTCACCAAGGCTCTCTCACGGACTCTGTACTATCAGTTTTTATCCAAGCTTGGCGCTTATGACTTGTACGCTCCAGCTTGCGGGGGAGTATTAAAGATAAAATAGAATTAGCCCATTTGGGAGACCTATATTTATTGGCCCATGTATAGCTACTTTAGTCCCACATTGTAAATGTAGATATCTCTCTCTCTATCTACCTTTATATAAGTGTATCTAGTCCTATACTTTGATGATATATACAATTACGGACGATTTTCTCTCTCTTGTTTTCTCTCTTCTTACAGTTTCTCTTCCACAACCCTAACCACTACAGCTGATCCCGCTCCAGCTCGCACGCATGCAGTCCTCGCTTCTACAACACAATACCGCTATAACCGCAAAATCCCCCGCCTCCTGCCTTCGCTCAGGTCCGCCGCCACCTCCCTTCACCTTCCAGCCTCCATGATCCAACCCGAACTCTTTTACCCTCCAGAATCTTTCCACCCTTGCCTCCCCTATCCCGATACCGCTTAGCACCATGATCCCGTATCCCTTTCCCCAACCCCTTCACCGCAAACAACCACCTCCCCAGTTCTCCTCACTGCAAACCGCCAACTTCCCAACCCTCTTCGCTGCAAACCGCTGCCTCCCCATCCTTCATGCTGTTAGCCACACCCTTTTGGGATTCTCCTAGGACTGCTTTGTAATCCCCGCCTATATTCGCCATATAATATGAGTCTTGAGTCTGAGTGGGCCCCACATCATACAACTCAAACAAACATGATGTTATAAAGTGATAATAGGTAACCCAAATAGTTAGTTAAACCATATAAAATTTAATTCATGCAGAAACTTAAGACAATGACAACAAAAACACTCATGCCTCTATCCCACTATAGTGGGGTCAGCTATATGGATCCTTTGTTGCCATTGTGCCCTATCTTTAGTCATAATCTCACTAATGCCTAAGTACATCATGTCTTTCCTTATAGTTTCATTACAAGTATTTATTGGTCGACCCCTCCCCCGTTTAACATGCCTAGTGACTAAACTTTCCCAACGCCTAGCAAGTTCCTCTAATGGTCTCCTTTGTACATGTCCAAACATCATACATGAGTTCGTCATCCAAAATAGGCCCTATGGCCTTTACGTTATTACATCAAATGTTTTAAATAAAGATTAAAGCAAAACACACAGACCCGCATAACAAAAGCAAAACTAACTAAACCAAAACTTCCCATTTCTTTAAGCTTTTAGGTTCAGCCCGCTAAGATCTATTTCGTGCAACGCTTTATGTAATAATTCCCTCCCCCGACCATTGTAGTGGTTCCGACTGGAGCTATCTCAAACTCTGTAAGTACGCAAACGAGCAAACATGCAACATATATAACAAAACAAATAACATAGGCAAACTACTCTGCACATGCCTTGTCTCAGACATCAAACAAGTACTATGAGCATGCAAATAAAAGGGGCCTACATTGCATCATGAATGACAATTGTGTTTGTTTGGAGAATCATTGCAACCCCTAATATAAGATTGCTTGATTCTAACATACCATCACACATCATCAAGATAGAGGATACTCGTGGCCGTGCAACCACACATTTCAAAGTATTATTACTTGTTCTCGCACTCTTTTAGAATATTGTTAAATCCCAAGCGGTGTGCATTTAAAGTTCGTCCGACTTGCATTTATAGCCCGCCCGACTAATTTTTATCACAATGTTTAATACCCGGTCAATGTACATTTGAAGCTCGTTCGATGTGTATTTAGAGCCCGTCTGGCTACCTTTTACCATAACGTTAAAGCCCGTTCGGCGCACGTTTAAAGCCCGTTCGGCGTGCGTTTAAAGCCCGTTCGGCGTGCGTTTAAAGCCCGTTCGGCGTGCGTTTAAAGCCCGTTCGGCGTGCGTTTAAAGCCCGTTCGGCGTGCGTTTAAAGCCCGTTCGGCGTGCGTTTAAAGCCCGTTCGGCGTGCGTTTAAAGCCCGTTCGGCGTGCGTTTAAAGCCCGTTCCGAGCGCGTGTGCGTTTAAAGCCCGTTCGGCGTGCGTGTGCGTTTAAAGCCCGTTCGACGTGCGTTTATAGCCCGTTCGACATGCTCTTAAAGCCCATTCGGCGCACGTTCAAAGCCCGTTCGACGTGCGTTTATAGCCCGTTCGGCGTGCGTTTAAAGTTCACGCTTCTATCTCTTTAACATACACATGAAGTAGTTATCTCACAAAGCAGAGCACACCGACACTCTAGATACATTCATGTTATAACGAACTAAGCTTACCGCCTCATAACTTTAATTATGCCATTATGGGACTACATAAGGGATTTCAAAATCCACCATACGTATATGGTCCCACATACGATATGACGATTATTCAGAGTGTCCTTTGATTTTGCAAACTAGGTCATTGCCCTAAATGCAATCGTTATATAAACATCACTGATTCAGATTCACGACCATGAATAGGATTCACATATCATACCTAATTTGGACATAAAAATGATCCTAAGACCAGAGGAGAGAGTCGTTATCCTTAATGTACTCCTCAGAGCCATGAAAATGTTGAAAGAGTCTATAAACAATTACCGAAAGAGGAAGCTCTTCATTACTACGAACTTGGATCTTCAATTTAAGCTCCCATGCTCCTCCAATCACACCTTCCTCAATCCATAAAACTCTCTCTTCTTTCTCCCTCTCCCGAACCAAAAGTCGACATAAACACTATTTTGACCTTTTCTCGTCAACCTAAGAATCCTGGGGAAAGACATGAGTCATTGGATCAAAAGACCCCACGATCTACGACTCAAAACGAGCCCGATTAAAATATATTACCGTCAGATGCACGGTCTTGTGCCAAAGCACACGAGCGTGCGCTCATCGAGTTTTCAAAAAAATTGACATGACTGTTCGGGCGTGTGCTGGACTCGCGGGAGTCTGTCGGACTCGCAGGCGTGGTCTGAATGTGCGTTTTCACATACGATTGTGCGCTAAGGCAATTGATGCAACCCGAGTCACATGTTTTTTATTTTTAATTTTGGCACTTCTTGTATTTTATTTATGTAGCACATGCCTTTGCCCCTATGAAGCACAAATACTTCCCCGAAGGCAGCGTACCCGTACCAGATACGTATCCGGTACCGGTACATACCCGATACTCGACGGATACACCTGTGTGGACACACTTGGACTTAACACATCGTCCTGCATATTGTGATAGGAGTCTATTTTTTCTAGAGTAATCAAAAGTCGGCTCTATGCTAAGAAGTGTTGGTACGCCCAATTAAGCTGTGTATCTGTACTGAGTATGTTTTTGGTATCGGTACGTTTTTGTTACAAGTACGTGTATCAACAATGAAGTTGATCTCCAACAATGAAGAAGAATAGAAAAAAAACTGATAAGTAAACTTAAGTTTAATTTTATCTCTTTTGGTTAAACATATAAGATGTTAAATTTTGTAATATTTACGAATGCTTAATGTTTGTAAACTTCATGTTATGTTGCATTGATTTGTGAACTTGTACTTCAAGTTATGATTTATATTTGATGTTTCGATGTTTTGAGAACTATTTATTACAGTTTTGATATATTAATATATATTATATTTATTATAACGTATCATAACGTACCCGTATCCTTGTTTTTTAAATTTTGTCGTACAGCTGTACTGGGTACGTATCGTATCCGGTACCCGTACCCATACCGGTGCTTCCTAGCTTTGCCTTTATTTGGATCGTTATGTGTAGTATCACGCAAGTTATTAGCGCCTCTATGTTATTTTGCATCTCTCATGTTATTCGCGCATGTTTGTTCAGCTTGTTGGTGTGACCAACCAACAAGACCCTAAATACAAAGGTCCGTTAATTTAGGTGATAAGTTAATTTGGGCAAGCTTTGTTAATTAACTATTCTAAGATTAAAATCTGATGAATTTAAATGTGGAATACCTAAAGCCATGCCCATATGCCTACCACAGGCCCTCTTGAAAATCCCACTCCAAATTAGCCTTAATTTCCGTCTTTATTAAAGCCTCTCAAAACAAAACCCTAATCCTGTGCTATAAAAGCAACTCCTATCTCATATTAACGCGCTGCTGAAAATGAGAAACTGAACGGGACGTCAATTCCTCGTTCAGTTCCTCTCCCGCGCCGCAACCCGCCTTTAGTTCTACAAAATTCTGTGAAGTCTCGTTTGCCGCCGACGCCGGAGCCTCTCCAGTGTACTGACGTCTACTCCCGCAACTTCCATCGACGACTCCGACAAGATCCCAATCCTTCCTCTTCGTCCAATTCCGCGACTCCATCGTGAAGCCTTGTCTACCGCCAATGCCGACGCCAGAGCTTGCCTAGGTCTCTGAAGACCTCCCCTGTACCGTCCTCCGGCAGATCCAGTGGGCCTCCGACGTCTCCCTTTTTCTAGTAGTCCGAACCTCGTTCCAGAACTCGCTGCCGCCGCCAAAGTCCCAACCAACTTCCAACAATCTTTCCTATATCAGTCACCAGTCTTTCCAGCGCCCTCCAGGCAGTCCTGATCCAAGCAATCCCATTTTGGAGTCCCGAGCACAAATATTACCTATAGGTTGTTTTTATGCTCAAATTATACAAATGATAGTTAATTATTAAGAGCTTGTCTAAATTAATTTCATTTTCTGATTATCGTCAATTTCATACACATGAATGTCGATCATCTGATTTCTCTGCCTGTGGAATTGTGATTCATGACGTCTTGTGTTCGAGCCGCAGCCTTATGTTCGTTTGCAACTCCTAGGTCAGTTATCATTTAAAATAACCCGCATAGTTTCTTTTTGCGCCGCAATAATTTAAAGAGATCACATGAATTATTGTTTAATATCTACAACCCTCATTTTAGTCTACATCTGTTTGGTGTGTGGCTGCCGTGATATCTCACTCCTATTGTGGGATGACCAAGCGACATACGCCTTAAATTTTAAGAGTTATCAAATTTGATCCATGGAGTTGAGTGTCGAATGCCTATAAGGGGGTTTAGATGACATGGACAAGCGTATGGAAGAACTCTTGACCGTTGTCACTGCACTCACCATTTCCATAAGAGATTCAAATCAAGTCATGTTAGGGATGTGCATTTATGTCAATAACTTGGAAGCCCTATTTCACTTAGGGGGTATCAGAGCCCGCATGTTGAAATCTTCCGCCTATGTATCCTGTTGTGTGCGTCTGTGACCTCATCTGCTGCTTGCGTCGCCCGCGTCTGAGTCTCCTGCCGCGTGTCCGTCTTCCTCTTCCACCGCGTGCGTCGTCTGCCGATTCATCGCTTGTTGTCGCCTGTTCCTTATGTATCCTGCTGCTGCATCGCCCGCTGACGCTCGTCCCTGGGGGATCCAGTCCTTCAGTTCTGTCAATTCCTGATATAGTCCTTCAGATCTGTCGATTTCTGATCTCCCTTTCTTGATTCCGGCTGCGCCTTCTCTTCCCGGTTCCAGAATACTTCGTCGATCTCTGCAATTTCCAGAACACTGGTTTAGTCTTCTGAGTTTGCATTAGTGTCATGGATGATGTCGGAGGAAGATTCTTTGAAATAAGCTTCGATTGGTGATGGGTCTAGAGGGATTATAGAGGACTCTATGCATAGTTCTATGCATTTTGCTACTAAACTCACAAATGAGAAACTTGAAGGTCCCAAAAAATTTCAAATTTGGAAGAAGACTTCTTGTATGCTTGAAAGTTGTGTGAAAAGCTAAACAGCTTACCGATCCTCCTCCTCAGCCAGGTGATTCAGGGTATCCCATCTGGGAAATTGAAGAGAATCGTATTTTTGGTCTTCTTCTTAATTCCATGGATCGAGAAGTCGAAGTCATAATTGCTAATTGCTCTACAGTCAAGGTTGTGTGAGACCGATTAACTCTTATGTATTCAAACACCAATAACAAATCTCGAATATGCGACCTATTGAAGAAGTTGTTCCAATTAAATCAGGAGGAGTGATCTATCCAGGAATTCTATACCGAGTTCCAATCCTTATTGAATGAACTTGATGTCTTGTGGCCGATTCCCACTTCTTTTGTTGAAATGATGGCTCAAAGAGAACAACTTAGTGTTACATGCTTCTTATCTGACCTTCATCCTAGCCTGGAATCTATCAAGAATCAAATCTTATCTGAGAAAATGTCTATATCTATTCCAGAAGTGTACAACCGTCTGAGTAGTGTCACTATTTGATCTCACACAATAACTCAAGAAGATGCTAATGATAAGTCTGTGGTGGAGACCAGACCCGACTAGGTCGACGAAGAAGTCCCGACGCCGCACCAGTCCGGACCTCAATCAACCATATGTGTTACATGTTTTATATGTGTCATTTATTGTGTTGCAATTTTAAATTGCAAAGTTAATGTTGTCAGTTTAGTTCGTTGCACGCCTGCGCGTTGCCATGTTATTGCAAACTTGCGTGCGTCGTCATATTTGGGAGGTTTGTGTTGCTCTCCAAATAGAGCACATATATATAAGTTATATATGTATATATATATGTGTGAATATGTATAAATCAGATATATATATATAAATATAAATATATATATATATTAGGTTAAGTGTTGGAGGAGAGTCCCGGTTCATTTCCTCTCCCGATCCAGAACTCTGAAGCCGGCACTATTCATCTTCTCCCAAATCAGCGAACAGCAGGAGGCTCACCCGGTCCTACCACAACTTCTCCCGCACGATCTGTCCACGATTCTTCCACGATCGGCTTCCTCCCGCGCTCCTCTGACTTCGGCGCAACTCCAGGAGAACCCCCGACGGTTCTGCAACCGCCTGCGTCCGCCATATCCGCTCCACCAAGCTTCCGCCATGGCCGACCCTCTCCGCAAGTTATTTTTTATTTTATTTTATTTATTATTTTCAGTTTCTTGAAACCCTATAATAGGGGAGGATTTGTAATTGTTTGTTGGTGTTGATGAATTGTTGAAAAATGTGCTGTTGAAATGAGAGTTCTGTTTGCGTTTCCTGCAGGCGTGTGTGTGAGGAGTTCTGTACAATAGCTGTAGGTGATGAAAATTTGAGAATGAAATGTGTGCTTTGCTTTGACTTCCCGTTTCAGAGTGGGCTTGCTGTGGGTCTTCTGTTTAGGTGTTAGATAGGGGGTTGATGAAATATTGGATGAAATGCGATGAATGTTGTTTCTCCTGTGTGATAGTTGTAGGGAAGTAACGGTGTTGTTGAAGATGATGAACAGTGAACTGTTACTGTTTCGTCTTAACTGTTGATATTAACTGCTGAATTTCCTGCGGTGACTTGCATCTGTTTCGAGTCCTGCTGCTGAGAGATAGAACTTAGGATTAATTTTAGGTCTTGGTTTGGTTCCCGTGAATTACGAGTGAATGTTAGGTTGTTAGTTTGTGGCTCCTTACTTATTGAGTGATTCCGTGGAACCACCTTGTGTGAGGGAGCGATTGAATTCCTTGGTGCCCGTGTGCGATAGCGGCCGACCTCGGAGCGAAGATCGAAGGTGACGAGGAGTTTCTCGCGTGATCGCCATCGACTTCGAAATACGGAAAACGTCTCTTCCGTGGGTAATTGTTTCTTTCTCGTTCCTTTGTGTGTGCATCTGTATTTTCTCGTAGGATAATTAGACTCATTGCTGAGTTTTCGCCCGAGTTTCGTCAGCAAACGTTACGTCGAAAACTCCAAACGGAAACATATTTGGAGTTCACGATTCCCGTTTTGTTACGACAAGGAGAACGAATCGAAGTTGCAAACTTCCTTCCCCGGATTTAAACTAAACCATTTTTAAGAAATTTTAATTTTAAAATAAAATAGCGATTTGTGCCGTATTAAAAATTGGTTGCCTCTTCTTTAAGTTCGTGCAATTTTCGCTCAAACGTTGCAAATTTAACTTAATCATTGCATGCATTTAGGGTTTTCTAGAAATAGCCGACAGACGCGTAAACCCTACGCGCCGTCCTGCATCAAATTGGTATTAGAGGGAGGTTACAAATTTTTTCTAAATTTTGGGATCCACCCTGTGTAGAAAAGGAACCCGCATAACATTTTGTTTTAAAAAAAAGAGAGAAATTTTAATTGCATAATCATATTTTGCATTTAACTTCTTTTATTTGCATGAATCAGCATAGTGAGAATGCGTCGAATTGTGCGTGGTCAATCGAGCCAAGGGAATGAAGGGGAAGAACCACCCCAGTGGTTTATACCTTTCGCCTACCAAATGACGGCATTAACTGAGAGTACATGTCAGATGCGTGAAGGGTTGGAAAACCTTAGAGGTAGGGTGAGTAATTTAGAAATACCCCCTCGAGCGTCAATGCCGCCTCAAATTCGAGATGAGCATTCGGTCCGTGAACATTACGATGTTCCTCATCACTTTGTGGAAAGGTCTACCTTTAGGAGGAACCCTTTATTTGAGGATCACGACTACCCTTACACTCACACCCATAGTGCCCAGTCACGGAGATCGTTACGATACTTCGATAATTATACTCGATCACCGTATACCACCTCCCGAGATCGTGTTGACCCACCAACACATTCTTATTATAGAGACGATCCGTACGATGACTATCGTCGTTATCATCCTCGTACTCGAGTGGATCATACTGGTCCCTCGACACCTTATTATGAGGATAGAGTTCAGTATACCTCTAGTTATCGATAATACACGTCTCCTTTATATGAGGAATCTGAGACTGCATATGTGCGACCACCACCACACGTTCGTAGGACTTATGATCACCCACGAGCACGTCATGATTATGTTGTGGACACTCATCATGATTACCCGAGAACTATCTATAGAGGTCATTATCATCACCAAGAGTACGTCACACCTAGTGATCCTCCTAGTGTTCCAAATGTGAACATGATGATAGACATTAAGGGTCAACGAGCGCATTCCACTGCCCACACCAGGGAGACGTCACCCACTCTATCTGATGTTCTAGTACAGGATGTGTGGAGTCAAGCCCCATGTGAGTCGGCTCCACTTAGTGAACCCGTCCATGATTCGATCTCTACTAGCTCTATTTTGAGTGTAGATTTCTTGCACACTTCACCTAGTGGCGCACCAAGTCATATCACCACACCCAATGACGCACCGAGTCACATCACCACACCTGATGACGCACCGAGTGACATTACGATCGGAAGCCGAGAGCTGAGTAGTGATCTCGAGGTAGTCACTTCGACCCTTTCTGAGAGTATGACCCCTTCTGATGGTTCATTTTTGGAGGACCATCACTTGACTGATGGGTCATTTGATGACCCTCTTATTGAGCCTCCAGATGAGCCACCTCGCCCTTGTGTGGATGAGCTTTATCTGAATAGTACACTTGCGAGTTTTAAGACATGGATACCTGCTCCATTGTCTCTCTTGATGTCGATAGTGCTTGGGCATAGTCATCTGGTTGCTCGCACTTTAGATGAGTTATGGGACGCACCACCTGCTGACCATCGTATTTGCGATGAGTTCTTCTATGTCCCACCTGGTGAGCCTCCTGATGCCTCACTCTTCCTTAGCACATTCAGTACGGTTGTCACACTTTGCGCACTTTTATCTGAGAGCACTGCATCTGTTATTGGAGCTTACGTCTGCGACGAATTTTATTATACCCCTCCCGGCGAACCCCCAGATGGCAAATTTATGGGTTCCCCGCACATTTGGGACGTTTTCGTCTTTAGTGGCACAGTTGAGTTTGAGGGTGCACTCACTAATTCTTTGATGTTAAATCATGTCACCCGCACTTTCAGAGACAGTCCGGACACTATGTTGACACATCTGATCACTGGCGTCTCTGATTTGCACTTGAGTGTTCATCGCTCCCGCGATGAGTTCTTTTATAATCCACCCTCTGAGCCTCCTGATCACGTTCCTCTCTCAGGAGCTGCCTTTTGTAACTGAAACCATCAGTTTGTGGCGGTAGTCATATTAGTAGTTCATTCACTGCATTTGTATGATTTGCATAAAATATATTTCGAGCGGAAAGTGCATAGTATTTCTGATTTTATGCAACTCAATTTTAAAAAGGGCATAAAAGAACTACTAATTTTAAAATGAATGACTTAGTTATGGTTCGGCTAGATCCGAAACGGTTTCCTTCTGGAACCGTAAAGAAGCTAGCTACCGTAGAACTGGACCCTTTCGAGTAGTAAATCGGATTGGGTAGAATGCGTATGAACTTGAGATGCCTTTCGTTTGGAGAGCAAATCCTGTTTTTAACGTAGCCAATATGACTTGATTCTACGATTACTCGCATGAGTCTTTAGAATTTCCATTGTCTTCTCCTCCATTTGATTCTTCTGGGATGGTGAGTGAGAGTGAGGAGCCACATTCAGGACATACCTACATTCATTCCGCTACTGACACTTCCATCGTAGTTCTTTCTGTTTTCACTGCCAGTTTCAGGTTGAGCATGGACACCAGGAGATTATTCTATTCCAGTTCCCGAGCACGTATTGGATAGTGCCCACTACTGATGTTGGTTTTCAGAAATCTTTAGTTCGTTGGCATGGATGTTGATACTCTTCCGTACGATCACTCGGAGCACTCACCAGAGATGAGTGATTTCGAGAGGGGGAGAGTTGGTGGAGACCAGACCCGACTAGGTCGGCGAAGAAGTCCCGACCTTGCACCAGTCCGACCTCAATCAACCCTATGTGTTTACATGTTTTATATCTGTCATTTATTGTGTTGCAATTTTAAATTGCAAAGTTAATGTTGTCAATTTAGTTCGTTGCACGCCTGTGCGTTGCCATGTTATTGCAAGCTTGCGTGCGTCGTCATATTTGAGAGGTTTGTGTTGCTCTCCAAATAGAGCACATATATATATATATAAGTTATATATGTATATATATGTGTGTGAATATATATAAATCATATATATATATATATATATATATATAAATATATATATTAGGTTAAGTATTGGAGGAGAGTCCCGGTTCATTTCCTCTCCCGATCCAGAACGCTGAAGCCGGCACTATTCATCTTCTCCCAAATCAGCGAACAGCAGGAGGCTCACCCGGTCCTACCGCAACTTCTCCCGCACGATCTGCCCACGATTCTTCCACGATCGGCTTCCTCCCGCGCTCCTCTGACTTCGGCGCAACTCCAGGAGAACCCCCGACGGTTCTGCAACCGCCTGCGTCCGCCATATCCGCTCCGCCATGGCCGACCCTCTCCGCAAGTTATTTTTTTTATTTTATTTATTATTTTCAGTTTCTTGAAACCCTATAAAAGGGGAGGATTTGTAATTGTTTGTTGGTGTTGATGAATTGTTGAAAAATGTGCTGTTGAAATGAGAGTTCTGTTTGCGTTTCCTGCAGGCGTGTGTGTGAGGAGTTCTGTACAATAGCTGTAGGTGATGAAAATTTGAGAATGAAATGTGTGCTTTGCTTTGTCTTCCCGTTTCAGAGTGGGCTTGCTGTGGGTCTTCTGTTTAGGTGTTAGATAGGGGGTTGATGAAATATTGGATGAAATGCGATGAATGTTGTTTCTCCTGTGTGATAGTTGTAGGGAAGTAACGGTGTTGTTGAAGATGATGAACAGTGAACTGTTACTGTTTCGTCTTAACTGTTGATATTAACTGCTGAATTTCCTGCGGTGACTTGCATCTGTTTCGAGTCCTGCTGCTGAGAGATAGAACTTAGGATTAATTTTAGGTCTTGGTTTGGTTCCCGTGGATCCACCGTGAGTGTTGAGATTTTGTGGAACCACTTTGAGCGCGAATTACGAGTGAATGTTAGGTTGTTAGTTTGCGGCTCTTTACTTATTGAGTGATTCCGTGGAGCCACCTTGTGTGAGGGAGCGATTGAATTTCTTGGTGCCCGTGTGCGATAGCGGCCGACCTCGGAGCGAAGATCGAAGGTGACGAGGAGTTTCTCGCGTGATCGCCATCGACTTCGAAATACGAAAGACGTCTCTTCCGCGGGTAATTGTTTTTTTCTCGTTCCTTTGTGTGTGCCTCTGTATTTTCTCGTAGGATAATTAGACTCATTGCTGAGTTTTTGACCGAGTTTCGTCAGCAAACGCTATGTCGAAAACTCCAAACGGAAACGTATTTGGAGTTCACGATTCCCGTTTTGTTACGACAAGGGGAACGGATCGAAGTTGCAAACTTCCTTCCCCGGATTTAAACTAAACCATTTTAAAGAAATTTTAATTTTAAAATAAAATAACGATTTGTGCCGTATTAAAAATTGGTTGCCTCTTCTTTAAGTTCGTGCAATTTTCACTCAAACGTTGCAAATTTAACTTAATCATTGCATGCATTTAGGGTTTCCTAGAAATAGCTGACAGATGCGTAAACCCTACGCGCCGTCCTGCATCAGTCTGCTTTATTCTCCTCCTCTAGGAATAGTGGACGTGGTAATCGTGGTGGCTGTGCTCCTCATGGTGGGAAAAGAGCTCAGAGTGTTAAAGATCAGCGTGCGTGCCATCACTGTGGGAATACTGGACTTTTAATGCATAATTGTTATAAGCTGCATGGGTATCCCAATGACAACAAAGTGGCTAACACATCTTTGTCTTCTCCAGAGAATAGAGATCTTTCCCATTCCCCTGAAAAAAGGATGATTGAGATGAGTGATGAGGAATTTCAGCGATATAATTAATTTCAAGTTGAAGGTTAGAACTCTATGACTACATATGCTCAGACAGGTAACCACATTACTTGCATCTCTATGTCCAATGGGAAATGGATTGTAGATTCTGGGGCTTCCTATCACATTATTGGGTTGACATGTAATCTTAAAACTTTTTTTTTTCATCATCTCCTGTCAGTACTATCACTATGGTTGATGGCTCCTCAACAAGTGTGAGGAAAGTGAGACCTCCCATCTTTTCATTGACTTAAAATTATCTGGCCTTTATGTTCTAAATTCATTTTTTCAATTTGATATCTGTAAGTCAAATTACAAAACAATTAAAATGCTCGGTCTCATTTTTTCCTGGTGGTTGTATTTTTCAGGATCTTTTAATGAGGAAGGCTATTTGTAAAAAGGAAGGTTGAAGGAGTTTACGTGATTGAAGCCACACCTACTCCTGTTGCTCACTATACCACATCCACGTCACCTTATGACATTCACTGCCGTCTTGGTCATCCCTCATCTACCACTCTTCATCAACTGTTTCCTAAGTTTAAAGACATTTCTTTTGAGTGTGAGTTCTGTCAGTATGCTAAGCACCATTAGGTGTTTTATGCTCCTAGAGTCAATAAACGAATGTCTTCTCCGTTTAAGTTAGTTCATTTTGATGTTTGGGGTCCTTCTATTACTGTATCAATACCGAGTTTTTGATATTATTTACTTTTGTTGATGGATATTCTCGTATGACATAAGTGTATCTTATGAAAAATCACTCAGATGTTATTCAAATATTTCACGAATTTTATGCTGAAATTCAAATCAATTTTCTTCTAGCATTAAGTGCTTACGTAGTGATAATGACTGTGAATATCTATCTGGTCAATTTAGGAATTTCCTTTCATGCAAAGGAATTGTTCATCAGACCTCTTGTCCTGACACACCCCAACAAAACGGGGTGGTTGAGCATAAAAACAGACATCTTCTTGAGGTTGCTCGTGCTCTTTTATTTCGAGATCATGTTCCTAAGATATTTTAGGCAGATGCGGTTTTAAAGGCCTATTATCTTATCAATCGTCTACCATCTACAATTCTTAATGGAAGAACTCCCTTCCATGAATTGTTGCCTTCCTATTCTCTATTTCCTATGATGCCCAAAATATTTGGGTGTCTGTTTTGTTCGTGACACGTGACCGAATGTGTCCAAAATTGATCCTCGTGCTCTTTAGTGTATCTTTGTTGGCTATGCTCGACATCAAAAGGGATATCGCTATTTTTCTCCTTTCTCAGTCGTTATGTTGTGTCTACGGACGTCACCTTTCGAGAGTCGACACCTTATGTCTTTAATGGTGTTACTCCACAACATATAATTGTAACTCATGTACCAGAAATGTGGTCTCCTACTTATCTCCCTAATACACCTCATGATGGCGTTCCTCCCACTCAAATCACCTTCTACCAATACATCTTCCAATGACTCATTGGATCCTCAAGTGGGTACCCTGTTGGATTCTTCATCACATGTGGGTGATATTTGAGAATCACTTGATACGGACTGTCTGGTTGATGATGAACCCATTGCCCTTCAAAAAGGTATTTGAAATTGCCGAAATAGGCCGTTTTATACCGACTCATATAAAGGGTTATCTATTCAACCTACCCAGCTAATGGCCACTTTGAATACCACGCAAGTTCCCAAGTCGATGGCATGCTGCTATGAATGAGGAGGTGCAAGCTCTTGTTCAAAATGGTTCTTGAGAGTTGGTTCCCTTACCCAAGAATAAGCAAACTATTAGGTGTAAGTGGACATTCACACCCAAAATTAACTCGGATGGATCTTTTGCTCGCTTAAAGTCTCACCTTGTTGCTAATGGATATACCCAACAATATGAGATTGATTATTTTGAGACGTTCTCCCCCGTAGCTAAAATGACTTCCGTTTGTTTATTTATCTCTCTAGCTGCTTCGAACAAATGGAAGTTACATCAACTTGACATGAAAAATGCATTTCTAAATGAGCATTTAAATGAGGTCTATATGGAGCAACCACCGAGGTTTATTGCTCAGAGGGAGACTCATAAAGTTTGCAAATTACGTCGCTCCTTATATGGCCTTAAACATTCACCGCGTGCTTGGTTTGGCAGACTTACTGCAGCTGTGGTTTAAGAGTTTGACATGAAACAGAGCATCAAGGATAATTCCGTCTTTTACCAGGCCACTACCGCGTTGCCGCAATCACCGGGGTCTCTACCTTTCCTGTCGACAGGCATGGACGAGCCCCTCCATTTGCAGCCCACTCCACCGAGCCCCCTGCGCCCTCCGCTGCCAGGCCGCATGACTTTACAGAGCTTGTTGCTAAACTTCCAGAGCTCTGTCAGGCTTTCCCTCCGTCGCCAACACCACAAATGCTCCCTCCGAGACCGCTGCGACCACTCCCCTGTCTACCTGTCGACGAACACCATGGTGTGTCGTCGCTGCCCTGTACGACCACATATGCACTGCCCTTTTATCTTTCCGCTGGCATCGATGCAGCTCTCACCGCCCCGCCTAACATTTCACGTAGGGGCTCCTTTCTCCCAACCATCGAGCCACGCGCCCGCTGGAAGATTTCCTATCCTATTTTTCACGCCAGCCTCCCTGTTCTCACGCCCCACATAAAGCAGCCCCCTCCCAACTGTTTTTGCTTTTTTCCTTTTTCTTGCCGTGGGGACCCCACAGGTTGCCCTTTTTTGGTTTATTTATTTATTTGGCACAAGCCCACATGACATCTTTCACCCAACATTTCTAAGCCGGCCCCACACGCCTCACCCCCTTCCTTTCTCGACCAAATACCAAAATTCCCAAACGTTGCTTGCTGCCAAAATTTTCTTTCCTTCTCCCTTGTGTTGTCACATCAACTTTTTTCCTCTTTCTTTACTCTTTTCCTCTTCCCAAAAACAAAACCCAAAAGTGAAGCAAACTCTCATAGCTATAGCCGCCCATCAATTTTCTATACCAATCTCATGCCATCTCTAGCCCCCAACAACCCACTAAAAGACAAACCTCCTCTTATTTTATTTTTCAATTATACTTTCCCTCTTATCACATCATTTTACACCAATGGCTACACCCACTAAAATACAAACCTCCTCTTATTTTATTTTTCAATTCAACTTTCTCCTCTTATCACATCTATTTACACTCATGGCTGCCCCCGCTAAAAGTCAAAACTCATTTTCTTTCACCCCCTTTCATATCCCCTCTAATTATTTTTCTTACTCCTGTACCCCCTCTTTTTACCTCCTCACTAGCTATCACCCCCTTCTACCATTCATTTCACTCTAACCGTACCCCATTTTATCATACCTTTTCCACTAAGCTACCACAAATTATACGTCCCTCCTATTGTTGAAGACCCCGACAAATCTGGTAATCTTGACCTTGGGGACAATGTCAATATTCAAGGGCAGTATATTGTTACGGCGTTGCATGCCGGAGCACACCACCTTGCAGGATTCATGAGAACGCATATGGAAGGCGCCATGCTCACGGGCATATTTACTCAAGTCGAGTCATAATTTATGGAACGCACATTTGGAAACCGCCATGATTGTTTCTTGTAATTAATTTGTGTTAATTAATTAAATTAATATTAATGAGATTAATTAATTACTTAATGAATTTTATTTTCCTTGTATGGTTCCCTCCCTCATCCATATAAGGGGGGAGGAGTTTTAGATTTGGGGTATCCTGGGATGTATGCAAGTTATTAGGGTTGCTCCCTAAATTTCCTCTTTACCCATCCTCCCTTCTTCTCGCTCACCCCCGCCCCCCCCTCCCCCATCTTCATTTTTTTCAGGTTTGCATCAAGTCATATTTGTTCTGCTCTCAACTTCGCTCTTTTAATTTTCCTCAATGAATCTTTCATCATTTGTCCTATTAATGATAGAGTTACTTATCTAGTCAAAATAATTTCTACAGGCATTCTGATAAACGCGTGAGTGCAGTTGCAATAAGTTTTGATGGGCTATTTGTGACCTTTGCTGATAAATTTGGAATTGTTTGGATAGAGAGATTGGAGGAAGATGGTCAAGGCCAAACATCGGTTGGCACGAAGGCTGTTCCACTTCTAGGGCATTACTGTAGCATCATTACTAGTCTGGTGCGCAATTACATTACTTACTAGTTACTATTTTGCTTTATCAGTTCCACTTTAAGAGCACTGTTGTTTGTTTGCGGTGTTATAAATTGTCTTCTTTTCATTTAATTTGAGGGAGCAGCAGAGTATAAAGTTGACTTTACCCTTTTTCTGGCAAGAATGTTTTTGCTTCCAAGTTATTGACATTATCCTAGTTTAGGAAATACAAATACTTATGACCTTATGTATCTTATACAGAACATTTCAGAGTCCCACAATTTTGCTATTCCGTGCCCAAAACTCTTGAAACCTGTTTCTTTTAATTTTAAATAAAAAAGTATTAGATATTCAGAGATACTCTCGGATATGCCCGAGTGTTCTCAAAAATATAGTGTATGTTGTGATGATGATATGAAAAAAGACATGTAAAAAGTGCGTTGAATGATAAGCGGTGGAAGTCAATTGATTACATACTTTCATTTTGAACTCCTATCTAGGGTATGGTATGATTGAAAAACGTGAATGTCATACATGTCTCATGTTAATGCGATAATTTTATTAGTTCACTTTAAGTGTATAAATACAAGTTCACACACACACACACATGGGAGGAGTGATACCTTAATTCTAAACCGTGAATGTCATACATGTCTCATGTTAAGATATATTTCTATATATATGTATATCTATATATATATGTATATCTATATATATATAGGATATATCTCAAATGCGGGCAAGATTAGGTGCGGGCGTACGGGCAGACCTTTTTGGGGGTCAAGATGGCTTCAAATCGAAAAGTGATCAACATGAAAGTTGTAGATCTCGGCGAGACGAACAACTTTCATGTTGATCACTTTTCGATTTGGAGCCATCTTGGACCTCGATTTGGGCCCTGAAAACTGGGTCGGCGGATGCTTTACTGTAGCAGTTCCGCCGCCCCAGTTTTCGGGGCCCAAATCGAGGTCCAAGATGGCTCTAAATCAAAAAGTGATCAACATGAAAGTTGTTCGTCTCGCCGAGATCTACAACTTTCATGTTGATCACTTTTCGATTTGAAGCCTCCTTGACCCTTGCCCGTAGGCCCGTACGCCCGCACTAGAGTAACCCCCATATATATGTATATCTATATATATATGCATATCTATCTATATATGTATATATATATATGTATATATATGTGTGTATATATATGTAGATATATATATCTAAATATGTACATACACACACACACACACACATATATATATACATATATCTATATCTACATACATATATATGTATACATATATATATATATACATATGTATATACATAATTACATATATATGTATATATATAGGATACAGTTCATATGCGAAGAGAGCTATGCGTGAAGGTGCGAAGAAGCCCGAGCCACCGTCCGATTTCATCTCGCCTCTACTGAATCAAACAGCCAACAACATCACACCGCCGGCGGCTGCGGGCTCGGCGGCCCCGCAGCGGCCGGCGTGATGTTGCAAATTTTTTTTTGCAGCGGCGGCGCTGGCGGCTGCGGGCTCGCTGGCCGCCCGGGGTTCGTCGGCGTGGCTGCCGACGAACCCCGGGCGGCCGGTGGCCGGCGAGCCCCGAGCCGCCGACGCCGCTGCTGGCCGTCTCCCTCTTCGCACCTTCGCACAGTTCCTGTGTTCGCATAATTACAAGCCCCTATATATATATATATATATATATGGGAGGAGTGATTCCTTAATTCTAAACCGTGTTGTGAGATTAATCTATACAAGAGAGAGATCTCCTAATGGGTCAAGGAAGTGGGCTTTTACATACATTGTTCTTCTATACACCCTTGTAAGCTGGAGCTTATAGATTCTATCCGCCAATCTTGGAAACGAATTGTCGATAGAAGGGGCAAGATACGTCCTTAGTGAAGATATCAGAGATTTGATCGGCAGCGGGAACATGGTGCAAATCAATTTTGCGAAGTTAAACCTTTTCTTTGATGAAATGACAATATACTTCAGTATGTTTGGTGCGTTCCTGAAAAATTCGGTTCACGGCGATATGAATGGTATTTCGATTATTGCAGTAGAGGGTCGTTGGAGTGGGGAGATTTACACTAAATTCAGTAAGAAGGCTCTCGATACAAGTGAGTTCAAAAACAACAGACGCCATCGATCGATACTCATCATTTGTAGAGAAGTGTGCCAACACCTTTTGCTTCTTGCTCCGCCAGATGACCAGACGCCCTCCAAAATATGTGCTATAGCCACTCGTAGTCCGACAATCATCAAGGTAGCCATCATAATCCGCATTAGAATAAACAATTAATGATAGAGAAGAGGAGGGCTTATACACTAGCCCTTGTTTTGGAGCTTTCTTCAGATACCAGAGGATTCATTCACCATCTTAATGATGTGATGTATGAGGAGCATGCCTGACCCGACTGACCATGCCAACAACAAATGAGATATTTGGCCTGGTGGCAGTCAAATAAATAAGCTTGCCAACAAGTCGACAATAATATTCTGGATTAAGGAGAAGCAGACCAGAGTCGAACTTGTGAACACAGTTTGTTGTTGACATCCATTGGCATGTCAGCAGAATTGCAACCCAAGTAGCCAACATCATGTAGAAGATCAATGCAATACTTTTTCTAAGACATAACGAGTCCATCGGGTCGCCGAGCTAACTCAATACCCAAGAAGTATCAGATGCTGCCTAAGTATTTGGTTTTGTGACCAAATGCTTCTTGATCATAGCGGTACCATTCAGATCATCGCTCGTGATGATAATATCATAAACATACACCAGAAGTATCAATGTGTCTTTTGGGCGATGACGGGTAAAAGAGAAGTCTACCGAGGTTTGAGTTAAACCAAAAGCCTGAATGACCTTACTGAACTTGCCAAAACAAGCTCGAGGGGACTGCTTGAGGCCATAAAGAGATTTCTTGAGGCGATATAGAAGAGACTCCCTCGTGATTTCATAACCAAGAGGTTGATGCATATAAACTGTCTTCTATCAATTGCCATTAAGAAATGCATTATTGATATCAAATTGATACAACTGCCAATATCAATGGACAACCAAGGAGATCAACACCCGTACCATATTTATCTTAGCGATTGGAGAAAATGTCTCTTCATAATCGAGTAAGATTGGAATTAAACAAGCGCATGACGACGGTGGAGCAGGACCACCTATATTTCACAGAGAACTAGAGACCGTCAAGTGTTGTTGACATGCAGAGAGCTAGAACTATTTGAGGCACAAGTACAATCTTGCCTTGATGCAAATGCGGAGCTGAAACAATGGTACGATCAGCTTGTGTAAGATTGGAGCGGATCTCAACTTTGGTGGATAAGCTGACTTTATGCAAGAAGGGTATTGCTAGTGGTGGAAATGGTGGGGGAATTGCAAATCCAAGGATTGTTGTTCTTAAGCCAAAACCCTTTACCGGAAAGAGGGATGCTAAGGAAGTCGAACATTTTCTTTACCAAATGAAGGTTTACATTGAATGATGCAATTTCACAGACGATTTACTATCTCTCAGATATTTCATCTCTTTGGTGACAACATAAGATTGTAGACATGAAGAAAGGTGCATGCAACCTGGGTACATTGGAGGAGTTCAAGATTGAACACAAGTGACATTTCTATCCGGAGAATGTCGCAAATGAAGCTAGGAAAAAGCTGAAGAAACTCAAACAAAAGGGCTCAATCACATAATACGTAAAGGAGTTCCATATCTTTAACTTCAAAGATGATCGTCAAAATTGGGTGAAACAAGAAGTGCATCTTCGGGATACAAAGACTTTAAATGATGTTATTGCTCCTGTTGAGGCCATGTGATGCAACCCGAGTCGCATCATATTTTATTTCCCGCTTTTTATGTTGTGAGTCGCACATTTTTTGCGCACGTTTATTTTTGTTACTGTTGCGCAAGTTACTAGCGCATGTATGTTGTTCCGCGCATGTTTGTACGGCTTGTTGGCGTGACCGACCAACAAGTCCCTAAATAAATAGGTCTGTCAAATAGGCTAGGTAATGATTAGGGCAAGCTTTAAAATACTATTTTAAATATAATTAAGTTTGTTAGTTATCTGAAATTAATATCAAGTAATTTTAGAAATTGTATTATGTGTGAGAATGCCAAAAGTCCAACTTCAAAGTTCTTAACTTTTGATTTCCCCTTCTTTAACACCCTATTTAAAATCCTATTTGAAACTCCAATTGAGTATAGCCGCCTGCCAGTTCTTTTTTTATTCATAAGCTGCCAAGCTTTCTCATTTACTATTCTATTCATATATATTAAAGTGCCAGCCGGTTACCTACCTTTGAAATCCCTCTTTTGTGTTACTTATATTAAATTTGCTTCTTTATAAAAATGCCAGCCCACCCACCCACATGAAGGGGGAGCTTGGGAAAAATCCGAAAGGCAGAAGTGTCTTCATGTCTTTCCGTAACTCCCAACCAGCGCTCGTCATCGTCCTCTCACGAACCCGTGACGCCACCTTCCCGTGTCTCCCTATCCTGCTCCTCCGACGCCAAGGCCCTTCCAAGGCTCCGACGGTCGCCGACGTCGCTCCTCTAGGCTGCTACCTAGCTGATCGACTATGAAGGAACCTCCTGAGGTTCCGATTTTCTTTGGCGTACCTTCTCCAAGCAGCCTCCGACGGTGCTGGACTTCCCGCTTCTGTAGGCAAGCCCGCAAGTTCCTGTAGATCTCTCGACAACCTCCCAGAGCTGAGCGATTATTCCTCTTATGGTATATGTTAGGGAAGAGGTAAATATCTAGAGGGAGTAGAGATAAAGATCTATAGGAAAAAGAGATAGAAATTAGGGTTTGAAGGAGGGAGGAGAAGAATACCTTGTACTTGCATGATGAACCAAGAGAACCACCCCGAGAATATTTATACCCTGGGCCAAGAGGGGGCCGACCGCCCCCCCCCCCCCCCCCCCCCCCCCACACACACACACACACATGGGGCTGAACCGGGTTGTTCAGCCCCAAACTGCCTGCCTTAGTGAGAGGGGGCTGAACCGGTTGTTTCAACCCCGTTGTCGCCTGCACGCATATTGACGCCCAAATAGCCGGACGCCATCCGGGGGCATAGCATTACCTTCCCCATCAAGAACCAGCTTGTCCTCAAGGTGGTAGTTCGGGTAGAGCTCCCAAAACTCCATCAAATCCACCCAAGTATTGTGAGCTGCAGTTAGATGCTTCCATTTGACAAGTATCTCAGGACGGTACTCTGCACCACGGTGTTTCCACTTGATCATCAGGATGTCCTCGGGGAGTGGCCGTAGTTCGCCTGCAACCGTTGCCTCGGGTAGGAAAGGACTCGCCTGAACTGTGTTGCCAATCTTCCGCTTCAATAAGGACACATGAAATGTCGGGTGTATTTGCGATCCTTCCGGCAATTCCAAGGTGTAAGCGACAGGGCCCACGCGACAGGATACGGAAGGGACCATAATAACGCGGTGCCAATTTCTGGTTTGTTCAGCGGGCAACTGACAACTGCCTGTAGGAACGGAGCTTGAGAAACACTTCATTGCCAACTGCGAACTCCCGGTCCTTGCGATGCTTATCCGCTTGAGTCTTCATGCGGTCTTGTGCTGTCCGGAGATTCTCCCGCAAAGTGGCGAGGGTGCGGTCTCTATCACGAAGCGCCTGATCAATGGCTGGCAACGCTGTGTTGTCCGATTCATAACTGCTCAACGAGGGCGGGGGACGGCCGTACACGACCTCGAATGGGGTCAACTTGTTGGCTGAATGGTAAGAGGTGTTATAGCAGTATTCGGCCCAATGCAGCCAACCTGTCCAAGTTTGCGGCTCGTCCATCACAAAATAGCGAAGGTATGTCTCAAGGCCTCGATTGAGAACTTCTGTTTGGCCATCTGTCTGAGGGTGATGGGCTGTGCTGAAACGTAAGCAGGTCCATTGTAAACAAAAGAGCTCCTTCCAAAAAGTCCCCACAAACGTCAAATCTCGGTCGGAAATGATGGCTCGCGGAATGCCATGAAGGCGGGCGATTTCTCGTGCGAAGAGATCGACGACTGACTCGCCGGTGTATGAATGACTCAGAGCCAAGAAATGTCCGTATTTGGACAACTTGTCAACCACTACCAGGATAACGGACTTGCCCTGAGATTTAAGTAGGCCGTCGATGAAGTCCTTGGACACGGTATCCCAAATGTGGTGCGGGATCTCCAATGGTGTGAGTAGGCGGCAGGGGAAGTAGTCAGGGCTTGACGATCTTGCTATAGTCCTTCACGAATCTTCTGTAGTAGCCGGTTAGGTCCAGAAAGTCCCGCAGTGCTCGCACAGTCTGGGGCCGCGGCCACGACAACATGCTCTCGATTGTTTTGGGGTCCGCCTTGACGCCATCCGCCGAGACCAAATGACCCATGCACTTGACCTCCTTCTGTCCAAAAGAACACTTGGACTGCTTGACATAAAGTTGGTGTTGACGGAGGATGGAGAAGACCCACTCCACATGAGTGAGATGCTCTTCCCAACTAGTGCTGTAGATGAGGATGTCATCAAAGAATATCAACACGGACTGGCGGAGAAGATGTCGAAATATCTCGTTCATGACTGCTTGAAATGTGGAGGGGGAGTTGGTCAGCCCAAAAGGCATCACGAGGAACTCGTAATGTCCGTCATGTGTGCCGAATGTGGTCTTGTGTATGTCGTACTCATACATGCGAATCTGGTGGTAACCCAACCTGAGGTCGAGTTGGTAAAAAGAGAGGCGTCGTGCTGTTCATCCAATAGTTCTTCGATCAACGGTATGAGAAACTTGTCCTTGATGGTTGAGCTGTTGAGGCCGCGGTAGTCCACGCAAAAACGCCATGATCCATCCTTCTTCTTGACGAGGATGATAGGGGATGAGAAGGAACTAGTACTTGGGCGGATGAGTCCGGCTGTCAGCATTTCCCGGAAGCTGCGCTCAATCTCGGTCTTCTGGATGTAAGGATAGCGGTACGGTCGAATATTAGTGGGCTCTGCCCCGGTCTTGAGCTGGATCTGATGATCTCGGAATCTTGGAGGTGCAAGGGTGCGCGGTGTCTGGAATATGTCCGCATATTGAGTCAGTAGTGCCCACATTTGTTCAGGCACCACCAGGGGTGCTCCGGAAGTCGCCGTAATCTCCATAATCATAGCCATCACACTGCCCTGTTCCCCCAGATGTTCCAGGCTGCGCGATGAGATCTCCTTCAGTGGAGACGTTTTGATGCCACCCAGACAATACGACCTTCCCTGCTGGAGGAACTCCATCATCATCTAGTCCCAATCGAAGGTCACCCTTCACAGCTGGTTTAGCCGCTGTACCTCGAGCACCATGTCCGACCCTCTGATGGGTAGGAGGTAGACGTCCGTGCGTCCTGCGTACCCCTGTATCCGTAACTGCACCCCTTTCATAACCCCTTCACACTGAAGTTTGCTCCCGTCGGCCACCATACCATGAAAAGCAGCTGCTCGATCGATCTCGTACCCCACCTTTTGCGCCACATCCGGATGAATGAAGTTATGAGTACTCCCGCTATCTACAGGAATAGTCGCCCGCTCCTGGCTGACTTTCCCAGCCATCCTCATCATGAGAGGAGCGTTGCATCCCTCCATCGCTTGCAAGGATACGCCGAACCTCGTCAAGTCCAAGTCTTCGTCCCACTCAGACTCGGCAAGGCCCCCATCCCCTGTATCCTCATGAAGCATAAATACTTGTATCTTTTGACATTTGTGTCCCGACGTGAACTTGTTATCGCAGTTGAAGCATAAGCCCTTCTCTTTTCTGGCCTACAGTTCGGCCCATGAGAGTCGGGTCACTCTCGGTTTGCCACCTGTTGAAGTTTCCCTTCTTATGCCCGTTGGAGCAGCTGTCGACTTTGCGTTGGTACGGGTACGTTGCCTGTTGAAGCGTTCCTCCTGAATGCAAGCTAAGGTGATGACATGATTTAGGTTGTGGGGCATGTGTGCTTGCACCTCATCGCGAAGGTGCTCCTTCAATCCCGAGACAAAACAGCTGAGCAACATTCTTTCTTCCCAGTGCACCCTGTTCGCCAATTTTTCAAATTCCGTGCGATACTCCATCACCGTCCCCTTCTGGTGCAACTTTTGGAGAAGTGCCTCGAAATCCTCGTACTCCAAGGGTTCGAACCGGGCTGTAAAGCCCTCCACAATTTTTGTCCACGACACAGTCCCGACCTCGCAAAAATCACTGCATCCACTGAAAAGCGTCGTCTTCCATGTGGAATGACGCGAGTTGCACCCATTGTCCTTCTAGTACGTCTTGATAACTGAAGAAAAGCTCCGCTTTCTGCACCCACTCCAACGCGCCCCCCGTTGAATTTAGGGAAATTCATGCGGGTTAATTTTGGGGGAATGTATGCCCGCGGAGCGGCTTGTCCGTGCCACCCCTGCTCATGCCCATAGCCCACTGGTCTCCTTTGCTCACTCGGTTCGGGATAATCGCCTGGATACCCGTGTTGATGCATTCCCCCCAACGGAGGATGTAAGCCAC
This sequence comes from Platanthera guangdongensis, assembly GCA_039583875.1. NCBI lineage: Eukaryota > Viridiplantae > Streptophyta > Magnoliopsida > Asparagales > Orchidaceae > Platanthera > Platanthera guangdongensis. The sequence continues at coordinate 10,119,875 of CM077164.1, forward strand.
TCCACGGAACGCAGCCCCGAAGCCTCCTTGCGGTCCAAAACCCCACGGGTGAGGGAGAAGCCCTCCCATGCCCCCCGGAGGAAACCCGACCTGCCCTGGAAGTCACCCGACCCCTCCCGGTTCCTCCCCGCCACACCGCCATGGGGCGCGACCAGCGAAGGGGTCCCCGGTTCCCCCCTGGGACGTTCTCGCGCCGATCGGGTTCCGGCGGAACCAGTCGCCGGCCGCGCCCTGCCAGTCGCGGCCCTCCCCAGCCGCGGTCGCTGCTTCCGCTTCCGTCGGAACCGCCGGGTGGGATCCCGCCCTCTCCGGTCCCGATTGCGGAGATCCACTGGTTTCTTCGCTCGCCGTTGCTTTCCCCTTCAGAGTTTGCGCTAGCAATGCCTTGATTTCATCCAACCGAGCGTCGAACCGTTCTTCCAATCGCTGCGTCGACGCCCTCATATTTTCCTCAATGGCGGCCACCGAGTCCGTCAATCCAACCTAGTTTTCTTCTAGGGTTTCCAATCGGTTGATTTCCTCTTGCGTGCGTGTGGTGACCATGACGGAGGAGCGAGCCTTTGATACCAAATGTTAGGGAGGAAATAAAGATCTAGAGGGAGACGAGATAGAGATTTAGATGAAAAAGAGATAGAAATTAGGGTTTGAAGGAGGGAGGAGAAGAATACCTTGTACTTGCATGATGAACCAAGAGAACCACCCCGGGAATATTTATACCCGGGGCCAAGAGGGGGCCGGCCGGCCGCTTCCCCCCCCCCCCCCCCCACACACACGTGGGGCTGAACTGGGTGGTTCAGCCCCAAACCGTCGGCCTTAGTGAGAGGGGGCTGAACCGGTTGGTTCAGCCCCGTTGTCGCCTGTCTCCTCTTTCTGCCCGCGCGCATATTGACGTTCGCGCGCATATTGACGCCCAAATAGCCGGACGTCATCCGGGGGCGTAACAATATACCACTCTCCTCTAATGCTCATAACAGTTTAAAATAACATTTATACTTAATATTTTTATGATCGTAAAATTCAGAGCTTGCCTTAGTTATCTCTCTACCTGTTTGTCATTTATTTGAAAATTCTTTCCTTTTTCTTTAATTTCTTTATTATGCAAGTGGAAGAATTTGTGTATCGTTAAATACGAGAGTTTGCTAATATTTATGCTCATTTGCGATACCTAGGAGAAATATCGTACGCTAGTACTCCTGAAAATTGCTTGCCCCGCAAAACTTTGAACGATCATTTTTTTAAATATTTAAAATCAATTTCATATTTTAGTATGCATCAGTTTGATATCAGTGGGAGGTTCAATTCACTTCTATTGTAAATCGACGATCTTGATCTAACTTGTTTTACAAATCTTGTTTAGCAAAAGTTCTAAAAAAACTTGTTTTTTTTAAAAAAGACTTTTCATTTTAAAAAAATCTGTCGTTTTTTGTTTGTAAAAAAAAGAACATCGAAAAAAGTTTAAATTTTTTTCATTTTTTCTAAAAAAAGGGTTTCTTTGAAAAATGGAGTCGTTTAGATCGAATAGGAGTCACCTTAGGCGACTTAGCCATTAGAATGCGTGATCTGATGAAGTCAGTCGATACAGTCACTGTAGATTACATGCAGAGTGTGATTGGGTTATGCAATGATGTACACAACCTTGAAATGAAAATGTGCAAACGATATGTTATTCCTAACTACCTCTCAACTACATATCAACTAGTGGAACTAGGGCTTCAGAGTCTTAATAGTCATCTTTCTAGGCTCGATGTCTCCCACGAGCACTTTAGCGCCACTTGTCTCCACTGAAGCACTCCCTTCAGTCGAGGAGGTTCTTCTTGAGCCCCAGCTCCAGAAAGATCTTCTTCCTCCTCATTTCATCGTCTTGACTAAATTGGAAATTCCATTTGCTCACATTGTGTCACAGTCTTTAGAGGCCAAGTGTATTCCCGAGGCCCCGCTCCGGAAAGTATTTACTAGTGATGTGTCACTCATCTTGGTTGACACAATTTTGATTCTACTTCTCCCGGAGAAGGAATTGGCTAGAAAAGAGTCACTCATCTTAGAGTACATAGACTCGATCACTTTATGTCCCAACTCTCCTAGTCCACTGTAACCGCACACCCTTGGGGCCACAAACATTGTGCTTGGTGGCCACCCGCAAGTGACATTCGAGTCACCACCATGCATAGACTTTGTATTTGGGGACCGCTCTTTTATTTCCTATTCTTTTAGTTTAAGCATGTACGCCAAAATTTATCATCCTATTATTTATTTGTTTAAGAAAATTTATATTAGGAGGATAATCACAATCCATAGGAATTTCACTCCTCATAGGGACACACGCTTTAAGGGATTTCTTTGGATGGTTTTAGATGTTAAATTTGGGATTCTTTTAAAATTTTGTGACACTAGGGGTACTTCTGTGGGTGTAATCATAACGGTGTTTGATCCCGGGGTAACAAATGCTTGTAAGTGTTTAGCAGGAGTGCGTATGATGCGATATGATCTAATAATTCCATAGGTTGATCGTGCTTACTTCTTACCTTGTTGCTTCCTCTGTTTTTTCAATCCGCTCTCTCTCCCACTGTGTGATACTCTCCTATTTGATGTTTTGAATTTAATTGGTCATTTAAATATTTTGCACAAAATTATTCCTAACTGTTGTTTGCAAGCGTCATTGGAAAATTATAACTTCGCGGTTGATTCTTTCACCAAGAGTTATCCTTTTCCAATGGAGATTGGTTGTCTACCTCTTTCAGGAGCAAAGTTTATCTACATACTCACTTATTCAGCAACATGATGGTAGCGAAGTTGTGCAAGGTCGACATTTGGATTTTCTACTTGCAGGTCACATCACAATCTCTTCGGTGTCGAACTCTTTCAACACCGGGAGAATTGATGCAACCCGAGCCACATCATATTTTTTGCACACGTTTATTTTTGTTACTGTTGCGCAAGTTACTAGCGCGTGTATCTTGTTCCGCGCATGTTTGTTCGGCTTGTTGGCATGACCGACCAACAAGTCCCTAAATAAATAGGTCTGTCAAATTAGGCTAGGTAATGATTAGGGCAAGCTTTGAAGTAATATTTTAAATATAATTAAGTTTGTTAATTATCTGAAATTAATAGTCAGTAATTTTAGAAATTGTATTATGTGTGAGAATGCCAAAAGTCCAACTTCAAAGTCCTTAACTTTTGATTTCCCCTTGTTTAACACCCTACTTAAAATCCTATTTGAAACTCCAATTGAGTATAGCTGGCTGCCGGTTATTCTTTTTTTATTCTCAAGCTGCCAAGCTTTCTCATTTCCTATTCTATTCATATATATTAAAGTGCCAGCGTGTTCGAAATCCCTTTTTTGTATTAATTATATTAAATTTGCTTCTTTATAAATGTGCCAACCCACCCACATGAAGGTGGAGCTTGGGAAAAAACGGAAAGGCAGAAGTATCTTCCTGTCTTTCCGTAACTCCCAACCGCCGCTCGTCATCCTCCTGTCACGAACCCGGGACGCCACCTTCCCGTGTCTCGCCATCCATCGCTTCTGACGCCAAGGCCCTTCCAAGGCTCCAGCGACCGTCGATGTCGCTCCTCCAGGACGCTACCTAGTTGATTGACTCTGAAGGAACCTCCCGAGGTTCCAATTTTCTTTGACGTACCTTCTTCCAAGAAGCCTCCGACAGTGCCCACAAGTTCCTGTACATCTCTCGACAACCTCCCAGAACTGAGCGATTACTCCTCTTATGGTATACTAGTCTCCTCCTCTAATGCTCATAACAATTTAGAATAACATTTATGCTTAATATTTTTATGATCGTAAAATTCAGGGCTCACCTTAGTTATCTCCCTACCTCTTTGTCGTTAATTTAAAAATTCTTTCCTTGTTCTTTAATTTTTTTATTATGCCCGTGGAAGAATTTGCGTGTCATTGAATATGAGAGATTGCTAATATTTATGCGCGTTTGCGATACCTAGGAGAAATATCGCACGTTATTACTCTTGAAAATTGCTTGTGCCGCAAAACTTTGAAAGACGACATTTTTAAATATTTAAAATCAATTTCATCTCTCGACAACCTCCCCGAGCTGAGCGATTACTCTTCTAATGCTCATAACAGTTTAGAATAACATTTATGCTTAATATTTTTATGATCGTAAAATTCAGAGCTTGCCTTAGTTATCTCCCTACCTGTTTGTCGTTAATTTGAAAATTCTTTCCTTGTTCTTTATTTTTTTTATTATGACGTAGAAGAATTTGCGTGTCATTGAATATGAGAGATTGCTAATATTTATGCGCGTTTGCGATACCTAGGAGAAATATCACACGTTGTTACTCTTGAAAATTGCTTGTGCCGCAAAACTTTGAAAGATGACATTTTTAAATATTTAAAATCAATTTCATATTTTAGTATGCATCACCATGTCGGAATTTCAAAGACAACCGAATGCTACTCCAACAATGAAGGGCTACATGAAGGACCATGCCAAAGGTGGGGAAGGGAGGTATGGATCGCGATGACCCCCCCCCCCCCCCCCCAGAGGAGATCGAACTTCTACTCATCATGGGAGGGAGATGGATGGCGAAAACAAGAGACTTACACTAAAAGGTGGATTCTTCATCTGCCCACACATGATGAACAAGTGCTTAAAGTATAGTTCGCTTTCAACATCACGAGAATGATTCAGCGGGATTCTTCATCTGCCCGCACATGGCAAAGGTAAGGGTCGCGATGACCCCCCCTCCCCCCCCCCCCCCCCCCCCAGAGGAGATCGAACTTCTACTCATCATGGGAGGGAGATGGATGGAGAAAACAAGAGTCCTACACTAAAAGGTGGATTCTTCATCTGCCCACACATGATGAACAAGTGCTTAAAGTATGGTTCGCTTTCAACATCACAAGAGAATGATTCAGCGGGATGCGAAGATGGCAAAGGTACAAGTCAATTTTTTTTTTTGCAATTTCTAAATGCTTTGAATATGAAGCCAAAGAGAAAGCGACTAAAAAGGGGCTTATGTACATTGAATCTATGCTCAAGAACAAGCCCACTAAAGCATTGGTGGATACGGGGAAAGCTCACAAATTTGTAACTGAAGAAGAAGCTCAAAGTCTTGACCGTCAAGTGACGCGATGGATGGCTCAAGACAGTGAACAGGAAGGCGAGACCACTATCAGGAGTGGCTCATAGCGTGGAGCTCTTGGGTATATGGAGAGGACAAGTGAACTTCTCGGCTGCGGCTATGGATGATCACGAGGTTGTGTTGGGCATGAAGTTCTTTGACATGGATATTGCAATCATCATGCCAAATTGTCGCTCAGTGTGCATCATGGAGAAAGGAGCAACATGCATGGTTCCCACAATTGAGGGGCCACCAAGCAGCTATGGAGTCGAGCAATTATCATCCGTGCAAATGACAAAGAGAGTTAAAGTAAAACGAGCTTACTTTCTTGGCAACCTTAAAGGAGGGGGCAATAGACAACCATGCAGGAGGTTCCTCCACTCATTGTTGAAGTGCTTGAGGACAATAAGGACGTCATGCCAGCAAAGCTACCAAAGAAGTTGCCTCCCCATAGGGAAGTAGACCATAAAATCGAGTTGGAGCTTGGAGCAAAACCACTGGCAAAGGCACCATATCAGATGGCTCCACCTGAGCTCGATGAGTTGATAAAGCAGTTACATGAGCTGCTTGAGTCTAGAATGATCAAACCGTCGAAGGCGCCATTTGGCACACTTGTACTCTTCTAGAAGAAGGACGTAACACTGTGATTGTGCATTGACTATTGAGCATTGAACAAGGTAACTATGAAGAACAAGTATCCCGTACTATTGATTGTTGATTTGCTCGACCGACTTGGACATGTAGGAATATGCACAATATGAACTTGCAAAAGGTATAGATTATTTGAGTGGTTGGTGCTGTCATTCAGCTTAACCAAAACACCAACAACCTTTTGCATATTGATGAACCAAATCTTTCATCCCTACTTGGACAAATTTGGGGTGTACTTGGACAACATTGTCGTCTATAGTAACACAATGGAGGAACATGATAGACATCTTCGCCTACTCTTCCAAGTACTACGGGAAAATGTACTCTATGTCAAGAGGTCAAAGTACTCTTGTGGACAAGAGGAGGTACATTTCCTTGCGCATGACCAACTGCGGATGGATATAGACATGGTACGAGCTTCGAATGGGAGCCACCAACAAAGGTGACAAAGCTACGATTATTCCTTGGCTTGGTGAACTAAGACAAGAGGTTCATCACGGGATGCTCAAAGAAAACAGTGCCACCTACGGACCTGCTCAGGAATGACAAAGCTTGGGACTGGACGGAAGAATGCCAATAGGCTTTTGAGGATTTAAAGGTGTCATTGAGCACGAAGGCAGTGCTTGCATTACCAGATTTTTGCAAGAAGTTTGAGTTACATACAAACGTCTCTGACTTTGCAATTGGAGGGGTGTTGATGCATGGGCACCCAATGGATTTTGAGAGCCTTAAGTTGAACAAGGCAAAGCAGCGACATACCATGCAAGAGAAGGAGATGACTGCTATCATTTATTGCTTACAGGTATGTAGGCATTACCTGTTTGGCGCACAATTTATGATCAAAACCGACAATGTAGCAACAACTTACTTCCAAACCCAAAAGAGTTGCCGACAAAGCAAGCAAGACGACAAGACTTCTTAGCAAAATTTGACTTTGTCCTGGAACACAAATCGGGCAAAACCAATGTTCTGGCGGATGCACTCAGCCGCAAAGTGGAGCTAGCAACAATCTCTATGGTGAAGAGCGACCTGATGGAGCAAATGAGGAGTGAACTTGATGAGGACCCCCTTGCCAAGCAACTCATACAATTAACTAAAGAAGGTAGGGACAAGAGATTTTGGGTAGAGGACGGGTCACTCTACATCAAAGGAAGAAGGTTATACATCCCAAAATGGGGAAATCTGCGGAGGGGCTTGATCAAATAGTGTCATGATACACAGTGGGTTGGACATACAGGGCAGTTACACACTTTAACATTGATGGAGGACTCTTACTACTGGCTACATATGAGGAATAACATTGAGTTGTATGTGAAAACACGTCTTGTTTGCGAACAAGACAAGGTGGATAACAAGCAACTGGCGGGGCTCTTAGAATCTCTACTAGTGCCAGAATATTCGTGGGAGATAGTGACACTTAACTACATCAATGACTTGCCCATGTCTGAAGGGTGCAGATTTATATTAGTTTTGGTAGACCGCTTCTCCAAATATGACACATTCATGCCAAGTGTGAGAGACACCACAACAGAAGGGACATCACATCTCTTCTTCAAAAATGTAGTGAAGTATTAAAAGTTGCCTATGAACATTATAAGTGATTGAGACCCCTGCTTTACAGGGAAGCTATGGACAATGCTATTCAAGCTATTGCGGTCAGAATTGAACATCTCCACTAGCTTCCACCCTCAAATGGACGGGCAAATAAAGAGAGTGAATGCAATACTTGGGTGCTACTTGCGGTACTTTGTGAGTGCAAATTAGGATTTGGCAAAACTCATGGATGTGGCGCAGTTTTCCTACAACTTACAACAGAGTGAGGCTACAGGAAGGAGCCCATTCGAACTTGCTACATGAAGAAAACCTCTTACACCACACACATTAGCGACTGATGCAGTGGTAGGCCAATTCGGGGTGGATGTTCTAAATGCAATCCAATATTTGATGAAAAATGATGAAGATGATAGAATTTGCCCGTTTAACAATTACAACTGTAATTAATTTTTTTAAAGATTAACATCAGCACAAATGTTCCCAAAACTTTGGTTAAAGAAAGCAAGAAATGTTCAGAAACAAACGGGGCACAATTATTTTAAGCGCACACGGAATGAATCCTGCAAATCAGACAATCATAGATACTAGTAGCAAATGAAAGAAAATCCACAACAAGTAGGATGCTAAAGTACACAACAATAAAAATAAAACTTTATACCACAATTCACATGAGCAAGCGGCGACAATGACGAATGTTGCAGGGCATGTCGTAGCAAATGGGGGAATGCGTTGATAGTAGAGTTCTGGACTGATGGTGTCTTGGGTGGGGTAGATACTGGCTGATTGGGAGGGGATAGTGGCTGTAGGTAGGCTCATGGTGGGGAACTTGGGGCTGGTGGTAGTGTGGAGGCTAGGGTGGGCGACTTCGGGGTTGGGAAGGACAGACAGGGCTCGGTTATAAGGAATATGGCAGGAAGGTGGAGGGTCGGGCTTGGGGTTGTTGGCGGTCTGAGAGTTCCTGTAGGGGTGGAGGTTATGGAGGAAGTGGTCCTGGGCTTTCTGGACGTGGGAGGAGCAAGGTAGGGTTCACTGAATGGGGGCGGGTTCTACGTGGATCTGATGGTTAGGGAGAAGGGAACTAGTCAAGAGATGTTGAAGAAGCTAGGGGGTGTGTCGAGAGGAAGGAGGGAGGGCTTATGATGGGCCGTCGGAGGAGGGAACAACCTGACGTCACACCAACAGAAGCACTTCAGGAGTCGCACCTGGAGAAAACGCGACCCGCGGTTCCTGTACTTGCCAAAATTTTCAATGCCGCCCCTTGAACCGCCACTATTTAAAACCCTAAACCATAACCGCTGCCTAATATGTATAACCACAAAATACACAAAATCACCTGCATCAGACTGCTCAAACTATCTGGACCGATCAGATGTCAAATAAAACTCAAAATATAAAAAATATATGAACTCGACTCGGATCGACCATCCAGGCGCAACCACAGACTCAGATCGTCCGACTATGTAGCGAATCACCGCCTCCTACGAGAATACACCTGTGTAGGGTGTCGCGCGTCATCAACTCCCCCCGACTTGAAAGCACTCATCTCCTGTGAGTGAAGATGATGGAAAAAGCTCAGGAGCTTGGAAGATGGCTAAGTCATGGGAAGATCATGCATACTTTGCTAGAACATGCTTGGAGAAGGCCCACAAGAGAATGAAAAAGTGGGCCGACACAAAGAGACGACTGGTGCAATACTTCGTGGGAGATAAGGTGATGGTAAAACTCATACTCCAATATTTCATGTGAATATGCTCAAGCCATACTATGAGGATAACATTGATCTTCAAAGGGGAGTATCACAACGGGCACCCGCAGTGATGACCAAGTCTTTTAACAAAGCCATATAAGAGGGGCTTGCGAAGAGAGTGGTACAAAGAGGAGGTGTGCAACCATGAACACAATACTTAATTAAATGAAAGGGATTACCGGAGTCCGAGGCAACATGTGAGACATTAGAAGACTTGTGACAATTTAAGGATATTCTTCAGCAGTATGAGGCGACGAGGACACCACCAGAATTGGTGTGGGAGGATGTCGCTACTCACCATATTTGGTATTATCCTTGGGAAGATTCTAGGGAAATCTTGAGTCTTGAAGACCATTGTACATAAAGAAGAGGCACGCAGATGATGGAGAATTCTAGAGTGGTCTCCTAAGATCATTCTGGAATAAGATGGCGATTGATGTAGGCCGAGAGGGCCTAGTCAAATTTTGCGCGCAAATCACTTTTCAACGTTTGTACTTTTAGAGTTAGTTGTTATTCTGAAAGAAGTTTTCAGGTGTTCTAAGGTTCAATTCGAAGTGGTCTTTGCACCTTCCGACAAGCTTAATCACAACAACAATTATGAATAACGACAACAAAATTACCTAGAATGTTCCGGGCAAGCTTTTCGCTAATTAATCAAAATATTATACGACTAAGCTAATATACGGGGCAAGGAAAAAGGGCGGAGTTTACCCGAGCATACACAAATCTACGACGAGGAGGCCGCTGCCTCAAACTCTTGGTACAAGAATGTTAACGACTGCACATGTCAGGTTGTTTCCTCTGTTGTCGTTGATATAACGAAGTTGGGAGGATGAAATTCCTGCCCGGTCGCGGAAGGAACTCGAACAGAGGTCACCAGAGTAGGTTGTCTATGTCGACGGTGACCTGGTGGCATGACAGGAATCTTTATCAATACAGGTGCACGGTCAAACTGTCGAATGATATCAGTTTGCGGGAGCTGATGTCAAGAGAGACCATGATCCAGAGGCTTGCAACATGCGATCTTGAATGTTGCTTTGGATGGAGTTGTTGAAGTTAACAGACGAACTGGCGTGCGACGTTGCAGGCACGTGAACAGGAAACGTTCTCGCTCAATAGAGTGAGACGATGAGTCGTTTTTGTTGGAGTTTATGAGTTAAGTGTTATTTTATATTTGCATTTCATATATTATAATTGTCCTCACTAATATATGTATATTGTAGTGTTATTTGAATGGTATCAGAGCCGACCTAATCACGCTCCTGTTCACCGCGCTTCCATTCACTCGCCTTTCACCTCGCCGATCACTGCACATCTCGCTCCGCCGCTCGCGGCTCACCTCTCGCCACCGCGCCTTCCTCCAAGTTTCTCCTCCGTCCCACCGCATCTCTTCTCCGCCAAACCCGTTGTTGTCTCGATCCTCTCGTTTCCGACTTCCATTCCTTATTTTGTTTGAGGATGGTTCTTCCTCCTTCCTCTACCTGAATAGTCTCCTTTGCTTGATTCCATTGTTGGAATCCTCTTCGGGTTCTTCTCTTTCTGTGAGAAATCCCTAGGGATTGACCCCTTCTCCCTTTTTCCTGCAATCTAGTGGTTTCTATCCTTGAGTTGTTATAGATGGGAGCGTTGCTTCTCCAAATATGTCCTCCGGTGTTCGTTCTTTTTTTGTCCCGATGTCGGCTTTGAGCACTGACCGCACAATTGATGACCATGGGGCCCCTCAGATTACCACTATGAAACTTGATTGCACCAACTATCTCCCGTGGGCTCGTCCATCACTCTTATCTTTAAAATCCGCCGTATGTTTCGATATGTTAGCGACACAACAACGACCCCCGTGCAGACATCTATAGATTGACCTCAATGGGAGTCAGAAAATTTCTTGGTGATGTCATAACTTCTCAACTCCATGTCGAAGTCCATTGCTCACAATTATTTGTTCTTGGACACTGCAACCGATATTTGGAAGCGAACTGAGGTTACTTATTCTTCTCAAGAGAATGCCGCTCAGATTTTTCAACTCCGACCGAGGATATCCTTTTTATGGCAGGGCGATCATTTCCCTTCCTACTATCTGGAGTTTACTCAGCTTTATCAAGAATATGATCATTTTATGTCATCATTCTTGTCTCTCCGGAGGATGAAGTGCTCATTCGGGCTCACGAGGAACGCAACTGGATCTCTGATTTTTTTTCATGGCCGACATCGTGAATTTGATCATATTAGAATTTAGATTTTTGAGCGTTCTCCTCTTCCCTCTCAGCCTGAAGTGTATAGCCCTGTTCAGCAAGAATTTGATCGCCGCCAGACGTTGCTTCCTGACTATGGCTCGGAGGGATCTGCTCTTGCTGCTCAGTTCAGCCACAATGGGCGTCCTTCTCTTGACACTAGGCCCAAGACTGTTGAGAAGAACCCTTGGATGTGTGATTATTACGGGAAGACCCGTCATACTAGGGACACTTGCTTCAAGTTGCACGACTTTCCCCCGCCAAGGAGGGGCCTACCTCTCGTGTCGATCGTGGCTTTGGTCGTTCTCAAGGCCGTCCATCTCCCTCTAGATCTGCTCATCTTTCAGATGCCTTTGATGATCTTGCCCCCATGACTGCCCTGCTACTCCCGGTGCTACTTTTGCTCTTTCTTCCAGAGAGATTCAAGCTTTTTTCGCCTGATGCATGGTCAACCTTCTGATCCCAGGACTTCTTCATCCTCTTATGCCCACTAGGGGCTCCCAGACGCTCATTCTGCTACCACCCGCTCCTCCATTTAGTGGATCATCAACTCCAGAGTCACCAAGCATATGACTGACTCTGACTTAGGTTTTGTGTCCTACTTTCCTCTGTCTGGTAGAGACAAAGTGAGCTTTGCTGATGAATCATTTTCCTCTATTGCTTGGAAAGGGTTCATTCCCTGCTCTTCCCTTTGTCTTTTATTCTTCATGTTCCTAAATTTATTCAAAATCTTCTTTCAATTAGTCACTCGACTGCATCTATGAATTGCTTTATAATCCCCCTACTTCTTGTATCTTTCAGGACCTGTAGACTGAGAAGTGAGAACTCTGGTAGACTGCGCGACGACCTATATATGTTTGACCCCTCCAACCCGACTACTCCTCCGCAGTGTCTTCATGTGGTTTCCTCGTTTGATTTGGATTCCTGGCATTATCGACTAGGACATCATTCTATCCCTGTTATGAAATTTTTGTTATCTGCACGTCCATCTTTTTGTTTAACAATTTTACTTGTGATATGTGAGAACTTAGTAAGCATAAATAGTCTTCTCTTACTCGTGTTTCCCCACATAGTGCTATTCCTTTTGAGTTTATTCATTCTATGTATGAGGGCCTTGCCCGGTTGCTTTTATTTCTGGTTGTCTATGATTTGTTATTTTTATCGACTGTTTTTTTCATTCCACATGGATTTACCAAATGAAAACAGAAAAATAAGTTTCCCCCTGTTTCAACAGTTCCATAAATGATCGCTACTTAGATCCATGCTACCATTAAAATGGTGCGAAGTGATAATGGTTGTGAGTACATTAACTCACTTTGAATGCTACCTCAGTGACTTGGGTATCATCCACCAGACATTATGCGTTTACACCCCTTTCCAGAATGGGGTCGCTAAGCGTAAGAATTGACACCTGCTTGAGGTTGTTCGATGTCTCTTACTTACGATGCACTATCCTAAATATTATTGGGGGACGTTGTTCTCTCGGCTTCGCATCTTATTAATTGTATGTCTACTCGTATCCTTTGTCACAAATCCCCATTGGACACTCTCAACGTTACTCTTACTAAAATTCCTCCACGTATCTTTGTGTGTGTTTTGTCCATGTGCACCACATCTCCAAACTTGACCCCCACGCAATTCAATGCGTCTTTTTTGGATACTCTTTGATGCAGAGCAGAGGCGTGGACGCACTTTGGGCTCGTTCGGGGCTGATTTGACAACTTTCCATATATGGCGTGCCCGGATCGATGATCGGACTCCGCGATTGCGTCCTGAGCGTCGTCGCGAGTCAAAACAGTATATTAGTTTATATTTTTCAGTTTATTATTGATGTATTTTAAGGGCCGAACCCACCGACCAATCATAGCTGTTGATGAGGGATGCCCTAGCCTTCTTTTATTATAAATAGGAGTCTTGAGGGCTGAATGGATTGATTGTTGGATTTGGAGAAAGAGTTTCCCAGATTCCAGCGATCCCTCCCCGATGCCGACGCCGTGGAACCCTAGGTGACGACTTCTAGTCCGCCAAACTTGCCCCCAAGGTAAACCCTAGCCCCCTCCATCATTTTCCATCATCTTCTCCCCTTTTCCACCACCGGAATCCCCAAAATCTCCCCCCCCCAACAGCCGCCGGCCTGCAGTCCAGCAAACCGGCCGAACCCCTGTTTCCCCCCCCCTTGTCCGCCGCCACCTGCTGCCTAGAACCGGCCGCCGGCCTTGCTGCCAGCCACCCCGCCCCCTCTGCCCCCTTTCCTCTCCAGAACCGGCCACCCCAAGGGTTTTCTAACCCTAGCCGGCCACTCCTCTCTCCTCCCCTTCGTGGATCCACTTCCCACCGCCTCGAAAACCCTAGATCTATCTTGATCTAGTGCTACCATACTCTGATCCATTATTTTCCCAATATCCATCATCCCAATAGCCCCAAAAATCCTAGATCTGTCCAGATCTAGTAATCTAGCCACCCGATCCGTTATTTTCTCCGCACAAACCTTCCATTTTTGCCCGGATCCGCTCCTAAATAGCGGATCTACTCACCCCCGGTCCGGATCTACTCATTCGTGGTCGGATTCGCCGTTTTACCATCCGTTACCACTGCTTTCCGCCGAGGGCAGCCATCGTCACCGTCGCCTCGCCACCGGTTCCACCTCCGATCGCCCGTCTTTACATCCGGCCTTCAAATCCTCCAGTGCCTCGGTTCAGCCCTCTACGTTGTGAGCATTTATGGTATTGTATTCTGTGACTTGACATTTTCATTCGGTATTTATCTATATTGTGCTGAGATTATGGTTGTGTAGTAGTTATTTCATTTTATGCTAATAATTATTTGTGAATTATTTGCCGCACGCTTGTTTAGGCCATTCGAGCGGAGGAAGACGTTGCCAAATTGCTAAAAATTAATTGTTTGTTTCTTTATTTCAATTATTTGCGTGGCGTTATTAATTTCATTGCTTATAGTAATTATCATTGCCGACCGACGACCACCTTGCATGTAACATTGCATTAGTGTGTCACCCCTGCACCTGCACGTAGAGTTGTAGTTTCCGAGCACCACTAGCCTACCCTACATCACTCTCCCACCCAAAAGGGTATAAGTGCTTTCATCCTGTGACTCGAAAGACTTTTGTCTCTATGAATGTCACTTTTCATGAATCTGAACTTTATTATGAGAGTTTACTTCAGGGGGAGTCTGTTACCATAGAAGTGTACTCTCCCTCTATTCCTCTACCTATTTCTCCTCCATATTAGCCTGTTATTTCTCCCATTTTGTTCTGCCTCCGACGTTACCTGCTCATCCTACCCCTCCTTTGCAGGTTTATACTCGTTGACGCAGGGGCACAAACAATCAGGTTTCGCACAGCATACCAGATCCACCTCCCGATCAATCTACTGGTCTCCAAGGTAGCCGTGCTTCCACTCAGCATCCCTTATCTCATTATGTGACTTATGACTGTCTTCCTCGCATAAAACATTCATCACATCTCTTTCTTTCATATTCATCCCTTCCTCTTAGTAGGAAGCTCTCGGACACCAAAAGTGGAAGGAAGCTATGCTTGAAGAAATGATGGCTCTTTGAAAGAATTGCAGGTGGGATTTGGTTTATCTTCCTCTAGGGAATACTGTTGTTGGGTGCAAGTGGATTTTCTCGGTGAAGCAAAACTCCTAGGGTTTTGTGAAACGTCAAAGCTAGATTGGTGATGGAGGAAATACGCAGACTATTGGGATTGACTATCAAGAAACCTCTGCTCTTATAACAAAGATGAATTCCATTGGAATCCTGTTCTCATGCAATTTGCAGAGGGTGGAGTCTCAATCGGTTAGATGTGAAGAATGATTTCCGCCATGAGGATTTGGATAGAGGAAGTATACATATCCCTTTCTCCGGGTCTTGCCACTGAAGGATCTGAGGGAAAGATCTGCAAACTGAAGAAGGTTCTATGACCTAAAACAATCTCCTAGGATTTGGTTTGGAAGGTTCCATAGAGCCATGATGATATTTGGATATGCTCAGAGCAATGCTGATCACACTTTGTTTATAAAGCACAATCAAGGAAAAATGACTGCTTTTATTGTCTATGTTGATGACATTGTCATAACCGGGGATGACATGGAGGAGATCCAAAGTCTGAAGATAAGGTTGTCAAGCGAATTCGAGGTAAAAGAACTTGAGAATCTCAAGTACTTCCTAGGCATTGATGTCACAAGATTCAAGTACAAGATTTTTATCTCTCAGAGGGTACATCCTTGACTTACTCAAGACTATGTGGATGAGTGGATGTAGACCCGTCGAGACCCCAATTAAAGCCAACCATAAATTGGTAAGAGATGTTGGAGATGTTGTTGCGGACATCACTTGTTTTCAATGACTTGTTTGGAGAATTATCTACCTATCCCATACTCGCCCATATATCTTTTATGTTGTTGGGGTTATCAGCCAATACATGCACCCTCCTTGGTCTCGCCACTTGAGTGTTGCTCATCAGATCTTACGATATCTCAAATCCTCTCCCGGGCGTGGAATCTTGTTCACTTGAAGTAATGAGTTAGCTAGTAAAATTTTCACAGATGTTGACTAGGCCGAAGATCTACTTCTGGATATTATTCTCTGTTTGGTGGTAATTTGGTGACCTGAGAAAGCAAAAAATAATATGTTGTTGTCAGGTCTAGTACTGAAGCGGAATTCAGAGCTATGAGTCATGGAATATGGGAAAGAATGTGGATTCTTCCCCTTATGGAAGAACTTGGGATTCAAAGTAAGAACCCCATCAGACTTTATTGTGACAACAAGACTGCTATCAACATTGCGCACAATCCTGTTTAGCATGATCGTGTTAAGCTTGTTGAAGTGGAGATACATTTCATCAAGGATAACATACCATTTGTTTATTCCTTGCAAAATTTGTTTTGCTTTGTCTATTCCGTTTTGAACAACATTTTTCTTTAGCATGGTGGCCAATAGGAGCTGTATTTGATCGAGGAGAATAGTTGTTATGGAACATCTTTTTCTCATTGTTAGGTCTCCTAATAGATCATCTTAATGGGCGTTTAATTTTGCTATGGACCTCTGGTGAATATTTTGGTGGGAATGAACATGTTGATCTCTTTGATTTAATACTTCATCTAGAGAATCATATATTGAACCTGTGGTAAGTTTGAAAGCTGAATGATTTGAAGAACCGACCAAAAACTCATGATATTCTTAGTTTGCATCAAACAAACTTTACTAGAAATTGGAAATGAAGTGTTTCTTCATAGTGGAAGTTGAAAATTCATCTTATGTAGAGCAATGCCTAGTTTTTGGCTCTTATATTTTTATAGAATTAATGGTTGTTTGGCCTGTGTTTCACATAAATAGTTGAACTATTCCTGTTTTTTCATTGTTAGCCGATGGCTAAATGCCATTTTGCTCTAAGGGGTTTTATCCTAAAACACTGCAGAAATTCTCTCCAGATGGACGATTCATTGCCACTGCAGACAGGGACTTCAAAATTCGGGTATTTTTGTTAATTGTCTTTGAAGCTTTCCATTATTGTTGATTAGTTCACCATTTCCCCTTAGCTGTATGTTGCTTTGTCTGAACTTTTTCTCTTTGCAGATAACTGTTTTCCCAAAATGTCTTCCAAAAGGCGCACATGAAATACAAAGTTTCTGCCTTGGTCATACTGAGTGAGTTGAACTGAATACATTTGCATACATCAAATCTTTTTGGGCACTTTTTTTGAGAAATTGTGATACAATTAGTTTTTTGCTGTAAGTATATCGATTTTTTATTATTATAAACGCAAAATACAACCTTATTAAGTTTTCTCGGTTTTTTTTTGTATTAAAGTCCCCGTTCAGGGGGCCGTTGGTACCACTGTATAGTTCCCAATAACCACATGACGAGGATCATGTCACACGGCCCATAAGGGTCTACATGAACCGTTCAAGACCATTATTTTCGAGTGGATCGTCTATCTAAAAATGTAGTATTTTGTTTGTCTTTTTGATCACCGGTGTTGAAGCCAAAATCTAGGTTTGAAGCTCGGATGTACCCCTCCCCTTCCCTACCTTGACTGCCTCCTCTCCCTTTCCATTTTCCACTTTGGGCTACCTTCGGTAACCACCACCACCTCTGTGGTCAGCCGCTCATGCTCTTCCATTTATATTTTCCGGTGACGACCACTACCACCTCCAACCACCTCTAGGCCGACCACCCCTCTTCATCTCCACTTGAACATCCCTTCCCCATAATTTCCATAACTCCCTCATCTCACGACATCATCACTTCCAAATAACCACCCACTAATCCATAGTTGACCACTTATCCCCTTCACGATTCCCTCCAATTTTAGTCCACTATCTCTTAATTCCCTACCCCTAACCCCCCGAAGTTCTTCCTCTTCCCCGTAGGCCAAACCGCACTACCATCCAGTAACTGCATGGATTTGCTCCCCCCCCCACACCCTTTAATTCTAGAAATCTACGTCCCCCACTCTCATGCCTCTTCCCTACATCTCCACTCCTCCCAACCCCACTTGCAAACCCAGTTTCCCCTCCTGGACCCATTTTACCTACTGCCACCAACTCCATTTCATTCTCCCCCAGCCTAGTACACTTAAAGCAAAATTCCAACCATTGGATCAAAATTAACACTTCATATCTTCTTCCCAATTCTTGTTCAGATCCTCCCACCTCCTCGAGGCTTTCCTGTATGCATTCCCCAGCCCATAAGCCAACTCCCAGCTGGTCGGCAATCAATACCTGAGTCCTGGACAACGTTGGGAAGATTGGAAACTACCATCCATGATCAGAACAGCCAGTCAGCCACCATTCAGTCCGCCTCACTTGACACTCGCCCCGGCCAGATTTCTCACCTTACCTCCAGATCCTTCTACCTTGTAAGTATTGTATGTTTATTGATTGGTTGTGATATCTTTAGTGTCGAATTGCGTGCTTATTCACCGTTTTTAGGTATATTAGTTTGTAATTTTCGCCTCCTTATGTAGTTGTTTTCCCACACTCTCGCATATATAATGCATTGCATGTTCCTATTTTAGTCTCCGATTGTTTCAGCTTTTTTTTCTCCATAGGCCGTGGGAGGAAAATGCCAACGCTAAAAAAAATATGTTTGGTAAAACTCCTTTCAACATTCCTACGTTCCCAAGCATCATTTTTGGCCTTCAACGCCAAAGTTGCCCCTCGCTCCATTCCCACTGCTCCAAAACGCCACCACCGAAACAAACAGAGCCTTAGAGTTCAATTTGATTGCGTCTTGTCTTCAAATATTGTTTATAAAGTTTATTATTGCAAAAATTAGTTCCCAGATTACTGTTAGTGCATATAAATTTCCATCCATTAGCCTCCTTAGTTCTGTTTAGAACCTACCTTACGTCACCACAACATGCTCCCCTCATAAAGTTTCTTTACACGATCTGCGTTCTCACGGAACACGCTTGGACACATCACAGAATTGGCGCCGTTTTCAGCCAAGTTCCTCTGCTTCCGGTCGACGTTACTGTTAGTCTTCTGATGCCATTCCCAAGTCCCAACAACCTCGCCAAATGAGGCCCACGTAGCTGATAATGTGCTTTAACTTGTTTGGTACTTAAATCGTGCTGACACAATACTTTCGCATACTAAATTATCACGATTTGCCAGTTTTTGTCCTATTATGTACCACACCATCAAAGAAAATTCTTTGATTCTTTGTCTTGTGAATAATAGTATCTGTTTTTTCATCTATGGTGTTTGGTATGCACTGATAACTTTCAAAATTCTTTGACCCATAAATGTCACAAAAACTAATTATTGTGAACGAGCATTTCTATGATGGTTTATCAGCAGAAATATCTCACCATGAGATTGTAGGCTTCTTAGAAGATGACCTTCGCTTTTCAAATACTGACAATTATTTCTTATAATAATTTTTAAAACTTGTCATAGGTTTTTGGAAATATCCATTTACTTCAAATACTACTTATTTCAAGTGCTAATGTGTTATCAAGGCATGGCCAGATCATAAAGCGCGATATTGGTAGCACATTGCTTATAATTTTTTCTCCAATTAGATCATTGGTTTCTTGAGATTAATGGTCTTGAACTTTTAGTCATCAACTGGAAGCACACGGTATAAATGATAATCTAATTGTAAGTTTACTAATTTGCTCTTTGATACCCATCAACTTCTTTCAGTGATATCCTCATATTCTTCTATTTGTTTTAGGATCCGGTGCATTGGGTACATTGCATGTGTATCACGTGGCTACAGAAGTTGATTGATTAGAACTCAGAAGAACTTTTTATAACTTACCGGTTGTTATGGATACTGATTTGTGTTCATCATTCTCTGTTTGTTAACAGTTTCGTCTCTTGTCTGGCCTTTATACATCTAGCAGATTGCCGTCAGAGTCTTCTCCTGTCCGGAAGCGGTGATGCAACAGTGTGTACATTATACTGCTTGTGCTGCCTATTTAAATTTTTTTTTTCAAGTTAAAGACCTGGTTATGGGGATCTGCTTTGGCAGGTTAGGCTGTGGGACCATGTTTCTGGATGCCTCCTTGATACATGTGATGTTAGAAAACAGGTACTATTCCTGTAAGCTATATTTTTGGTCATCAGTTCTTGTCAGAACTTAGAGAGGCCATATGATGCCATTACTTTTCACTTTTGAGAACTTATAGGTTTCTTTTGTCCTGCCTGGATGCACGGAATAAGGATGCATACATTCTATTGGCTCACATTTATTATGCACTGATAGGCTTGAAAATGTGC
This sequence comes from Platanthera guangdongensis, assembly GCA_039583875.1. NCBI lineage: Eukaryota > Viridiplantae > Streptophyta > Magnoliopsida > Asparagales > Orchidaceae > Platanthera > Platanthera guangdongensis. The sequence goes on from CM077164.1 coordinate 10,139,902, forward strand.
GCATTGTAGAGTAAATACATCCACCTTTATTCTACTAAATATTTCACATAATTTATATTATTTCAAAAATATTTTGAAATAATAATTTTTTGTAGATTTAATTTCAAGAATCCCTAATATTTTATATAGAAAAAGGGTGATATACAATATTATATAGCTTCTAGTGTTAATGCTAGGTGTTTAAAATGAAGAAGTGATTCAAGAGTATTCTGTAGAATTGAATAAATATCATAACCCTTACGGTAAATTTAGTAAAACTGCAATTAGGCTGATCATGATATATGGACCTGAGATTTTAAAAGTATAAAATTCTTTGCTAAGGTGAGTTTGATGGATATGTTAATGTTAAGATGATAACTAAGTCGAGCTTGTTGGAAACGAGAATTCTTAGACTTGGGAGTAAATAAGTTTTTGATAGCTAACGATGAAATGAGAACATTAAGATAACTGTGTGGAGGAACTAGAAATGAAAAATTAAGGGATGGTTATATTAGAAAAGCGAAAACAGTAGACTTACGATAGCATTGCAAGAAATTGTTCAGGTAAAGAGAGGCCTCAAATCTTGCATATACTTCTTGAATAATCAATTACAAGTATGAATACGCTCATATAGGAAGAGAGGAAGAAGAGAAGATCCCAATCCAAGATGTGAGACAAATACAAAGAGAGAAAAATGGGCCCTTAGACGGGCCCTTACTAAGGCTTTTCTAACACTCCCCCGCAAGCTGGAGCGTACAAGTCGTAGACACCAAGCTTGGATAAAAATTGATAGTATAGCGGCCGGGAGAGAGCTTTAGTCAGGATGTCAGCAACTTGATTTGTAGCAGATACATGCTCCAAATCTACCTTCTTTGACTGTACTTTTTCCCGAATAAAGTGACAGTCAACTTCAATATGCTTTGTGCGTTCGTGAAAGACCGGGTTCTTGTCAATATGCATTGCTGCTTGGCTATCACAAAATAGGGATCGCCGGTGATGAGAGGCGAACACCCAAGTCTCCCAGAAGGCTCTCAAGCCAAGTTAACTCAGAAACAACAGCAGCCATGGTCCGATACTCAGCTTCAGCAGAAGAGCAAGCAACCACAGTCTGTTTCTTGCTACGCCAGGTTATGAGATGTCCATCGAAGTAGGTACAGAAACCAGATGTAGAACGCCTATCATCAATGGATCCTGCATAGTCAGCGTCCGAGTATGCAACAAGAGATAAAGATGTGGATGACTTGTACACAAGCCCTTGTCTTGGAGCGTTCTTGAGATACCGAAGAATGCGCTCGACAGCTTGAAGATGAGATGTTCGAGGAGCATGCATAAATCGACTCACGACTCCTACGACAAAAGAGATGTCTGGTCGAGTAACCGTAAGATAGATCAGTTTCCCAACCAAGCGTCTGTAGTATTACGGATTCGTAAGCAGCTTATCGGAGTCAGAGCTATGGGCCGAGAGCTTGTGATTAGCGTCAGTAGAAGGAAATAGTTGGTGCAATATATTCTTCCTCAAAGGGGCTATAAATAGGAACTACAACATGACACCAAACACCGATAGACGGTGTGAGACTAAACTCACTAATATTAAAATATTGCATATATTAACTCTAACACTCCCCCTCAAGCTGAAGGGGGACCGTACAACTTGAACACAACATAAAACGGAAGGTATAAGAAGGTTGACAACGGGTGACAAAACAACAGCCACCGAGGCACAACAGCGTGTCACCGAGGATACTTCAACCGGGCAAGAGCCACACGACGTTGGTCCGCAAACCGACCATGACAACGCTGGATACACTCGGAGCGGAAACTCGGTTAACCACGAAAGACCAAACCAACCATACCAAATTCAAAGAGACACAAACAACATACGAGATCGACCTGGGGGCCATGTGTGATTGAGGCAGGAGTCGAGAAAGAGGCATCCGAGTCGCCGTTATCACAAACACTCCCCCTCACGTGGAATACGTGCATGAAGGCATAGACTATGCCTGGAGGCCGTGACGTACACTCCCCCTCACGGAGACCACGTGCACGTGTGGGACCCTCGTCAGGTACATGAACCCAGATCACGCGGAAGAAGGTCGAAATCGTAATGATGCAGACACAGACAAAGGCAACAACCTAACAAAAATAATAAACTCAAAATATAAAAACTACAGCAGCACCAGAAGCTAGGAGTAGCAGCAACCTAACGGGATCAGCAGAGGACGACCACCTGGACTCGACCAAAAGACAGAAGCAGCAAACTCAGGTGAAAGAGGCGTGTCGTCGATGGAGCGGTCTGGAAGGGGCATAGATCGGGCGCAGAATATAGGCACAACGCACAAAGGAGCAGTCGACAAGACGGAGAAGAAGCGGCTGCAGCAACAGCTGGCCGGAGAAGCAGCGGCAGAGCAGCATCCATGCCGGAGAAGAAGAGAGCTGCTGCAGGTGCAGACAGAAGCCGGAGAAGAAGAAGCGGTGGTAGCAGCAGGCCGGAGAAGAAGAAGCGGCAGAGCAACATCCATGCCGGAGAAGAAGAAGCGGCTGCAGCAGCAGGTCGAAGAAGATGAGAAGCGGCAAGAGGCGCAACTGAAGCAGGAGGAACCGTCGATGTCGCAGAGGAAGCAGCCCAGGGCGACGACGATGCAGAGGGGAGCCGACGAAGCTGTCAGAATCTTCGTCGAGGAGCAGCAACGCCAATCGGTGTTGCAGAGGCGTCGGGAGAAGAGGAAGTAGATGTCGACATCGACGATGTCGGGAGAAGCATCCGTCGAGAGAAGCTGTATAGGGAGATCTGAGCCGCTCCTGTCGACGGGATCAGAGATCTCCTCCGTCGACAGGAGCGGGAGCGGCAGGCGAGAAGCCCTAGCAGCGCGCGGGAGAAGGGAATAGAATCACGGGTCGGGGGGGATTTAGGTCGGGACGGGAGAGGGGCGCGGGGGGGGGGGGGGGGGAAACAGTAGCTGATCGGAAAATTTTTTTTGAGGTCTCAGATCTTTGCCTCTGATACCATGTAGATGGAAATAGTTGGTGCAATATATTCTTCCTCAAAGGGGCTATAAATAGGAACTACAACATGACACCCAACACCGATAGGCGGTGTGAGACTAAACTCACTAATATTAAAATATTGCATATATCAACTCTAACAGCGTCCATAGGAGTATCCGTAGGTTTGCATCCCGAATAGCCGACATCATGAAGGAGGTCCATACAATACTTCCTTTGGGATAATACATGACCATCAGGCCGTCGTGCAACCTCAAGCCCGAGAAAATACCGTAGGTTACCAAGATCTTTGGTCTGAAAGGCGGAGTTCAACTGTTGCTTGGTATGTTGTATCTCTGTAGTATCGTTGCCAGTAATGAGGATATCATCAACATAGACAAGTAGGATCACAGTTCTAGTTGGCCGGTGTCGAGTGAAGAGAGAGAAATCAGCCGAGCTCCGAGTGAAGCCAATATCGCGGACTATCTTGCTGAATTTGTCAAACCAAGCGCGCAGGGACTGTTTGAGAGCATAAATAGATTTCTGAAGATGACAAACCCGAGACTCCCCCGTGGTCTCAAACCCGGGAGGTTGATGCATATAAACAGTATCCTGCAGATCGCCATTGAGGAAGACGTTCTTAACATCCACCTGATAAAGAAGCCAATGACGGTGAACAACCAAGGATAGAAGAACTCGGACCGTGTTCAATTTGGCCACCAGAGAAAATGTTTCCTCATAATCAAGGCCATGTTGCTGAGTAAAACCCCGGGCCACGAGGCGGGCCTTGAGACGCTCAACGGTGCCATACGCTGCATGTTTAACAACAAAGACCCACTTGCAGCTAACACAGTGTTCGCCTCCAGGAAAAGGAACCAAGATCCCAAGTCTGGTTAGCCCAGAGAGCCCGCATTTCATCGTCCATGGCCGTCCGCCACCCCGGATATTGAAGCGCCTCCCGCACAGTGTTAGGAATAGAAATAAAGGAAAGCGAAGTGGCAAAGGCGTAGAGAAGTGGAGTGAGCCGATGGAGAGAAACGTAGTTGGCCAGGGGATGGGCCGTAGAAGCAGTAGCTGGATCCGCCGGTGACGGGGTGTCACTGGGAGCAGGGAGCTGAGGCAGGGAACCATCCTTGGAGCCGCAACGAGTATAGACACGGATAACGGGCGGAGGAACTTTGGGGCAGGAATAGAGGAGGTGGGAGATGGCAGAAAGGAGGGCGTGATAGGGACGACAGGCCGGGGAAGAGCAGGAGAGGAAGACGGGGTGGGGGAAGGTAAGTGAAATGGCTGGTCTTCGCAGAAGGTGACATCCGCGGAGACGACCAACTTGCCATCCGAAGGGGAGTAGCAAACATACTCCTTTTGAGTACGAGAGTAGCCAACAAACATATATTTGGCCGCCCGAGGAGCAAGTTTGTCGGAGGGAGGTCCAAGAAGATGAACATAACAAACACACCCAAAGACATGCATGGTGAGAGGTTGGGTTGGTAGTTGGATAGAGGAGTTTGATAGGGATGGCAAAGTCAAGAACAAAAGAAGGTAGGCGGTTAGTGAGATGACAGGCTGTGGATACGGCAAAATTCCAATATTCGATTGGAACCTTCATTTGAAACATGAGGGACCGAGCAACATCGAGTAAATGACGATTCTTCCGTTCGGCCACCCCGTTTTGCTGCGGGGTATACACACACGAAGTTTGATGGATGACGCCAAATTCGGTGCAGTGGTTGGAGAAGGTGCGCCCCGTATACTCGCGAGCATTATCAGTGCAGAGGATTTTGAGGGGGGTGGCGAACTTCGTACGCATCTCAGTTAAGAAGGCACAAAACACAGATGTAAGTTCAGTACGATCATCCATTAAATATAGCCATGTAGTACGCGAGTAGTCATCAATAAAAGTTACAAAATAGTGAAGAGCCATAGATACTAAGGACCTTATAAAGGCCTCATACATCAGAATGAACTAAGGATAAAGGAGTAGTACTCCGGGTACATGCAGGGGGAAGGCAAAACGATGTTGTTTGCCTGTAAATACAAGATTCACAAGAGAACTCCCGTAAAGGAACATCAGAAGAGCCCGCTTGAGAATCGGAAGAGGTGCATGCCCAAGGCGGCGATGCCAATCAACAGTAGAGACGACAGAGAGAAGAGTGGGTGGGATATCCAAGATGTAAAATCCATTCAACAGCTGCCCCCTACCAATAATACTCCGGGTGCGACGATCCTGCATAAGAAAGGAAGAGAGAGAAAAAGTTATGCAACAATCAAGGTCGGTCGTCAGACGACTAATAGAAAGTAAATTGAAAGGAGATCCCAGAACGTGAAGAACCGAGGAAAGAGAAAGGGCCGGGGTAAGCTGAAGATCAGTGGCGCCAGAGACCGGTAGGGTGTCACCATTGGCCACAATGATACATGGGGGATGAGTCGTCTAGAGATATTGGGAGGGCTTCTTGGAAGTAATATGGTGAGTAGCACCGGAATCGACGATCCAGTGGGGGCTAGGAGAGAGACAGGTTATACCTTCCGCAAAAAAAGACGCAACCGAGCCGGAGGAGCGGCTGAGGTCACCCTGTAGCTGATGGAGTTGGGTGCGGAGCTCATCGATATCTTGGCGGGTAGTGGAGGCCGGATCCTGGGCAGAAGCCCCAGTGGGAGCATGAGCAACAGAGGAAGTAACAGCGAGGTGGGGTGGGAACCAATGCTTGCTGTAACAAGTGGCCTCAAGATGGCCACCCCGGCCACAATATGTGCATTTGATAGGCGAACGTCCACCACGTCCGCGTCCTCGAGACGGAGGTCGGCCCCCTCGAGTGGAAGAACCACGAGCAAGAGGGGGGGTCAGAAGGAGAGGTTGTTGAAGAAGATCAGATGCAAAACTGGGAGGAAGCTCCGTTGGAGGCGTAACTCGAAGCAGCATGGAGCAGACATCAGACAGTGAAGGAGTCATTGTGGAAGAGAGGATCTGGGCCCGAACACTATGCAGGTGGGGCGAAACACGGGACATCATCATCACGATGGTGACAGCCTCTTTCTGGGCCCGTTGAGTAGCAAGATCTGTAGTGGGAGGCTGATGTTGAATCCAAGCCTCGGCCAGTGTCTTGGACCGGGCAACAAAAGAGATCATGTCGCCGGGAGCACCAGGAGCAAGATTCTGAAGGTCGGAGATAATATCATATAGGTGTTGAAGACTGTTTTGGCCAGAGTAAAAGGAGTGAAGCTCCTCCCACATTGCCTTGGCCGTGTCATGATACATGACCATCCTGTAGGGCTCGGTGTCCATAGAGTTGAGCAGCTAAGACTGGACCCGATCATCATCACGAAGTCAATCATCGGAGGGAGCGACAGGGGTCGAACGAGTCAAGTGGTGGAGAAGACCCTTCGTCTGCAGAACATGACGAACAGAGTGAACCCATTCGACGAAATCGCGTTTGCCAGTCAGAGAGATGATAATAATCCGTAGCTCATCACGGTGTTCAGAAGCCGTAGTAGCCTCATGGGCTGGCGGAGCAGAAGTAGCAGCGGATGCATTGGAAGCCATGCGGCTAACAAAGGAGGCCGGACTGCTAGAAGAGAAACCGTGCGGCTAGCAAAGAAGGTCAGGCGGCTTGGTAGAAAAGTCGGCACAGGGAGTAGTCGCACGGTCACGGCGGGCACACCAGCGATAAGGAAAGTCACGACCAGGATGCGACAAAGAGAAGAGGAGAGGCCGCTAGCGACAAGACAGGTCGCAACGACTAACAACAAGCAGGTAGAGGAGAAGGCCGCACGGTCAATGTAAATCTACCAGCGACAAGGAAAGTCGCGACCAGGATGCGGCTAAGAGAAGAGGAGAGGCCGCTAGTGACAAGACACGTCGCAGCGACTAGCAGGTTGCATGTTTAAGTGAAGTCCGCACGGTCAAAGGTAAATCTACCAGCGACCAGGAAGGTCGAGACCAAGATGCGGCTAAGGGAGAAGGAGAGACCGCTAGTGACAGGACAGGTCACAGCGACTAGTGGGGAGGCGGGTAGAAGAGGAGTCCGCACGGTCAAGGTGAGTTCACCAGCGGCAAGGAGAGAGACCGCGACCTAGATGCAGACTGAAACGAGAAAGTGAGAATAGGAGAAACCCGCAGCGATTTGAGGGAGGTCGCGAGAAGCGGGAAGTGAGAGGCCGCGCGGAAAGCAAAGGCGAGAGGCCGCACGGATAGAAAGGGAGTCCGGGCAGGGAAAGAAGTTAGAGAAGGTGGACCCCACGTGTGAGAAAAGGTTATAAAAGAGAGAGAGAGAGGGTGGAGGAGGAGGAGAAGGAGGAGGCCACAACAGAAGTAGATAAGAGGACAGCGGCGAGAGAAAGACAAGCCGCCCGATACTGCGGACTAAGCAAGAGAGGGGACAGGCCGCGCGGTCAGCCGGGGGCCCGGGAGACCATGCGGTTTGCACACAGACAGGCCGGCTAACCGAGCTCGGGCGGTTAGGAAAGTGGAGTCCGCGAGTAGCCTCGAACAGAGAAACTGAAAAGCCGAACAGCCAAGGAAGAGACCGGTTCCTCTGATACCATGTAAAGAGAGGCGTCAAACCTTGTATATACTTCTTTAATAATCAATTACAAGTATGAATACACTCATATAGGAATAGAGGAAGAAGAGAAGATCCCAATCCAAGATGTGGGACAAATACAAAGAGAGAAAAATGGGCCCTTACTAAGGCTTTTCTAACAGTTCAAAATGATTTATGAAGAATACATTTAGCATCTTAGTTAGCACTCAACAAGATCAAATAACATATGGTAATTTATGAAGCTGACCCAAATAATTGGATAAGCATAATGATTATGATGGTGCCCTCATCCTTGTGAATATGGGTGGTACTTATTTTACTTGGTTGACTAGCATCTCTATATTGATGCCACATACAAATATGAGCCGTATCAGTTGATTGAATTTTGCTTCATGTGAATTTTTTTTGACCATGTACAATTTCTGCATGTAAAACAATCATTGTTAATTTTGTTAGTAGTGTCGTTGCATTGTAAATATTGACACTCGAATCCTCTTCACTTGGTGCTATTTTTTCATGTTTTTTCTGTGTCAATTCTTTGCTCATACTGCATTACTTTTACGTATTTTTGTATTCAATGCGCAACCTCTGATCGTGATATGAGAAGGTTTGAAAGATGATTCTTGTGCAATGGTTGATCTGAAAACAAATTTTCTTGCAACTTCAATTATTTTATTCCTAAGTTTCATCTAAGTGAGATCCATTCAAATTTAGAGAGACTATAACATTCCTAAAGGAAGGAGGTTTATCCAATGAATAAAAATGCAGGAAAGTCCTCCTATAGTTCAAAATATTTTGCGAAGAGCATGTTTAGTATTTTGTGTATTGTGCACCCTGCACGAGTCCCACGAACAACACGCCATGTGTAGTTCATCCGCCCCCTTGCTTTCAGAGAGATCATGAGATCTGCCTTCCTCAGGATGGTTCTCTCGCATATAGAGGGACATTTTCTCACCTCTAACTACCCTTCACATAGTCCTCGCTCGTGGGATGTTGATCATACATCCGGCAGAATTTCAATCACCACTAATCAACATCACATTAGAGGTTTCTTATAGACGGAGTCATCACATAAAATCTTCCTTACACTTGCAGACTCTGACACTAGCTTGTTGCACATTGGATTGTGTGTAGAATAACAGAATGACAACAACTTTGTCAGTCTTAAGGAATATGTATGCAACTATATCCTAGAGCGGAACAAACCATTACCGTATCTCTGAATAAATCATCTGTCACTTGTCAATGACATCTCCAACATACTTTACACATGTTGGTGATCTCCTTCAAGTCAGGTGGACTATTTCTATCCCCCTGCAAAAAGAGTAGGGGCCTGATTTTGTAAAGAAAGAGCAAAATAAGAGAGAAGGCTGCGAGGAGGAGCTTGAAGGTTCCTGGGTTAGTGTTGTGTCCTTTATAATCTCTGTTCTTGCTCTAAGTAAGATTCTATTTAGATAAATCCATGGATAAATCAGGATTCAACATTTAGTACTTTAGTCAGCACTCAACAAGATCAAATAACGAATGATAATTTATGAGGCCGAACCGAAGTAGTTGGACAAGTGATGTAGGGTAGACTGGGTGGGAGGAATCTAAACAAGGGAAACCTTAGATGTAGTGTTGGCGAAATAACCCTTTTCTAACCTTGGATGAAGTATACGATAGCAGATAGTCCGACAATAAATTGCAGTTAGTAATGGCAGTATAAATCTCACAAACCAATTGCAAATAATTTAACAAGCAATCAAAGTAAGCATTTTTCCGATTGAAGGACTGTTAGCTAATATGCTAAATTAATAGAATCCCGCAAATCAAGATTAGTCATGAAAATGAACACACTAGCAAAGATTGAAATCCATAGAAGCGCATGTAATCCGGTCCGTACAATAATATTGAAAACAATAATAGCTAACGAGAAAACTCACGAGAGACGGGACATGGGTGAAGGGGTGGAGATCCTGTGAGGAAGTTGCGGCTGTCCGGTGTCTGTCGAAGGGGAAAAGGTGGCTGTTTGTGGATTAGAAGAGATAGGGCTGCTGGGTGGGGTTCGTGCTAGGGATGTGTTGGTATGGGGGGGGGGGGTTGCGTAGGGTTGGATATTGGACTGGGAAAGGGATGGCTGGCTGGAGGTTGTGGAAGTGAATGTAGGGGTGGCTGTCTACTTAAGAGGTAGGGGAAAGGGGGGCTGGCGGCAGCTATAAATGCAACCGCTGGGCACGGGCAGGGGAAAACAAGGGCGGGTTGCTGGATGGGGCTGGTGCAGGATGGGGCTTTAGATCACTGTTTGAAGAGTGGGGAAGTGGCAAACTAGGGTTCTGGATGGGGGTTGTGAGGGTCGGCTGATGGTGAATTGTTAGCTAGGGTTGTGAGAATGATAGGAGGGGGTGGCAATGATAGGTAAACAAGGGAATACATGGGAACATGCCAAGGAGTCAATACCAAGTGAATCGCCAGATGACAGGGAAGAATGTCTCTAAAATCAGCAATAGTCATCAAACCAGCCCCCTCTTTTATTTATAATAAAATATGACTAGGACAATGTTATGGACCTCACGCCGTTAGTTATCTAGTATTGGGAGTTTTATTATATTAAGTGTATTGATTGTATGAGTCAAGTCAAATCATGTAGTCTGTTATGTCATTTATTATTTCGTATAGTTTCATGGTATCAAGTATTTACACCCGTGCCATATGAGTTCTATATAATAAACCCTTTTCATGCAATTCTTATGCAAGAAATAGAATCAAGCTTATCTTTATCTCTCTAACTTCCTCTCTCTAGTTCTTCTCTTCTCACCCCCTCCCGTCTAGGGTTTTCATCTTCTCTCATCTCCTCCGCCATTTTCAGGGCTAACACCCCTTGTATCCCCACCTCCATCCGCATCTTCGCTGCCATCCGGCAACCTACCATCCAGGCTCATAACAACCCGTCTTCTCTAGAAAGGACCCAAAATACCTTGCTTATGTAGTTACGTATCATTGGAAAGTGTATTAACATAAATATGACAGTAAGAAGAGGCAATACAAAAGTATGTAAATTATAAAAACGAGTCAAAGTGGATTGGCCCACACTAGCACTTCCACTTAATAATTCTGCCAAAGGAGATCCTATTATAGGAATAGCCTCAAGCATGCTTGTTACAATTTTGACTGCCCAATAGCCAATTTGATCCCAAGGCAAGGAATAACCAGTTACACCAAAAGATGCAGTCAATACAGCCAAAACTACCCCTGTAATCCAAGTTAATTCGCAGGGTTTTTTAAACCCACCCGTAAAATACCCACGAAAATACGTGCAAGATCATTATTAAAACCATCATACTTACTGACCATCAATGAATTGATCGAATTAACCAACCAAAGTTGGCCTCAATCATTACGAGCCTGGATGGTGGGTTGTCGGATGACAACGTAGATGCAAATGGAGGTGGGGATACAATGGGTGTTAGTCCTAGAAATGACGAAGGAGATGAGAGACGATGAAAACCCTAGAAGGGGGGAGGTGAGAAGGGAAGAAAACTAGAGAAAAGGAAGTTAGAGAGATAAAGAGAAGCATGATTCTATTTCTTGCATAAGGATTACATGACAAGGGTCTATTATATTGAACCCAGATGACACAGGTGTAAATACCCGATACCGTGAAACTATTCAAAATAATAAAAGGCATAACAAACTACATGGCTTGACTTGAGTCATACATTATTAAAACACCCAATACACTTAATATAATAAAATTCATAATACTAGATAACCAATGACATGAGGTCCATAACACTCCACCCGTCCTTGACATCAAGCTTGTCCCCAAGCTCGAACTCTAGTAAGATGAGTGGCTCCTTGATCTTGCGCCAAAATAGTGCATGGTAGCATGTCGTGTTGGCGTTGGCCGTGAGGTGTAGCGGTGGTGTCGTCAGAAGGACGAGCAGTTGAAGCAATCGGTCTGGTTGGTCCGGCAGAGCGGCACGAGGAAGAAATGGCCGAGGGAACAACGTCCGGGAGAATGAAGGGGCCCGACAGGACTGACGATGCGCCGACGAACAACGGCTGGATGGAGGCCAGAGAAACCATGGTCGGCAGAAGGAATGGGTTTGATGGTGACAGCGGTGCGACGCGAAGCAACAACGACAATGTGACCGAAGGGGCCAGCTGGGGTAGTGGTGTGGCCGAAAACAACAAAGCTTGAGGCCGAGTCGCGCGAAATGCGGAGTGTGTCGAGCTTGAGGTCGAGTTGAGCGTCAATGTTGTCGGCAACGCTAAGTGACATGATAGAAATGTGAGATAATTGATAAACTAATTAAATAATTAGTTAATAATTATGAAAAAGAGGTGGTTGGCTCCATGAATTGAAGGAAAAAAATTAAAGGGTGGGAGAGAGAGAGAGACGATTGGGAGGAGAATAAAGTAAAATTAAGCAAAAAAGAGTGGTGGTGGGGAAGTATAATAAAGAAATAAAATGAAAAAGATGAGGAGGGGCGTGCATGGCTTGGGGCTCAAGGCGGTAGAAAGAGTTGAGGAAAAGTGGTGGGATCCAGTAAAAAAGAAATAAAAGAAGTGAGATGGGTTGCGGGATAGGTGGAAGAGACGGGCGCCGATAGAGAAGACAGGACAGGCAAGGAGCAGGAGGCTCGAGGAACTGATTTGGCGGGTGGCTCGATGGGGCAGGAGCGCGGTCGTCCCGCTCTGCACTGCGGATGATGCGTCAACGTGCCGGTGCAACTGCTGGAAACAGAAAGAGGCGGAGCAACGACAGCTGCGCCCGACGGCGGGTTCTGGGCGGCGAGGAGTGAGCGGAGGCCTGCGCGCGATGGAGACAATCAGTTCGGGGGTCAGCTGGAAGCGATCAGTGCGGGTTCGACTTTATGTAGGAGGTGTGTGGGGCTGTGTAGGTACTTGGAACAAAAATGGGCTCGGCGGAAAAGAGGAGGAAGAAGCTTTGGAAAGTGGGGCGGCGGTACGGGGCAGCGGAAGAGCCGAGCTGAGGAAGGATGACTCTAACACCAATATGTTATGTGCCCCGCATCAGTTGAAAAGTTTTTACTTCATGTGAAAACCTTTTGACCTTGTAAAATTTCTGCATGTAAAAACTGCATTGACAAGTTCGTTAATTGTCTCACTGCATTATAAATACTGACACTTAAATCCTTTTTGCTTAGTACTATTTTCTCGTGTTTTCTATTTGTGATGATTTTTTTCTTACGTCACCTTAAGTATTATGGTGGTCAAAATGCAGCCTCTGATCGTAATATGAGAAGGTTTGAAGCATGATTCTTTTGCAATGTTTGAAACCAAAAACAACTTTTCTTGCAACTTTAAATCTCTGTTTTCCAAGTTATTTCATCAAAGTGAGATCCATTTAATTTTAGAAAGAGTAGAGTTATGATAATGGAAACATGTTTATCCAGTGAAAAAGTGCTGAAAAGACCGCCTCTAGTATTTTTTAAATAATAGATTATGTTTTTTCATAAAATGTAGGCCTACACATCTAATTTTTTCAGTTATATCGGCCGACAACCCGACACAATTTTTGAACATATTGTCTGCTATTTTATTTTATGTTTCTAGATTAACATTATATATTTAAATTACATATATGTATTATATTATATATGCTTAAATCAATTAGATTTATTATTTTGTTCGCATAATGTTTTATTTTTATAAAATTATTTTACATTATAAAGCTTAATGCCATTAAAATAAAATTATTGTATAATATCAAATATATTTTACAATATTCTGATTTGTACTTGTTAGTAATATTTTTTTAGATATTCTTTGAATTTTATTTTTGGATATATGTGGTGCTGTTATGCTTAGTTTTTTAGAAATCCGATATTTTAAAATATTTTTGACCGACATCCGATTTAAAAACTCAATTCAACATATCGCAGACATCTGATATTTACACCTTTGTACGCGATACATGGGGGACACCGTGCACGATTGCTAATATATATATCTATATTATACGAGCGACAGGCACGGGCCTCCGGCCCGATGGCTACGCGCCACAGTACCTGGCGCCGACGGCGGGCTTCGCCCGCCCTACCACCCCCGGCAGGCTCCGCCCGAACCCCCCGGCGGGCTTCGCCCGCCCAATTTAAATTTAATTAAGATTTTTAAATTTTATATAATATATTATATATATTATAATATAAATATAATTTTTATTTAAAAAAATGAAAATCGCAAAATGAAAATCGCGCCCCCCCCCTTTCACGGTCTTCTCCACCGCCGGCGGCGGAGCCGCCGGCGGCCTGACCGGGTGCCCCCGGCAGGTTCGCCGGGAGCAGGCGAACCTGCCGGCGGTGATCGCGCGGCGCTCCGGCGGGGCCACCGCCGGCGGTGGCCCTGACCGTGAGGCCCAGATCTGGCCTCACGGTCAGGGCCACCGCCGGCGGTGGCCCCGCCGGAGCGCCACCGGACCACCGCCAGCAGGTTCGCCTGCTCCCGGCGAACCTGCCGGGGCCGCCGGTCAGGCCGCCGGCGGTGGAGAGAGCCGTGAGAATGGGGGGGGGGACGCGGAATGCGGGATCGGGAAACAGGAGAGAGAAGAGCAGAACTTTTTTTGGGTATTCTGTTATTGGCAAACCAGAGGTGTTATTCGCAGCCCAAGATCTAACGGCTCTGGATCAAAACACTCGAATCCGACGGCCCTTGTTTTTTCCCCTATTTTCGAACTCACGCTATTGGCAGACCACCATATATCTTTTTAAGATAGTATAGATATAGATATACTTCTTTGCACATTTGAAGCCAAGAAATGAACCAAAAATCAAATCATAGCCGCCTCTATTAAGGATAGCAGGTCTGCAAGCAGCAAAAAAACAAAAAAACTCCCAAATCGATCCCGATTTCTCCCCGGTACTTGAAAGCTTGCTCACGACATTGCTCCACCGCCGGCGGCCTGCCCGGAGCCCATTGGCGGGTTCGTCGGGCCCCGACGAACTCGCCGGGGGTTGTCCGATGGCGAACGGGCAGGGCCACCACCGGCGGTGGCCCTGCCCGTGAGCCCCAGATTAGGGCACATGGGCAGGCCCACCTCCGGTGGTGGCTCTGCCCGTTCGCCTCCGGACAACCCCCGGCGAGTTCACCGGGGTCCGGAGAACCCGCCGGTGGTGGAGATGAAAACGTCGAAGGGGATGCGGTACAGTGCTCCCTAATTTGTCCCACATCGCGAAATTGGAATGATATTTCGTTCTTTAAATAATAAGCGGCTGTAGAGCAATTGAAATTGGGATAGGTAATGGACTTGGCATGGGTATGCATGGGTTCTTTAAGGCTTTAATGTGGGTTGGGCTCTACCTGTCAATTCTCAAAAACGGGTATGTTCAGTTGGGTCCCTTATTTCAATTCCGGGCCCACCTTTTTTCTTCTTGAACTCTTTGGATTATTTTTGAACGATTATTTCTTTTTTTCGAAACACTTATTTCAATTTTTTAAAACAATTAATTCTAATTGCATTAATAGTTTACGAAATTTATAAATGAAAATAAAAAAAATCTCGCCCGCCTTCGGTGGGCGAAGCCCGCTGGCACGGGCCGTGTACTGTTAGGCTGGGCACGGCCCCCCATGCAGTGTCACTTGTATACATATATATATATTATACATAATGACCTTGATTAATAATTACAAAGATAAAAAATCAATAGAACTCGATTTAATCTGAATTTGATTCTAAATCAACCACTTCAGTTCCACTCATACTTGGCTGGACTTGAAATCAAAATATTTGATTATGCTCTTTCAAGCATTGCTTGAAGTTTCTATTATATGTCTAAACGTAGCATAAGGTTCAGATTATACTCCACCATAGTCCTTCATATATTTGGTACTTGTTTGTTTGTTGTGGATAAAAACTCAAACTTGTAAATACTTTCTCTATATTCAAATGCAAAGTATGAATACATATTTATAGGAGGGAAAAAGAGAGAAGAGTCATATATATGATGTGGGACTAAAAGAAGAGAAAGAATAAACAAAATACATGGGCTATATGGGCCCCTTTACATGGGCTTTTCTAACACTCCCCCGCAATCTGGAGCGTACAAGTCGTATGCACCAAGCTTGGACAAAAACTGATAGAATAGGGTATTTGGTAGAGACTTTGTGAGGATATCAACAACTTGTTCAGTGCCCGGAACATGCTTTAATTCTATCTTCTTCGTTTGAACCTTTTCCCGGATGAAATGACAGTCTACTTCAATATGTTTCGTTCTCTCATGGAAGACTGGATTCTTTGCGATGTGTATAGCTGCTTGGCTGTCACATAGCAGGAGGGCCGGTGAGGGAAGTTTTACCCCGAGGTCGACACAAGATTTTCAAGCCACGTTAGCTCAGAGACAACCGATGCTATTGATCGGTATTCTGCTTCTGCTGAGGATCAAGCCACAACTGCTTGCTTCTTACTTCGCCAGGTAATGAGATGACCTCCAAAATAGGTACAAAACCCACTGGTTGATCGGCGATTATCCAAGGAACCAGCATAATCAGCATCAGAGTATGCAACTAATCTTGGAGTAAAAGATGTGGTCTTGTATACTAATCCTTGACCCAGAGCTGTTTTAAGATATCTGAGGATGCGCTCAACGACTTGAAGGTGAGAAGTTCGCGGGGCATGCATAAACCTGCTGACCACTCTAACAGCGAAGGATATATCCGGTCTTGTAACTGTTAGGTAGATCAATTTCCCAACAAGTTGTCGATAGTATTCCGGATTTTGAAGAGGAAGATCTGTGTCGGAAGCGTGGGCACACAGTTTATGATTTGCATCCATTGGAGTAGTAGTTGGCTTGCATGCAGAGTAACCAACATCTTTAAGGAGATCCAGACAGTACTTTCTCTGGGACAGGACAAGACCATCTGGTCGCCTTGCAATCTCAAGGTCAAAGAAGTACCGAAGGTGACCCAGATCTTTCGTTTGGAAGACCGAGCTAAGGTGCTGTTTAACTGCATGGATGCCCTTTGAATCGTCTCCAGTGATCAGGATGTCATCAACATATACCAGCAGACGAACCGTTCCCGTTGCTCGGTGCCGTGTAAAAAGGGAGAAATCTGCTGAACTTTCGAGTATAACCGACTTCCCGAACAGCCTTACCGAACTTGTCAAATCATGTCCGAGGAGATTGTTTGAGACCATAGATGTACTTTGTCAAATGAGAAACTCGGGACTCCCCCGTGGTCTCAAACCCGAGAGGTTGTTGCATGTACACTGTATCCTGGAGGTCGCCATTTAGAAAAACATTATTGATGTCCAGTTGATGTAACAGCCATTGGTGATAAACCGCCACGGAGAGGACATGAACGATGTTAAGCTTTGCTACTGGAGAGAAGGTTTCCTCGTAATCCAGACCGTGTTGCTGGGTTAATCCACGAGCCACCAGGTGGGCTTTTAGACGGTGAATCGTCCCATCCTGAGCATGTTTGATTACGAAGACCCACTTACACCCAACGGGTCGCTGACCGGGGGGAAGAGGTACCAGGTGCCAGGTCTGGTTCGCCCAAAGGGCCGTCATTTCTTCTTCCATGGCCGCTCGTCAGCCCGGGTGTTGGAGAGCCTCCTGCACAGTGTTAGGGACAGAGATAGATGATAATGAAGTGACAAAAGTGTGTAGTGGTGGAGATAGACGATGTAAGGATACATAGTTCGCCATGGGATGAGCGGTAGAGGCTGGTGCCGGATCAGCAGAACGCGGAGCGTCAGAGGTCGAAGTCGACTGCAGTGGGGCAACGAAGGCAGGGTGGCGACGATTGTATACAGGTATAACAGGTGGATTGGAAGCAGGTGGAGCCTTGTCAGGAATTTGTGTAGGTGAAGGAGTGGTAACGGGAATGGCAGGACGTACCACCGTTGGTGGTAGAGGTGCAGGATACGAGGCAGAGAAGAAGGGAGATCCTCCCGAAAAGTCACATCAGCAGATACAGTCACTTTTCGGGTAGCCGGAGAGTAGCATACGTAGCCTTTTTGGGTCTGAGAATAACCAACAAAGATATGTTTGGCTGCCCGAGGATCCAACTTGTCCATGGATGGACCAAGAGTGTGGACATAGCAGACACATCCAAAGATGCGGGGGGTGGGGGGTGGGGGGTGACAGAGAATGGTGGAGTAGAAGGGAAAATGAGGCTGAATGAAGTGGCATTGTGGAGGACGGGAGAAGGAAGACGGTTGATCACGTAACAGACTGTGGAGAGGGCGAAGTTCCAATAAGATTTGGAGAACGTGCATCTGAAGCATGATAGTGCGAGCCGTATCGAGTAGATGTCGATTCTTACGTTCAGTGGTGCCATTTTGTTGCGGGGTATAGGTACAAGAGGTTTGGTGAATGACCCCGAATTCAGAGCAGAGGTTTGCAAATTCGTGGCCAGTGTATTCACGGGCATTGTCCGTGCGAATAATTTTGATAGTTGTGGAGAATTGCGTGCGGGTCTCGAGGAGGAAAGCCCAAATGACCCGGAGAAGTTCAGAGCGATCACAAAGTAAGTAGAGTCATGTCATGCGGGAGTAATCATCAATGAAGGTTAGAAAATAACGATAACCAGAAATGCTAGTAACTTTGTACATGCCCCAAATATCGGAGTGTACTAAAATAAAAGGAGCAGTGCTCCGGGTACAATGAGACGGAAAAGATGAACACGGCTGCTTGCCGTAAATACATGTTTTACACTGAAAAGATGGTAAAGATACATCTGGAAAGAGCCTTCTGGAGGACAGGCAAAGGGGCATGCCCAAGACGGCGATGCCAATCGACGGAGGAGACAGAAGACAGGATAGCTGGAGGGTCATCAAGGAGGTAGAACCCGTTCTGCAGCCGCCCTCTACCAATGATAGTCCGTGTCTGTTGGTCCTGTATCAGAAATGAAGAAGTAAATGTTATTGAGCAGTTTAAATCAGTAGTAAGGCGACCAACAAAAAGCAAATTAAATGGGGAGCCCAGAACGTGAAAAGCCGAGCGAAGAGAGAGAGAGAGGAAGTGAGAGGGATATCCGCCGAGCCGGAAACAGGAACAGTGGCCCCATTAGCGACTGTAATACACTTGGGATGAGGAGAAGTCAGGTATTGTTGTGGTCGCAGAGAGGTGGTATGATGAGTAACAACATAATCCACTATCCAACGTGGACTAGTGGAGAGATAAGCGATACCTTCATGGAGATATGGAGGAAGCAGAAGCAACCGAGGCATGTGGGCGAGTGAGCAGACCATGAAGTTGTTGCAGCTGAAGGCGGACCTCTTCAAGGTCAGTACTAGCGGAGGAGTCCGTGGCAAGCAACAATAGCCTGTGGGCGAGGGGGGGGGGGGGAACCCATGCTTCCAAAAGCAAACAGCCTCAAGGTGGCCGTCCTTCCCGCAGAAGGAACACTTTAGTCGAGGCCGAGCTCCCCGACCGCGACCCCGGGTGCCAGAACGTCCCCCACGAGCAGGAGGGGGAAGAGGTAGTAATGGCGCCGAAGCCTGTTGTATGAGAGCCGGTGATGGGGGGGGGGCATAACAGTCAGGAGGAGGTGAAACCTTGAGCAACATGACACACACATCAGATAGGGATGGTGTAGCCGCAGAGGAGAGAATCTGTGCCCGAATGCTCTGAAGATGATGTGGTACACGAGCCATCATCATGGCCACACCAACAACTTCTTTTTGAGCACGCTGTGCAGCGAGATCCAAGCGTGGGAGGTTGATGCTGAATCCTTGCTTCGACCAAAGTCTTGGCGCGAACAACAAAGGACGTGAGGTCGGAGGCCCCGCCAACATCGAGATTTTGTAGATCACTGATGATGTCGTAGAGGTGTTGGAGACTATCTTGGCCAGAATAGAGGGCATGGAGCTCATCCCACATGGCCTTGGCGGTTTCATGATACATGGCCATGCGGTATGGTTCACTATACAGAGAGTTGAGGAGCCATGTCTGGACCCGACCGTCGTTGCGTAGCCACTCATCCGTGGGAGGAACTGGAGCGGCCTTGGTCAGATGGTGAAGAAAACCTTTTGATTAAAGCACACGGCGAACCGAGTGCACCCACTCCGTAAAGTTCTTCTTCCCGATCAAAGAGATAGTCGTAATCCGCAATTCATCACGGATTTCGTGGGCAATAACTTGGCGGTCAGCAGATGAAGTCGCCGGTTTGGCAGAGTTAATAGAGCACCCCATGACCGGGCGGGCAGAGGACTAGGCAGCCGAGAGAGCAGGCAGCAGATAGACAGGGAGACCGCACGGGAAGACCAGAACCAGACAGAAGGCAGGCCGCACGGTCTGGGTGATAAGCCACCAACCGACAAGAAGCCGCAACCACGATGCTAAGCCCGAAATGGGAAGGGAGACCACAACGATTAACCGACCACAACGTGAAGCCGGACACAAGAAGTCCGCACGGTCAAAGTGAGTACTCCAGAGGCAGGGGAAGATGCCACGACCAAGTGCGGAAATCGGCGCGGATAGAGAAGCAGCGGGAAGAGAGGAAGCTGCGCGGTTAGAAAGAAGTCGCCGTGAGGGAAAGGAATCGGGACGAGAAGAGGTCGCCGCGAGCAAATTAACCACGCGAGTAGAAGTGGAAGCCGCGCAAGTAGAAGAGGTCGCGAGTGGAGAGAAAGCCGCGCGAATAGAAGAGGTCGCAGCGACGAACCGCGAGTAGTAGGAGGTCGCCGCGAGGAGAGAAAGCCGTGAAGAGAAGGTGTCCGCCGCGGGTAGAAAGAAGTTGCCGCGGGTAGAGGAAGTCCCGCGAGAGTGGGCAGACCGCACCCAATCCGCGGTGAACAGAAGAAGTCGGGCGGCTAAGGAAAGAGGTCGCCAAGAGAAAGAGGTCGGCAAGGAGTGGACCCACAGTAAGAGAATGGAGAAGGCTATAAGAGGGAGGGGAGGAGAGGAGAAGAGAAGAGAAGGTGTATCCACGAAGTAGAAAGAACCGAGATCGCAAGGAGAACGGGTAGAAAAAAAGGAGACCGCGAGGAGGTCGCGGGATGAGAGAAAGTCAGACCGCAAGGAGGCCGCGGATACCGCGAGAAGGCCGCGGATACCGCGAGAAGACCGCGGAGACCGCAGATAGAGGCGGAAAAAAAGTTAGCGGACAGGGAGACCGCTGCCTCTGATACCATGTGGATAAAAACTCAAACTTGTAAATACTTTCTCTATATTCAAATACAAAGTATGAATACATATTTATAGGAGGGAAAAAGAGAGAAGATAGTTCTATACATGATGTGGGACTAAAATAAAAGAAAGAATAAACAAAATACATGGGTTATATGAGCCCCTTTACATGGGCTTTTCTAACATTTGTAATGCCTGTTTCCATCAGATATGATGTATTCCTGGGTCAAATTTTCTTCAAGGCTTCACTTTATCATTGTACTGATATTCCGATGGTAATTTAGCGGCAATTACAGTCATGCCATTTCATTATATCACTGCATTTTTCCTTATTTATTGTGTTTTTAATTTGTCTTTAGTAATGAAAGTTCCCTTTCAAGGCTGGATTACTCAAATCTAATGAAATAATCAAAGATTTTCCTGCGGTCACAGACATAAATGCGTTTCCTGATGGTTCATTAGTTGCTGTTGTCATCCAAGGGTGAGTTGAGTAGTTTTTTCCTTTCTAAATTCTTATCAGGTAGGTTGCCAATTTCTATTAGTTTGCTTTGTTTTTGCAGTTTTCATGGAGTTGTGATCCTAAAATGTGATTTCTCTGCTAGAAGTATTTTTGTTACCAAGGTATGGATTGACCGTAAATGAGCTTATATTCCTGAAAGAAAGTTTATTGTTTGGCACAACCTAGAGAATTTACGATCTCTTGATAATTTTGTGCTCTGTTTGGGAGATTGATTGGAGTGCATTGGCGATTGCGATCGAAATTATGAAAAACGCAGGTAGTATTTGGTAGGTGCGGGAACAAGTATTTTTCTTTCTAAAATGATATTTTTGACCAAAATGTAACCACGATCATTCATGTGTAGTCAAGCTTTAGCAATCGTGAATGCGCGAACCAGCTATCACAAAAAATTCATATGTTGGTAACCACCACTATGTTTTCTACCGCAATTTCGCACGGTCACAACTGTCCCAAACTAAGTCTTAGTCATCATCATCATTTGTTTTATACCAACTACATCATTTGTTTTATACCAACTACATCATTTGTTTTATACCAACTACATCATTTGGTTTATACCAACTACATCATTTGAGATACTAAAACATGTTTTTGTAAACAATGGAGTATTTTATATGAGTTATATCAATATTTGTTTTATTATATTTTTTGTAAATCTCGTTGAAATTTTCCCAAAAAATTTGGTTTCATTTTCCACAAAACGTCTAACATGAAATCACCATTTTTTGAACTTGTTTCATATCTACAACTAATGAAGCAACCCAAAATCTAAGTTGAAAATTTGAAATATATCATACATTATTTCAATCTAAAAAACAATTATTACATCTTCCCTCTATATATACACTGAAGAGGGTGATAACTGAACTCCATAAGAGATGTGAGACTAAATGTGTGTGTGTATGTGTGTGTGCATGAGAGAGAGAGAATCTACAATGAACTCTCTTATGGTCCTTTGTAATTTGGGCTTTAACATACCCCAAAGCCCTAACTCAGTATTCTTATAATTCAACTCGCTCTTCAAAATGGGAATAGATATCAGCGAACATTCCCATCCTAGAGATGTCATCTATAAATGTGTCACAATTCAGATTTTAGTAAATATATCTACCAGCTAATCTCGATTGAGCAAATAGTGTGCATATAGTAGTTCTTTTCTCCAGGTGTTCTTTGATAAAGTGACTATTAATTTTAACATATTTTGTTTTATCATGTTGAACAGAGTTATGAGCAATGTTGATAGTTGTTTTATTGCCACAGATTAACGATAGAGAAGTATACATTTTCCATTTTGTAAACCTAGTCCTGCATAATAGATTGTAGTCATAGTCCCTCACATATCCCTTGTGTCATTGACTTGTATTCTACCTCTGCAGTTGATCTAGCCACTAGATTTTGTTTCTTACACCATTAGGTTAGTAGATTCCCCCCAACAAAAGAGCAATATCCTGTTATTGTTTCTCTTCATCCTGAGATTCATGTGCTTATTTTCAGAAATTAGAATTCTTCATCCATGAAATTCCTTCAGATACCTTAGTACGTGTATATCTACTTTTTGGTATCTTAATTTGGGAGAATGCATGTACCTGCTTAGTATTCCTACGACATATGTGTTATCTGGACAATCATGTGAATTATAGTTTTGTCTGCTCTCTGATAACTATGGAGGTAATTTTATCACCAATTTTGTCTTTATCAATTTTGCAGTTTGCTTCAATATGAATATATGTTGGTGTACAATCAAGCTTGCTGGTGTACAAGCAAGCGTACCAATTTCTTCCAAAAGATCCATGGCATATTTCCTCTTTGAAATGAAGATTTCACAAACAAACCTCTTTACTTCAACTCCTAAAAATTACTTCAGCTTCCCTAGATCTTAACTTCAAACTCCTAACATCTGTGTGTCTTCAACCATGTGTTTTCTTCCAAGTCCTTTCCCCTAATAATAATTGTATTCATTACTGACAGTGGGGACTTGCAATTTATTTTCTTTGCTTTTAGCAAATATAGTATGATCAGAATATCCCTGTTTTTTATCCCACTAAGATCATTGCTTTGTAAATTCTTTCAAAACCATGCTATGATGGATTGTTTTAGATCATATAGAAATTTTTTGGGATGAAATATTTTCCCTTCAACCCCCACTTAAGAATCCTGGTGGAGGCTTCATGTACATTTCTTTTTCAAGAAAACCATGTAGGAAAACATTGTTCACTTCTAGTTTATGCAATTCTTATCAGATGGAATCCATTTTGGCCACAGAAAGAGGCGGATGAAATCCATTTTGGCCACATGAGCAATTATTTCATGATAGTCAACTTTGGAGTTTGAGTATATCTCTATGCTACTAATTTTGCCTTGTATCTTTCCACTACTCCTTGATGTTACTTGACCGAGAGGACCCTACTTTGACCCAACCATATTTTCCAACACTGGTATCTCTTCTTCCATTTCCTTCTTTCATTTACGTATAGCAATAGTTTTTTATTAAGTTTTCGGAATACTAATAGAAGAAAGAGAAGAAATGAATGCATGGGTTGAGTTTGATAGATTGATGGAGATCTTGGTCGAGATCAAACTATGAAGCAGCTATCTGTAGTGTCTGAGCTGCAAGGGAGTGTACCATCTATACACTATTTTTTTTTGATACACTTGCGGGTGAGGAATGATATTTCTTTCAACTAGAAATGAGTGGTGGCATCAACAGCAGTGAGAGGAGGTATATGGGAATCAATGATTGGAAGAGGAGTATTAGGCTCGTTGTCAACATTAACCTTCTTCCACTGACGAGAACCACAGAAATTTCCCCCTCCCAGAACATCCATAGTGCAAAAGAATGCCGTGAGGATGGATTGTACCATCAATAACCTTTAGTAATATAATGCAAAAGAATACCGTGAGGCATGCACACCCTTGGTTTGATGGATTGTACCATTATTAGCGAGATATGCTCAAATAACAGTATAATCATTATACTCACCCTCATTGTCACTACGAACTACGAAGGGCCCGAATAGTACCTTCAAATTGAGCAACAATTAATTTGTGAAAGAGTTTTGAATAAAAAACAATTGATGAAGTTCACAAACCAATGATAACTAGATAAAGAAAGCACCAGGGAAGACCCTCCAAACATTAATAGGAATCATATTGAAGGAACACATATTAGGAGAAGAAAAATTACTTAAACTATGTCGTACATGCTTGCAGGTACCTCCACGCACACGACCATCAGTTTCCCTTCTTGACAGTTTAAGATTAGGATAGAGGTGTATGCAAGACTCTCGGGCGTGACCCTTCTTTCCTTAATAATCACACAAGTGGGTATAAAGACTTGAAATGGGCATTCCTCCTCCAATTCCATCAAGAGCAGAACAATCTGTCATCTAGTCTTAGCTTCAATTCCAGTGAGAGCGAAACGACTTGTCATCTGGTCTGAGCTAAGAGAGCGTTGCCTGTCTTCATCTTCTAAGATCATACTGAATGCTTCCAGAAGGGAGGGAAGAGGTTGACGGTGCAAGATATCAGTTCCATGATGATACACTATGGTCACATTGAGATCAAAGGATGAAATTTGCATTACATTAAACAACATAACGTTACAATCGAGAAACAAGTTCTTGCCATGCATTTGGAGGCTCGGTCCTCCTTGACACTCCATTTTTCAAGAGTGCCTAAACCTAAGACTCCAAAATGTGCTCATCTAAGGATATTACCACTCCTATATATAGGCTAGTGGGAAAATACAAAGTACAATAATGCCTATGAGTTACATAGACTAATATCGGCGTGTGGCGACCCGCATCGTATCAACACGCCTCGCCCGAAAAAACAACCTTGTCCTAAACGTCGAGGGACAAAGAGGTTGTTAGAAAACGTCAGCAGATCCAATTCCCCGGAGTCCGGATTAGTATCTTCAGAGCACAACAACACACTTATAACTGCCAACGCAGTCACAGGAGGAGTCAGGCGAGAGGGGCGAGGCGGTCGGCACTGTCAGCGGTGCGGAAGTCGCTCGACAACAAATCGTGGAGGCAGACGCTCGACAATGTATCATGGATCTGAAGGATGCAATGGAGTAGTGGGGCGGAAGCTGCACTTGCAGAAACAAAAGCGAAAGGAGACAAGGCGATAGAATTAGGGTTCGTCGGAACCCTCAATCAGGGCAGGTCGGATCAGTTGATACACTACAATCGTATCGAGATCAAATGATGAAAGTTGCAGTGCATTAAACAATATAAAGATACAATCGAGAAACAAGTTCTCACCAAACATCCAGAGGCTGAGTTCTCCTTGACACTCCACCCTTCAAAAGAGCCAAAACCTAAGACTCCAATAGGACGCTCATCTAAGGATACTGCCACTTTTGTATATAAGCGAGTGTGGAAATACAAAGTGCAATAATTCTCATGGGCTACATAGACTAATATCGGCGCGTGGCATCCCACACCGTATCTCATGAGGAAGACATGAACACAATAGTGATCCTCTTTTTTTTTAACGCAGGGGCATCAACAGTGCATGCTAGAGCGAAGTTCTCAAAATAGTTCAAGTTCTTGATAGAGCTGTTTTTTTTCCTTAGAACACGATTTGCAAGCTTATAAACTTGTGAAAAACTTCCAATCTGAGAGTAGACCTTCATTGCACAAATCCAGATCTCAAACACAAAATCTATAAGCAATTAAGCATGTAGATTTGATAGATTATAAGATATATTGTATGGGCTAAGTAATGAAAAAATAGGGTAACCAAGAGAACACCAAAGAGTTGTCAGAGTCCCATTTGCCGCATGAAGGATCAATGTTAGATGACTAGGCAATGGTTCATCAAAAGATGGGGTAGCCAATACACCACCAAAGAGTTGTCAGAGTCCCACATACCCCATGAAGGATTAGTGCTAGATGACTAGGCAATGGTTCATCAATGTGTACCCATACAACTCATGATTGCAGCTGACATGTTGCTCCCGCCCAGGCCGTTTGAGATAATTTGTATTGTCTAAAGGCACAATAGTAATTGAGGAGAATCATATTTTTCCAATAATGTTTAGGAAAAGGGGTTACAAGATATATATATCACTAAATAAAAAACACAAAATTACACAAATACCAAGACCCCCCTCCCCCTCAAAGTTGGGTGTGTGATGTCAAACATGTCAAACTTGCCAATAATCTTTCCACACACCAGTGCACAAACCCTTAGGGAAAATGTCAGCCAATTGTTGTTCAAATGGAACAAAGAGAATAACCACAATGTCTCTTACATTTTTCTTTGATAGAGTGCTTGTCGATCTGAATGCGTTTAGTATGACCGTGTTGCATTGGATTATGAGCAATACTTATGGCCGCCTTGTTATCACAATAGAGTCTGATAGGATCCTCTCCTTTAAGACCAAGGTCCTTCATGATAGTTCGGGTCCATAACCCTCTACATATCCCGTGAGCCATAACCCTAAACTCCACCTTTGCATTGGATCTGGCGATAACATGTTTTTTGCTTCTCCAGGTAACCAAATTTCCACCCACCATCGTGCAATGACCTGAGGTGGACCGACGATCATCAACCGATCCAACCCAGTCTGCATCAGTGTAAACTTCAATATTCAGTTTATCGTTTGGTGAGAATAAAATTCCCTTCCCTTGTGAGGATTTGAGGTATCTAAGAATACGTTGGATAGCTTCCAGATGACGAGTTTTTGGAGAATGCATATATTGGCTGACTACTCCAACCGCATTTGAGATATTAGGGATAATATGCGACAAGTAAATCAATTTTCCCATAAGTCTCTGAAAGTTGGGAATGTCTCCAATAGTTTTACCATCATCTCTTCCAAGTCGGTGGTTAGCTTCATTTGGGGTGTCGACAGGTCTACACCCACTCATTCCTGAAGCTTTAAGGAGATCATGAATGTATTTCCTCTGCGATATAAAGATACCATGTTTGGAGCTTGCAACCTCAATGTCTAAGAAGTATTGAAGGCTTCCTAAGTCTTTCACTTCAAATTCTCTCGCCAATCTCTCTTTTAGAGTATGAATATCATCCTGATCATCGTCTGTTATGATGATGTCATCCACATAAACTATCAGAGCTGCCAACTTTCCATCCCCATGTTTGATGAAGAGAGTATGGTCAGCATTGCTCTGGGAGTATGCGAACCAAGTCTTGGCCTCATGGAATCTCCCAAACCACACTCTAGGAGATTGTTTCAGTCCATACAATGCCTTCATCTGCTTGCAAACCTTCTCTTCCTATCCTTTAGGTGAAAGGCCAGGAGGAAGAGCTATGTATACTTCATCTTCCAGATCCTCATGAAGGAACACATTCTTGACATCCAGTTAACTAAGATTCCATCTCTTGCAGACAACACAAGATAGGAGAACCCTTATGAAATTCATCTTTGCAACCGGAGCAAAGGTCTCTTGACAGTCAATCCCTGCAGTCTGCGTGTACCCTATTGCAACCAACCTTGTCTTGTATCTCTCCACAACACCCAGAGTGTTTTGTTTTACAGAAAACATCCATTTACTTTCAACGACAGTCTTCCCTTTAGGCAAATGTACCAGATCCCATTTGTTGTTTTTGTCCAGAGCATGCATTTCTTCAAGCATAGTTGCCTTCCACTTGTCGTCAGAGAGAGCGTCCTACCACGAAGTAAGAATTGAAATCACAAACAAGAGAGAATGGACCTATGAGAAGTCGTTAGGAGGAATAAGAGATAAACTGAGATAATGGATATTGTGTGGAGGTACCTTTCCTTAGAGCATTGGACCCAGATAACGGGTCAAATGTCGGCTCCAGAATTATATGAGGGGCTCGTGTGTTTGTTCCCTTAAAAATGACGAGAATACACCTGCAAAGCAAAATATGAGATCGCGTCACAGGAGCAGTAGGAGTAGACATAAGGGCAATGGGAGAGGAGGTCGAGTGGAATTGATCCAAAGGAGGAACGAGTAACAAAGTAGTAGAGAGAGAATCACCGTCCGTTAAGGAATTCACTTCCATCAAATTAGAGTTTCCCCCTGAAATGTGGACCCATAATAGCTCTCGGATTCACAAAATGTGACATCCATGAACACAAATACTTTCTTGTAAATGAGGTCAAAAATTTATAACTATGCGAAAAGCGCTAAATAACAGAACTTTATTACTCCAAAAAATTACATAATACATGAGTATGCCCCCTATTTATAGAAAAGGGGAAGAAAGAAAAAACAAGAGAGATAATATACAATGTCTGTCATATACGACTAGACGAATAGATAAAATACTAGCCGCACGGGTTGTGCGGTTAAACATGCTTGACCACACGACTATACAGACAGTAAAGACACCATAGTATCTCTGGTCTCTATCCGTCAAACCCAGCGAACAACTCTAGGAGAAATAGCTGCAGTTAGACTGAGTCTAACCGCCAGAACGCACTAGTGACCATGCTTCAGAGTTGTTGATCTCCAACTGGCGGTAAGAATACAAAAGCACTTGGAGCAGTTAGGCTGGTCTTAACCACCTTACTGTCAATTAAATTGATCTCAACAGACCGCACTGCAATAACACTACTAGGAGTACCAGATAGTCAGGCCGCCAAAGCTGTTCGCCTTTGCAGTCCGCCATACCGCCAGACCTGTCCGCCATTACTAGCCGCCAAACAGCTTATCCAGGCTGTCAGTCCTGTTCTGACACTCCCTCAATCTGGAGCGTATATGTCAACCATGCTCAGCTTTTTTCAAACATCTAAAAAGGACATTGATTTGGTAAAAACATCGGCTAGCTCTTTGTCAGAAGTGACAAACGAAGTGCAGATCTAATTTTTCAACACCTCTTCTCTGATAAAGTGGCAGTCTACTTCAATGTGTTTTGTGCTCTCATGAAACACTGGATTCTTCGAAATATATATAA
The DNA here is from genome assembly GCA_039583875.1 of Platanthera guangdongensis. Classification (NCBI taxonomy): domain Eukaryota; kingdom Viridiplantae; phylum Streptophyta; class Magnoliopsida; order Asparagales; family Orchidaceae; genus Platanthera; species Platanthera guangdongensis. The sequence goes on from CM077164.1 coordinate 10,168,899, forward strand.
TTGTCTTGTCGCCACAAAATATTGACAGAGAATGATCATAGAATTTTCCCAAATCCAGCATCTGTGCCCGTCACCACTTCAGCTCACAGGTAGTCAAAGTCATGTTTCTGTATTCAACTTCAACACTTGACCTGGAGATTATAGACTGTTTCCTTTCCCGCACAGTTGTCAAGGTGCTCATCTAGGCGCACCCGAGGCATTGAGCGCACCGGGCGCAGCCTGTCGCGCCTCAGCACGGCTGAGGCAGGCGATGTGCCCCAGGTGCGCCTCAAGCGCGTCCAAGCGCGCTCCTTACAGGCTCCTAGGTGCGCCTGGGCCTTTCAAGTTGTTTTTATTAAATTTGAGATGAGCAAAAATATGATCTTAAACCCACCCGAGGCAACCCTAGACAAACTTGGGCTCCCAATTTGCTGAAATTGAGCGAATTGGCTGCTCAATTCGCTCAATTTCAGCGAATTGGGAGCCCAATTCGCTCAATTTCCCTTTTCCCCCATTTGTGTGCCTAACATGCCTCAGATGCGCTCTTGCACCTTGCGCCTATGCTCCAGGGGCCCTTTGCGCCTCGGTGCGCCTTGCACCTTTGATAACTTAGTTTTCCCGGAGACCCTTTCACATATTCTAAGATCTTTAAAGCTGATTGAAAATAACATTTCTTGGGAGCTTGCATAAACTGACTCACCCTTCCTACTGCATAACAGATATCCAGACTTGTGATTGTCAGATAAATGAGTTTTCCTACAAACCGTCTGTACCCGGTGACATCTGCAAGGAGATGAGAGTGTTAATTCCAACACTTGTCATCACCAATGTCCATTAGACACCGAGCAGGTTTAGCCCCAAGAAGACCTGTCTCTTTTAAAAGATCCAAAACATACCTCCGCTGCGAGAGCACAATAGAACCAGGCTCTGGGAGATCTCAATTCCCAGAAAGTACTTGAGAGACCTCGTATGTTTTGTTTCTAAATGTTGAAAAAGATGCTTTTTTGTTAGGTCAATTCCCTTCTTATCATTTCCTGTAAGAAGAATATTATCCACTTAAACAGCAAGAACAACTAGCCCTGTAGAAGTCTTACATATTAACAAAAAGTGATCTACAACACTTCGAGCAAACCCAATAACAGAGATAACTTCGCTGAACTTTTCAAGCCATGCCCGCGGCTTTGCTTAAGACCATAAATTACATTCCTCAACATTCACACCTGAGACTTCCCCGAGACAACATACCCAGGAGGTTGCTCTATATAGATTCTCTTGTAGATCTCCCATAAAAAAAGACATTCTTAACATCCAATTGAGACATCTCCTACTTTCTGTTAACGTCCACAGAAAAGAGAACCCAGATCGTCGTAATTCGAGCAACTGGAGAGAAGGTTTCAAACAAGTGCACACCATAAGTTTGAGTAAAACTTTTGGCAACAAGCCGAACCTTATAACGATCAATGATACTCTCAGGAAAAATATTGATCACAAAGACTCAGCGACAACCAACCACTTCAGCTCTTGGAGGGGTAGGGGCAAGACTCCAAGTATCCCGTTCAGTTAGAGTTTTTATCTCTTCATCCATAACAGCTTTCCAACGATGAATAACAAGAGCTTCTTGATAGATAGTCGAGATGACATTAGCTGAGATTGCGAGAGCAAAACTCTTGCAAGGAGGCAACCGAGCATAAGAAGCAACATCATGTATAGGATGTTAAGTGCATGTCTGAACTCCCTTCCGAAGGGCAATCAGGAGATCAAGGTTTTACTCGTCTGTAGTATCAGATCCATCCGTCGGAGAGACTGCTGTCTTGGGAACTGGTAGCAACAGCTCAGAGAGAGTAGAGGTGCGAGAAAAGTAAGGAGCATACTCAAAGAAAGCAATATCCGCGGAAACATACTATTTCCGGAGAATAGGATCATAACACCGATATCCTTTTTGTGTCAGACAGTAGCAAAAAAAAACACACTTAACTGAGCGAGGAGAGAGTTTGTCATATCTAGGAGAAAGAGAGTGAACAAACGCTGTGCAGCCAAAATTACGTGGAGGTAAAAGAAACGGTGTTGCATCAGGCTACAAAATGAAGAAAGGAGTCTTGCCGTTGAGAACTGAAGAAGGAACTCGGTTGATAAGTTAACAAGAAAGAAGAACGACATGACCACAATAAGATCAAGGGACACTCATTTGAGTGAGAACAGTGTAAGCCACATCAAAGAGATGTCATTTCTTGCGTTCAGCAATCCCATTCTGTTGAGAGGTGTAAAGACAACTAGTTTGATGTATAATACCGTGATGCATACAAAAGACAAAAATTCATGGCTAAGGTACTCTTAAACATTATCAGTGCGAATTACTTTAATGGAAACGTCAAACTGAGTATATACCTCATTACCATGTACGAACAGAAAACAAACAAGCCGAAAATTTGGAATAACAAATTTTATTATCCAAAAAAGGTGTGTATTATAAAGGTATAACCTCCATTTTATAGAATGAAGGAGATGAGATGGATTACAAATAAGCAATGTGGGAATAAATAATTACAAGTATATGCGACTTTACAAATAAACAAACAGAACAAGTGGCGCGGTTAGATAAGGAGGCTAACCGCTCGACAACCACCAGAAGGAGAGAACAAGTTGCCACAGAGAACAAGCCGCCACAGGAGACCGCTAGACCGCCGGTCTCCAAGTCGCCTGAGACAAACCGCCAGACTGCTGAGAAACCAAATAACAACAACCCGACAGACAAGTCGTTGGGATAAACCGCCGGACCGCCCAACCTCCGAACAGCAACAGACCGCCCGACCTCCATACTGCAACACTCTCACTCAAGTTGGAGAATAAATATCAATCATGCTCAGCTTGTCGCAAATGTGGGAAAAGGAAGCGGAAACCGGCTTGGTGAAGATATCTGTCAACTCGTTGTCGAAAGTGACGAACAGAGTACAAATCTGTTTCTTCAAGATCTCTTCCCGAATAAAATGACAGCCGACTTCTATGTGTTTTGTTCTCTCATGAAAGACCGGATTTTTGGAGATGTATGTCGCGGCCTTGTTGTCACAGAACATAGGAAGAAGATAGTTGTAGACCTCTCCTAAGTCAAGCATGAGAGCTCGTAACCATTTCAACTCACATGTGGTCGATGCCATACTACGATATTCCGCTTCTGCACTAGACCTGAAGACCAAGGACTGTTTTTTGCTCTTCCAGCTCACAAGATTTCCTCCAGCAAATGTGCAGAAACCTGATGTTGACTTGCGGTCACCTTTGTCATAAGCATAACTTGAATCTGAGTACGCTTCAACTCTCAAGTGACCATTCTTCTGAAAAAAGAGTCATTTCCCTGGCGCTGCTTTAACATACTTCAATATCCTCAGGGCAGATTGTAGATGACACTCCCTAGGATCTTGCATGAATTAGCTCGCCTTGCCCACAACATAGGAGATGTCAGGTTTGGTTACCGTGAGATAAATGAGTTTGCCAACCAGACGTCGGTACCTTGTAAGATCGGATAGAAGAAGCGAGTCATCTGTCCAAGTTTTGTTTTCTCCAGCAGCCATGGGACATCGGACAGTTTTAGCACCAGTCAACCCTGCCTCTTTTAGAAGATCAAGAACATACTTTCGTTAGGAAAGGATCATGGAGTTGGTCTTTCTAGAGATTTCAATCCCCAAAAAGTATTTTGGGGAACCCATATCCTTTATGACCAGATGTTGACGGATGTGTTTCTTTGTCAAAGCTACCTCATCCTGGTCATCGCCAGTAAGAAGAATGTCATCCACATATACCTCAAGAACTACCAGACCTGAGACGGTTTTGTGAATGAAAAAGGAGTGATCGACTGAACTTCTTGCAAATCCAATGGCCGCAACAATGCCGCTAAACTTGTCAAACCAAGCCCGAGGGCTTTGCTTTAGGCCATAGATGACCTTCTTCAGCCGACATACTCGTGTCTCCCCCTGAGCAACATACACAGGAGGTTGCTCAATGTAAACATCTTCATGAAGATCACCATAGAGAAAAACATTTTTAACATCCAGCTGTGAAATGGGTCAATCCCTGTTGACAACTACAGAGAGAAGGACCCGAATGGTGCTGAGACAAGCAACGAGAGAGAAAGTGTTGAAGTAATCAACACCATAGGTCTGAGTGAAGTCTTTGGCAACCAGGCGGGCTTTGTATCGATCCACGCTGCCATCCGGACGGAACTTCACAACAAAGACCCAGCGACAGCCAACCACATCAGTGCCCAAAGGGGGAGGAACAAGGGTCCAGGTACCCCGTTCTGTGAGGGTAGCAATTTCCTTATCCATGACGGCCTTCCAATGAGGAACAACAAGAGCTTCCTGATAGGTGCAGGGAGTGGCAGTCGCAGAGATAGCCAATGCAAACGCCCTGTGAGAATGAGTGAGACGATCATACGAAACAACAGCAGACAGCGGATGCTAGGTACACGTCCGCACCCCTTTGCGAAGAGCAGTGAGAAGATCCGGGTCGGCGTGTTCCTCAGTAACCGGAGCATCCGTGGAGGAGAGAGTTGGCCCGGGAGTGGAGAGAGACGGCCGCAGAGAGGAGGGAGAGAGCAGTGGTGATGAGGGAGAGAGGGAAGGAGGAGACGGTGGAGGCGATGGTGGGAAAATCTCGATGAGAGTAGACGTGGTGGAGGGGGGTGACGGTTTTTGAGTTCCGCCACCCCATTTTGTTGTGAGCTATAGACACAACTAGTTTGATGAATAATATCATGTTGCATACAGAAAGAAGAGAAAACAGTGCTAAGATATTCCTTAGCGTTGTCTGAGCGAAAGATTTTAATAGACATATCAAACTGATTCTTAATCATATATAAAATGATGTCCATACAAAAAAGAGTTCGGAACGATCTTTTAAAAGATACACCCACGTACACCTAGAGAAATCATCAATAAATGTTACAAAATATGAACTACCCCGACCTATGGTGAGGGTAGGAGCAGGACCACAGATGTCAGAGTGAATAAGTTCAAACGGCCGGGAAGATCCACGATCTTGCTTCGGTGGGAAGGACGAGCGGTAATGCTTGCCAAGCTGGCATGCGTCACAGTTGAGAGGAGGACTCTGCGGAGGAAGATGTGCCAGAAGCTGACGAAAAGTCGTGGAGGAGCATGACCAAGACGAAGGTGCCATTGGAGAAGATCAGTAGAAGATGAGGAGAAGGCGGACAGTGCGAAAACGTTGTCGAGGAAGTAGAAGCCGCCGCTCTCAGTCCCAGTAGCAATCGTCCGCTTGGAGCTCGGATCCTGAAAAGAACTAGTAGAAGTGAATGTGACGGAACATTGTAGTTGCTTGCAAAGAGAAGTAACAGATAACAAGTTGCAAGAGAACTTGAGCACGTAGAGGGTGTCCGCCAAGCGAAGAGACGGAGTGACTTGAACAACACCTGTTCCATTGATCAGTGAGGGAAAGCCGTCCGCAACAAGGACCGGGGGCAACCGGTCATGTTCTAGGAGAGAAAAACATTGCGGATTGCCGGTCATATGATTGGTAGCACCAGAGTCGATCAACCATTTACCTTGAGTAGCGACGTGGGCACTACCTGAAGATGTGACCACAGAGACGGACGGCTTCGAAGAAGAAGTGGAAGCGTCCCCAGGTGGTCGAAGATGAGGATGCTTCTTCCAGCATCGATCAACCGTGTGGCTGGTGCAGCCACAATGAGAGCAGAGAAAGCGGGAAGCACCACGTTCGCTGGATGGGAGGTGGCAGCCACCAGAGCCACTTCGCTGAGTATGGTGAGCTGAGTTGTCCGGTTGAGGAGGGGAGGATAACAACGGACGTTGTAGCAGAGAGGTAACAGCGACTATGCGGGCAGCAGTGACATCCAGGGTGGGAGACTCCGCCTCGTCAAGGATTTGTTGACGTATCATGCCACGACTCAGGAAGTCGCAGAAGATATCACACAACCAGAAGCTCCTGGAAGTGTTTGTGTTGCTCAGCGAGATCTGCAGAGAAGGGACGATTTTGGAGAATTTCAGCTCCGAGAGCCTGAACTTGTTGTTAAGCAGCAGCATGAGACATGGAGGGACGGACAAAGAGGTCCGCATACAGAGTATAGATGCAGGATGTCTGAGCCCCCTTGGAGTAGAGAGCGGCAAGATGTAGCCAAGCAGCCTTGACCGTTTCATCATGACGGATGACTGGTAGGCATTCATCAGAGAGGCTGTTAGCCAGCCATGTGCGGACAAGAGCGTCGCTGACATCCCAATCGTCAAAGAGAGGGGAATCATGCGGAGGAGGGTCATCAGTGAGATGATGACGTTTGCGTTGAGAGCGGAGAAGGAAGGTGAAGGAGACACTCCAATCCGGGTAGTTGAGACCGATGAGTTTGGAAACGGTGCTAAGGTTACCCGAAGGAGTTAGCGGAGTAGGAGGAGCGGCAACGAGAGTAGTGGTGGTAGAGATATCAGAGGTTGTCATAAAAGAGAGCAGCGAGAAGTACAAGTCGCGGCTAGAAGGAGAGGTCGCGACGACAAAGAATAAGTCGCGGCGATAAAGAGCAGAGCGCGGCTAGAAAAGGAGGGCGCGGCGACTGGGCACATGTCGCAGCAAGAAGGGCAGGTCGCGACGACTTAAGAACTGGTCGCGACGACAAAAGAAGGATGCGACGACTAAAGACAGGTCACTGCAAGAGGAATAGGTCGCGGCGACTGAATAACAAGTCGCGGCGAGAAGAAAGAGGAATCAAAAGGCCGCACACACAAAGGGCAACGACAAGGAGAGAAAGAAACCACGCGAACAGGGAGAAAGCAGACGGAAGAAACAAGTCGCGAAGACAGGTCGCGAGAAAAGGAATCAAGCCGCGCGGACAAAGAGGGCAAACAGAATCAGGAGAAAAAGATCAACCTCCCTCTGATACCTTGTGCGAACAAAAAACAAACAGGCCGAAAATTTGGAATAACAAATTTTATTATCCAAAAAAGGTGTGTATTACAAATGTATAACCTCCCTTTTATAGAATGAAGGAGATGAGAGAGATTACAAATAAACAATGTGAGATTAAATAATTACAAGTATATGCGGCTTTACAAATAAACAAACCGAACAAGTCGCACGGTTGGTTAGACAAGCAGGCTAACCGCTCGACAATCACCAGAAGGAGAGAACAAGCTGCCACAGAGAACAAACCGCCACAGGAGACCGCTAGACCGCCGGTCTCCAAGTCGTCTGAGACAAACCGTCGGACCGTTGGGATACCAAACAGCAACAACCTGACAGACAAGCTGTTGGGATAAACCGCCAGACCGCCCGGCCTCCGAACAGCAACAGACCGCTCGACCTCTATACTGCAACGAGAACACAGTGAAATCATAAAAAAGTTCGAATGTTCTTTGAGCAAAGTACAACCAAGTAGGGTTGATATCGAGTCGAGTTCGAACGATTTTGGCTTGGCTCGAAATCGAAATTTTCGACTCGAACTCGGCTCGAAATCGACTCGAAATCGAAATTGATTTTGAGTCGACTCGACTCGACTCGAAATGACTCAATTCCGAGTCGGCTCGAAATCAAATCGAGTCGGCTCGAAATCGAATCGGATCGGCTCGAAATCGAATCAAGTCGGCTCGAAATTGAGCAATTTTTCGTTTTATTCCTACTTTGCTCAAAATTAAATTGCGCAACTTATAAATTTAGCAAATGAAACTCTTAAAGCATTCATTTTTTTTATTTAGCTTTAAATTTTGTTATTTTTAATCTTAAAATAAGAATATATTAATAAATACATAAATTTTTTAATTAATTCGAGTTGATTTGAATCATATTTCGAGCGATTCAGGGTTTGTTCGAAATCGACTCGAAATCAGATTCGAGTCAAATTGAATCGACTCAAATTGAGTCAAATCACTTTTAACCGATTCTGATTCGGCTCAATTTTCGAACGATTTTTGAGCGATTTTCGAGTTTCGATTAATATGCTCAGCCCTACAGCCAAGTACATATTCAAAAATCATAAATAAATGTAACAATATACAGACTACCCTTATCAACAGTTTTAGTAGGAGCAGAACCCCAAATATCAGACTGAACAAGTTCAAAAGGGCGAGAAAAACTACATCCTAGTTTTGCTGGAAAAGTTGAACGGTAGTGTTTGCCAAGTTGACAAGCTTCACGGTTGAGAGAAGAATTTCCTCGAGGTAGATCAGGTAGAAGCTGGTAAAGAATGCGGGGAGGAGGATGTTTAAGGCGGAGATGCCACTGTACACGAGAATAAGAAACAAAAAATGCAGACACATTGTCATTCTTGAATAAGTTGCCGCTTTCAGTCCCAATAGCAATCATCTCCTTTGAGTGATGATCCTGAAAAGAACAAGTAGATGAGGTAAAAAAAGTCGTGCAATTTAATTGCTTACACAGAGAAGAAACATAAAGTAAGTTGCACAGAAAGGTTGAGACGTAGAGAGTGTCCTCAAGGTGGAGAAACGAAGTAATATACACGGTTCCAGATCCACATACAGGGGATGAAGAACCATCCACAAAAAAAACCGGAGGTAACAGGTTATGTTTGTCCAGACTTAAGAAAAGACGAGGATTGTTCGTTGTTGAAACCAAAACTTGGCTTCTTGTGCAGTTCGGACCCGAAAGGGGTAACCTCACACCTACTTCTCCTGAAGAAGTGCACAAGACCAAAGTCTTAGGACTAGGAACAGATCCTGGATTACATCGGAGAGGTCCCACCACACACCCGGAAGATCTTAGAGCTTTTTTCCTCGCTAGCCAATGTTGAGTTGGGGCACCTTGGAGTACACTTGAAAGTAACCAACAAATCAGAGGAAGAAGCCAAAGAGAGACCCCCCTCAAAGGTGCCCCTACAGATCTATTTATAGTTTTTCAAGTCTGGTCTGCAAACAACATAACTCCACTGTTCGGATCCACTATACGCAGCCTAAACTGGTCTGCCAACATCGTAACTCCGCTGTTTGGGAAGACTAAAAGCAGGCCAAAACATAATACTTCACGAAGGAGTGACGAATGCGTAGACGAGATGGCGAGCATCCGCCTACTCCAGGCTGAGGGCGAGTGCTCGATGAAACTGACACTCACTCACTATTCACTCGCTGCCTAGGGCGAGTATGGACCGACTGTCACACTCGCCTGCTCTGCTACCCTGAGCCATGATGCTCTTTTGTCACTGGGATTCCCTGTGGGTCCCACTCGACGAACATTGGGTTGTACACCCGTCATATGACTAGTAGCACCCGAATCAATGTGCCACCTACCTGTAGTGGCCATATGTGCAGCATCCGAAGAGGTAACAAGAGAAGTGGATTTCTTTGAGGTAGTATCAACGACAGCAGGTCGAAGATGAGGATGCTTGACCTAGCAGCGATCAACAAGGTGACGGTCTTGCCATAGTGAGCGCAAAGAAATCTAGATTAAGCACTAGGGATGTCATTACGAGCTGGATGAGCAATAATGTCAAGAAGAGGCGGAGAGGCATGCAAAGGACGCTGAAGAAGAGTAGTAATCGCCAAAATGTGCGCAACAGTAGCATCTAGAGTGAGAGTATCAGCCTCTCCAAGAATCTGTTGCCGATTCTAATCATAAGATTCTGCAAACGAAGGAGATAACATACGAGCACAAGTTTCTGGAAGTGCTTGTGTTGTTCAGCAAGATTAGCAAAGAAAGGACGATGTTGAAGAAGTTCAGCACTGAGAGCTTGCACCTCCTGGTAAGCAACAACAAGAGTCATGGTGGGGCGAGCAAAAAGATCAACATATAACGTGTATATGCGTGATGTCTCATCACGTCGTATGACAACAAGACACTCATCAGTAAGGATATTTGCAAGCCATGTACGAACTAGAGTATCACTCGTATCCCAGTCATCAAACGCAACAGAGGCACGAGGAGGGTCATCAGTAAAGTGATGACGTTTGCGTTGTGACTGTAACAGAAAAGTGAAGGAAACACTACAGTCCAGATAATTAGGACAAGTCAGCTTGGATACAATTCCAAGATTACCAGAAGTGGAGAAAGAGGCAACAGTAGGAACCGGTTGCATGGATAGAATGAAGGAAGGAGTCCCCATCGGCTACCCGCGGAAACAGAGAGAAACCACGCAAATAGAAGGAAACCACGCGAACTGAGAGAAACCGCGCAAACAGCGGGAAACCGCGCGAACAGCGGGAAACCGCGCGAACAACAAGAAACCACGCAAATAGAGAGAAACCACACTGAAGAAGAGAGCTATTCACAGGAAGTGCGAAGAGCAAAGGGAGAGCAGGAGGGTGGCAAAAAAAGTGGAAAAAAGAAACCGCCGCTGAAGAAGAGAAGAGCGCAAAAAGGAGAAGAAACAGCGGAAACACGCGGTCAAGAAAAGAGAACCGCGACAAGAGAAGAGCAGATGATTAAAAAATTAGTGACCGCTTGCACTGTGCCACGACTGAGAAAGCGGAGAAAATGAGCAAATGACCGATTAGCTCTGATATCATGTGCGAAAAGAGCTAAATAACAGAATTTTATTACTCCAAAAAGTTACATAATACATGAGTATGCCCCCTATTTATAGAAAAGGGGGAAGAGAGAAAAACAAGAGAGAGAATATTCAATGATTGTCACATGCAACTAGACGGATAGATAAAATACTAGTCGTGCGGACTGTTCGGTTAAACAGGCTTAACCGCCCGACTACATAGACGGTAATGACACCACAGTAGCTTTGGTCTCTATCCGTCAAACTCCAGTGAATAACTCTAGTAGAAATAGTTGCGGTTAGACTGAGTCTAACCGCCAGACCACACCAGTGACCATGCGTGAGAGTTGTCGATCTCCAATTAGCGGTAAGATTCTGACGATCATCGTTGCACAACTGCGGGAAGAATACAGAAGCATCTGGAGCGGTTAGGCTGGTGATCGTCAATTGAATTGATCACAGCATATCGCGCTGCAATAACACTGCTAGGACTACCTGATAGGCAGACTGCCAAACCCGCCCGCCTCTGTAGTCCACCAGACCGCCAGACCTGTCTGCCAGTACTAGCCACCAGGCCGCTTATCCTGCCCGCCTAATCGTGTGGACTTCACAGGTTCTGACAATAACCCTTTTGAGCCGGGGAATAATCGATGAAGACACACTTGTGAGCACTAACATCAAGTTTGGTTTTCTGATGCATATGGACAAAGCAAACACATCCAAACAGCCGAGGTGGTAAATTTGTTGGAGGGACACCAAGAGTGGTAAGTGGAGAGTTATACCCTAAAACACGTGAGGACATAGGTAGGCAGCAGTGAGGACAACACCCCCCTCCCCCCCCCCCAATAATACTTGGGATGGTGCATGTTAAGAAGAAGGCACCGGGCAACCTCCAAGAGATGACGATTTTTGCTTTCGGCCACCCCATTTTGGGCCGGTGAGTAAATACAGGAAGTTTGGTGGATAATGTCGTGAGTAGCAAGATAGTGTTTGAAGGTTCAGTCAATGTACTCACGACCATTGTGGCATTGTCAGTGCGAAGAATTTTGATAGTGGTGTCAAACTGCGTAGAGATCATGTTGTCAAATTGTTGAAATACATATAAGACTTCACTTTTGGCTTTCATTAAGTAAACTCAGGTAGTCCGGGAAAAACAGTCCATGAAAGTAACAAACCAGAAATACCCAAAAATAGAAGCAACGGGGCATGATCCCCGTACATCACTATGTGTAATAGTAAATGGTGCAGAGGAAACCTGATTAAAAGGCACACGATGGTGTTTTCCAAGTTCACAAACATCACACCGAATATTATCAACTAATACATGTGGCAAAGTAAGAAATAAATGTTTCATAAACAAGATTGAAGGATGTCCAAGACGACAATGTCATGACTCCAAAGTAGTCGACTGAGTAGCATGAAGGGCCGCGGGAGGAGGACTGTACAACCCCATATTCGCTGAGTAGGATATAAGGGTCTGGGACCCAGATTTGAGTGGGCTTTAAGCTAACCAGGTCAGACAAGAAGAGTAGGCGGAAGGGTTCCCGTCCGGGGCTTACGGGAAGGTTTGCGCCTGAGTCAGCGGGAAGCCTTCAGGGTTGGCGTTGAGTGATGCTTCTCCACTCAACGCCGTACTTCTTGGCGTTGAGTGTTGCTTCTCCACTCAACGTCTTAGTTCTTGGCCCTTGGTGTTGAATGATGCTTCTCCACTCAACGTCGTAGTTCTTGGCATTGAGTGATGCTTCTCCACTCAACGCCTTAGTTCTTGCCCCTTGGCGTTGAATGATGCTTCTCCACTCAACGCCGTAGTTTTTGGCACTTGGCGTTGAGTGATGCTTCTCCACTCAACGTCGTAGTCCTTGGCCCTTGGCGTTGAGTGATGCTTCTCCACTCGACGCCGTAGTTCTTGGCCCTTGGCGTTGAGTGATGCTTCTCCACTCGATGCCGTGGTCTTTGGCCCTTGACGTTGAGTGATGTTTCTCCACTCAACGCCCTAGTCCCTGGAAGCGGAAGGAGTGATGTTTCTCCACTCAGCGCCGTAGTTCTTGGCGTTGAGTGATGCTTCTCCACTCAACGCCGCAGTACCTGACGTTGAGTGATACTTCTCCACTAAACGTCAGAGTAGGGACCAGAGGTAAATTTACTTGGATACCCTTGGAGGTCTGCATATAAACTTTTTGAACAACGGAGTTACGCTGTTGACATACCAGATACTAAAAATCTATAAATAAGCCCACACGATACCTCAGAAGGCAAGTTTTCTCATTTTCTGAAGTCTTTTAGCGTTTTCTGAGATATCCTTACCTCAACACTTGGCAAAGGAGGGGAAGTGCTGTGAGATCTTCCGGGTTAGTGGAGGGACCTCCGTGCTGTAGCCTTGGATCAGTTTCTTTGTTCCTTGTGTCGGGTCAGGGGTCTGGGCTTGGGAGAAGTAGGAGTTAGCTACATCCCAGGTTTCGAACTCTCGTTGGGGCCAGTTTTTGGTTCCGACAAGGACGACGGTAAGAGTCAAACACGTAGAGCCCATTCAGCAGGCTACCAGAGCCAATCATCGTTCCCATCTTCAGGTTCTGAAAACACATGAGAAAGGGAAGGTCACAAAACAGTTCATAGAATTGGTTAGATGACTGATGGAGAGAAGATTACGAGAAAACTTTGGTACATGAAGCACAGAAGAGTGGGTGATAGAGGAGCAGTAGATGAGTACTTTCCCAATAATCTGAGAGAAGGATCCATCTGCAATGGCCACCTTGTCCCTACTGGACAAGGAAAGGTAAAAAACAAAACCTGTGGCAGAGCCGGTCATATGATCTGTGGCTCCAGAATCAATAATCCAGTGAGTAGAAGAATAAGAAGACCCAACATGAGCACCAGAGGATCCCATGTGTGCATAAGAGGAAGAAGCAGGGGGCTCAACAGATTGACCCTGCATCAATCGACGGAACACATGGATTTCATCAGCGCATAGAGTTACAGGAGCAAGAGCATCAGAGGAAGGAAATAGCTCTGTCGAGCTATGTTATTAAAGGCGCATGACGCATCAAGGCACAAACGGGACCTGGAGCCTAGGCGCAAGGCGTAGGCGCGCGCCTGAGGCAGGCGAGGCGCAAAATTGGGGAAAAAGAAAATTAAGCGCCTAATTCACTGAAATTGAACAATTTGAGTGCCCAATTAGAGTGCCCAATTCGCTGAAATTGAGCGAATTGGGCGCTCAATTCGTTGATTTTCAGCAAATTGGGCACCCAAGCACGCTTAGGGTCCCTCGGGTGCATTTGAGATCATGTTTTTACCCATCTAAAAAAAACAGGTTGAAGAAATCATCTTGAAAGGCCCAGACACGGTGAGGCGTGCCCGAGGCGCACCTGGGACACATTGCCCTCAGCCATGCAGAGGTGCGGCGGGTTGCGCCCGGTGCGCCCGACGCCTTAGCCGTGCCTAGGTGCTCGCCTTGACAACATAAATGTTGTGGCATCTGAAAGATGAGCAAACCGAGACTGAGTAGAGCGTCCTTGGGAGCGACCATAACCACGACCTCCTCGTGGTGCAAAACCACCTCGTGGCGTAGAAAACCATGAAGACAGAAGCACATGTCCTGAGTATGACGAGACTTTTCACAGTAATCACATAGCAAATGATCATTGTCCGTGCACTTGGACCTAGGATCACGAGAAGCCCGACTACTAAACTGAGCAGCGAGGGCAAAACTTTTCGAAGCAGCATCTGGAGTCCAAGTCTGTTATTGAACAAGACTATAAATCTCTGAGAGAGAAGGTGTGGGAGAGCGCCCAAGTATCCGAACACTAATATGATCAAAGTCACGATGCAGACCATGAAGTAACTCAAAAACTCCATTCCGTTCTTCGCTAGCCCGAACAAGGATTTCATCCTCAGGGGATACAAGAGTGAGGGAGTCAAAATGATCGTACTCTTGATAAAGCTGGGTGAACTCCAGGTAATAGACCGAAGGAGGACGATCACCCTGAAGGAGGAGAAAGATCTTTCGCCGCTGCTGATAAATTTGGGTAGCATTCCCCCTGCATGAGTAAGTGCATCAACCCTCTTCCAAATATTAACAGCAGTGTCTAAGAACAAGTAATTCCGGACAATATAGTCTATCATGGAGTTGGTCAGCCAAAACGTGACAAGGGATTTCTCTGACTCCCACTGCAACCAATTAGGGGAATCGTGGGTAGGCGCCTTCGTAGTACCCAAACATAACCAAACAACCGTATACTCTTCAAGTCAAGAGTGACAACCCAAGGCCACGAGAGAAAGTTTGAGCCATCCAGACGTATAGGCGTGATTTGGGGAGTATTGTGGTCATGGCTGGGCCGAACAAGCTCAGCAAAGACCAAAGTAGCGGAGGACACCCCGACTGCAGAAGAGACGGAGGGAGAGTCGTCGTTCCCTGACATGATAATCCTGTAATAGAAATCACGGAGCCAAGGGAGGAACACTACACCACCAAACGAGAACCTAGAGGGTGCTCATAAAAAGAGAAAGCCAACCAATTCCATATAGGAGCATCCAGAAAAGACCGACACCGAAAATGCCTTCAAACTAGGTCAGCATATCCGGTGCCAAGCAAGGAGCGGCAATAAAAACGGAGAGAAGCCCCCGATTTGAAGGAGAAGCCCTCTGAAGGACTGTTGTTGGAGGCGAAGCCCGCTGGAGAAGTGGAAGAGGCAGCTGGGGGAAAGAAACCCGCGACGAGTAGAAAGAAACCCGCAGACGCTGGGAGAAAGAAACCTGCGATCGACGAGACGAGGCAAGGCAGGATCTGACAGAGGACTGGCGTCGGCGGGATCTGTGAACGAGGCGAAGCGAAGGGGGAAACACTAGAATACAGAAGCGGGATCAACACATGAAAGCGGGATCGCGAGCAGGGGCTGGATTGGCAGACGCCCTAGGGCTCTGATACCATGAGGAGAATCGTATTTTTCCAATAATGCTTAGGAAAAGGGGTTACAAGATATATATCACCAAATAAAAAAACATAAAATTACACAAATACCGACAGTAATGCATGAGGAACCAGAGTGACCAAGGGTTCATCTTACTGCTATAACTGTTGCTGCACCTCATCACCCAAGCTCTACTTTAACCGAGTCACGCTCGTCTATCCAAAAAGATATCAATGACATTGGCCTATGTATTCCTGTATTTAGACTGATAATAAAATTCTGGATGATTTTCTCTTTCTTCCATATTTCTCTACAATTTTCATTCCATGAAAGGGATCCTTAAGTACAAGTCACAGAAACATATTTGTAAAATAGTCCAAATAACTAGAATTATTGTGAAAATACTCAGAACATAGTCAAAATATCAACTGAATTAAAATTGCAATTAAAGCATTAAATAGATATGTTGTTGCGACCTGCTCATCTCAACTACAGCTAACACGATGTTGTATGGATCATTAATATTGTGCACACAGTAACCCTTCGATTACTAGTTTGAGCTTGGAAAGAAGAAAAGTCATAATATTAAGATGGATATTTAGTAGAACGAACGTTAAATAAGTAATTAGAGTAGCATTATATAAGCTAAGTTAATTGAACACATGATATGTTGGTTTTTCTTAAAAAGGGTAAAAAGTGCATTATTAGTGAGTGTATAATGTTAGTGTTGTAGATAATGAAGAAGTGGCTTGTAGCCTTAACATAGCATGATTAGAATTTGTTAAAATTTTGTTTTAGAAACAATATTTAGTATAACAAATGGAAAACCCTCAATACTGATATAAGTGCATACACATATACTCCTTTTGTCTTGCAGATTGTTTGCATGGAAGAAAATTTTATGCCAACAAGTCTTGTGTTGAGTTCTTCAGCGAATATGTTGTGGATGGTAATGGGTGCATCAAATATTTCCAAATCAGGCTCTTCCGAGCTGGCTCGGCTGCTGGTCATTTCCGATGTAGACAAGTATGTTTCAAATGAACAAGGAGACTGTCCTGTAATCCTGGAAGACAAAAACATTCCAGGTGGCGAGAAATTACTCTTGAAATTGCAGGGTAGTGTTCACTTGGCAAAACAGGATGCAGCATTTACAGCAGCTGCCACAGCAGTTAAAGTGGCAATGCAGAATTTGCTGGCAAAGAAGCAGTATTCTGTAGAGAAGCGAGATTTGAGAAAGAGGAACAGAAATGACAGAAAGTTCAAGAAATAGCAATTTTGATGGTTCAGAAGTTGAAATGGTAGCAAGGTTAGTTATGTATTTTATTCTAGAAATGCTGTTCAGGATAATTTATGAGCGTTCTATTTTTTCTGCAACTGATGCTGTATTGTATGATAGTTACCCTAATGATGTAAACCTTCCACTTCCCATCTTTTATTACCAATTCATTCTCACATTTTCTTGTTTTCATGATTTTTGTATGAAATGCACTCAAAAATCTTATAGCATGAAAACTTGAAGTACTTGCATTAATTTTCAGTAAATCTATGTTGACAAGGAGATTTTTTTTGTAAAACAGTGATTAAATATATTCAAGGCGATCTACTATGAATCTTGTTCTGAGTTGCCAATGAGCATCATTATGATCGGTAGATGATATATCCAGCCTTTTTGCAAGGTGTCCCATGTGTTTGTTCATTTAAGGTTTAGTGTGATGATGTGGCGAACATGACATAATTTGTATGGTAATTGTATGCAATGTTTTGAGCCTGTGTTATTAGTTACTTGAATTTCGTTAGATTTAAGCTCTCAGAGGTGTACATAGCGTGTAGTATCAATTCAAACTATGTGCTATAAGTACTAGGACCTCCCCTGAGACTTTGCATAATTACAAGAACCTCTCTCTCCTTTTTGAAAATACTAAAACCTCCCTTCCAAGCTTACATTGTTAATGTTTAGGGGTGCACTTGTAATGTATGTTAGCTGAATGAGGTGTGATGTTGGAACCCTTAATTTATAGGGGTTACGGGCTGCGAATAGCCGGAATCCCCTAATCCCCCACTAATTTAGTGGGGGTCATGGGGCTGTGGGGTTGACCAAAGTCAACCCCACTAACCCCATGATGGGAACTGCCCCAACTGTCGTGCGCCGCCGGACAACCGTCGTCGACCCCGCGACCGGCCTCCTGTCCCGGCGGCCGGTCTCCCGGCAGGCCGCCACATTTCCGCACGTGGCCGAGATGGCCCGCGACCAGACACCGCCGCACCTTGCGGCCCTCCTGCCACATGGCCACATGCTCCGTGCGCATGACTGCGTGCCCACCACGACCATATGGCTGTCGCTGCTGCACCGTGATGGTTGTCGGCCACGCAGTGGTCCTCGACTGCCGCCCCACCCTCGCGAGGGCCTGCCCCCGGCCACCGCCGTGACCGTGCGTCCCGCCGAGCCCACGGCCGGCCTCCCGGCCGCCGCGCCACATGGACGCTCACCCCGCAGCCATGAGGTGTCGCGGCCGGCCCTCACCGACCAAACCCCCTTTTATGGGGGGGGGGAGGCTGGTTGGCCGGACCCTCGTCGCTGCCGACCGGTTCTCTGGACGATCCCTCGGCCGACAGTCATCTCTCCACCGTTCGATTGACACCACTTGTTTGCCGCAATCCAATCACCACGTGACCACCTCGCATAACCATTCATCATGGAGGGGGGTGCACATAACCAAATTGAATAGTTGGTGTGCTTATAATAAATCCCCTGAAAATATGCGTTATAAAATATAAGAAATCGGTTTGCGTATAGCGCATAAAGCGGTTATGGTGTGCGGATAATCGCGTAACCACCATAACCATCCTAAAAAACTATAAATATGACTTGAAGGCCCCTCTTCCATTCCATCTTCTCCTCCTCCCACTTCTCCTCCAACGCACTGAAGAACTCCTTCGAAGGTATCCTTGCGTCTTTGCGGAATCATTCGAAGATCTTCGAGCATTTTCGGAGATCCCTCGAAGATCTTCGATCTTCTTCGAGCGCCCTTGCGCACATCCCCCTTGCACTTGTTCCGCCTTGCGTGCGTTCCACCTTGCACACGTTTTGCCTTGCACATGTTCCACCCTACGCACGTTCCGCCCTTCTTCGAGCGCCCTTGCGCACATCCCCCTTGCACTTGTTCCGCCTTGCGTGCGTTCCACCTTGCACACGTTTTGCCTTGCACACGTTCCGCCCTACGCGCATTTCTTTACGAACGTAGCACAAAGAGAATAGTTGAAGTTTGGTCGGCACCGATCCGACCACGTGGCTTTTCACCCATTTCCACGATTTTTCTTGTTAAAAAAAGTTTTCTTGTCCGTCGTCTCATTTTACATCGACTGTTTGAGCGCTCGACCACTTCCCAATTATGACGGTTTACCAAGGGCACATTGAGTTTGCCCACAACAAGGTGTTATAATGTTGAAAACTTACATGGGAGATTTTTGTAATTTCAAAAAGTAAAGGGCAGGTTCGTGTGATTATTCATAATCTTGGGGAAGATCCCAACAATTAGCCTTCAAATTAATGGACATAACCTTATGATCCCAACCTCCACTTTTGTAACTCACACACTGTCTACGAAGCACGGATACGTCAAAAATTGGGCCGTACCCGTACCGGATACGTTTCCGGCACGAATACGCGTACCGCACGCCCCGGTTTGATATAATCGCTATATTAGGTTATTAGGTTTCATTCCCGTCCCGATCCCGTGCCGCTCCTGATCCCGTCCCGATCCCGTGCCGCTCCTGATCCCGTCCCGATCCCGTGCCGCTCCTGATCCCTGCTGCCGACGATGACGATCCCTGCTGCCGACGACGACGATCCCTGCTGCCGACGACATTCCCTGCTGTCGACGACGATCCCTGCTGGCGATCCCTGTAACAATCCCTGCTGTCGATCCATGTAAGTTCTTCTTCTTCTACTACTAGCCTGCTGATATTTGTATCCCTGCTTTTACTTGCCTGCTGATATTTGTATCCAAAATGGCTACATTATCTTACAATTTCAATTTGATTTGGATAAAGCTAACTTTGATTTCTCATACGGTCATTTTATTATTAGCCTTCTACAACTATTCGGGATCGACCTAGCAAATCCTCCTTTATTCACTCTGTTTGATTGCTATATGGCCTGCAGATTATTTTGCACAAGCATTTTCTACAACTTGATTCAAGTTATCTTTGACATACTTCTTCTTCTTCTTCTTCAAGGACTTAATCATCCCTGCTGCTTTAGTATTATTAAATGAATGTGTAGTTGGATATATTGGATATGTTAATGATTTCCTTTTTAGTATTATTCATGTCTGTTAGAGTGTTAGTTCATTCCTGTATTTTAGTTCATTCCTATTCAGTAATTTGTGAATACTAAATAATGTTGATTTCAATTTTTTCCAACTTTTTCTTATTATAACAATTATGTCTCAATCACAATCTCCTATTAGTGTCACTGGTTCAACTTCTACCTCAACAACAAGTAGATTTATTTCTGATGATGCAAGTAGGGATGATAATGCGCCACTTTGGGATTATGTATCTATTTCCATACTAGAGAAGTTGGTGGCGGAAACAGAAAATGGAAATACAATTTTTGTGAGATAGATTTCAGTGGCTCGTATTATAGAGTAAAGAGTCACTTGCTGAAAATATCCGGGAATGGTACTAGAGTATGTCCAAAAGTAACTCAAGAGTATTTAAAGGAGCTTCAAAAAGTGGTTGCTACATCAGAAGAAAATTGCAAACCGGCTCCCAAGTTATTATCGTTTCATAATGCAAGTCAAGCTTCTCAATTAGTTACGAAAACGAAAAAAATGAGGGGGATCTATTGATATGGCTTTTCAAAATAAAGCTAGAGATGAGTTAAGGAGTCACATAGCCAGGATGTTCTATTCTGGTGATTTGTCATTTCATCTAGCTAGAAATCCCTATTATGTTAGTTCATATAAATTTGTTGCTAACCACAATCTTGATGAATTTGTTCCTCCTGGATATAATGCTCTCAGAACAACACTTTTGCAGAAAGAAATTGGTCACGGGATTTGGTCAAGTTTTTAGTGAACCAGATAGTTTGGAGAGTAGAGCTTCATTATTGCCCAAGGATTGGTGGAGTTACCATGGAACTTCGGCACCTAAATTACAAAAAATTGCTTTGAAGTTGTTAGGTCAACCTTCTTCATCGTCCTGCTGCGAGAGAAATTGGAGCACATACTCATTCATTCACTCATTGAGAAGAAACAAAATTCTACCACAACAAGCTGATGATTTGGTGTACGTGCATTGTAATTTACGCTTATTATCGAGGAGAAACGGAATTTACAATCAAGGAAGGAGTAAAATGTGGAGATATAGGAGGAGATGCATGGACAAATCCTTTTGATGGAGTTGACATGCTTACGGTTGCCAATTTGTCTTTAGATGAGCCAGAACTTGAAGATGTCTTGGTCTCCAACAATATGAAGGAAGATGAAGAAAATGAGTGATGAACATCGTTTTATTTGAAATAATTATGAATAGCTTATGTCTACGTACTTCATGTTATATTGCATTAGTTATGAACTTGTACTTCAATTGATTATTTATGCTTCATGTTTTATTGTTTTGAGAATTTGTAATTGTATTTGTGATACATACACATATATTTATTAAATTTAATACAATGTATCCCGCCGTACCCGTATCCTTGATTTTAAAATTTTGCTGTACCGCCGTACCGGATACGTATCGTACCCGGTACCCGTACCGGTGCTTCCTAGCACAATGTATAATTATGAGTTTGATCCTGATTATGGCTTTATAGATTGCCAATCTTGTGATATAATTATAGTATAGTGATACATGTCTTATGATGTTGTCGGTGGAGAGGTCGGAGGTGGAGGAGATTGTGGTGGTGGGGGATACAACGGAGCCCTTGGTCGCAGTTGTTTAAGCGAGGTTGCTCGTTGGAGGAGAGAAGCCACCAATATCTCACAATAAGGGACAAAAAAAACTAGACTTTATTTCACAGCCCTCAAACATAGAATACTCATGCCTTTATATCGGTTGTAAGATGACTCTTACAACTCTCAACCTAATAAGACAGACATAATAATAAGGATAAAAGGGTTCGTTGCTCGAGACCTCATAACTTCTCATAACAACCCGTAACATAATACGTAGTCCGTAATATCTAATCCGTGCCCCAAAAAGAGTTTGCCCGCAAACTCTATCCGATGCCCTCGTCGTCACAGTCCTCGACATGTAGGTGAGCCGGGTGCACCTGTGGCTGCGAGTGTACCGCTCGTCGCAATTAAAACATAGTCCCTGGGAGCGTCGTTGCAACATCTCAGCACGAGATAATCGCCGGACCGGTGGAGCTGGGGGACCCTCAATACGGCCCTGTTGAATAAGGTTGGTGGCAGGTGGATAGACTTCCTGGGCCAGCTGGAGGCGACGATCGCAAATCCGGGCCAGACGCATAGCAGTCACTAAGTCCAGAGGGGCTTCAAACTCAACATCCAGTCGCAGTCGCTCGCTAAGTCCAACAGTGAAAATGTCGACCAGCATATCCGAGGCAAGAGGGACATGCGCTAAGAGAAGCTGAAATTGTTCCAGGTACTCGTCCACGGTACCAGTTTGGCGTAGAGATGTGAGTTCGCCGAGGGAGTTACTGCGGATAGGAGGTCCAAAACGCAAGTTGCAGAGTCGCTTGAAGTCGTCTCAAATCAGATTCGACCCGTCGGTGAGAAGACGAGAAGCCCATACAACAGCGGAGTCGAGCATATGGAAAGATGTTAAATGGATCTGATCTGCTGCCGGAGTTTGCGGGTGGCCGAAGAATTGCTCACAATTGATGAGCCAACTCAAAGGATCACTTTTTCCATCATAGGGTGGAAATTCCAATCTGCTATAGCATGGTACAATCGTTGCGTCGGGGTGCGTTAGGACTGGCGGCGGCGGCTCGTGAACGGTCAGGGGTGGTGGGGCAGTGTGGAGAAGTGGTTGTGCTTGACTGCTGCTGGCATGATCGTGTGTCGGGGCGGTAGACTGATCATCGATGCTCTTGGAGAGCGCAATAATGGCCTCCTGTTGACGGTCCCCGCGAGCAGTGTGCGCAGCTTGTTGCGCAGTGACGGCCTGGCGCATGGTCATAATCTGATTGACTTGTTCAGATGAGTCACCCATAGTGTGAATGGAGGAGCGAGAAGAAGTGCGGGTGACCGGCCGGTGGGATTGCGCCGAGTCTGAAGACCACGGGAGCCGCAGCGACGCCCAATGTTGACTCAAATTATTTGTCAAGCAGTCGTGCTTCACTGTGTTGGAGGCGTCCGAATGTTAGACATCCAATGGTTAAAAAGATGTCAGATGTATAGTTTTTTTTAAGGAATTGAGTTAAAAAAGTAGAAGGCTGCAGAGAGGAATGGGCGTTTCTGCTATGGGGGGTGGGGTCAAGGCGGAAGAAATAAAGCCGGCGTATAATGTAATTGATTAAAAAGTGACGTGGGGTGGGCTCGAGGTTGGAAGAGAAAAAAGGAGACGGGTGGTTCGATAGCGGTGGGCTCGAGGGATAGATATTTTTCGTGCTGCTCAGGACTGCTTCGACGGACGACGCTTTGGCCGGCGGACAAAGAAGAGGCAGAGGGCGTGCGACTTGATGAAGGCGCTGGAAGAGGACGTCGTCGGGGATAGTCTCTGGTTTTGATGGAGGGGCGCGTTTGATGCAAGGCCGGGTGACGAGATCAATCGGGAAGAGGAACAACGGTGAAGGCGCGTTCCTGGAAGCTTGACGTGTGCAGCTGAAGTTGAAGCCGGAGTTACGCGGGGAGGAGCCGTCGACAGAAGCTTCGTCGTTTTCATCGGCCCGAGAGGGTGCTGCGCTGGAGTAATGTTGTTGCTGGAGTGTCGAATCGTCGAAGTGGATGCCGAAGGTGCGGAACTGGAGTAGTGTTGCTGCTGACAATCTCCAACCTGCCTCTGATACCAAGTTGTTACGGGTCTTATGATGTCGCCGGTGGAGAGGCCGGAGGTGGAGGAGATGGCAGTGGTGGGGGATACTACGGAGCCCTTAATCGCGGCTGCCTAAGCGAGGTTGCTCGGTGGAGTAGAGAGCCACCAATATCTCACAACAAGGGTCAAGGAAAACTAGACTTCATTTCATAGCCCCCAAACATACAATACCCATGCCTTTATATTGGCTAAAAGATGACTCTTACAACTCTCAACCTAATAAGACAAGCATAATAACAAGGATAAAATGGCTCGGTGCTCGAGACCCCATAATTTCTCATAACAACCCGTAACATATATATCTTACAAGTTTACTATATCATATTGTGAAACTCTTTAAATAATTAAAAAAATTGAAATGAATTATTCGAACTTATCTAGTTATATAGGGATGATTTCCATTAATCCCAAGCAATGAAATGTAAGCAAGTTAATAAAACCACTGTATTCCTAAGTTGTTATTTTAATTTTAATTAAACATCAAAATTGGTTGCTAGTTTATTTTATTTATATATTTTGTTTAAAGTTGGAAGGTCTGCCTTGGCACACTGGTTGATGTGTTGCCGTGTGACCTTGAAGTCACGGATTTGAGTTCTAGAAGCTGTCTCATGTAAAAATGCATTTGCCAACATTTCACCCTTGTGACGTGACCCTTCCCCCAGACCCTTGCTGCGCGGGGATGATTTGTGCCCAGGGCTGCCCTATATTTTGTTTAAACTCGCACTTCCGTTAATATTCAAAATGACATAACCCGTAATATAAGAACCCACTTGTGCACTCCTTATTGGCACCCAACAAGATCGAATTTTACTGACCCGTCTCACCATTTCCTTTGGTAGCATAGAACCGGCAGGGGAGATATTAGGAAGAGAGGACCAGCAGGGGGAGATATTTTGGGAGAATTTTGGGATTACAAGTAATCACTTTTATAAAGGTGGAATAAACTACAACCGCATCATCATTACATTGATTTGGCAGGAGGAAATAGACATATTAGGTAGGGATAAGGATATTTGGTAGAAGTTGTTTTAACAGGGGAAAACTTTATGGGGACAGATTGTTATATCCAAACATTATTTAAAAAAGTTTACTAAATAAATCTTTGGTTATTACCTGTGGAAACTATTCCCTCCAAATCACACCCGCGGCAAACAACATTATCAAACTGCCATCGCATCACACATCTAGCCAGACTGCACCACCACTTCTGACCGCACAGCTCACCACAAAATGACGAGTCAAATACTGGCGAGTTCTTTCCACTATTTCACAGAGCTGCCGCTCTCCTAAGTAATCTTCATCTTAACTTAATTGCTACTCTGTTTGAATTTGAAAATCTAACGACTTTCATGAAAAATCTATCATAATCCCGTTCGAAATCCCTGTAAACTTGTAGGCTGATAAAAAGCCATCACAATTACGTAATAAATCCACCTGAATTTCATTATAACATACATTAGTATATCAAGTAAGATATTCAATTTTTACTCGAACATAAAAATAAGTTGTGCATTTAAAACAAAGAGCAAGCCTCATCTCTAAGCTTAGAAACTAGAAGCCTCCTACCTCAAAAAACACAGACTACAAAATCATTATAGAAATTCATGATAAACTGATATAGTAAATTGCTATTTTCCTTCACAAAATAATCACCGTAAGGTGATTAAACTAGAAAGAGAATAATTTAATATAAACGTATGCTTAGTTGTACACAAGAAATTTCCATTTCATAAAATAGTGATAATAATAATATTATTAGGTATTCTAAGGTAAATTATCGAGACCTCTTCTGAGAGTATTCAAAATTACGGAGTTCCCTCTATGTTTCGAAATTATTAAGCCTCTATAAGACTTCATTTGGTTCAGCATTTTGGGGCAGCGTTTGGAGCAAGCGCCGCCGGACGGCGGGTAACCAAACGAAGCTCCGTCTCCGTTTGCACCATTTGCACCCGCAGCATGGAGGAAACGCCACCCCAACGCTCCGTTTCGACCCCCGCCTCCCCCCCTCCGGTTTGAAAGCTCCGTTTGGACCCGCCTGCTCCTCCCTCCACCACTCAATCAAACGAAGCCTAAATTTGCTCCGCTTTCAAAATTCTCCTTTCTGTTAGAACTCTGGATGGAAAGCGATAAAATCAACTAAGATAACTCGTTGTAAAATCAACTGAAATAGCAACGGTCACTCTTCTTGTTCCTGGATCGTGATGATGCATGAGGAAGAAGACTGATTCGGGGTTGCTCTCGACCTTGGTGCTTCCCGTGGAGATTGATCCGTGAGGAGTCCCCCGTTTTCTCTGTGGTAATTCCTGATAGTGGATCAAGGCTCATTAGCGGCTGAGACTTGTGTTAGCGGTGTGTAGTCTTGATGACAGTGGCCGGTGCCCAATTGGTGGTGCTGAGAGATTGCAGATGTTGTATGTCTCATACTGCATATGCACATGGGGAAAATTTGTCATTTTCTAGTTTGTCATGTCTATATTTGTCTTTTTGCTGTGGTTGTGGTCTTTGAACTAATTATTTATTTACGGTATTATAGCATATGGTTTGACAGTGGTCGAGTATGCATGTAACATATGGCTCCCATGGGTCTTCGGTGTCATCAACCATGGTTGGGAAAGACTCGCGAGCGGTTGAGTTCTACAATGACTCTTCATGGTTTAAATCTGTTTTGGTGTATGATATCTAGTGCTGTAAAAAGCTGTCATATAAGGGAGAGGATGGTTGTTGTGAAGATTTCTCATGTGAGGAATGTTATTAGGGTGAACTAGAATATTTGTTTAGTCCTATATTAAATAGGTCAAAAATATATTAACATAGAAGTACCACGTGGTTGGCTTTCATCTTTGGGGGTAAGCTTTGATGTTGAACATGATTTTGATCATATTGATAGTAGCCCAATTTCGATCCCTGTTCCAGTATTGCTGCCTGAGTGATGCCAGAGCAGCAGTTGCAGATTTAGAAGGTGTACAATGAAAATGCATGATACAACAATTCTTTGACGACAAGTAATTTTTTTACTGCAGAAGCACCAAGATAGAGATTTTTTGATCCGACAATGTCTTTATCATAATATTGTTGAGAAATTCTAACCAGATGCGTTGACAAATGAAAATGGGAGGACCTGAAACTCGAAGCTATGAGTTCCATTAGACTGTGACTGATAATGATACGGTGAAGCTTCACTTTAAGGCTCTGCTTGAAGCAACAGTTATTTGAGCTGAATATGCAGGAAGGCAATAACATAATAGAACACTTGAATATGCTGTAACAGTTAAATATTGAGATGATTATTTATTTTTCCCAAATCTTCCTTTTTCAAATGCAATGTAGTTTCAATATCCATTTTGATCATAATCTTTAGGGGTATTTTTGTGCATGTATGTTATGAAATGTAATTGTTGGAGCCAATGAATGTTCGGACCACACGGGTAGCTTGAGGTTACTGATCTCGCGGTCTAATCACATGGATTTGATGGCAAGAGCAAGAGAGAAAACCAAACTGTTTATAATCACGGCCCGAGTGCTGCAACAAGATGGTACTATCACTTACCTGGTAGTCAAAATGAACTAAAAGACTGAGCTAGGTATGCGGAATGAAGGTACTTGGCAAGTATGAAACTTGGTGGGGGGGGGGGGGCCATTCCCGGCACCTCTATAGACAAACAAAGTGGTGTATTGGTCTTCGAATAGCCATCCCTGACGAATACTCTAGAAGTTTTTGGAGGCTGCCAATTATTGTCCTTGAAGATGCCTGAGTACTCTCATGGCGAGATCTGCGAATAGCCGTCCCCAACGAGATATGCCGAGACGAGGTCTCCTAAATTGTCTTCTTTAAATGCGATCTCGACGAATTACTGATTATTTAGTACTTCGATGGGGAGGTTTTTGTAATTTCAAAATATAGAGTGGTGCAACTTGTAATTATACTAATTCACAGGGGAGGTTCATGTAATTTATAGTTAGCTTTATCTACCCGTGTTAGTTCTTCATATTCTACCCTCCTACTATATACTGTAACCATCTAAGGTTCCTTTTGGGGGGACTTATTTTCAGCGGTCAAGCGGTTACGACCGCATGTAATTAAGGTCCGGAACATGCGTTTGTAACCGCTTGACCGCTGAAAATAAGTCCCCCCTAAACGGAGCCTAAATCTATCCTCCTACTAGTTTGCCACCACCAGTGTCTCTAACAAAATCAAGCCAATAGCTAAAACTATTACTTCTTCATGATCTTCTATGCTGTACAGACTTTTTTCCCTTCACAATGATCTTATAGCAATCTTTTTTTTTGGACAGCTCTTGCTCTCGACTGCAGTTGATAATTTATTGCCAGGGATCTTTTTTTTTGCATTTTAATAAAATTTTCCATCATGCAATAATCCTTATTAGAAGATATTTTATGTTTCAATTACATGCTTGTTATCAGTGCTTATCAGTGTTAGAGTTGTAATGCAGAAGCTAGGTTGAG
Source organism: Platanthera guangdongensis (assembly GCA_039583875.1). Taxonomy (NCBI): domain Eukaryota; kingdom Viridiplantae; phylum Streptophyta; class Magnoliopsida; order Asparagales; family Orchidaceae; genus Platanthera; species Platanthera guangdongensis. The sequence goes on from CM077164.1 coordinate 10,196,700, forward strand.
ATAAGCTCATAAGCATCTTATATTCTTCACAAACTGACATTGAAAGGGACTGTTTGATGCATACCTTCACTGTTAGTAATATAAACTATATGAATCTGAAATTAAATGTAGTGGTTGGGTTCTGTCAAATGGATGGTGACAATCTTGGTGCCCTCTTTTGGTTTAATTTCAATTGAGTTATTACTTTTTTTTCTAGGTTTCACCCTAATTTTCTCGTCGTCTATGTTAAGTCAGAAATTAAAGTCTAGATCGGCGATATTAGGTGTTACGAATATCAAGTAAAGACAATGCAAACAATCACAAACAAGGCACATATTTAATGTGTTTCAATTCTCTTCCTTCTCGTACCTAAACTCTAGAATATATGAAGTTTGATACACAACTCGCATATTCATATTACAGCCTGCATGCAATCCAAAATCAACCGGTTGTATGCGGAGAGCCCCAAAATCTACTTTACATATACAGAGCTGCATAAGTTTCTCGATGTAAATTTGAATTCATTATTCGTTCGACATATTCTCTTTGCGGGTCCTTGTCCTTCAACTATTCATATTGTGTTCTTTCTTTATCATTAATTGCAGAGATGCAAATGGTGTTGAGCTTAATTATTGTGGCTGTTAGCATCAGCAGAATTGACAATTTTATTTTTGTGTGGGGGAAGTTTCTTGACTATTTTCATGTCAGTTGTGGTCCTGTTTCAAAAGTCTTTATAATGCTACAGGAATTTAGTATAAACCCTCTTTAACATAGGTTGATGCTTCATAGTTTTTTGGAAGATTTAAATCTTTTGTAAATGTTATATAAATTTGGTAAATGGATCACTATCGATCCTACCCGTCCAATCCACTTTGAATGGTCATGATTGCTGCTTGAAAATTATGGAGGTGCTCAAACTGTTCGTTGCGGCACGTGAGAGCATATTTTCGTCCCATATCAGCCGAGCAAAGTATACGTTTAGTTTCCATTAATTGTCGCTCCCTGAAATGTGTTAGGATCCGTTCGTTGGATTGGACGGGTAGGATCCAACGAACCTGTCTCCTACATGAATTTACATGCATGCATTCATCCATACTATATGGATTTACATGCATTTCTAAAAAAGGTTGCAGGCATAATTTTGTATAGAATTTTATTTTTTTTATGTAAAGAATAATATATAAAATATAAAAAAATGATGCCAATAATATGGGGATACAGAGAACAATATGATTCCTACATAACTGCTTTTCTTAAAAAACATAACTCAAGTAGTCCGAAGCTTGCTCAATATGATTGAACTTTTGAATAAATGAAAACTGGGAATATTGCCAAACAGACTTTATAAAAACGCACCATGCAGCTTTCCAAATATCATACAGCCACAATATTATTCCACCAAACTTTGTAGCCCCCCATTCTTCCCTAAACATGAGCCAAAATGTACATTGAATCGCATCTGCATGCTCCCAATCTTTGTATTATTATTAGTCAAGTCCCCATCCCCTTGCAGCAATTATGCATGGAATCTGCATGAGTTGGTAAGTAAAATGGCATTTCCCATCCTGGCCCTCCATATTGCCATGTGGCGGGCAGTGGCGGATTTAAAAATTTACAAATGGGGTGCACAAAAAAATCTAAATTTACAAATGGGGTTCAAAATAAAATTTGGGGGTGCAAATAACTGAGCTTAGTTTGCAAATATTCAAATTTGTTTAACCAAATTTGATCAGTGAATAGCGAAATATTAGTTTGCTTTTAACAAAATGCTTAAAAATGAGGATGTCAGTATCTCTTTGGCCCCTCTTAATCCGCCCTTGGTGGCGGGTGCTTCTTAGCTTGGTCCCGACGGGAGTGCACACAACATGCGAATAAACCTTTGAGGCAGACGAGGCGTGGATCACGCAACATTTTGGAGACGGGTTCGTGTCCAAAATTTGGATTCTGGTGGCGAGCAATTTTGACCTCCCGGACGGGCAGGAGGAGTGAAAGTGCTCCTCCACGAGAGCAAAATTGTCCTCCCCGGAGCCGAAACTATATGTTATCCCGAGAGAGCAAAATCTGAGTAGTTTTGCTCATCCATATCCGGCTGTGCGTCCGCCTCCAAAAATTTTCTAGGGCACACGGGGGACCGAAGGGGCCCACATCGCCTGAGATGCTCAGCCAATGGCGGGTTGACAGGTGCCCCCAATAAAGGAGTGACATAAAGCTGAAGGAAGGGAGAGGTTGTTGGAGGAGAGGTCAGATATGATTAAATGGCCCTTTCCAAAGGAAATGAGTGTGATGATGATGGATAAAAAGACAAGGAGAGGGTGGCAGCATCAAGCCATTCATTTATGTAAGCATACTCCATAAGAATGCTAAAGTGAAAATGAAAGGAGTGAATGTGATGTGGTGGATATATCATGACCTCCAAGCACTTGGAGGAAAATGGAAAACATGGTTTAGATTGAAATAAATGCATTGCATTATCATCAAAATAATTGTGGTAAATGAGGAAAAAGTGTTGCATAGGGGTCATGTGTGATATTGCCCTTCCCATTCCATTAATATTTAGCTTGAGAGATATAAACATAATAACTTCTAGCTTAAATAGCAAGTATTAGTCGCTTTCGAAGGGCGTTTTCGTTGAAACAAACGCATTACATTATCATCAAAGTTATTGCGATAAACAAAGAAAAAGGGTTATGTTACGGTGTTGGTGCCTTCTAATTCTAAAAAAGGAACTCCGATGCTAATTTTGGGGGTCCTCGGGTCTTCTCGCCCGAAAAACTAGCTCGAAAGATGAGATTTTTTTATCTCGCTTATAAATGAGACGCTTGCCAATTTTGCAGGCGGTGTTGGGTCAATTTTTTACATGAGAGCGACATTTGAACTTACGGAGTTCATGTTTGCAATATTGTCAACCCGTTGGGTTATTATGTTCGTGCATTGCGGGGATGCTACTACGTGGTTCGTTTAAAAATCTTGGCCTAATTTGATATAATGTAAGTATAACAAAAAAGAAACTTTTTGGTATCTACATGTCAATTGATGCAATGACTAGATATGGGCTACCTCTAGTACTATATACTAGAAAACAAGCCATGTTTTTAATGGACCGGTTCCATGTTTTGAACCAAACCGGTTCATTACCAAAAAAAGGGTAATGTTATATGCTGGTCATTTTTGGTTATATGCAGTCCAAGGATAAATGCAGGCCAAACTAAAAAACCATAGCTAGTGATGAACCCGTTCAGAAATTGGACTGCATATAACCATTTTCAAATACACGGTCTGCACATAGTCACAATACGGCCTGCATATAGTTATTACCAAAAAAAGACTTTCGTGCCTCTCTCTACCTTCTAATTTACCTATATACCAAGAAGAGAACATGCAAGACCAGATCTCACTTGAGTCCACAGCTTGATCATGGAAGCAACCACTCGAAGTGTGAAGTCTAATAGGTTGCCTTAGTTCTATTTTGAACCTAATTGAGAAGAGGAATGTCGAAGGTCGCACTCCTTTGGTTGTCGTCGAGTTGATGGATCCAAACTGAGTACTTCGTGACGGAGAGAGGCGAGTCAGTAATGATCGCTTGAGTCTGAACATTGCTCGATGATGTTTATTTTGGCGACAAGATAGTGCCCAGAGTTTGGATTGATATTGCGGCATGCATGCATGCATGTACTTTTCTCCTTTTTGTGTAACTTGGGAATTTTTTGCATTTGTCATTATTTTGTTAAATCATTATTTGTTGTACATGTTGGGATTTCCGATTGCGGAAGCGCAATCCCCGTGAACAACTAAATACAGCGTTACAAGAAAATAGGTAGTTTGCACAATTTTATTAGAACAATAGAATTAGTAAGAACTTAAAATTAAGAGATACAGATCCGAAATTATACTGCCGAAGAACTAGGACTACGAAAATCCGCAAGAGTAATATAAACTTGACTGCAATCCTTAAAACAAACGCACAAGATTCGTACCAGAACAAACCTTCGTCGTCATCAGACGACCAACCGCCGCCGCCGCCACGACCGAGAAGAGATCCAAGTGAGACTTAACCTTGTCGTGAATGTGCAGTCCGCCTACGTCAGCACTTGTGCACAACCGCCACCGCCTACAAACATGCAACAATCGAGCACCACGCACCTTGCCGCAGCTTACGAATCCGATGTCTTGCTGCTACCAGCACGCTTTCGCTCTATGTCGCCAATGCAGCCCGCAATAGAATGTCGACGCCCACCGTCACCTTCGGTCGTGCACTTCCACTCTCCTACTCAAATCTTTACCTCTCTTTGGTTTAGCTTGTGGTGTGTTCTTCATAGCTTGTCATCCTCCCATTTTATAGAGTCATTTCACATACCTTGGCCTCTTTCCAAGAAGCTTCCTCGCATGTGCTCATTCAAAGCACATGAGCAGCTTGGAGAAAAGTCCACATTAGTGTCCAGTAGATAAAGATGGTGAAACATGTAACTTTGAAAGTTCAAAACCAACTTAACATTACATTTTATTTTATTTTGTAAGAAGTGGTATTAAAGCCTCAACTGAATTATTTAATAAGGACAATGAAGAGTATGCATGACAATACTTTATATATTTGATATGAAATAGATTGATTGAAAATAAAAAAAAATATGGGTTATGAAAGAGATGTCAAATACCTCCATGGTGCAATAAAACCTTTTTTTGGTCATAGAAAATTTCAAACACTTAGTGATATATTACTCAAACTTCACTCACTCGAAGCTCACTTTGTATCACCCTTCGCCCGCGCCCACTGTATCATGGGTCCGGTCGAAATCCAAAGACATAACAAACATGCAAAAATAATACCATCTAATTCACAATTCAGAGCTAATGTCTAAATTCAAATCATTACAAATGAGAGTATATCCATAATAGACATAAAAGTTCATCAGCAAACACATTCAAACCGTTCTTAAGACCCTCACATGGCTTTTAAAATCATAAAATAAGTTCATACATAATGATAAGAAAATAGTGAAATGCTTCATATACTTTGCGTGCCTCTACTCATCCCATTTATTGTCTATGCGCGTTCACAATCCAGCACAAAGATGTAAGTGTCATTGTTAGCATGGCATATGAGTACTACTGAACATGAACTTATCCCATTTACCCAAATACCATGTTCAGATTCTTTCATGATACATATATAAGGTTGGATTCTATCACAAATAAGTATTCATGCTCTAATGGCTTTCACCCTCCTTTGTCCCTCCATAGATTGAAAACTTGTCATAAACATGAATCATAATTGGTCCTGAATTTAAGGCTTTCCCTACAAACTCCTATAATTTCCTCCTATGATCTCCATGTAGCTAGCTCCCTAGACATTGATCGCTAAATTTTGGATCTACAATTTGTCTAACTAAGGCTTCATTTGGTTTAGCGGTGGCAGGTCGATCCGGCGGGTGGAAACGGAGTGTTTGAAACGGATGGGGGAGGTGGCTGCTCCAAACGGAGCTTTTTGGGGCATTTCTCAAAGCGGGCGGGTGGAAACGGAGCAAACGCCGCCGAAGATTCATTTGTTTAGCCTTCCGGCGGCATTTGCCCCAAACGGAGCAGCGAAACGCAGAACCAAATAGAGCCTAAATAATCGATTTGATGAGATGAACACCGAATTGTTTTTAGGTATGACAAGTTAGATTCAAGTCAAGGGTTTCTGTAATTGATAAGCGGAGACTGATTTGATTTGCCGACCATTAGCCTATAAGCTTTTCTCCGATTGAATTAATGGAGCTCGATAATCAGGTTAATGTTATATTTTAGACATTCGTTCCAATGATGATTTCACAAAGGTGATTGAGCTTAGAGGAAGAGCTCACACAATTATTACATGTCGCAACTGTAATTGTAGAAAGAGCTTTTTCGGGAATGGAGATTATCATGTCATCATTAGGTAATCGAATGAGGGATGAATGAATGAATGCCTATCTAATGATATATATTGAAAAAAAAGGTATATTTTCTACTATCAACAATGAGGTCATAATGAAATTTTTTAAAAAATGAAAGCTCGAAGAGAAGTTTTATAAGTAAAGTTATTTACTTGTTTGCGCATGATAATAATATATATATATATATATAATTGCGTGGTCTTTCTTTCTTTGATGTTGTTGTTAATAGCTTTATTAAATGCTATTACAAATAAACACAAATTAGGTATCGTAAGCTTGTGTCATAATTCTTACTTGTTAATAAATTACTTACGAGAAATTTAAATAGAGTATGTGTAATTGAAAAACTCAAGTCATCATAAATAGTAGGCGATTGAATTCAAACTACTTGGTGATGAATTCAAATAACATATTGAACTTGAATTTCAACCCAATATGAAAGGATATCGAAAGAAGATTGAGTGTTGGCCAAATATTTCAGTCGTTGTTAAACTTATATTTAACTCAAATTTTTAAGTTTTAATGAAAGTTTAGGGAACGAAAGGGAGCCTTGGCGCATCAGTTGAGTTGTTTTTCGTGTGACCTTGAGGTTATGGGTTCGAGTCATGGAAGATGCCTCTTGCAAAATGCATGATAAGATTTGCCTACATTTCACCCTTGTGGTGGCCGGGATCCCTTCAAGCACCATTTAATGAAAATTTAGGGAACACGCAGATGTATATATATAGTTGCATACATCCTTCATATGCATGACCTAATTAGCTTTATTACATGTTATAAGAAATAAACATCAATAATGTGGTATCATAGCCCCATATCATAAGAAGAAAAGTGTTACTATTTTTTCATGAAATGGTTATAGTCATGTCATACCTAATTATTTTTTAAAAAAGTTGTAGTAACTGAATTCAAAGTCAAAATGTCATAAATAATAGGCAATAGATTTAATATTATTTCAAAATAAGGTAATATTCAATACAAAAATGAAGTTCATGAGCAATAAAAAAAGAGTGGTGTTATAATAACTCTAATTAAAATAATCAAAACACTCTTATGATTAGGTGCAAACTATAGTGTTTTTTTTTCTCTTTTCACATTGACTCAAAGCCTAATCCTCCTCGTCCTCCCGGTGCCTTATTCGAATCTAGCTAGGGTTTTGATTGAGGGACTTTGGGAGGATGATTGAGTGGGCCTCCCGCATCGTCCCTCTCAACAGCTCTTCGAGGATCCACCGGTCGGCACGAGAAGCGTGGCAGGTCGGAAGGAAGCTCTTCGAGGAGCTGACGTCGGGTGTCATTTTCACACTAATTGAGAAGAAGAACGGGACGGAGGAGAACTGCCCGCTGTCGGTGGTCCTCAACGGAGAGGAACTGAAGAATCCGATTTTGTGGCCCGCATTAGCAGATACACTAATATTTTTCTTGCTCTCTCCTTAGTGGGTCAATACCTCTAAACCACTTCATCAAGTTTTATAATTTTCTTGCCCTCTTTAGTTGGTTATTTCCTCTGAAAGTATCCAGATTTTGTGGACTCCCCGTCAAGTTAGAATATTGCACGAATGTCCTGACTGAACTCCCTAAGACTTGTTGTTATAGCAGATTTGGGTTGTGAGGAGATGGAAGTCGAAGTGGAGTGCGTGGAGAAGATTTGGCTTGTTCATCAGAGAAGTAGAACCTACGAGTGAGGAAGAAAGGGGAAGAAAGAGGAGCGGTGATGCCAGTGATGTTTGATGTCAACCTCACGTGATGAAGGGCTTCTACCGGTGGAGGGTTTCCTGCGTGGAAGACGGAGCAGGTTCGTTAGTGGGAGAGTGACCGAATAGTCTTCGAAAAACAACAATCTTCAGAGACTGACGACCTTTGGTGATAGGCTTCGCTGGCTAGGGCAGGTGACGAACAGAAGCGACTTAAAATGTAGTCGGCGAGCAATGAAGTCCGGCCTTCGACCGATTGATGCCGATTGACCGTCAGATTCAGGTGAGGGGAGGCGGAGGAGAGTGGGTGATGTATCAAACTCAAGGGTGTGGCGTGTAGTCATGAGCGGGTGGTGTTGCGGCGTTTAGTCGCGAGCGGGGGAGGCTGCGGCGTGGAGTGAAAGGCTAGGGTTTTGATTGTGTTGAAAGACGGGTCTATCTTGATTGATCCGTGATTTAGATGAACGGTTACAATGGTTTTTATGTCTTATTTACCTAGGCATATATGAGTGTTTTATAGTACTTTTTAATATAGTACATATATATCTATCTTTATTATATAAAAGAAGACGTTAATTTACATTAATTTAAGACAATTGATTAGTGTAGGGTATACCAATAAACACCATATACAACAAAACATGAAATTAGGACATCACATCTACTTGATACCTAATAAAATTAAGATGAAGTATCTGTGTGCTGGATGAAAATAGTTACATGATGAATCCTTGAAAAAGTATCCCTTATTTGATGGGTTTAGGAATGAGCTCTTATCTTGTGGTCTTGTCCATGCTAATTAATGACTGTCGATTGAACATGTCATACCCCCCCCCCCCCCCCCCCCCCCCCCCCCCCCACACACACACACACACACACACACACACACTTTTCCTACTCTTGCTTTTATAACATGGGCATGTGGGCCCAAGCACTGGCTTTTTAAATCACATTGGTGTGGTCCGTGGGACCCCTTATGGCCTTTTGTGCTTCCTCAATGCTTTGATTCTTTTAGGACTAGCACAATTGAGATTTACTGTTAATTACCCTTTCCTTAATTTCATGAGTTAGCATAATTATAACTTGCACCCTGGCCTCTTATGTTTCGAAATTACAAAAACCTCTATTGTAAGTTTACATTTCATAATATAAATGCACAAAATTACCCTCTGGAGCTACCTTCTGAGGATATTTTGTTCATGCATGTAATGAAATGTAAACATACAATAGAAGATAGATTACTGCAGCATGCATGTAATTTAGCAGGCTTACAGGCAAGGTCTCCATCAATAACCTCTTAAAATTAAAATGATTAAGTGCAAATAACTTGTTTAAGTTGTTTGGCCAAATATGATTTGAGTCGGGCACGAATTGAATTGGGTTAGCATGAGATCAAATCTATGTTCATATATAAAGTATGTGCTTTAGCAAATGCAGACGCATTTGTGTTCATACAAATATACATTGATACTTTGTTTTTCTTCTTATCTTAAATTTATAATTTAATATTTTTAAATCACTCATACTGAATCGAACTGAACCCTACTGTTCAGTTTGGTTCGGTTCCACGGGTGTAAGTGGTTTTGATCAAAAACACTTACATCAGTGGAATCACATTTGAGTGGTTCGGTTGGCGGTTTTGATCAAAAACCGAATCCAACCAAATCAAATTGTTACAAGCTTAGTTTTTTTTATCTTCCCCTTAAAAATGTTTGTTAGCTAAATACAAACCCTAATTAATAGTCATTAAGGTGATGAGAGCACACTTTAAAACAAAAAAAAAAAAAATACACCATTTAGGACTTATAAAAAGTTGGTAAAGTTGAAAAGATTAATGCTTCACCAAGGTTTGTTCTACATATGTGTGTAGACATTGATGAGGTTCCTCTGAATTTTTTAAGTCAAATCGGAAAGGTTCGGTCCAAGGACACGGGGTCAAGCTAGCTCGACCAGACGAGCTGCGTGCAGAAGATCGCGCTCACACAACCAAAAGGTCTGAAAACATCCAAGAAGAGGGAAAAACCGTGTGCACTCCCGCCAGAGCGCCAGGACGGCGCGAGCGCATGGCGCGCCAAGCACAGCGCGCGCAACACGACCACACGAAGAACGACCGCAGCGCGCACGCTCCGCGGCCGCACAACGCGCTCCCATGCGCGCAGCACGCGCGACCAAGCTAGGCGCTCCCTCGTGTGTGTTGCGTGTGCGCAGCGCGCTCCCACAAGCACGTGGCGGCGGCCACCGCCGCCGCCGCCGCCGCCAGCCCTCACTGTCCCCGACCACCTTCATCACCGTCAGCCACCTCCGGCCACCGCCTCTAGGTACCTCACCCGGGCGCCCTGAATTGACCAGAGGGAAGGGGGCACTCTCGTCATTTTCATAAAAATGGTGATACAGGTGATCAAAATGGAGTAATGTCATTCGTCAGCACAAATCACTCCCCGGCACAATTACCATCATAACCCTTCAGAAAACTATAAATAGGCACATAGGCTTTCATTTGAAGACAAGCAATTTCAGAGACAAGAGAGAGCTCTAAGGTTTTCCAGCGAGATCGTGGACTTATGCCGATTCTCCGCTCAAGAATTCACTCTGCTCTCCTCCTTGCGCCACAGTGTCCTCATGCCTCAAGTGGCGTCAACCGCCTCCACGAGAGCGCTCTCATCTAGACCCCGCATCAACGAGAGCGCTCCCTCCCGAAATTTCGTAGTCCCGATGACCTAACAGACATGATCTGAGATATAATATGATGGCACCTCACCCCCTTTCAAAAACAATAAATTAATTGAATTGTAATATTTTCTTTCTTATTTAATTTATGTGGAGAGAATGAGGAAATGTTGCAGTGGGAGGAAGAGGAACAAGTAGAAAGAAATAGGGCTGAGAGAGAATTGAGATTAAGAATGGAGGGCTAGAATTGTTTCAATGCCCCCATATACCTAGCCAATATGTTAGCTATCAATAAAAAAAGAAAAATGAAGTGTACTTACATTCCACCCAATTACTTAGATATTAATTTTCATGATTATAATAATTAGCATATTGTCATGGTGACAGCCAGCACTATTTTATATTTATATTTATATTTATATTTATATTTATATTTATATTTATATTTATATATGCTGAAATAGTCAAGGGCCCACTTTGCCTTGATGTGAGACCTTGCTGGTCCTACACCAAGCAAGAGAACAAAAACCAATTAATAATGAAAAGAATAATAATAATCTGCATTATAAAAGTGTATAGTTTCATCTTTTCTTTTTCTTCTTTCCATCCCCTTATCTGTTGACTGTTTACATGCAGCATAATGTCCTTTTTAGTAATTTTCCATCAACCTGAAATACAATTATTTGGACACCAAATTATCTAGAAATTAAATTATTAGTTTTTTTATACAATTTAATTAATGTCAGGCCTGGGATCAATGAGAGTTCTAAGTTGAGCGAAGTAGCGAGATGGATGCACTCGCAGTCATTGAATGTGCTACACTGCACAGTGCAGTACAGCCCCCGCTTTCGTGTACACCAGTTGTCAAACTCATATTCAATTTATTATTTGAATCTTTTTAGTGGGTTATATAGAACCATTCAAATATATTTCTACACCAACATATTTTTCATTTATGTGTAGTAGGATTAAAATGATATTAGCACACGCGGCACGTCTTAAAAAGCTAGAAGTCTTAAGTAATTTTGAACTGAATTCCTAATAGAAATCCACAAAATGTCTCAAAGGACAAATTAATTTAGCATATTTGCAGTCTAAATTAATTATTACTTTATACTACATTTTTCTTAAATTCACTTGTGAGATTTACATTATTCATGTGCCTCTTTCCTCCCTATAATTCTTGTAAGAGTCTATCTTTGTGTGTGCCGCTTTACCCGACCCGTCAGCACTTCCTACTCGCATCCGGTTTGGTATGTCATAAAAAACCCCGAAGAGCAACAAACCACACGAATATACTTAATCTCGAACGAACAGTCAAGTCTAATGTCATTTGTTATGGAGCTTGAATCAAATAGGGAGACCACCTAAGTTGGGCTAGACATATACCATTAAGGGTTTGTTTGGCATGAAAAGTATGGGTGAGAAATCAATGGTGAGATTGAAGCTATAAAAAAAACAGTGACAAAAAAGCAGGAGAAGAGATATATATGTAGACTTATTAGAAGAGAAATCTTGTAATTAACATGGAAAACTAAATTTCACCTTTGTGAAGTGAGAGGGTTCACTAATTCCTAAAAAGACTTGAAAATATATTTTTGACACAAACACTTTTTTCACTAACGAAAAATCAAGCATTGAATCGGTATATATGACCCGAAATTTGTATTCGATTTCAACCTAAGATCAGCCACAACCGCGAATATTTTGGAGTCCAACAACAATGAAACTAAAGCTTTTTCTAAAGTCACTATCTTGCCAAACAGAGGCTAAACTACTAGGTCTATTCTCAAATGTTCCAATCATAACAAACTATACCCAATGACTATTTTTTATGCTATTCTTTTGGTGAAAGTTGTCACTTTACAGATAATGACAATGGAAGGAAGTAGAAGAGATAATGCAAACACCTCAACTTATCATCACTAGTCTTATTTAAATGAATAATTATTAGATTTTTTTGGCCTGAAATGCATGATTTTCAACTGCAAACAGCTCACTGCAGGTTTGTTCTGGTGGACTTTTATAATTTAGGCTTCATTTGGAAGAGTGGTTATGGTTGTAAAATGAGTTGTTGTAAATGCAGGTTTGTAAATGAAACTGATGAATACTGATAGATGGAAATTGAGATCTGTTCGGATAATCTGTGTTTGCAGAGCAGTTCGGAACAGAAAATCATTTGACAAATCTACGGTGGGGTTTTATTAATATTTGTTATTTTTTAAAAAAAATTATAATATAAAATTTTTTAATATTTTTTAAGGTATATATATATATTAAAAATTTTAATATATATATTTATTTTAAATTATTAGTATTTTTAATGTTAGTGTATAAACTCCCGCCTCCGCCTGCCTCCGTCCTGCTTCCGCGCGCCTCCTTCCCAGGAAACCTGGAGAAACGGGAGGGCGGCACAGCGCGGGTCACGGGAGGGAGGGACAGTGAGGCTTTTCTCCTCCATAAACGCGGTGAATCGGAGCTCTCCAGCGTGGTTTCGTCCTGCGATTTTTTGAGCCAACAGAAACGCCGGCGGCTGGAATTGTAGGCGAAAAACAAACAGGTTTAACACTTGTTATTACGTTTTGATAAAACGAAACGTACTTAAATGCTAAAACAAATGAATCCTTAAATTTCTTTGAATCCTCTAATTAATACATTTGGAAATGCATATTCATAGGATTTATTTTTATAATCATTAAATCCAGCATCCAAGCAGCTAGCAATTACTCTATTAGATAAGCTACAACAAGCTCAAGGCTATATCTATTTATCAATATATATATATATATATATATACACACACACACGAGTGACAGGCACAGGCCTCCGGCCCTTATGTCACGCGCGACAGTACTCGGTCTACGGCGGAGGGCATTGCCCGCCCCCGACGGGCTTCGTTTAAAATTTTTCTATATAAAATTTTTTATTTAATTATTATTTTGTTTTTCTTCCCTAATCTAATTTAATTAATGATTAAATTAAAAAATAAATAAAAGATCTCTAGACATAAATAAAACATATGCTTGCCACTTTTACTTAAAACATTGGTAGTCTAGTGGATAAGACATTTGAATTTTAGTTGATGATCAACGGTTCGATTCTAAGCCTCCACATCAATTTTATTTTTTAAAAAATTTCTTGTATTATTTAGTCCCACATCGTGGGTTGAACAGAATTAATCATATATAAACAGTGAATCTTGGTGCATTGTATTCATATCTCTATTGTCCTTCTTTAGGCTAGCAATTAACGGGCGGGGCAAGCTCGTGGTTTATTGGGCGGCGGGCTACTCAGTCAAGGGTGGACCTTCATTTTATATTGTTCAGAATTATTATGGGTAAAATTGTAATTTCATATAGGTTTAGGACACTTCATAGTAGGTTTAGGAGACCTACGAAAAAGTGGAGAGAGAGTGTTGTATGATCGAGTTTGATCGAACGGTACCAGAATTATCAATCCATGATCAGACGGTTATTGTAATTTCAAACTCATGACTTTATATTTCCTTTATAGCAGAATTATCTCTGTTGCCCTTCTTTAGGCTGGCAATTAACGGGCGGGCCAAGCCCATGTCTTATTGGGCGGCGGGCTACTCAGTCAAGGGTGGGCCTTCATTTTATATTGTTCAGAATTATTATGGGCAAAATTGTAATTTCATATAGGTTTAGGACACTTCATAGTAGGTTTAGGAGACCTACAAAAAAGTGGAGAGAGTGTTGTATGATTGAGTTTGATCGAACGGTAGCAGAATTATCAATCCATGATCAGACGGTTATGATAATTTCAAACTCATGACTTTAGTGAGTGTATAATGTTTGTTAACTGAAAATGTCTAACCATATAAGTAGGCTGGATTTAATTCCACCTATTTAGGCATCCGACCTAAATGGAATCCCTCCAAAGACCAGCAAATTCCTCATGAATTAGTCTCATATCGTATATATAGAGTTAATTTCTAGTGTATATAATGGGCTGCTGTTTTATTCTTTCAAAAGAAATATTGCGGAGACAAATCTTGTGGGTTTTCTTGGTTGCGGAGTCGGCTTGGTTGGCTCAAACCGTGAATTGGGGGAGTTTAAATCTTGTCGGCCGTTGTTTTATTCTCTTTATAGGGTAGAAGTCTTATAAATCATATAGGTTTAGGACACCATATAAGCTTAGGTTTAGGAGACTTAAGAAAAATATATGGGTGGCTCTGATGCATTTGTGTGATCGAACGATTGCGATTAAATGTGTGATTCTTATTCAATGGTTGTGATCGGATATTGATACATCTTTTATAATAGATAAAGATGTATATGAATAATTATATGGGCATTTACCGGGACCTCCCATCTAACTTTGAAAAATTACAGATTGCACCCCTCTTATTATGGAAATTACAAAAACCTCCTCTCAATGTTATAAAACATAATATTTACCTCCCCTGAAATACACATTTTATAACATCTATGCACGAATAATTATATGGGCATTTATCGGGACCTCGCCTCTAACTTTGAAAAATTACAGATTGCACCCCTCTTATTACGGAAATTACAAAAAGCTCCCCTCAATGTTATAAAACATAACATTTACCTCCCCCTCTCCTCCGAGAACATTTTCAAGTGGGGTGTCTTTTGCACGGATGTTATGAAATGTAAATTTCAGGCGAGGTAAATATTATGCTTTGTAACATTGAGGGGAGATTTTTGTAATTTTCATAATAAGAGAAGTGATATGTGTGTGTATGTGTGAATACATATCATATACGGGCAATGTTAGATGCGGGCGTGCGGACGTGTAACTGTAGCCGTCTGATTATAGATCGCGAGTCGGGCGATAATTAATCGCGTGCACATAATGATTAATCATATTGTGCACGCATCGACGATTATGCTCTGTGTATGATCCTTTTACCCAGCGGCGGTTGGCGGTTGTGGGCTCGCCGGCCACCGGGCGCCCTGAATTCGCTGGCGTCCACGCCGACGAATCCAGGGTGGTCGGTGGCCGGCGAGCCCGCAGCTGCCGATCGCCACTGGATCCAGTTCGCCTGAACGTTTTCTCCTGCCAGCAGCCCGCCCTGGATCAGAGACGAAGGAGGAGGCTGTGGGTCGTCCTTTGGCCTGCGAGTTGAGATCCTGGGTGGTTTCGTCGAGACGAAGGAGGAGGTTGCGGGTTGAGAAGAAGGAGGAGGCATCACGCCATGGGATCGTCGGCTGGAGTGATTCGACGGCTTCCGTTAGGATCGGAGGCGAAGGAGGAGGCTGTTGGTCGTCCTTTGGTCGGCGAGTTGAGATCCAGGGCGGTTTCGCCGAGACGAAGGAGGATGTTGCAGGTCGAGAAGGAGGAGGCATCAACGCCATGGGATCGTTGGCAAGAGAAGTAACGGGCGTGCAGACGGGTAATTGTGTGTTAAGAAAATTGGTCGTTCTGAGTGTAGATGAATTCTCTTGTGCCAAAATAATGTTCTAACAGCCAAAATTGTGGTTACGAAAAATAATAATAATAACGAACGAAAAATAAACAAACATCACAAAAAAAACACCAAGATTTAAAATGGTTCCACGAAAATTTGGGTACGTCCACTGTGCAAGTAGAGATAAATCCACTAATAATTTCTCAAACATACAATACGGCTAAAATGAAGGAATAAAAAATTGAATCCTGAAAAAGAAGATGAAAAATCTCGAATCCTCCAAGATCCAGCCATACGCGTTGCGGCGAGAAATCAAGACGGCGGCGAGAGACGAGGGCTGGCTACAAGGAAAGAAGGACCTCTGATTCGGCGACCGACATGAAGAGAAAGTTGGTGGTAGGTGCATCAAAGAGAAGCCGACGATCTTCGACCAAAACTTGACTGTTGCACTGCGCTACTTGGATGGCCGGCCACACCACTATATATAGGTGGTGAAAGAAACCCAAAATAGGTATGACAGCTATCATGGAAGGAAATCAATCCCTTCCTAAAATCCTCCATCATCACCAGATTAATGGGGATGCCAGATTTGGAGCGGTCTCCAAAACTGGTTGGCGGCAACAATGGAATGTGATCAAATATCCCTTCAAAGAAATTCTCCATAAATACCGGAATAATGGAGATTCAATTATTGGAGTGGATTCCAAAAATATCCCCGACCAAGAAAGGAGTTTTGCGGAAGTTTGGGAGAGGCGACAACATAACAATCTCCACCTTGATACCTCTCTCATGACAAGTTCCACCTGGCTGAGATAACTCCAAGATGCTCCAACGGTCACCAAGATCCAAAAGCCAAAGAGACAAACTGAATGAACTTTGGTCGAGAATGGATGACAAGAAAACTCATCTGATTCTGAGTGCCACACAAACTGGACTGACGTGGTTGACTCAAAAAATGCTCCACCTGGAGCTAAAATACCAATTGTTCCACCTCCAACGCTGGTCTCCCATAGTAAAACTGAACCTGTCAAGACTTTTGACCATTGATGTGCGCGGGGGAGAGAAATTGAAAAATACAGACACGCCAAGAAAAGAATGCAAACAAATTGACATCAGCATGGAAAGATGAACCCTTATAAGAGCTGGTCAAAGACGATTTGACTAGACACACTCTAACCTCATAAATGAGGAGCACCAAAGAAAGAGTTTAGGTAATAGGGGGATAGAAAATGCATTCAGCAATGAAGTTCTTGACCAAAAAGTAACTCAAAATAAGAGTTATATAAACACAAGCATATAGATAGCATGATTGAGAAAAACATAAGAGAAATGATGGTAAGCAAATGAAGAGATAGAAACAAAATAAAAAGAATGAAAATACAGGAAGAAAACACACCAAAAAAAATAAAGGGATAAGTGAAAAGAAGTACTAAAGGACGTCCTCATTGACATCCTCAAGGCATAGGGATGCGACAGACATTTTCTTTTCATCACCGGGGATCTTCCCCTTCTCCTTATTCTGAAGCTTCCAGCAATCTTTTATTTCATGGCTCTTCTTTTTGCAGTAGTTGCAGTAACTATCTGAACTTTTTTTGGACTTGTCTCCCCTGCCTGAATCAGACTGACCCCGAGAGATTAAAGTTGAGCTTTTAGCAAAGCCTGAGCCGGACAACTTCTTTCGGATGTCATCTGAGAGTATGGCTTCTGTGATCTCCTCCAAGTCCAAAATATCTTTACTGTAGGTGAGGGTAGTATACATGCCCTCGTAGGACTTTGGAAGAGAGTTCGGAAGAATAACTGTCTTGTCCTCTTCCTCCACCTTGATATCCATGTTGAGACACTCAGATAACAGTTTATTAAAACTATTCAGGTGTTCATGTAGAGAGGAACCTTCTTTCCTGTTGAACTTGTACGGTTGCTATTTGAGGTAGATGCGATTGGGGAGAGACTTTGTCATGTAGATACTCTCCAACTTTGCCCAAAGATCAGAGGCAGTCGTCTCAGAAAAAACTTCATATAGCACAGCATCATGTAAGCGAAGTTGTATGGTGGACAAAGCTTTGAGATCTGAATCCTCCCACGTGCGATCGGTAACCTCAATGTCCTTATTGGCATTCTCCAATAGGACACGGTGTAAACCTTCCTTAATCAGTAATACTCAGACCTTGCACTACCATAAGCCAAAATTGTGCTTTCTGTCGAACTTCATAACTTCAAACTTCGCACCTGGTGTGGAAGTCGTCATAGAAATCAAACTAAACGAATCTACACGGAGACCGAAGCGACCGAATAAATTCGCGGATCAAGATTGAGAAGATAGGGAGCGGACTAATGTCATCACCTATCGTTGACCTAACTCGAAACGGAACGTCCAAATGGTCGCCGATCGAACCTGCCTCTGATAGCACTTGTTATGAAAACGGTCATTCCGAATGCAGATGAATTCTCCTGTGCTAAAATAATGTTCTAGCGGCCAAAATTGTGATTACGAAAAATAATAATAACGCACGAAAAATAAACAAACACCACAAAAGAAGAACACCAAGATTTAAAGTGGTTTCTCGAAAATTTGGGTACGTCCACTGTGCAGGCATAGATAAATCCACTAATAATTTCTCAAACATACAATACGGCTAAAATGAAGGAATAAAAAATTGAACCGAGAAAAAAAGATGAAAAATCTCGAACCCTCCAAGATACGATCGTACGCGTTGCGACGAGAAATCAAGACGGCGACGAGAGACGATGGCCGGCTACAAGGAAAGAAGGACCTCCGATTCGGCGCCCGATGGGAAGAGAAAGTCGGCGGTAGGTGCTTCGAAGAGAAGCTGGCGATCTTCGACCAAAACTTGACTGTTGCACTGCACTACTTGGATGGCAGGCCACTATATATAGGTGGTGGAAGAAACCCAAAATAGGTATGGTGGACATCATTGAAGGAGATCAATCCCATCCTAAAATCCTCCATCATCACCAGATTAATGGGGATGTCATATTTAGAGCGGTCTCCAAAACGGGTTGGCGGCAACAATGGAAGGTGATCAAATATCTTTTCAAAGAAATTCTCCATAAATACCGAAATAATGGAGATTACATAATTGGAGTGGATTCCAAAAATATCTCCGATCAAGAAAGAAGTTTGGCAGAAGTTTGGGAGGGGCGACAGCATATCAATTGTGGTCGTCTAATTAAGCACATCACGGAGGATTCAGAATTCAGCGGGCGGTGCAGAATTGCAGCTTTTATATAGCGGCGGCCGACGGCTCACCTGCCCCCGGCCGCCATGGATTCGCTGGCGAATCCATGATGGTCGGCGAGCCCGCAGCCGCCGACTGCCGATATGTAAAATAAATTTGCAGTCCAGGGCGGAGGTGGCTTTCCAGTCCAGGACGGAGGTGGCTTTTTGTAGGGTAAGGCATCCACACTTTAGCCAGTGATGGCTGACATGCCCGCAGCCGCCGGCCGCCGGTGGGTAATAGCCGCCCGATTAATCAATCGACGGCCGCCGTGATTGATTAATCGGTCGGCTAATTAATTGTGCATGTACGCCAACAATTAACTGTGCCCGCATATGATATATATATTAACAATTTATATATATATATATATATATATATATATATATATATATATATATATATATATATATATATATATATATATTAACAATTTATATATATATTTTAACAATTTATATATATATATATATATTAACAATTTATATATATATATAAATTAACAATTCAAAATTAAAAAAAATAATTTAAAATTACAAATATATCTATATATCTTTCACTATTATAAGAGAAAGGTTGTCTTTGGTGAACCATTCAAAATCTCAATTATGTCCTCATTTTTATATTTTAATGACTTGACATATATTATAATTTATTTCAAAGAAATTAAAATACAATATTCATTCAAATAATTACACTATCAAAAAATTAGGAGTAATTATGAAAATTCATTTAAATTCAAAAAGGTTTTTAGTACAGATTAGGCCTGCCCAAAAGGCCCGATCGGGCCGGCCCGGACCGGGCCTGATCGGGCCCGGGCTTTTGCAAACCGGGCCGAGCCCGGGCCCTTTCTTTATCGGGCTCGGGCCGGGCCCGGGCTTTGACCCCGGGAAGGGGCCCGAGCCGGCCCCCCGGGCCAGGCCGGGCCGGGCCGGGCCGGGCCCAGGCCGGGCCCTCTTAAGAAAAAAATTACTTAAAAAAATTAAAAAAATTAAAAAAATGAAATAAAAATTAGAATAAAAAATTTTATTAATATTGAAATTTTAAAAAACAAAATTACACTTTAAAAAAAAAATAGAAAAAAAAGAAATTTATTATTTTAAATGATAATAAAAAAAATTACATTTTTATAAATTCAGATTGTCCATCTCCTCTTCAATTTCCTCGGAGCTCTCCTCCAACGCTGAAATGTGTTGCTTCCTATTCGTAGCATCCAAATAATCCTTGTAGCAGATGCATAGTTCGAGTGATTCTTCATTTAGTCGGCTCCTCCGCGTGTTCAAAATCCTGCCACTAAGAGAAAAAGCGGACTCCGAAGCTACTGTACTAGCTTGAATTGTTAGTAAATCACGGGCCATATAGGCCAAAATAGGATAGGTATTAGCTTTACTTTTCCACCACTTTAAGATATCGAAGTTTTCGATCTCTTCCGTAGTCATAAAATCACGAAATTGTGTTTTCGTATACAGTCCTAATTCGTTTAAACTACTCGATGTGCGTGCTTTTTTTCTGGAAGCTAATTCTAAAATTTTATTTGTAAAAGAATCTTTTGTCCTAGGTTGTGTTATTTCTTCTCGTGGTCGTGAGCCATATAAGTTGTCGTAATAATTAAAACATTCGGTAAAAATAGAATTAAATTTAGTAGTACTAACGTCGTCAACGTCATCGAAACTTATATTTATGTCTAAGTTAACGTTAATTTCATCTATTAAATTTTCTACGCCGTCTACAGCGAATAACGGGTTTAAAGCGGCGGCGCATGAAAATGCAGGAGGCATTTCTCTATAATATTTTAAAAAATTTTCTTCTATTACTTCAATTAAAGGAAGCCATCCGGAGTGTTGCTTAAAATAGTTAAGTTTTTGTGCGATATTTACAAAATTTTCAATTACTAACGAGCTAGTGGGATAATAAACACCAGATAAAAAAACAGTCGCCCTATAAAAACATTTTAATAAATCCATGTAATGAAATAGTACGTCCCAATCATTATCAGTTAAATTATGATTATTTGTCATAGTGTAATATTCCATAAGAAGTATTTTTTGTTGAAACGCTCTTTTTAACATTTTATATGTGGAGTTCCATCTTACAGGTATATCAAATTGAGGTTTCAAATATTTGTGACCTTGTGCGATCACAAATTTTCGAAAATCTTGACTTCGCTGTTTGGTACAATAAATAAATCTAAGCATAGTACGAATTTTCTCAACATATGGTTCCATAGCTTCTAAACTATCCTGTACCACTAAGTTTAAAACGTGACACACACATCGAGTGTGAAAAAACGCACCGTTGAGCATTGGTTTTAATTCACGTTTTAACCACTCTACTGCGGTGTTGTTATTACTAGCGTTATCAAAAGAAATACTCATTAT
This sequence comes from Platanthera guangdongensis, assembly GCA_039583875.1. Taxonomy (NCBI): domain Eukaryota; kingdom Viridiplantae; phylum Streptophyta; class Magnoliopsida; order Asparagales; family Orchidaceae; genus Platanthera; species Platanthera guangdongensis. The sequence continues at coordinate 10,217,963 of CM077164.1, forward strand.
TTTATCCTTTATTTTAAATTCACGCAAACATTTAATAATTACTGAATATATAGCCTTACCCGTGTGCGGAAATTCAAAACCTTCAAAACATATTACACGCTTATTTAAATCCCATGAAACAGGATCGATCCAATGAGCCGTTATACAAATATAAGATAACCCTACCCTAACGCTACTACTCCAAACGTCGCTCGTTAAACTCACACGTCCCTCGAAAGTTTCAAAAATTTTTATTAAATCTTGTTTTGCGTCAAAATATAATTTAAGTGCGTCGCGTCTAATAGTGGATCTACTTACCTGTTGATATTTGGGCTGAAGCCCTTCGTGTATATACTCCGTCGTCTCATCGTTGTCGTAGTGACTGAATGGCAACCCACGTCTGATGACGTTTTTCACCTGTAGGTCTCGCTGTCTTGCTTGATCGTACGTCCAAATTTGTCCTGATGCTGATATTTGTCCCTGACTGGACTCGGGAGCTTGCTTTGCAAAACAGGACTTAGCGTGTCTCGCTAGTGTTGAGTTGCCGGTAAGAGTTAGCAACTTTGAGCACAACTTGCACCGCGCCTTGAATTCGTCGCCGACTTTAACCTTGTCGAAATGCTCCCAGACGGGCGCCCTCCGATTATGCTCCACCACTTCGGCCGTGCTTTGAGTCGACGACGCCGGCGTTGAGGACGAGGATGCCATGCAGCGAGAGAGAGTAAGAGAGTAAGAGAGGGAGAGAATAAGTGAGAGAGAGAGTGGAAGAGAGAGAGAGTGAGTGAGTGGAAGAGAGAGAGAGAGAGAGAGAGAGAGAGAGAGAGAGAGAGTGGAAGAGAGAGAGGGGGGGATCGGGTAGGAGGGGGGGGGGGGGATTTTATAAAAAAAAAAAATTATTTTTTTTTAATATAAAATGGCCTAGGGCCTAGGCTTTTGCCTAGGCCCTAGGCCAAAAAACTGCAGCCAGCAGGGCTGCTGCAGCCCTGCTGGCTGCAGTTCCAACGGCTCTAAGAGCCGTTGGATTTCCAACGGCTCTTAGAGCCGTTGGCAGCAGGACCGGGCCGGCGTGCGGGCCCGGTCCGGGCTTCGCCTGGGCCCGGGTCCGGGCCCAGGCCGGCCCGATTTTCGGGCTTTGCCCGGCCCGGCCCGGGCCGGGCATCGGGCCGGGCTAGCCCCCAAAACCAGGGCCCTGTAAGGGCCCTGAGCCCGGTCTCGGCCCGGGCCGGGCTTTTTCCGGGCCGGGCCGAAAAAGGCTTTCGCCGGGCCGGGCTCGGGCCGGCCCACTGGGCCCGGGCCTTTTGTGCAGGCCTAGTACAGATCCTACATCTACTATGATAGGTTGTCATTAGGCATGTCAGTGGTCTATTCAAGGAAGGTTGACATTGGGCATATCAGTGGTATTTTCAAGGTGATGACATTAAATCAATCAATTTTTTAGAGTCAAAATTAATATTTTTAGGTCAAAACATATATTGTTTTACAAAATAAAAATTGTAATATTAATGTATATTTTTTACGGCCATTTTGAGTACTCATATGTATATGTTGCGGGCAAAACTCGCATTGATGTGGCGGGCGAAACTCGTCGTCGCCGGTCGGGTTTCGCCTCATCCATTTCTTGGATGTGGCCGAAGGCCGCCCGAGAGCATCGAGCCGGGGCGGGCGAAGCCCGCCATTGCCTACCGGGTACTGTCGCGCCTGGCCGTAGGGGCGGAGCCCCGTGTCGGGCACTCGTATATATATATAGTTTAACATTAAACAAAATAAAAAAAACAATATTATATATATATAATTATAATATATATTATATAATATATATTGTACAGTTTAGCAGTAAAATAATTTGCAAAAACAATATTATATGTACAAGCATCTTCGCATGGGATGCGCCCGTGCTCGATGCTCTCGGGCGGCCTTCGGCCGCAACAGACGAGCTTCGCCCGCTTGCGCACGGGTTTCGCCCGTGCTTCATGCTTCGAGTGGTCTTCGGCCGCATAGAAGCGGGCTTCGCCCGCTTCCCCGCAATCCACCATCTCGGCGCCGCACCCGCCACTCGCGGCCCCCCGAAGCAAAATTATTCTGATTCGAACTCCGGGAGCCGCGAGTGACGGGTGCGGCGTTGAAATGGTGGATTGCATGGAAGCGGACGAATATGAGGCCGAAAACCACCTGAAGCATCAAGCACGGGCGAAGCCCGCCTGGATTAGCACTATTAACACCCTCAACAAAGAAAAAACATGAAATCAATCTCAAGACTTGTCACATCAGATTCTACTAAACATCGCTAGATTGGAAACAGTTGATCAACCTTTAGGGAAAAAAATTCGAGACCTTAAATCGATTCTATCTCATCCTACACGGTAGTTAAGAGACGATTAAAATTAAAGGTTCAACCACATCGGCAAATCACTAACGATTCTCCATGATATAATTAGCATAATCTTGAACATAAAGATCAGACGGAAACAATACCATAGATCGGCAATACCATAGATCAAAACAATACCAAATATATATATCCCTTGTATCACAATCATTTTTCATCATTAATTTAAGGGTAAGGGTAAATTCAGAGGCCGGCAAAGGGGAGACTTCAATGAACAATTGACGGGACAAAATGAAAAATAATCTTTTAGTACAAGCTAGCTAGAGATATTCTCTTCTTCACTTTTAACCCATAATTTCCGGATCAACATCCTGACTTTAAGTAAAGCCTACCCTATGTATTTAGACCTACCCTAAGTACTTAGACCTGCCCTAAGTATTTAGACCTGCCGTAACTATACGTTTATTTATGTATCTATACATCTCTCCTATCAATCGTACTTATATTTAGTATAGATATATACCCATCGAGGTGTACGTACGTAGCTTAATTAATCCAACAATTAATTAACCTGCAGGTTCAATGGTACACTTAATTGCTACATTGTTCCCCCACCATGAGAAAATTAATATTTCCATAATCATTCTAAGACATCGACGACTAATCGACTATACGCACATTGATCTTCATAGAGCTTGACCTCGAATTGAATCGCCGCTAAGCCTTAATTTGACTAGATTATTGTGCATCAAGCGCGCGCACTTTAACAATGTGCGCCCAACCAAGACTGGGAAATGTCTCAGCTAAATGTACAGAATGTCTTTTTTTATGGACATTCACATAACTAATTTTCTAATTAAAGTCCCCCCCCCCCCCCCCCCCCCCCCCCCACACACACACCCCAATTCATTCACATAAGTAATTTTCTAATTAAAGTCAAGTGATCCCCACTTTTGCACTCCAAACCCCCACTAATAATAAATAATATAATAAAATAAAAAATAGATGTCCTTTTATTCCATGTATTACTTACATTAATTATATATATGATGTTAGATCTTATCCAAAATCATATTGTTATGTGTGAATATGTGATGGGGCTATCAGTTTTATTAATTTGTTCTCTTCTATAGTTCTATTGGCCATCAATAATAGCAGCAGCTGGGCGTCATTAACTTAATTAAAATAATTAATTAACCAAATCATGCCCTTATCACTTTCAAAGAGAGATTAGCAGACGGGATTCTAATTTTTTTTATTAAAATAATTCTACCTGATTAAATAAAACATATATATATATATATATATATATATATATATATATATATATATATATATATATATATATATATATATATATATATATATATATATATATATAGGTTCATGTGTCTCAAAGTGGGGTGGCATTTCCCCCTTTGGCTGGCCCCCATCTGCCACGATCAGTGGCGGATGCAGAAAATTAATAATGAGGATGCAAAAATTGATAATCGGGATGCACAATATTTTTTTAAATGTGTCACTGAGTTGTAAAAATTTTGACATGGGTGTCAGTCATCAACTTCCTTCAAAAAAATAATTTAAAAACGTTTCCTTCTTATCGGAATTGTTTCTCACTTATCTGGTCACCGTTTTTGACGTATAAGTAGTCAAAATTCATTGCCTCGATGAGAGGAATCCAAATACACTAAACATTTTGAAAAATAATGGGGGGTCAGTGTCCCTCGGGCCTCCCTCTGAATCCGCCCCTGGCCACGACAGCAATCTGACGTATGCATGATCGCTCTCCGACGATCGGGGCACGTGACGCAGGATCGCCAATCATGTGTGTTAGCTGAAAAGTCTGGGAACCGAGCAATTGAACATTTCAATATATATTTACTTAATTGTAACTAATACATGTGTGTGCGTCTATGCTGGTGTGTGGAGCTAACTTTGGGTGCTTATCTTGCGCCTTTCTTTAGGTGCTCGTGTAAGTCGGGTCATACGATCTGCGATCCGACGGTAAATAAAATATTATCATATTCACATTAAAAGAAAAAGAAAAAACAAATAAAAAAGAACATATTTTGAACCATTTAATTGCCAATCGGGCAGCCCCTACTCACGCTAGCACCTAAAAGAAGGCACGAGGTCCGCACCTTGAATTTTTTCAGATGTTAACGCGTGCGTTGAAACGAGAAATTTCTAGACATATTTTTCTCATTACATTTATTTGCTTAAAATTATAAAAAATTTTAAAATAATTTAAAGAATATAAATTATGATATTTTTATAATCATTTTAATATATATATAAATATTATGATTAGTGTGGAAAATATGGTAAAAATTTCACCAGAAATAAAAATTTTTGGCGTGATTTTTTAGTCAAAAATGAAAATTTACTGGCTGGATTTTTTTGAGCTAAACAGGATACGGATATATGAGTACTTAAAATGATTGTAAAAATACTATAATTTATATTCCGTAATTTAATCTGGTAGAATATATATGTTGTGGGCAGTCTGATTTTTTCCCGGTCCGGAGAAATCAAACCGCCTCAGCTCGAAGTCGGACCGGACGCGCAAACAGTCAAAGTAAATCGCAGCAAATGACAAGAAAAGTTTTTTAGGTGAAAAATATGGAAAAGGTGAAAAACCACGCTGTCGGATCTGCGTCGGGTCAAAATTCACTAACCTCTCGGAGTTTTACAAAGATTGATTTGATCTTGTAGGGCGACAGGCCGTTACCCCGTTACAAGTGCGATGTACAAAAAATTAAGAAAAAACGACCAAGTTCTAGGACCTTCAATGGAAGCGCTCCGACCTTGGAGTATTGCTGAACTCGCGGAACTGGTTGGAGCGTTTCAGCTGGAAAATTCTCTAAGTTCACGAAACTTTTGGAGGAAGCCCTATTGTTGAAGTGGAGTCTTGATGGGAGCGATCTCGCGGAGTCGGTAGACATAGCTTGGAGCTTGTTGAAACCTTACCGCAAGGAGAGAAGCGGAGCAAATTTCCAAAGCGGTGAATCAGCCAAAATGCACGATCTCGCCGAAAACTTCAGAGCTCTCTGCCTCTGGAGTTGCTTATCTTCAAAAGAAGGTCTAGGGGCATATTTATAGTTTTCTGGTGGTCATGATGGCAATTGCATCGGGGCGTAATATGTGTTGGTCAATGGCGTCGATCTATTTCAGACACTCGAATCACCAAATTTAACGAAATGATGGAAGTGCCCCGGGCAGTTCAGACGGCCCAGACAAGTTGCCTGGCGGCAGTGATGATTGGAGGCGGCCGACGGCGGGCGCGATTTTGCCCCTTTCTCAAGTCTTTTTTTTGATCCTTTTGTGCGAGGCTCGTCATGTCGGATTTACTGGCTCTCGGGTCCTTGATCAAAAACCTTTTTGATTTGACATAAAAAATTTCAGTGGCATCCCATCAATATATGTTTTATTTAATCCGGTAGAATTATTTTAATAAAAAAAATAGAATCCCAATATCTCTTTGGAAGTGGATAGGGCGGCATGATTTGTTTAATTAATTGTTTAGTCAAGTTAATGACGCTAGCTGCTTCCATTATTGATTGCCAATAGAAAATAACAAATTAATAAAAATGATACCACTATGGCACTATCACATATTTGTGTATCTCAAGTTATTTAAATCGAGAGGCGGATTTAAAACACTGTCATTTTGATTCACACTGCTTCTTTGGTTCCTTTAAGCATGTCCAGGGCACTACACCAGTAGACGAACATGGCAGCATTTGCGTCGTCTCCAGCAAGCACGTTGATGCCTTCCAGCACGGCCGACGCGTTCGTTCCCTACATCTGCCGTCTCCATTGCCTCCGCGATCCCGATCGCTGTCGATGAAAACATCGATTTGGTAAACGTTGCAGTTGTCAAGGGGAAGCAACAACGCTCGTCGTTTTGTTTTGTCCGATCGTCGTCCTGTCATCCCGAACTACAACAGAAACTTCCATCAATCTCCCCTTTCGGAGCTCTACCAGCGACGCTTGCTCTCTCCTCATGAGATCCTAGCTGATTGAATCCGCTCATTCACTCGCGTGTCGTCCTTACTGACCGCATAGGGAAGAGCGGTCTTTTTCGAGCCCCGGGTTTTTTGCCCTTATCGCGCCTGTCGTTTCTTCTTGAGCCTTCCACTACTCGTTCCATCGTTCCCATCCCCGTTCGGGAAAACGTGTGGTCCCATCAGCGGACCGCAATTTTCTCCCCCGACCGCACCACCACCGCGACCCGTCATAGCTCCACGGACCCCTGTTCTACCCGCCTTGCTAATCATCTCTCCGCCTTTTTTGCCCGACACCCTTATTGAAATTCCAAGATCCGCACCTATTTGTATGGAGTATTTTAATTTTAATGGACTATTTTTTAAGAAGATTTACATATTATGATTATTATATGTATGAGATCCTAGCTGATTAAATTTTGTGTTTAAAGACTACCCAAAATTTAGGGACTGATTTAGGTTTCATTTGTTTTGACATTTTTTACTACTGAGGGTGGTAAAAAACAACAACGTTGATCAAATTTGTTTGGTAAACAAACTTCTTTTTCCATTTTCATTGCTTCAAAAACTTTTTTTTTTATCTTCAATTCCAAAGTTGTTCTCTTCCTTCAGCTCATCACTCTTAGGCTTCATTTGGCTCGACAGTTGGGCCAGGCATTTAGAGCAAACGCTGTCGCAAGGCCGCAAATCAAATGAATCGTCTTTTCCATTTGCCGCATTTGCTCCCGCTGTAAGGAGAAAAAGCACTGCAGCCGTTCTGTTTCGATCCCCACCTCGATGCCTCTAATTCTCAACCCTCCAAAATATCACCGCAACAACACTTCAGTAATTTTGCCTTGATTTATTAATACTAATAATTTACATTTTGTTTGGAGGAATAAAAGAGGGTCACAAAAAAAGAGGCGCAGTGTTGTTGGAGCAGATAACGAAAAAATATTCCTGGACGCTGAAATTTAAGCCCTCCCTTTTCAGGAGCCTCAAATGTGATTCCCCTGCACAGCTGCACTGCAACACTATACATGCTTACAAATTACAGGTTTTATTCGCTTATAGTTTTATGTATTTTAATCACCATTATTATCATTAAATATAAATTTAAAGATAATATATAATTAACTGGGAGTGCAAATATATAATTAACTCTCCCTATATTGTATGTACACAGCTAAAATGCAATGGTTGAAGGATTTGGAGCCATCAGCCCTTATTAGAGCTAAATTTGCTAAGTTAGGCTTTTGAGGCTTGATTATTGTTGCGGTCAAACTCAACGCTCCGGTCAGATCAGAGTAACTTAAACTGTCTTAGATCACGGAGCGGTTGAGCGAGTACACTGTTAATGAGAGAAAAAAATGTACACCCGATATTTTTGATGTGGAAAAACCCCTCAACTTGGTAAAAAACCACGTGACTGGGTCTGTGCCGATCAAAATTCACTATTTGCTTGCGGTTACAACTTGTTTTAAGAATTGGGGGCGACATGTTGCTCCTCGTTACACTTTGGGGGTGAGAGAGAAATTCTGGGGCTCACGGCGGGCAACGGGCTGCGCTGCGTGAGGACAGATGCTTTGGCGATGCGCGCTAACGAGCGCTTGTTGTAGTAGGACTTTCGTTCTTGTCGCTCGCTTGTGGACTTGAGCAAATTTCTGGTGGAGAGGAGGTGGCTCGTAGGAGGAATCCGGTAGAGCTTTGTCCTGAGGAAAAAAACAGTCGGAGAGAGAAAGATGAGAAATGAGGAGGCTTGGAAGACTTTTTATATCCTCCAGTAGGTGGTTACGGTAGTTATGCGGCTATCCGCACATCATAACTGCCAATATCATATTTATAAGTACAGTTTTGATGGAATATTAATTGTTTACTTAATTTAAATAAATATAGTCCTTTTCTAAAAATATGCCCCCCCCCCCCCCCCTACGGATGGAGATTATGCGGGTATTTATCCGTACATCGGGCGGACGCGATAGTGGCAAAACGATCAAATGACGGGAAAAGCGCCCAAGGAGAGCAAGAGAGGCGGTCGGACACCGCCTTAAGGGTGACCCGCCCTGGCAAAGATGATGGGTCGTCGGCGCGGCGCCAGTCAGGGGTGCGGTCGGCCGGTCGATCGCCGCCGGGCGGCACACCGGGCACGACCCCGGAGGCCACCGCCGGACGCGGATCCGGCGCCGGCCGTGGATCCGGCAGCCACCGCAAAGATGATCAATAATCTTCCTCATAATTGAGATCCCGCACACATGAATGATGTAGAGCTAGTTGTATTTGTGTATTAGGGTTATTTGAATGGCTCAACGAGTTCTGTGGAGCTCCTTCTGCTATTAATATTAGGCTGTCATTCTCATGCATCGTCCAACATCACCACTCAAGCATTACTTCAACTCATAACAATAGTAGCCACCTCCATTGTATATAGTTTTTGTTGCATTAATGTTGAAAATTATGTCATTTTAATATTGTGTATGAAGGACTATGCCCCCAGTCCTAAAATGACATAACAACTGAGCACATATATGTAGTACCACGATATTTTTTGATATATTAATGCCGAATTAATGGGTGCGTACTCACTCATGAAATAATCAACAGGCCACCCGGATACTTTTGAGTGTTTTTTTAGAAAATTAATTATATGTTTGCGCGTGTTGAAACCAACTCGAAACGATCTATTAGTTTTTGTGTTATTCTATGACATGGCTTTATGTTGGAGTTACTATAAGGGTCAGTTTGTTTCGGCTGTGGCGGTGACAAAAGGAGCTGTGAGAATGGAGCTGTGGAAATGGAACTGTTTGAATGGAACTGTTCAAAATGACAAAACAGTTTGGTAAAACAGCGGTGACAAAGCTGTTCAGAATGGAGAAATTAACAGCTTGATAAAACAACGGTGTGTTTCTATTATATTTAATTATAATTAATATTTATTATAACCCTAATAATAATAACAATAATAATAATCCACTAATCAATATCACAATCATAAATATAATAATTATAAATATAATATCATAATAATAATAAAAATAATAATCATAAATATAATAATTATAAATATAATAATAATCGACTAATAAATTTAATGAATATAATAATAATCAGCTAATTAATATTTATTATAATAATTATAAATTAATCATATTATTCATCATCTTCTCATTATTTAAAGAATATAATAATAATTGGTGGTCATGGATGCTTTGTCGTCGGAGCACGCGCTGCCTTCCCACGTCGGAGCACGGCTCTGTCGATCCTTGCCGGAGCACCCCTCCGCCGTCCGTCGTCGGAGCACTGCTTTGGCAATCACCGCCGCTGCAGATGGTGTGTGATGTTGGAAAGCTCCGGTGAAAAGGAGCTCTCAGGAGCTGTCTCAAAGCTCCGTTGAGAACGAAAATTTGCTCATCCGATCCTGCCGCAACGCCCAAACAAACTGGCAAAAAAAACTCTGATCTTATCCCAACTCAACGGAGTGGTAACGCCGAAATAAAATGAACCCAAATAATCATTCCACATTCGATAAGCAATGCTTCGGCAACAATACATTCAATAGAACATAATTTTAAACCAATTGTATTTTTTTTTACCAGCACTTCATTTTATTTTAGTTTTTTTCTCTTCATATCTTTTATTATTTTTAAATTGGATATTTTACCATGATCTTACCTGAAAGTTTGCTTAATTACGGCTTGCACTCTTAATGTTTTATATTACAAAAAAAAACTCTCTCCATGTTTACATTTCATAACACCTATCTACAAAAATACCTCTCTGAAGTAAATCTTGAGGAGGGCTTTTTTTATTGTCATTTTGTGCATGAATGCACGAAATGTAAATATTGAAGGATGATAATTGTAATTTTGAAAGTTCATGGGGTGCAAACTGTAATTACACAAACTTTATTCCCCATGTCATAATTATAAAGTAATGTCAATTTAGGCTTGGTTTGGTGTGATGGTGGCGGTTGTGAACGCGGTGTTCATGAACCGTCTTTTGTGAACGTCTACCTCACCTACAATTTATCATGCATTTTATGCTCAAAACTACTTTATGTTCTTGGTAATGATTATAATTTTTGTCTTGTCAAACATACATCTTATGATTATGACGTTTTTGACCAAACTCCCTGGAGCAAATAAGTCAAGCCAAACGAAGCCTTAAATTTTGTTTGTGGCAGCTCTGGTGGCTGGAAAAGTTCTTTTCTAGCCGTTAGAGCTGTTTTATATTTGTTTAGGTACATCTTGTTGAATTTTTTGAAGTGAAAGTGTCAGCTTGAGCGGACTGTTTGTGCGGTCTGTGCGGACAGTATTGACGGTTTTGGTTAGACCGCGCGGTCTGTGCGGACAGAGCTGGCGACTAGCCAGGTCGGCCAGCGTTCTGCAAGTCGCACAGCAGTTCCAGGCGGATAGGCCTTGTATCCGCGAATTGGTGCGTTCTGGTGTTCGCCTTGCTGGGCGGACTGGTGTTGGGTACATTGGCGAAGCATGTTTCGCAATGTATGCCTTGATTTGTAAAAAAGATTTTTTATATTACAAGATTCTTGCTCTTCTTTATGCATTTGATTTATTTTACTCAAGAGGGTTGAGTGTTTTTGTGCCTATTTTCCATTTTTCGCGACTATCCAGGGATCCAGAGGTCAGATCCATGGTCTAGGGCGCAAGATCCATGGTCCATGGGCGAGATTCAGGGATCAGAGGCGAGATCCAGGGCCCAGAAGCTCCATTTTGGTCTGCTAATTGTTGAAACCGAAATTCGGTCTCTGTGGAGATCGGGGTCCCTAGATAGGGGTGACCTCACACTTACTGCACTCAGGGGGGTGTCACGGACCAAAGACTCAGGAAACTAGGAACAGACCCTCGGCTCTAACGTGGAGGTCCCACCTCACACTCGGAAGACCTTTGAAGTCTCCCCCTCCCTAGACAATGCTGAGCTAGGTGCCTTGCAGGAAGAAAGCAAAGAGATTTTGGGGGTTGAAATGCAATGCCCTCCAAGGCACCCTCAAGGGTCTATTTATATCTTTCTCAATCTCATGTACCAAAATGTCAGAAATACCCCTACGACAAATAGGCATTGGGCCAATAGAAAACATCCACACCGGGGGGTAAAGAGGTAACTCCGCCCTTGGGGGTATAATGGTAAAAGCATGCCCCCTACCCCACCGGACACCCGAGGCGAACGGGTAACCCCGCGAAGGAACCTAAAGTCGGGGGCGAGAGCCAGGCCGCCCGTCGGGCAGGCCGCCCGGGCGAGACCCTGCCCGCAGGCCGGTCTCGCCGCCGGGCAGGCCGTCCAGGCGAGACCCTGCCCTCAGGCCGGTCTCGCTACCCCTACCTCGAACTTAGTAAGCTGGGGCGGGTGGCGGCCAACTTGTCGCACCCGCCTCCCCTAAAAGAGAGGGAAGGGGGAGGCGGATTTTTTCTCCTCCTATTAGTATATTCCAAGGGTTATGCCTAAATTGGCCACCAAGAGTGTCAAACCACTCCAAAAGCTTAAAAAATACAAAGTTGGTCTTGCGCCTGCCGAGGGGACCCTACTCTGCGAATACGAGGTTGTACACTAATAGCCTCTCCAAACAACGGAGTTTTGTTGTTGGCAGACCAGTTTTGGCTACGAATAGTAAAACCAAAAGACGAGATTCCGTTATTACAGGCAAGACTTGGAAAACTATAAATAGACCCCAATGACACATTTGGTAAAAGACTTTTCTTTGGCTTCTTTCTCCTTTGGTTGGTCCTGGTTGGCCACAAGTGTCTTCCAAAGTGCTCAGCTCAGCATTGGCTAGAGAGAAGAAGCTCTCTTTGATCTTCCGAGTGTGTGGCGGGAGCTCTTCGTTGTTAGATTGTGACACCTATTCGCGCCCGGACCGTTAGGATTGCGCCATGTCACCAATCCGTGGGATTCCCATTTTCCTAATCCAGGCCAAATCTTTTTTTGGAAGTTCATCAAAGTAGATTATTCTCCTTTCCCCCTTTGTGCTCGCCAAACATGGAATGACTGATCCTCTCTAAAGTTATAAAAAGGAGGGGAGGCTATGATTCAAATCATCCAACACCTACACTGATCCGAAGGAGTTCTTAGCCACCCACCGTTCTCATTCCAGCGGCATCAGGCGGCGACGGCGACAGTAGGTGCGCAAGGGGGCGACTCCAGGCGGACGACTTCAGGCGGAGCTATCGGAGCGGCATCCGGTCGAATCCAGTCGGATCGACATCAGGCCGGTCTCCCGCGGTGGTTCCAGGCAGCGGAGGTGATCCCAGGCGGCGCGGCGACATCAGGCGGCCGAACCCAAGCGAGGTCGGCTTCAGGCGTGCAGTCCAGGCGGCGATTCCGCAAAGGAGGTGAACAGTACTATTGTCGCCCGGCGACATCACTATCGCAGGCGACAGTCTGATTTCACCCTTCGGTTTTCTCTTCATTGCTCGACCTTACGGTCTATATTGTAATCTGTACCTCCATACCTTATAGTGGATCTTCTCCGGCGCGCTCTCCCCGTGGATGTAGGAGCTTCTCTCCGAACCACGTAAATTTTCTGTGTCGTCTGTGTGCTTGGATATCTCGTTCTGTGGTTTTTATTTTGCGCGATTGTTTTTGCTCGATTTAATTCCGTTGCGCTACCGCGGTACTCGGTCCGATTGCATAACAATTGGTATCAGAGCCAGGTTCCGCGGGGGTGATCGTCTGGGCGTTCTGGTTCTAGATCTGGGTCAACGGTAGGTGACGACAAGGTCCACTCCCTACCTTCTCAAGATCTGATCCGAGAACATTTTTCAGATCACTCAGTAGCACTGCGTGCAAAACAATGGCGGCAAAATTCGAGATTTCCAAGTACGACGGCAAGATTGATTTCGGCTTATGGCAGAAGCGGATCAAGGCGGTTCTCGTTCAGCAAGGACTCCACAAGGCGCTACTCGGCAAGGAGAAGTCCGGCGTGAAGAAAGACGAGGAATGGGAGGAACTGGATCTGAAGGCCATCAGCACAATCCAATTGAGTCTCGCCGACGAGGTCATGTACAACGTGGTCGACGCTGACACCACCGTAGACCTATGGAAGAAATTGGAGGAGCTGTATATGTCGAAATCTCTCACAAACAAGCTCTATGTGAAGAGACAGTTATACAGCTTAAGAATGTCCGAGAGCAACAAGCTGCTAGAACACATGAATGCGTTCAACAAGTTGATCTCCCAGCTGCGGAGCATGGACGTAAAAGTCGAAGAGAAAGACCAGGCGCTTCTACTACTGTCTTCTCTACCGAAGTCCTACGACCATCTGGTCACCACGATCCTCTACGGAAAGGATACACTCAAAATGGAGGAGGTGATGACGACGCTGCTATCGAACGAAACGCGGAGCAAACCCGGCCCCAGCACCAGCGAAGGTTTGTTCGTGAAGAACAAAGAACCGGTCAGAGGGAGATCGAGAGACAGAGGGAAGAAATTCAATCGGGCTAGGTCTAAGTCTCGGGACAAGAAGAACCAGTGCCACTACTGCAAGGAAGAAGGGCACTGGAAAAACAACTGTCCTAAGAAAAAGGCGAAAGAAAGGAATCAGGAACAGGCGGCTGTGGCGTCCGACCCCAAGAGCGATGCTGACGTACTCCATGTACACTCCACCCTCGATACCACTGATACATGGATCATGGATACGGGATGCTTGTATCACATGTGCCGAACATAGAATGGTTCACTAGCTTCAGGCAATGTGACGGCGGTCGCGTTATGATGGGAAACGACTCGGAGTGCAAGACGCTCGGGATCGGCAGTATCAGAATTAAGATGTTCGACGGAACAATCAGGACCCTTACTGATGTAAGATACGTGCCCGATCTGAGGAAGAGTCTAATTTCCCTAGGCACTCTAGAGGCGGCTGGGTGCTCATACACCGGCGAGGGAGGATATCTGAAGGTCAAGAAAGGCGCTCTGGTGGTCATGAAAGGAGAGCGCTCTGGTACTCTCTACAAACTGATCGGCACTACCATCGCCGGCGACGCGGCGGTTTCTGAGACGACAGATGAGGACTCCTCTCCGTTGTGGCATGCTAGACTTGGCCACATGAGCGAGAGAGGACTGCTGGAGCTTCACAAGAAGGGCCTACTGAAAGGAATCAAGACATGCAAGTTAGACTTTTGCGAGACCTGCGTTCTCGGGAAGCAGCACAGAGTGAAGTTCGTGACATCTATGCAGCGGAGTAAGCAGGCACTGGAATATATACACTCAGACGTTTGGGGGCCTGCCCCAGAGCCGTCTCTTGGTGGGGCCAGATACTTCGTGACTTTCATCGATGATTTTTCGAGAAAAGTCTGGATCTACTTTCTGAAGCACAAGTCCGAAGTATTCGAGAAATTCAAAGTCTGGAAGATGACAGTGGAAAAGCAGACCGGGAAAAGAGTCAAATATCTGAGATCTGATAACGGTGGCGAGTACACCTCAGCGGAGTTCCAGGAATACTGCAAACAGGAGGGCATCACTCGACACCTCACTATTCCTGGTACACCGCAGCAGAACGGCGTGGCAGAAAGAATGAACTGAACGTTGCTAGAGAGAGCTCGGTGCATGCGGTTATTTGCAGACCTACCAAGGTCCTTCTGGGCCGAGGCCATTAATACGGCATGCTATCTAGTGAATCGATCCCCATCGATGTCACTAAATCTGAAATCGCCACAGGAAGTTTGGTTAGGCAGGCCGGTTGACTACTCTGACATCCACATCTTTGGGTGTCCTGTGTATACCCTTGTACAGGACTCTGAGAAGACAAAGTTGGATGCTAAGTCCAAACGGTGCATCTATCTGGGACGAAAGTCCGGCACGAAGGGGTTCAAACTATGGAACCCAGACACAAAGAAGGTGGAGGTCAGACGCGATGTGATCTTCGATGAGGCTTCTATGCTCAAGAAATCTGAGGCTCAGTCTAAAGAGGTGGAGGAGACTCCAGTCACACCCCTAGAGGTGGAGCTGGAAGGGAGCGACCAAGCTGATGACCACGGTGATTCCTCTGACCCAGAAAATGCTGATGTTGTGCAACCTACGGAAGCAGAGCCGTACTCTATTGCTAGAGAAAGGGCAAGGAGAGAGGTCAGACTGCCTCTCAGGCTACAGGACACGGTAGCGTACGCTTTCCAGGTGATCTCCACAGATCCTGGATCTTATAAAGAAGTTGTAGAGAGTAGAGAGAGTTCTCAGTGGAAAGCAGCTATGGAAGAAGAGATGGAGTCCCTTCGTAAAAACCAGACTTGGGACTGTGTTCGTCTGCCCAAAGGGGCGAAGGCAATCAGTTCCAAATGGATATTCAGGAAGAAGGAATCTACATCCGGCAAAGACCAGTGGAGATACAAGGCCAGATTCGTTGTCAAGGGGTTCGCGCAGAAGAAGGGTGTCGATTTTGATGAAATATTCTCACCCGTGGTAAAACACTGCTCCATACGGGTGCTTCTTGCGATGGTGGCAATGTACGATATGGAGCTAGAGCAGATGGACGTGAAAACGGCGTTTCTTCATGGCAACTTGGAAGAGGAGATCTACATCTTGCAGCCTGAAGGGTTTGTACAACCCGGTGACGAGAAGAAGGTGTGCAAACTAAGAAGGTCCCTCTACGGTCTGAAGCAGGCTCCAAGAATGTGGAACAAGAGATTTGATACGTTCATGGTTTCACAAGGATTCAGCAGGAGCCAGTACGACAGCTGCACCTACTACAAGTTTCTGACAAACGACGACGTTCTGATACTGATGCTATACGTCGACGACATGCTGATTGCGTGCAAGTCAGCTCAGGAGATCCAGTCTTTGAAGCAGAAACTGCAAGCTGAGTTTGAAATGAAGGATCTGGGTCAAGCACAGAAGATCCTTGGCATGGAAATCAGGCGAGATAGGAAGCGGGGCATGCTTTGGCTTTCTCAGACAGGGTACATTCAGAAGGTTCTGGAAAAGTTCAATATGACTGAATCTAAGTCTGTTTCAACCCCTCTCGGGCAACAGTTTAGATTATCGTCACAGCAGTGTCCAGACACAGAGGGAGAACGACAAAAGATGCTCGGGGTGCCGTACGCTAGTGCGGTAGGATGCTTGATGTACGCCATGATCTGTACAAGACCAGATATCGCTCAGGCTATGAGCGTAGTCAGCAGATATATGGGGAATCTGGGGCGACAACACTGGGAAGCAGTCAAGTGGATTCTAAGATATCTGAATGGAACGAAAAACGTCGGTCTGCTGTTTAAGAAGAGCGGAGTTTCTGAAGTCCTAGAGGGCTACGTTGATTCCGACTATGCGGGCGACCTCGACCGAAGAAGATCTACCTCCGGGTACATCTTCCTTTATGGTGAGGGCCCCATCAGTTGGAAAGTGTAACGCCCCGAAACTCAAAGGAGCAAAGGGGAATAATTTGGGCCAGTTTGAGTTCTGGCTGCAGGCACACGGCCTGGGACACGGGCGTGTCCCAGGGCGTGTCAAGCCTGTGTCGACACTAAGGCGTGAAGTCGACACTTTGGTCTCGACATTGTGTCGAGACTGGGCACACGGCCTGCGACACGGGCGTGTCGCAGGGCGTGTCGACCCGTGTCGACACTTAGCCGTGAAGTCGACACAGTGCTTCGACGTTGTGTCGAGACACGGCACACGGCCTGCGACACGGGCGTGTCGCAGGGCGTGTCAACCCGTGTCGACACTCGTCCCGCGAAGTCGACACTTTGGTGTCGACAGTGTGTCGAGACATGGCACACGGCCTGCGACACGGGCGTGTCGCAGGGCGTGTCGACCCGTGTCGACACTTAGCCGTGAAGTGCCGAGACCTTGTACACGGCCTGGAGCCCAGGCGTGTCAAGGTGACACGGGCAAGGACACGGGCGTGTCCGAACCCGTGTCAGCGCTCGGGTTGAAAACGGGAGAAAATCATGGGGTACACGGCCAGCTACACGGCCGTGTCAGATGGAACACGGGCGTGTCAGATCGAACACGGGCGTGTTCGATGCCCGTGTGAGGTTCCAGGTGATTCGATTTTGACGGCGAATGAGGCACACGGCCCTGGACACGGGCGTGTGCCAGGCCGTGTTCGGCCCAGATTGGGCATTTCAGTCCCGAATCGAAGCCGTTCATTTCTTTGACTGAGGATCCAATGGCTGGGGGTTGTTCCTGAAGGGATATACCCGGGTTTTGACTTAGAAAACCCTCACTTTTTCCACTTGTTATCTCTCCAAACCCTTGGAGAAAGAAAAGCTAAGGCAAGAAGAAGAGGAACTAGATCCGCCATTGGAGGAGCTTCGGAGCTCCGAATCGCAAGCCGACTCCGGATCCACGGAGGCAACGCAAGTGCGGTGATTTCCATCTGATTACTTTTCGATGGCGCCAAAGAGGACTGCAAGGGTAACGATCCTCACTTTTGAGCATGATAGCTCTCTTTCTTAGCATAAGAAGCCCTCTCTCGCGAGTTGGCGAAGAGTTGGAGGCGTTCCTTCGGGTAGATATGTAAAGTCCCCGTTGTTTAGCGTCCGTATGCGAGAACGGACTTAGGCATTTTGGTTGAAGCCTACCCGGACATGTTAGTCCGGATCGGTGATGTTGCATTGCATAAGGCCGGAGAAGACTCCGTGCTATTTGGTGTTTTCGGGTTTTCTACGCGGTAGATTGCAGCAGGGAGCCTTGGGGACTAACCCAAAGTTGCACCCGGAAAACTGGGCGGACACGAGGTCTTGCCAACTTGGTGGCTTGGAAGCCAACTTGAACATAACGAGGTTATGTGACTTGCGGTAGAATGGGACTCGGTGAAAGTTTGACCCGCGCATATGGCTTAAATTGTCGTTGCGATGTGAGCACGGGTTAGATGGAGCCGTACCCGCTTTATGTCGTCCGGTTAGAGCGACCTAAGGTTACATGGGACTCGCCGTTGGCATAAATGGGGGTCTTCGGTGGTCCATGGCTTAATTTGACGTGACCAATACCATGAAGACAAATTGCTCATAGGAATGGCCGTCCAAGAGGCGGTGGTGAGTCCGGAATGTTCATGGCTTTATTTGACGTAACATCGACCGGTTCACCGAGAATGTGCCCTGAGTGCACGGGACGTGTGGCCGTACGAGCCAACGTC
Source organism: Platanthera guangdongensis (assembly GCA_039583875.1). Classification (NCBI taxonomy): domain Eukaryota; kingdom Viridiplantae; phylum Streptophyta; class Magnoliopsida; order Asparagales; family Orchidaceae; genus Platanthera; species Platanthera guangdongensis. The sequence continues at coordinate 10,236,330 of CM077164.1, forward strand.
TGTGATGAAATGGCTATGTTTATATGGTTATATTGCTCGCTTAATGAAATGCAGGGAAAGAGCATCGCCGCCCCGAGTTGGGGGCGGGATCGTTATAATTTGGTCAGCATTGCTGACCGTTGCTTTGTTTGCCACCGTGCGGTGGTTTGTTTGCTTGCAGGTGCAGCTGGACCAAGCGGTCAATAGCGGGCTAAAGCCCTTTTTGCGAAGCTGGCCCTCGAAGGCCCGAATGGAAATGTTTTATGTTTTGTTCATGTATGGCCGGCCTGCGTGCCGAGGTTTGGAAATCATGTAAAAGACAAGTGAAACATTTTGTAAGGCCTTAAGGCCGACTTTTGAGTATTTTGTAATAACATTCCTATTATCTTGCTAGTGGACATTCATGCTTGTGCTGGGTTCTTGTTTTGCAACTTTAATAAATTGCTTCCGCTAGAATACTCTGTGTAGGACGTTGAGATTGGTTGGATGGTTTCCATAAGTAACCACCCGGTCTGTCTGTGGTATATGGCGTCGGGCCCCGGCCGGACCTACTGCTATATGCTATGCGACGGATAGGGGGTGTTACAATTTGGTATCAGACTACTGGTTTTGGTCGGGCTTAAAGTGAATTCGTGGGCGAATTCTTTTTAAGGGGTGGTGAGCACATTGTGTGCGTCATCGTAATAACAGTAAAAAGAACCCATGAATGTCCACTTAGGAATGAAAATACTCGTGTTTGAGGAACCTGCGTGTTCCTATAATTGCTGTTTGCAATGTTATTTGGTCGCTTAACGGTGTTTTGTACCACTATAGGTGACCAGAAGTGGTGTTGGGCCGTCAGAACGCCGAGTTTCTGAGGCAAGTAGTGCACCAGAAGTTGCTCCCGCAACACCTTTGTCGGCTGAAAATATAAGATTGGTGGCTGAAGCGGTGTTGGCCGTGATCAATGCGCAGCCTGGGAGGCAAGCGCAGCAGCCCGCTCCTGTGATGGAGCAAGTACCTCTTCAAGAGGCTGAGCCGAGGAGGATGGAGCAAGTGGTTGTAGAACCAATAGTGCCAAGGAGGGCGACTGAGAGGCAGTTGAAGCATGTAATGAGCTTTAACCCTCCGTTATTCTCGGGGTTGGGAACCCCATCTCAGGCTGAAGACTGGCTCTCTAGGGTGAAGAGAGTCATGACAGCGACGGAGACGGAGGAGTGGCAGATGACCACCATTGCTACGTTCCTGCTGGACGGTGAAGCGAGGATGTGGTGGGAAGGTTTGGAGCTGCATCATTTGAGAGGTAGACAACTGATAGACGTTCCGATGGAAGAGTTCTCGGAATTGTTCTTAGCAAGATACCTCCCTTCTACTCAGAGGATTTCAATGGAGAATGAGTTCCTGAAGTTGGTGCAGGGTGAGAGGAACGTGGATGAATATCTCCACGAGTTTACGCGGTTGAGTCGTTATGCTAGCTCCACCATCATGGATGAGGAGCGCAAGACTAATCGTTTTTATGAAGGCTTGAGGGATGAGCTGAGATTGTTACTGTCGGGGCCAATGACGCAGGGTTTCTTAACCTTGGTCAATACTGCCCGGTCCTTGGAAAAGGACATGAAGAGCGTGCAAGCGAAGAAAGGCTTGGGTGAAAAGGAAATCTGAGTTCAGAGTGCCGACTAATTCAAAGTCCGGCTATCGGAGGGCTTTCAAGAAGCATAGGACTTCGGGTCCAGCTCCTTCTGGCGCTTCTGGGGCGACTACGGGTCGGACCCCGGGCGCGTGCTTTCACTTGTGGAAAGACGGGGCATTTCGCCCGTGATTGTTGGAGCGGACGTCCTAAGTCCGAGAGGAGGCCAGGAGCTACCTATGAAGAGAAGGGAAAGGCGGTGGAGTCGACCGCATCCCACTATGCTCCGGCCCAACCAAGGGTCTATAATCTTGGCCAACAGGAGGCCATTAAACAAGCTGACGTGGTGACAGGTACGGTTTAATTTATAGCAAGTCAATTCCTTTATATGCTTGTTATGTATGTGTTACCTTACCACTGCTTGTTTAGGATTCGTATTGATTTGTGAAAATCCCGCACGAGCACTCTTTGATACGGGAGCTTCACACTCCTTCTTGTCCGAAGGATTTATATCACGCATCGGAGTCCCTTCTTCGATGGCGAAGGACAAGTTGGATGTGTTGTTGCCCAATGGGTGTTCGATGCGAGCGGTTAGGATCTGCGAAGTTAAAGTTCGTATTGGAGAGCAGGAGTTTGACCTGCGGGCGTCCTTACTTCCGTTGGTGGAGTTCGACGTCATATTTGGAATGGACTGGCTCTCGGAGCAGCAGGCCCATATAGATTGCGGTAGCAAGGAAGTAAAGCTGGGAGCAAGTCGTGAGACGACTTTTACGGGCTTAAAGGGGTCGAGCAAGACGTTGATGTCTGCTCTTCAGGTGGTGAAGGCGGTTCGTGCCGGAGCAGAACTGTTCTTTACACTAGTGGAGGTTGCAAAGCCGAAGCCCGCGATGGATTGTATTTCAGTGGTATCGGAATACCCTGATGTGTTCCCCGCAGATCTTCCTGGAGCCCCGCCTCAACGGGAGATAGATTTTACGATCGAGCTAGTGCCAGGTGCAAAGCCTGTGTCACGATCTCCGTATCGGCTAGCGCCTAAGGAAATGGCGGAGCTGAAAGTTCAACTGCAAGAGTTGTTGGAGCAAGGTTATGTGCGCCCGAGTTCTTCGCCTTGGAGCGCACCGGTCCTCTTTGTTAAGAAGAAGGACGGAAGCTTGAGGTTGTGTATTGATTATCGGGAGCTAAACAAGCTGACTGAGAAGAACAAGTACCCGATCCCCCGGATTGATGATCTCTTTGATCAGTTAGTCGGGTCGACGGTGTACTCGAAGTTAGATCTCAAGTCTGGGTACTATCAGCTGCGGATAAGGGAGAGTGATATCCCGAAGACAGCGTTTAGTACGAGATACGGGCATTATGAGTTTACGGTCATGCCGTTTGGGCTGACTAATGCGCCGTCAGTATTTATGGATTTGATGAACAGGACGTTCAGGGAGTACCTAGACCATTTCGTGATCGTCTTCATCGACGATATTTTGGTGTACTCGCAAAGTGAGGAAGATCACTTCAAGCATCTCCATTTGGTGTTGGAGACACTCAGGAGAAACCAGTTGTATGCCAAGTTCTCGAAGTGCGAGTTTTGGCTATCCTCAGTGGCGTTCCTCGGGCATATAGTGAGTGGAGAGGGTATTGCTGTGGATCCGGCGAAGATTGTTGCGATACGGGAGTGGCCTGAGCTTGCTACGGTAGCAGAAGTCCGGAGCTTTTTGGGGCTTGCCGGTTATTATAGGCGCTTCGTAGAGAACTTCTCGCGGATAGCGTTACCTCTCACTACTTTGACGAGGAAGGAGCATAAGTTCGTTTGGACGCCGGAGTGCGCGCGAGCTTTTGAGGAATTGAAGTGTCGGTTGACCACGGCGCCTGTGCTGAGTTCGCCGGTTGGAACCGAAGGCTATGAGATATATAGCGATGCTTCGGGCAGCGGTTTGGGTTGCGTGCTACTGCAGCACGGAAGCGTGATAGCTTATGGCTCGAGACAGCTAAAAGTGCACGAGAGGAATTATCCGGTCCATGACTTGGAGTTAGCGGCCGTGATTTTTGCCTTGAAGCTGTGGAGACACTATTTGTACGGTGTGAAGATTGATATCTACACCGATCACAAGAGCCTAAAGTATTTGATTGATCAGAAAGATCTGAATATGCGGCAGCGTAGGTGGATGGAGTTCCTGGGGGACTATACTTTCAAGATCCACTACGTGCCTGGCAAAGGGAATGCGGTTGCGGACGCGTTGAGTCGCCGAGCCCCAGCTCAAGCGAATTGGCTATCAGTGCATGATGAGCGGTTGGTGCAGGAGCTGGAGGCGTTGGAGATTGTTTGTGTGGATAGACAATCTAGTGCTGAAGCAGTGCTGAATTGGACTGAAGTCCAATATGACCTGGCTGATCGGATTCGGCAGGCTTTGGATATGGATGCTCATATGAAGCAGTTCATGATAGAGGCTCTGGATGGGTCAAATTCCCAATTCGTTGTGGAGGACGGATTATTGTGGAAAGACGGTCGTTTGTGCGTCCCAAGTGTGGGCAATTTACGGGTGGAGTTGTTGTACGAGGCGCACCATACCAAGTACTCGATTCACCCGGGGAGCACGAAGATGTACCGTGATGTAAGAAACTATTTTGGTGGCCGGGTTTGAAAAAGGATGTGGCGCTATATGTAGCGAAGTGCCAAACCTGCGCCTTGGTAAAGGCGGAGTGCCAAAAGCCGGGAGGATTTCTTAAGTCCTTGCCTATTCCGGAGTGGAAATTCGACGACATCTCTATGGACTTTGTGCATGGTTTGCCAAGGTCGCAGAAGGGAACGACGCCATTTGGGTGGTGGTCGATCGATTAACAAAGGTGTCGCATTTTATTCCGCATAGGAAGGATGATCCGGTGGAGAAGCTGGCAAAGCTTTATGTGGATAACATAGTGCGGCTTCATGGTGTGCCCCGCAGCATCGTGAGTGACCGAGATGGGCGGTTCACGTCCAATGATTGGAGGCTGGTGCAGCAAATGTTGGGAACAAAGCTGAAGTTTAGCACAGCCTTCCATCCGCAAACGGATGGGCAGACCGAGAGGGTCAATAGAACCATGGAAGACATGCTTCGCATGTGTGTCTTGGACTTTGGAAAGCAATGGGAGGACCACCTTTATTTGGTGGAGTTCGCATACAACAACAGCTACCAAGCAAGTATTCAGATGGCGCCTTTCGAGGCCCTATATGGTAGAAGATGTCGCACGCCGTTGTCTTGGTTAGAAACGGGCGAGTCGAAGTTGTATAAGCGATCGGAAGTGGATGATGCTACTTCTTTGGTGAGAACCATTCGGGAGAGGTTGCTTATCGCTCAGGACCGGCAAGCAAAGTACTATAATGCCAAGCACAGGAACGTGGAGTTCGCTGTGGGCGATTATGTATACTTGAAGATCAAGCCGTTCAAGGGTGTCTCGCGGGTGCGGCGATTGAAAAAGCTAAGCCCGAGGTACCTTGGACCGTTCGAGGTTCTGGAGCGAGTAGGAGAAGCGGCCTATCGGCTGAAGCTTTCAGTGGAGCTAAGTGGTTTACACGATGTATTCCATATTTCGGTGCTTCGGAAGGCGGTGCAAGAGCCTACGCAAGTGATCGCGGCCAATCAAGTGCCGGTGGATAGTGGGCTAACGACAAAAGTCAAGCCCGTGCGGATTGAGGACTCGGAGGTCAAGCGGCTACGCAATAAAGAGATCAGGATGGTCAAAGTCCGGTGGGACAATTGCGGTCGTGAGGAGCTCTCTTGGGAGCGAGAGCAGACGATGCTTGACGAATATCCGGAGTTGTTCCGCTCAGGTACAAATTTAAGTTTTGTACATGTTGTTTTTCCCTTTATGTAATTTCGTGGGCGAAATTCTTTTAAGAGGGGTAGAGTTGTAACGCCCCGAAACTCAAAGGAGCAAAGGGGAATAATTTGGGCCAGTTTGAGTTCTGGCTGCAGGCACACGGCCTGGGACACGGGCGTGTCCCAGGGCGTGTCAAGCCTGTGTCGACACTAAGGCGTGAAGTCGACACTTTGGTCTCGACATTGTGTCGAGACTGGGCACACGGCCTGCGACACGGGCGTGTCGCAGGGCGTGTCGACCCGTGTCGACACTTAGCCGTGAAGTCGACACAGTGCTTCGACGTTGTGTCGAGACACGGCACACGGCCTGCGACACGGGCGTGTCGCAGGGCGTGTCAACCCGTGTCGACACTCGTCCCGCGAAGTCGACACTTTGGTGTCGACAGTGTGTCGAGACATGGCACACGGCCTGCGACACGGGCGTGTCGCAGGGCGTGTCGACCCGTGTCGACACTTAGCCGTGAAGTGCCGAGACCTTGTACACGGCCTGGAGCCCAGGCGTGTCAAGGTGACACGGGCAAGGACACGGGCGTGTCCGAACCCGTGTCAGCGCTCGGGTTGAAAACGGGAGAAAATCATGGGGTACACGGCCAGCTACACGGCCGTGTCAGATGGAACACGGGCGTGTCAGATCGAACACGGGCGTGTTCGATGCCCGTGTGAGGTTCCAGGTGATTCGATTTTGACGGCGAATGAGGCACACGGCCCTGGACACGGGCGTGGTGTGCCAGGCCGTGTTCGGCCCAGTTTGGGCATTTCAGTCCCGAATCGAAGCCGTTCATTTCTTTGACTGAGGATCCAATGGCTGGGGTTGTTCCTGAAGGGATATACCCGGGTTTTGACTTAGAAAACCCTCACTTTTTCCACTTGTTATCTCTCCAAACCCTTGGAGAAAGAAAAGCTAAGGCAAGAAGAAGAGGAGCTAGATCCGCCATTGGAGGAGCTTCGGAGCTCCGAATCGCAAGCCGACTCCGGATCCACGGAGGCAACGCAAGTGCGGTGATTTCCATCCGATTACTTTTCGATGGCGCCAAAGAGGACCGCAAGGGTAACGATCCTCACTTTTGAGCATGATAGCTCTCTTTCTTAGCATAGGAAGCCCTCTCTCGCGAGTTGGCGAAGAGTTGGAGGCGTTCCTTCGGGTAGATATGTAAAGTCCCCGTTGTTTAGCGTCCGTATGCGAGAACGGACTTAGGCATTTTGGTTGAAGCCTACCCGGACATGTAGTCCGGATCGGTGATGTTGCATTGCATAAGGCCGGAGAAGACTCCGTGCTATTTGGTGTTTTCGGGTTTTCTACGCGGTAGATTGTAGCAGGGAGCCTTGGGGACTAACCCAAAGGTGCACCCGGAAAACTGGGCGGACACGAGGTCTTGCCAACTTGGTGGCTTGGAAGCCAACTTGAACATAACGAGGTTATGCGACTTGCGGTAGAATGGGACTCGGTGAAATTTGACCCGCGCATATGGCTTAAATTGTCGTTGCGATGTGAGCACGGGTTAGATGGAGCCGTACCCGCTTTATGTCGTCCGGTTAGAGCGACCTAAGGTTACATGGGACTCGCCGTTGGCATAAATGGGGGTCTTCGGTGGTCCATGGCTTAATTTGACGTGACCAATACCATGAAGACAAATTGCTCATAGGAATGGCCGTCCAAGAGGCGGTGGTGAGTCCGGAATGTTCATGGCTTTATTTGACGTAACATCGACCGGTTCACCGAGAATGTGCCCTGAGTGCACGGGACGTGTGGCCGTAGAGCCAACGTCTGTGATGAAATGGCTATGTTTATATGGTTATATTGCTCGCTTAATGAAATGCAGGGAAAGAGCATCGCCGCCCCGAGTTGGGGGCGGGATCGTTATAATTTGGTCAGCATTGCTGACCGTTGCTTTGTTTGCCACCGTGCGGTGGTTTGTTTGCTTGCAGGTGCAGCTGGACCAAGCGGTCAATAGCGGGCTAAAGCCCTTTTTGCGAAGCTGGCCCTCGAAGGCCCGAATGGAAATGTTTTATGTTTTGTTCATGTATGGCCGGCCTGCGTGCCGAGGTTTGGAAATCATGTAAAAGACAAGTGAAACATTTTGTAAGGCCTTAAGGCCGACTTTTGAGTATTTTGTAATAACATTCCTATTATCTTGCTAGTGGACATTCATGCTTGTGCTGGGTTCTTGTTTTGCAACTTTAATAAATTGCTTCCGCTAGAATGCTCTGTGTAGGACGTTGAGATTGGTTGGATGGTTTCCATAAGTAACCACCCGGTCTGTCTGTGGTATATGGCGTCGGGCCCCGGCCGGACCTACTGCTATATGCTATGCGACGGATAGGGGGTGTTACAGAAAGCCACTCTGCAGGACATTGTGGCTTTATCTACGACAGAGGCTGAATACATTGCTGCAGTGGAAGCTGTGAAGGAAGCTATCTGGCTCAAAGGTCTCGCCAAAGAACTCAGGATTTCTCAGGAAGCGGTGAAGCTGCACTGTGACAGTCAGAGTGCGATTTGTCTGGCCAAAGACCCGGTCTATCATGCCAGGACAAAACACATCGATGTGCGGTACCATAAGTTGAGAGAGTTCGTTGCTGGCGGAGATATTCAGTTACTAAAGGTGCACACTGAGGATAACATTGCAGACATGTTGACCAAGCCGTTGACCGGAGTCAAGTTCAAGCACTGCCTTGACTTGGCTCATATCTGTGCGTGCTGATCGTGGAAACCCCAGGGAGAGGGGGTAGTTTGCCGGAGGGAGGAGATCCAAGTTTCAGGTGGAGTCTGTCGCGTGAGGCGTCAAGGTGGAGATTGTTAGATTGTGACACCTATTCGCGCCCGGACCGTTAGGATTGCGCCATGTCACCAATCCGTGGGATTCCCATTTTCCTAATCCAGGCCAAATCTTTTTTTTTGAAGTTCATCAAAGGAGATTATTCTCCTTTCCCCCTTTGTGCTCGCCAAACATGGAATGATCGGTCCTCTCTAAAGTTATAAAAAGGAGGGGAGGCTATGATTCAAATCATCCAACACCTACACCGATCCGAAGGAGTTCTTAGCCACCCACCGTTCTCATTCCAGCGGCATCAGGCGGCGACGGCGGCAGTAGGTGCGCAAGGGGGCGACTCCAGGCGGACGACTTCAGGCGGAGCTATCGGAGCGGCATCCGGTCGAATCCAGTCGGATCGACATCAGGCCGGTCTCCCGCGGTGGTTTCCAGGCAGCGGAGGTGATCCCAGGCGGCGCGGCGACATCAGGCGGCCGAACCCAGGCGAGGTCGGCTTCAGGCGTGCAGTCCAAGCGGCGATTCCGCAAAGGAGGTGAACAGTACTATTGTCGCCCGGCGACATCACTATCGCAGGCGACAGTCCGATTTCACCCTTCGGTTTTCTCTTCATTGCTCGACCTTACGGTCTATATTGTAATCTGTACCTTCATACCTTATAGTGGATCTTCTCCGGCGCGCTCTCCCCGTGGATGTAGGAGCTTCTCTCCGAAACCACGTAAATTTTCTGTGTCGTCTGTGTGCTTGGATATCTCGTTCTGTGGTTTTATTTTGCGCGATTGTTTTTGCTCGATTAATTCCGTTGCGCTACCGCGGTACTCGATCCGAGTGCATAACACTTCGTTGCAGCTCAGGGTCCGTTTCTTAGTTCCAAGCAGCAGATCAAATGCTCTTACTTAGAAGAAGTATGTGCAAGTTATCCCGTTGAGTTCGAACTCCTCTTGAACCCGTATTTTTGTTGGATTAATTTGGCTACCCTAGGGTTAGACCTGTCCAAAAGGGCTAAAACTAGGTTAAAATGACAAATAATTACGATAAATATAGGAGCTAGACTGCTAGAGGCTATGGATGTAATATCAGTGTTTTGTTTCCAGATTTAGAAAAAAGGGAGGGGCTCAATCTAGCCGTTGTTGCTAGCCCGTAACTACTTATTACCAGACATAGCTTTTATTCTATTGTTTAATATAATTAAATATAAATGCCATTTTCAGGCATTATTATTATTATTATTATTATTATTATTCATGGCCGGCGTCTAATTAACTGCTTTCGGCCGGTTTCTTGGAGCTCTTTGTCGCCCTAGTCTGTTGAGACATGAGGAACAAGAGGACCAACGCTGGTTCCGCACAAAATTAACTATTTTGTGCCCGTTTGCGCCCAATTGCTACAGAGGTGGTGATCATGAATGCGATGGTTTTGAATCATCTTTTGTAAACAATTTCGCATCACCCAAGAGATTGTACGTATTTTTTGCTTGAGGATGTCGTAACCGTTGTTATGTCAAACATATTTTTATGACCTCATTCACATTCACCGCTGTCGTGCCAATCGGATCCTATAATATGGCTGGATACAATCGTGTTACTGGCCATTTCATTTCATGATGATTTTCTGAATGCGCAAAATTACATTAATTATTGTCTTGTGTTACGACCGCATGAACCAGACCTTAATTAAGATCTGATTATAGTGAAAATAAGACTCCGCTTGGGAGGACTTATTTTCACCCGTCAGGTGGTTACGATTGCATGAATCAGACCTTAATTATGATCTGTTTCATGCGCTCGTAACCGCGTGACCTGTGAAAATAAGTCCTCTCAAACAGAGCCTAAATGTATCTCCTTAGATCATGTCTGGTGTGGTTTTTTGTTTCGATGTGTTTGTACGATTGACGTTTCATAAATAACCCGTTCATAACCACCGTGCTCATGACCGTCACTACTGCGTCAAACAGAGTCATAGTCATGATAAAATAGAAATATGTTACTTTTACATATAATTTTTTTAAAAAAAATATGTGAACTGTCATCCACAATTAACCTTAAAATGATTGAATTACGTAAATTTAAGATACTTATGCTGATTTAATATGAAATTATTGTTTTTATTTAAAAATTATTTTGAATACTGTGGGAGTAAGAACTAGTTTTGCGGGCGGTTTTCCCGTGGATCTTAGTCCGTGTGATTTTAATTGGCGGGATTGATCCTCGCCATCCAATCCTGGAGAAATATTTTGGTACGTATTGACACTATACATCGTATTCGTACAATCGTCCGATCTTAATTTTATGGCGAAGTATTTTTTGACGAAAATAAAATCATATTAAAATACGATCATATTTATTGATATACAATCGTATTCAATAGTCTGATAGTGTTTAACGCATGATAATTGAGAGCAACGAACAAAAAAAAATTCCCTCGTTCACAACACATCCAAACGGGCGCGATTGAATGGTGCCGTCCGGGCGACCGCGGCCGATAATCCCCGCCAAACCGTGCCTAAACCAAGCAAGAACGACCCGTGCCAAAGCGTCCGGGCCGAGCAAAAAACCGAACCCGCGGTCGAGCCGGTACGGAACCAGTAACCCCTTAGCGATGTACGGCAAGATAAGCCGTACGATTCATAATGAACCTGACGGGTCGTCGTCTAACCCTGGTTAGGATAGAGTAGCGACACCGCAGGTGATGCTTACTCGATTACCTTACAACACGCTTCCAAACTGGGCCAAATGGCGGTAACCGTATGCGAGCTGATCCCCAAGAGAGAAAAAAAACGACGAAAAACTTCATCTCCACGGCCCCATTTTTCCCTGTTTCAAAACCGCTGTGTTTTTTAGTTGCTTTCTTATCGGAGGGAATGGCGGATTTGGGGGAAACGAACAAATCCAACTCCGGCCCGACTCTCTCTCTTCCTGTCCTCCTCTCTTTAAAACCTCCCCCGTTTGATGGCTGCAGCAGCTCCTTTGGCCAGTTTCAGCAGTTCGGGAGTTTGTTTGACAGTGGCGAAGTGGGGAGGAAGAAGAAGAAGAAGAAGAGAGTAGATCGACGGCGATCTTGTTCTTCCTCTTTGTGATTTCTATCTGTTTGGGATTGTTTTTCTTTTTCATTTTTGAGTTTTGCTGAGATCTCGCTGCTCTTTGTGATAAGTGTTGGGGAAGAAAGGGAACAATTTTTTTCTTCAAATAAGTCGGACTGGTTTTCCGTCTTGATTGGGCTTCATGGTTTTTACTATTTGAGTTGATTCTTTTCTAAGATTTTGAGAGGATTTGATTGAATTTCTGATCTCCGTGATCAATCATCCTTGCTGCTAGGACGTGTTGCGTTCAAATCCAATATTTTTTGACCGTTATGTGATTGATGAAAGAGGAAATCGGAGTAGAGAGAAAGAGCAGTTCACTTCTTTTATAATCTTTTTGGTTTTCTTCTAGTTCTCCAACTTCCTGCGATTCTTACACTGAGGAAGACAGTCATTTCCTCATGTCTGATAATCCATTTCCTTCTGCGAAGCACACAAATCCTTTTTCATCTCTATTTTCGTCTCCGAAGTTCTTCATGGGGTTCTCTGCAAAGAGCTCGGAATCAGAGGCATCCGTGAGCCCGACTTCTATTTTAGAGACCAAGGCTTTCTCCGCCATTGGCAGCCCTTTCTTCGCCGAGAAAAGCCAGAGAAAGCCTTTCTGCGGCAATGGAGACTTGAAAGCCATAGGTTTGGGCATAGTTGATGCCCTCACCAAGGAAAAATCGGAGAAGAAAACCTCCAATTCTAGCAGTAGGATGGTACTCTTTGGATCACAGCTCAAAATTCAGATCCCCACGGAGCAAACCAACTCCCCTTCACCGCCCGAGTCTGTTGAATCTCCCCAAACTCCAATCGAATTCGGTGTCAAGAACAAGAATTCGCTGCTGGCTATGCATTCGCCGGCCGGCGAAGTGAGGTCTTCTTCGCCGAGACTCTTCACAGGGTGTCTTTCTCCTAGAGAGATGGAGCTTTCTGAGGACTACACCTGCGTGATCTTCCATGGACCCAATCCGAAAAAGACTCATATCTTTGACAATTGTGTTGTGGAGAGCTGTGGGGGGGATGGGTTCTTGTCTTTGAAGAAGGAGAATAGGTCTTCAGTGGATCAAAACTCATGGTATTCTTCTGAGAGATTCTTAAGATTCTGTCATGCTTGTGGGAAGAGCCTTGCACAGGGAAAGGATATTTTCATGTACAGGTATGTTGATGCTAATCTCTCTATTGCTGTAACTTCTTGTAAATTTTTACTGATCCTTTTCAAAGATCTCAGCTTGATGCTCTGCTGGTTCCTGGAAATTGCAAAACCTGTAATTTGTTAGATTTACTTCACCATTAATCACGAATTCAAACTCCTTCAAAAGTGATTATCTACCTACAATCAACAGTGCCAGCACTTGGTGAATGATGCATGATTGAGAGTGGCTGTTGCTTATACAATAATTTACAATGATTGTTTACTGCACCTCAAATTTGGCTACCCTCACATAAAGAAAAAAGACAAATTTCTCGGTCGGTTTTCTCTCCATTAGGCATTAGGAGGCTCGAAAACGCTTTCCTCGGTTTTTCTCTGGAAACTGATCTATTCTGCTCGCGGCATAGGCCTCTTTGGGTGGGTGGTTGCGGTTGAATATCAAAATAAAGCAAGCTTCTTGAATGAAGCTCTCTCCAGGAAGTTATAATCAAAGTGTGTTTTGAGGATTGATGATTCCAAATGGAGGTCATTCAAACAGGCACAAAATAGTGTGTTTTTTGAAAAATTCAACTGAGAAAAAAACTTCTCAAACAGAAGCAGCCTTCATCTCAAAACATCACCCTTTTCGCTCTCTTCTTTCTCACTTCTTCCTCTTACCATTTTTTTTCTTGCCTTTTCTTCCTCTCTTCTTTATCACAACTTCATTCCATTTCTCCATCGTTCTATCACCCTAAAGTTTAGGGTAATTGCCTGCACTAGTTGAATTTCAGCTTTTAGATGAAGCTGAACTTGAAATTAACTGAATATTAGATAGAGAAGCCACCTTGAAGATTAATGCTCTGCATATATATTCTTTGAATTCAATGGTGATATATAAAGAAACTAAGCTCTGCAATGAGGATCTGATGATATTTCCTCTTATTGTGGAACTTAACAAAAATTTCATGTAATGTTTGTTGCTCAGGTTCCGGAAGATGAAAATTTTAAATGATTCTTCTTCCTCCTCTTTGTTTGCAGAGGCGAGCAAGCATTCTGCAGCCACGAATGCCGCGAACGAGAGATGGTTTCTGAAGATGAAGAGAGTGCGAGGTGCTCAGATGACTTTTTAGATGATTTCTAGAACATTATGCTGGGGAGAGATGCTGGGGAGAGATGCAGATCGTGTTATTTTTTTTGCGTTCTTTGTTTGTGTTGGTAGTAAATATGATTGGGTGGCGGCGATGAGTTCCTACCTACAGACTATGGGGGTATTATATTAACATTAGTGCACCATTCCTGTATCTTTTTGGTGGGTGTTTTGTTTTCAATCTTATCATTTGGCTTCACTGGTTGTGCTTGTTGGGTTTCTCCACAGTTTTTGGTTGAGAAGGTTCTGAAATTGAATGGTAATATACTTCAGGCAGGCTGTGGTGCTTACTTCTTTAATGGCCTTTTATGGTCATAATGTGGGAAAATGGTGTTTATGTTGGGGAACAAGTGCAAAACAACAACGAAAAATGCAGAGCACAACACAGGAATTAACGTGGAAAAACCTCAAGTCCGGGGAAAAATTCACAATCACCCGTGCCACAGAAATCTACTATGAACAACGTTCAAAGAAACTTACACCGCTTCTCTCTTCCGGCCGCTCTCCTCCTTCGGTTTCTTAATTCTCAATTCTCGGGAAACCCTAAGCCGAAATTAGGCTTAAATACATACCGGAATAAAGATGTACAAAATTATATAAATACCCTTGGCGAAATCGTGTCGAGTGCCCAGTACATCCAACGCAGTCAGACTCCACCTCTAACACTTTAGATAGTGGAAAGTGATGAAACCGCAAGAAGATAAGCTTCTTCACAAAGATGCATTCATTGAGGAAACTCTGAATGCAATAAACAATTCATTATGGCGCTAGAACTGAGTCACACACACACACAAGTTTGCATGAGCAGGAGGATTACAGTGTATGGGGGAGATGATGCAATGCAAAGAGAATTGTGTGTAATATCTCTATTCCTTCTAGATCCCTTGATGGTGTTAGGGCATGAATGGTGAGTTAGGTTTAGGAGGTAACCCTACGTTTCCTTGGACCAAGATAAAATCACAAAGTACACGCCAAAGAGGACAAGTCAACGTAGGTCAATTCACCTCAAATAGGATTCACCAACTCAAATTGAGTTTACCAATACATCCCTAACCCTAAGGGGAAGGCAATTGACCAATCATTTCATGAATTGTTAGGGTAATTGCATGGATTTGATCAAAGTTAACTCTTAGGTTAATTCAATTCTAATTGGCTCAAGTAGGCTTCACATGGTCAAATTGACTCCGTCACTACATTCCAAATCCTATTAGGGATCCAATAGACCCAAAAGCCACATCAAGTGGACATCAATTCATTCAATTTGACCAATGTCAAACTTAGACTCACTTTGGTCAAACTCACACCATATGAGTCAATTAGCCCAATTGGGGCCTCATCATGACTCAATCAATATTGGGCTGTGACATTAGACTCAAGACCAACACATGAGACCAGTTCACACATCAGTTGATTAATTCAACCCTCCAAGTGAACCATGATCAACATAAAGCCTAAAATAGGAAATTCAGAATTAAACTCAATCCCAAGGGGTTGTTAAGCCATGATCCATCCAGCACCCACTAGGCTAATTACAACCCTTACCCTCTGGTTTTCGAAGGGAGTGACATGCATGAGGGTAATTTGAAGTTTTCCCTAAATTTACATAGGGACAAAAAATGGATTCACGAAGAGCTTGCCACATGACCCTCTTCTCTTCATTCCATAAGCTTCACTGAGCTCATTCAGTGAAGCTAGATTCGGCATTCATCACCGCGTGGTTTCATATAAGCTTCTCTAAATTGTGTGCCCACTGTTAGTAAAACTAGAGCATGATTCGGCGTCCTTTCCAGAAGATGTTAATGCAAACAAAGAAAATATCTTTTAGAGAGGCTTCATCGCCGCATGGTTTCGTAATAGAAGCGACATTTTATGATGTTTGTGAGATCATAAATTATTGAAGTATGTTGTTTATGTTGAATAAAGTATACATTAGCACTCGGTTGAGGTTTTCAACAACACGGTAGAACTTTTTCAAAGACACTTCTAAAAGAAGATACTATGGAAATGTTCTTTATTTGTAAGAATCATTGAATAAATACACATCCCATTGTCATTTTCGATTGAGAGTTGTTTATGTGACTATCAATATTTTAGGGTGTTGTTGATGCAGTAGCCCCGAGCCGCCCCTCTCGGTCGGCCCTACTCGGCCTAGCCAGAGGACCACGTTCTGGCGACCACTGTCGGGCTGCAGCCCAAGCACCCCACCCATGACCGCGCTTATTCTCAGCGCGGCGGGATGTTGAGGCGGGGTCTCAAACCTGGTGATGAGAGCTGTTAGGAAAGCTCTTTATCAAGGGGGCTGGGTTCGAGACCCCGCCTCAACATCC
Source organism: Platanthera guangdongensis (assembly GCA_039583875.1). Taxonomy (NCBI): domain Eukaryota; kingdom Viridiplantae; phylum Streptophyta; class Magnoliopsida; order Asparagales; family Orchidaceae; genus Platanthera; species Platanthera guangdongensis. Next base: position 10,252,192 of record CM077164.1, read on the forward strand.
CGCCGCGCTGAGAATAGGCGCGGTCATGGGTGGGGTGCTTGGGCTGCAGCCCGGCAGTGGTCGCCAGAACGTGGTCCTCTGGGTAGGCCGAGTAGGGCCGACCGAGAGGGGCGGCTCGGGGCTACTGCATCAAAAAAGTGCACTTTTTCAAATGATGGCGACACATCGGTTTCCCGCCCAAGATTGACAACAACTGACTGACAAATCTGATTAGCGCAAACATTTTGAGATGATACGCGACAAGTAAAATGAGCGGAAGCAGGGGTTACTCTCGCCGAGCGAGAGCTGAATAAAAAATAATAATAATAATAATAATATCAAATTTATGAGTTACAAAGACCGATAAAAAAGCAACATGGTACATTGGGGAAGGGGAAGGCCGGGGGGGTAAGGAAGGATGAGACCTCGCGAATCAATAAGGTTCCAACCGCCATCGTCCTCGTTCTCGCTGCCTAGTCCTCGGTGGCGCATGCGGGTTAAAATAGGACGATAGGACGGTGCATCCTAGGTTGATTCGGCGGGACTGGTCTCGGATCCGCGCAATACACCTCTCGGGAGAGGACTCGGTGGTAGGCCCACCTGGCCTAAAACGATTTCAAATTAAAACCTGTTCAACATGAAAGTTGTAGATCTAAACGAGATCTACAACTTTCATGTTGAGAACACTTTTTGATTTGAAGCAGTTTAGACCCCCGATTTGGGCCCCGAAAAAAGGCTCGCCGAAAATCTGTACGGACGACTCGTTCCGTGCGTGTCTTTTTTCGGGCCCAAATTGGAGGCTTAAACGACTTCAAATCAAAAAATGGATGACATAAAAGTTGTAGATCTGTTTTTGATGTTGATCACTTTTTCAAATGAGAAACATTTGAGACTCAAAATTCAAAAATTGCAAAAAAAAATAAGATTGGTTTGCTAGTAGTAATTTTTGGGAAGAGAAAAAAATGTAAACAATGACTGGATCTTTTTTTTTCTAATTTGCAAGTAACGAAAGTGGATTTGCTAATAACAGCACCCTTATTTTATTAACCGGCATCCCCTCCACTTCTTGTTATTTTATGTGATGTGGTCAAAGAAGACATCTTCAATGGCAAGCATGGGCAAATAACTTTATTTTGACCTAAGTTTAAAAAAATAAGGATTACAAAACCCTCATTATATATGTTTATGAAAGTTAAATGATGCTTTGTTTTAACAAAAGTAAAGTTCCAAATCATTTTCCTCATAAAGATGTATGATATCCTAATTTCAAGGAGAGATGGATATGTCTAAAGAAGGTCCGATTACGCATATTCCTAATCCTAATAGAATGTAATGACGTAGGGATCCATATGTAAACAAGATATCCATCGACATACGCTTGAATCAAATGAGAGCCAATTCGACTAAGACTTTGTTTGGCACGGCATTTTCGCCCCGTTATATTTGAACAAAAACGCTATCGTCATAAATATGTTTCATGTTTGGCATGACAACATTTATGACCGTCACCATGAAAAAACAAGTTTTGAACATAAAAGTGGATTGTATTCCTTGGGTGAGGTCGGGGCTTCACAGACAACGATTCATAATCACCACATTCATAATCGTTCACACTGCGAAAACCCAACTAAAATACAAGAGCAGGATTCTCTTCGTTTGAGGCAAATCGACCATATGCATTTCATGAGCCAATCCCTCATTTACCCCGCGAAAGAAAATTATACAACCCAACATGTCACAAATGAGGCGACTCATTAAAATGATGTTACAAATGAATTTTTTTTATATGTGAAGAGGTTTAGATCTTTGACAAATCTCCAGAAGACCCAATTATCATCTTACACATCAGGCTTTGGATTTTATTGTGGTTGGATATATTAAGCTTGATTATGCTAGGAAAAGTATTAAATTAATATTTTAACAAAAGACAACAAAGGCTTGAAAATTATACAAATGGATTTTATTAACCAATATGTTTTTATGAGAAAATGTACAACCGCAACAATACCCCGATCAATCGTATTTCGCGTAGGCAAAGTGTGACAAATACTATGCAGTGAGGATATGAGTGAAGAAGCAGCAGTATTGTCTTTGCCTCATTGCCAAATACTGCGCAAATGATCTTACACATCTCAGAGCGCTTTGAGATGTGTCCATTTTGAGATGTGTGTGGGCATTCACGCGAACCGTTGAATGACCGCACTTTACCCTAAAATGCACCCGACACTTTACTCACACCTTACCCCTACCGCAATGGGTGAAAAATCTTGAGGAAGCGATTATCCACAACCGCAAATAAAGTACTCTGCCCATATAATAACTCGTTTCTTATAAAATATACAAACCATTAAACAACACTCAGCTCCTAGAAAATCTAAAACTGCTGGTAATCCAAAGCCTGGTTTAATCCCACCCTGTGGGCGTGAAGGCCATACCCTTCCATTCAACCTCCTTACAAGGAGGTTTCGAATTTTTTTCGCCGACGCCATTGACTTCAAACGGCTTCTTTCCCATCCCCGGTTCGGGAGATCTGCATCGATCCAAGGAAGAATCAGAGGCATCCGTGAGCCCGACTTCTATTTTAGAGACCAAGGCTTTCTCCGCCATTGGCAGCCCTTTCTTCGCCGAGAAAAGCCAGAGAAAGCCTTTCTGCGGCAATGGAGACTTGAAAGCCATAGGTTTGGGCATAGTTGATGCCCTCACCAAGGAAAAATCGGAGAAGAAAACCTCCAATTCTAGCAGTAGGATGGTACTCTTTGGATCACAGCTCAAAATTCAGATCCCCACGGAGCAAACCAACTCCCCTTCACCGCCCGAGTCTGTTGAATCTCCCCAAACTCCAATCGAATTCGGTGTCAAGAACAAGAATTCGCTGCTGGCTATGCATTCGCCGGCCGGCGAAGTGAGGTCTTCTTCGCCGAGACTCTTCACAGGGTGTCTTTCTCCTAGAGAGATGGAGCTTTCTGAGGACTACACCTGCGTGATCTTCCATGGACCCAATCCGAAAAAGACTCATATCTTTGACAATTGTGTTGTGGAGAGCTGTGGGGGGGATGGGTTCTTGTCTTTGAAGAAGGAGAATAGGTCTTCAGTGGATCAAAACTCATGGTATTCTTCTGAGAGATTCTTAAGATTCTGTCATGCTTGTGGGAAGAGCCTTGCACAGGGAAAGGATATTTTCATGTACAGGTATGTTGATGCTAATCTCTCTATTGCTGTAACTTCTTGTAAATTTTTACTGATCCTTTTCAAAGATCTCAGCTTGATGCTCTGCTGGTTCCTGGAAATTGCAAAACCTGTAATTTGTTAGATTTACTTCACCATTAATCACGAATTCAAACTCCTTCAAAAGTGATTATCTACCTACAATCAACAGTGCCAGCACTTGGTGAATGATGCATGATTGAGAGTGGCTGTTGCTTATACAATAATTTACAATGATTGTTTACTGCACCTCAAATTTGGCTACCCTCACATAAAGAAAAAAGACAAATTTCTCGGTCGGTTTTCTCTCCATTAGGCATTAGGAGGCTCGAAAACGCTTTCCTCGGTTTTTCTCTGGAAACTGATCTATTCTGCTCGCGGCATAGGCCTCTTTTGGTGGGTGGTTGCGGTTGAATATCAAAATAAAGCAAGCTTCTTGAATGAAGCTCTCTCCAGGAAGTTATAATCAAAGTGTGTTTTGAGGATTGATGATTCCAAATGGAGGTCATTCAAACAGGCACAAAATATTGTGTTTTTTGAAAAATTCAACTGAGAAAAAAACTTCTCAAACAGAAGCAGCCTTCATCTCAAAACATCACCCTTTTCGCTCTCTTCTTTCTCACTTCTTCCTCTACCATTTTTTTCTTGCCTTTTCTTCCTCTCTTCTTTATCACAACTTCGCTATCACTCTTCATTCCATTTCTCCATCGTTCTATCACCCTAAAGTTTAGGGTAATTGCCTGCACTAGTTGAATTTCAGCTTTTAGATGAAGCTGAACTTGAAATTAACTGAATATTAGATAGAGAAGCCACCTTGAAGATTAATGCTCTGCATATATATTCTTTGAATTCAATGGTGATATATAAAGAAACTAAGCTCTGCAATGAGGATCTGATGATATTTCCTCATATTGTGGAACTTAACAAAAATTTCATGTAATGTTTGTTGCTCAGGTTCCGGAAGATGAAAATTTTAAATGATTCTTCTTCCTCCTCTTTGTTTGCAGAGGCGAGCAAGCATTCTGCAGCCACGAATGCCGCGAACGAGAGATGGTTTCTGAAGATGAAGAGAGTGCGAGGTGCTCGGATGACTTTTTAGATGATTTCTAGAACATTATGCTGGGGAGAGATGCAGATCCGTGTTATTTTTTTTTTTGCGTTCTTTGTTTGTGTTGGTAGTAAATATGATTGGGTGGCGGCGATGAGTTCCTACCTACAGACTATGGGGGTATTATATTAACATTAGTGCACCATTCCTGTATCTTTTTGGTGGGTGTTTTGTATTCAATCTTATCATTTGGCTTCACCGGTTGTGGTTGTTGGGTTTCTCCACAGTTTTTGGTTGAGAAGGTTCTGAAATTGAATGGTAATATACTTCAGGCAGGCTGTGGTGATTACTTCTTTAATGGCCTTTTATGGTCATAATGTGGGAAAATGGTGTTTATGTTGGGGAACAAGTGCAAAACAATAACGAAAAACGCAGAGCACAACACAGGAATTAACGTGGAAAAACCTCAAGTCCGGGGAAAAATCACAACCACCCGCGCCACAGAAATCCAATATGAACAAGCGTTCAAAGAAACTTACACCGCTTCTCTCTTCGGGCCGCTCTCCTCCTTCGGTTTCTGAATTCTCAATTCTCGCGAAACCCTAAGCCGAAATTAGGCTTAAATACATACCGGAATAAAGATGTACAAAATTACATAAATACCCTTGGCGAAATCGTGTCTTGTGCCCAGTACATTCAACGCGGTCAGACTCCACCTCTAACACTTTAGATAGTGGAAAGTGATGAAACCGCGAGAAGATAAGCTTCTTCACAAAGATGCTTTCATGAGGAAACTCTGAATGCAATAAACAATTCATTATGGCGATAGAACCGAATCACACACACAAGTTTGCATGAGCAGGAGGATTACAATGTATGGGGGAGATGATGCAATGCAAAGAGAATTGTTTAACATCTCTATTCCTTCTAGATCCCTTGATGGTGTTAGGGCATGAATGATGAGTTAGGTTTAAGGAGGTAACCCTACGTTTTCTTGGACCAAGATAAAATCACAAAGTGCACGCTAAAGAGCACAAGTCAACCTAGGTCAATTCACCTCAAATTGGATTCACCAACTCAAATTGAGTTTACCAATACATCCCTAACCCTAAGGGGGAGGCAATTGACCATTCATTTCATGAATTGTTAGGGTAATTGCATGGATTTGATCAAAGTTAACTTTAGTGTTAGAAAGTAGCGAAAAGAAGCGAAAAGTAGAGAACAAGCCGAATAAACTTTTGAATAATTGAAATTTTATTATCCAAAAAAGATAACTATTACAAAGGTATGCCCTCCCTTATATAGAATGGAGGAGAGAAGAGAGAATACAAATAAGAGATGTGGGACTAAAAATTTACAAGCTAAGCGGACTGTACAAAGTAAACCGCACAGGCCGCGCGGTTAGACAGAAGGACTAACCGCACGGCTACCATAAGAGAAGCAGAGAGGTCGCCTGTGAAGATCGCTAGACCGCCCGGTTTACAAGTCGCCAAGTCAAACCGCCAGACCGCGCGGTCTCCAACCCGCCAAGGCAGACCGCCCGGTCACCAACTTCAACACTCCCCCTCAAGCTGGAGCATATATATCAATCATGCACAGCTTGTCGCAAACATGCAGAAAGGAGGCGGAGACTGGCTTGGTGAAGATGTCAGCTAGCTCTTTATCAGACGTGACAAACGGAGTGCAAATTTGTTCTTTTAAAATCTCTTCACGAATGAAATGGCAGTCAACCTCAATGTGCTTTGTTCTTTCATGGAATACCAGGTTTTTGGAGATGTATATGGCGGCCTTGTTATCACAGAACATAGGAAGAGGATGGTTGTACACCTCTCCTAAATCTAGTATGAGAGCCCGCAACCATTTCAACTCACAAGTGGTTGACGCCATACTGCGATACTCAGCTTCTGCACTGGACCTGGAGACAACAGACTGCTTTTTGCTCTTCCAGCTCACCAGATTTCCCCCAACAAAGGTGCAAAAACCTGAGGTAGACTTGCGATCCCCTTTGTCATCAGCATAACTTGCATCTGAGTAGACTTCAATCCTCAGATGACCATTCTTCTGAAACAGTAATCCTTTCCCAGGCGCTGCTTTGACATATTCCAAGATCCGCAAGGCGGACTGTAGATGACATTCCCTAGGCGCTTGCATGAATTGACTCACCTTGCCCACAGCATAGGAAATGTCGGGTCTGGTCACGGTGAGATATATGAGCTTCCCAACCAGACGCCTGTACCGCGAACTATCTGAAAGAGGAGGCGAATCATCTGTCCAGGTTTTGTCCTCCCCAATAGCCATGGGGCATCGGGCAGGTTTAGCTCCAGTCAATCCTGCCTCTTTTAAAAGATCAAGGGCATACTTACGCTGAGAGAGAACTAAGGAGTCGGGCTTCCGCGAGAGTTTGATCCCCAGAAAGTACTTTGGAGAGCCCATATCTTTAGTGATCAGATGTTGGCGAAGATGTCGCTTTGTCAAGGCTACCCCTTCCTGGTCATCGCCAGTGAGAAGAATATCATCGACGTACACAGCAAGAACAACCAGCCCAGAAGGAGTTTTGCGAATAAAGAGAGAGTGATCAGCAGAGCTTCGCACAAAACCAACAGCCGCCACAATACCGCTGAACTTGTCAAACCAAGCTCGAGGACTCTGTTTGAGGCCATAAATTGCCTTCTGCAGCCGGCATACTCGTGTCTCCCCCTGAGCAACATACCCAGGAGGTTGCTCCATGTAAACGGCCTCGTGAAGATCACCATAAAGGAAGGCATTCTTGACGTCCAGCTGAGAAATCGGCCAATCCCGATTGACGGCCACAGAGAGAAGAACCCGGATGGTGCTGAGACGAGCCACAGGGGAGAAGGTGTCAAAGTAATCAACCCCATAGGTCTGAGTAAAGCCCTTGGCCACAAGGCGAGCCTTATACCGATCCACAGTGCCGTCTGGGCTAAATTTGACCACAAAGACCCAGCGACAGCCAACAACATCAGTACCAAAGGGAGGAGGAACAAGAGTCCAGGTACTCCGCTCAGTGAGGGTCGCCATTTCCTCATCCATGGCGATCTTCCAGTGAGGAATAGCAAGGGCCTCCTGATATGAGCGGGGTGTGGCAGTGGCAGAGATAGCCAGTGCAAATGCCCTGCGAGAAGGAGTAAGACGATCATAGGAAACAACAGCAGCAAGGGGGTGTAAGGTACACGTCCGCACCCCTTTGCGAAGAGCAATAGGAAGATCCAGGTCAGCCGGGCCCGCGGCATCCGGAGCATCCGTGGTAGAGAAAGCTGGCCCGGGAGAAGAGAGCGACGGCAGCGGAGATGAGGGAGAGGGTGGTGGAGAAGGGAGAGAGAGAGGTGGAGGAAGAGGAGGGGGTGGAGACGGTGAAGTGGTGGAGAGTGTAGGAGGAGGCGAGGGAACGAAGGGAACGGCAGGAGAATCAGAAGCTGGGAGAGGAGGAGAAGAGTCATCCGAGAAGTAGGAGGTATTCTCGAAGAAGGTGACGTCAGCAGAGACGAACTGCTTACGAAGGACGGGATCAAAGCAACAGTAGCCTTTCTGAGTGGTGGAGTACCCCAGAAAGACACATTTGGTGGAGCGAGGGGAGAGCTTATCACGGGTGGCAGAAGGGGTATGCACAAAGGCAGTGCATCCAAAGATTTGGAGCGGGAGAGGAAACGGCTCCTTTCCCGGATACAAAATGGAGAACGGGGTTTGGCCGTGGAGAATGGTGGAGGGGATGCGATTGATGAGATAGCAGGCAAGGAGAACAGCATAGCCCCAATAGGAGCGAGGAACATGCATCTGGGTCATCAAGGTGCGAGCGACATCGAGCAGGTGACGGTTTTTGCGTTCGGCCACACCATTTTGTTGTGAAGTATAGACACAACTAGTTTGATGAAGAATCCCATGTTGCATGCAGAATGTAGAGAAGTCACGACTGAGATATTCTTGGGCATTATCAGATCGAAAAACTTGGATAGAAACACCAAACTGAGTTTTGATCATGAGATAGAAGGATGTCCATACAGAGAATAATTCGGAGCGATCTTTTAACAGATACACCCACGTACAGCGAGAGAAATCATCAATGAACGTGACAAAATAGGAACTACCCCGATCAATGGTAAGAGTAGGAGAAGGACCCCAGATATCGGAGTGGATAAGATCAAACGGACGGGTAGAGCTACGAACGTGCTTTGGAGGGAAGGAGGAGCGGTGATGCTTGCCAAGCTGACAGGCCTCACAGTTGAGCGGAGGACTTTGAGGAGGAAGGTGGGGCAGAAGTTGACGAAGAAGACGGGAGGAGCATGACCAAGGCGGAGATGCCATTGGAGAAGATCTGTGGAGGTGGAGGAGAAGGTGGAAAAAGCAGAAATGTTGTCTAGGAAGTATAAGCCGCCACTCTCAGTCCCAGTAGCAATCGTCCGTTGGGAGTCCGGATCCTGAAAAGAGCAAGAAGTAGAAGTAAATGTGACGGAACACTGTAATTGCTTGCAAAGAGAGGTAACAGATAATAAGTTGCACGGGAACTGTGGCACGTAGAGAGTATCCGCCAAGTGAAGAGACGGAGTGACATGAACTATCCCTGTTCCATGAACTGAGGATGAAGAGCCGTCAGCGAGAGTAACCGGCGGCAAGCGCGCATGTTTTTCTAGGAGAGAGAAACACGGGAGATGGCCGGTCATATGATTTGTAGCACCAGTGTCGATCAGCCATTTGCCCTGAGTAACAACGTGTGCACGACCAGAAGACGTGACAACCGAGGCGAATGGCGTGGAGGATATGAAAGCCATGAAGGGAGGAAGAAGAAACTGCAGCGGTCTCGGTGACAGCACACCAGCGGCACGAAGGGCCACGACCAAGGAGCAGAGCACAAGCCGCGCGACTAAACCAGGAGGTCACGGCGACTAACAAGCAGTAGCGGCTAAAGGAGAAGGGCAGAGAGGCCGCTTAAACAAGAAGAATCCGCGTGAAACCGCGGAGGGAAAAAGAGAAGAAGCCGCGCGAACACGAGCGGCAAGGATGCAGATCAAGGCACAGCGGGGAAGAAGTCGCGCGGACTGAAAAAGGCCGAGCGAACAGAAGAGAGGAGAAGAGCAGGTGACCGCGACCAAGATGCGGGTAAGAAAGGGACAACCCGCACGGTCAGGCAGATCACAGCAGTCAAGGGCACAGCGGGGAAGAGGTCGCGCGGACAGAAAAGGCCGAGCGAACAGAAGAGAGGAGAAGAGCAGGTGACCGCGACCAAGATGCGGGTAAGAAAGGTACAACCCGCACGGTCAGGCAGATCACAGCAGTCAAGGGCACAGCGGGGAAGAGGTCGCGCGGACTGAAAAAGGCCGAGCAAACAGAAGAGAGGAGAAGAGCAGGTGACTGCGACCAAGATGCGGGGGAGAAAGGAACAACCCGCACGGTCAGGCAGATCACAGCAGCAAACCGCGAGTACAGAGACAACACGCGCGGACAGAGACAGACCGCAGCGACTAGGAAGTCGAAGCGGCAGGAAAGAAAAAGGAGCGCGGCGACACGGAAACAGGTCGCTGCGACAAAGAGCAGTAGAAGAAAAGAACCAAGAAGAAGCAAGCCGCGCGAACAGACAGCGGACAAAGACAAGCCGCGCGGATAGAAACAAGCCGAGCGGACAGATGAGAAGGCAAGCCGCGAACAAGTCGCAGGACGCGGAAGACAAGCCGCGAACAACAGAGAGCGCACAGAATCAGGAGGAAATGACCGTGTCCTCTGATACCATGTTAGAAAGTAGCGAAAAGAAGCGAAAAGTAGAGAACAAGCCGAATAAACTTTTGAATAATTGAAATTTTATTATCCAAAAAAGATAACTATTACAAAGGTATGCCCTCCCTTATATAGAATGGAGGAGAGAAGAGAGAATACAAATAAGAGATGTGAGACTAAAAATTTACAAGCTAAGCGGACTGTACAAAGTAAACCGCACAGGCCGCGCGGTTAGACAGAAGGACTAACCGCACGGCTACCATAAGAGAAGCAGAGAGGTCGCCTGTGAAGATCGCTAGACCGCCCGGTTTACAAGTCGCTAAGTCAAACCGCCAGACCGCGCGGTCTCCAACCCGCCAAGGCAGACCGCCCGGTCACCAACTTCAACATTTAGGTCAATTCAATCATAATTGGCTCATGTAGGCTTCACATGGTCAAATTGATTCTGTCACTACATTCCAAATCCTATTAGGGATCCAATAGACCCAAAAGCCACATCAAGTGGACATCAATTCATTCAATTTGACCAATGTCAAACTTAGACTCAATTTGGTCAAACTCACACCATATGAGTCAATTAGTCCAATTGGGGCCTCACCATGACTCAATCAATATTGGGCTGCGACATTAGACTCAAGACCAACACATGGGACCAGTTCACACATCAGCTGATTAATTCAACCCTCCAAGTGAACCATGATCAACATAAAGCCTAAAATAGGAAATTAAGAATTAAACTCAATCCCAAGGAGTTGTTAAGCCATGATCCATCCAGCACCCACTAGGCTAATTACAACCCTTACTCTGATTTTCGAAGGGAGTGACATGCATGAGGGTAATTTGAAGTCTTCCCTAAATTTACATAAGGACAAAAAATAGATTCACGAAGAGCTTGCTTGCCACATGACCAGTGGCGGAACTAGGATTTTAAAGTTGCACGGGCACAATTTCAGTATTGTCAATTAGGGGGGTTCGAGGGGCAGCGCACCTTGAGCGGTTGTTCGGGGGCAGCGCCCCCAAAAAATTTTTTTTTCGCAGGCGGGTGACCCTCCTAACTCCTAAGCAAACTAAAACAGAAAACCGGGGAACAAGAGTAATTGCCAATGGCGTGTTCCAGCAACAAAAGAAGATTGGAGCTCCAAATCAACCATTCACGATGGATTCCAGCAACACAATGGTGTGTACCTAACATTAAAATGCTCGAAGATTAGCACAATTGTGCGTTCAAATCAACCTTTCAAAGAAATCTGGACTGAAATTAGTGCAGATTTCAGTCCAGATTTCAAGAAGAAGAAGAAGAACCTCCTGTCCGGGGCTAGTTCGGCCCAAAACCGGTCGGGCACGTGCCGGAAGAAGAAGAAGAAGAACCTCATGTATAGGGCTAGTTCCGTCCAAAACCGGTCGGGCACGTGCCCTACCGTGCCCAGAGCTAGTTCCGCCCATGCACATGACCCTCTTCTCTTCATTCCATAAGCTTCACTGAGCTCATTTAGATTCGGCATTCATCACCGCATGGTTTCGTATAAACTTCTCTAAATTGTGTCCCCACTGTTAGTAAAACTAGAGCATGATTCGGCGTCCTTTTCAGAAGATGTTAATGCAAACAAAGAAAATATCTTTTAGAGAGGCTTCATCGCCGCATGGTTTCGTAGTAGAAACAACATTTTATGATGTTTGTGAGATCATAAATTATTGAAGTATGTTGTTTATGTTGAATAAAGTATACATTAGCACTCGGTTGAGGTTTTCAACAACACGGTAGAACTTTTTCAAAGACACTTCTAAAAGAAGATACTATGGAAATGTTTTTTTTATTTTTAAGAATCATTGAATAAAGTATACATTAGCACTCGATTGAGAGTTGTTTATGTGACTATCATTGCTTTAGGGTGTTGTTACTAGCAAATACAATTTGGTTTCTAGCAAATCATTACTATTAACAAATCCTTATTTTTCAGAATGGTTATTTGAAAACCATTTTGTTACTAGGAAATCAACATAATTTTTAAAAAAAAAATTAATTTTCTTTGAAACATTCATTCGTTCAAAATAACTTTGTAAATATAATGACATTTACAAATGATTTCAAATGTATTCATTCAATTACTTATGTTAGCATTAGAAATGAGTCAAAATGCCGCAAAATTTTGTTTAGTATGTACAAAACTCTTTTTTATTAAAATATCATCATTTGCACCAAAATCTTTAAACAAAATATCTCCCGGTTTAAAAATATAGTTGATTTTTAATTTATATAAAGGTGTGTTGTATATTCGAGTTAAGTGTATATAAAAATATACTCATCTTTTTGAACCGCGTCCTATACGTACATTTTCATGAGAAGTGTGCAACATAGGAACAATTTTCGATTTGAAGCAATTTAGACCCCCCCCCCCCCGATTTGGCCCCTGAAAAAAGTCACGCCGAACATATGTACGGACGTCCCGGATCGGCGTGACTTTTTTCAGTGGTCAAATCGGGGCCTAAACGATTTCAAATTAAAACCTGTTCAGCATGAAAGTTGTAGATCTAAACGAGATCTACAATTTTCATGTTGAGAACACTTTTTGATTTGAAGCAGTTTAGACCGCCGATTTGGGCCCCGAAAAAAGGCTCGCCGAAAATCTGTACGAACGACTCGTTCCGTGCGTGTCTTTTTTCGGGCCCAAATTGGAGGTCTAAACGACTTCAAATCAAAAAATGGCTGACATAAAAGTTGTAGATCTGTTTTTGATGTTGATCGACTTTTTCAAATGAGAAACATTTGGGACTCAAAATTCAAAAATTGTAAAAAAATAAGATTGGTTTGCTAGTAGTAATTTTTGGGAAGAGAAAAAAATGCAAAGAATGACTGGATCTTTTTTTTTCTGATTTGCTAGTAACGAAATTGGATTTGCTAATAACAAGCACCCTTGTTTTATTAATCCGGCATCCCCTCCACTTCTTGTTGTTTTATGTGATGTGGTCAAAGAAGACATCTTCAATGGTTAGCATGGGCAAATAACTTTATTTCGACCTAAGTTTAAAAAAATAAGGATTACAAACCCTCATTATATATGTTTATGAAAGTTAAATGATGCTTTGTTTTAACAAAAGGAAAGTTCCAAATCATTTTCCTCATAAAGATGTATGATATCCTAATTTCAAGGAGAGATAGATATGTCTAAAGAAGGTCCGGTTACGCATATTCCTAATCCTCCTAATAGAATGTAATGACGTAGGAATCCATATGTAAACAGGACATCCATCTACATACGCTCGAATCGAATGAGAGCCAATTCGACTAAGACTTTGTTTGGCACGGCATTTTCGCTCCGTTATATTTGAACAAAAACGCTAGCGTCATAAATATGTTTCATGTTTGGCATGATAACGGTTATGACCGTCACCATGAAAAAACTAGTTTTGATCATAAAAGTGGATTGTATTTCTTGGGTGAGGTCGGGGCTTCACAGACAACGATTCATAATCACCACATTCATAATCGTTCACACTGCGAAAACCCAACTAAAATACAAGAGCTGGATTCTCTTCGTTTGAGGCAAATCGACCATATGCATTTCATGAGCCAATCCCTCATTTACGCGGCGAAAGAAAATTATACAACCCAACATGCCACAAATGAGGCGACTCATTAAAATGATGTTACAAATGAATTTTTTTTACATGTGAAGAGATTTAGATCTTTGACAAATCTCCAGAAGACCCAATTATCATCTTACACATCAGGCTTTGGATTTTATTGTGGTTGGATATATTAAGCTTGATTATGCTAGGAAAAATATTAAATTATTATTTTAACAAAAGGCAACAAAGGCTTGAAATTTATACAATGGGTTTTTTTTTACCAATATGTTTTTATGAGAAAATGTGCAACCGCAACAATACCCCGATCAATCGCATTTCGCGTAGGCAAAGTGAATGACAAATACTATGCAGTGAGGATATGAGTGAACAAGAAGCAGTATTGTCTTTGCCTCATGCCTGCAAGGGGCATGTCGCAACATCACGAGAGAATCCTCATTCACTGTCACTAGTATATAATAATTATAATAATCATAATAAAAGAATATTTTGGGAATTATCGCAGCAGCAGAACACGGCGAAGCAGGTAGCACTTTCGACAGCCAAAGTACCGCGGCAAGGTTAAGAGGGAGGTACAGTGCGGGTGATGCACTTTGCAGTAAAGTGCGGGCATCCAACGGTCTGCATGGTTGACCTTACACATCTCAAAGCGTTTTGAGATGTGTCCGTTTTGAGATGTGTGTGAGCATTCACGCGAACCGTTGAATGACCGCACTTTACCATAAAATGCACCCGACACTTTACTACACCTTACCCCTACCGCAATGGGTGAAAAATCTTGAGGAAGCGATTATCCACAACCGCAAATAAAGTACTCTGCCCATATAATAACTCGTTTCTTATAAAATATACAAACCATTAAACAACACTCAGCTCCTAGAAAATCTAAAACTGCTGGTAATCCAAAGCCTGGTTTAATCCCACCCTGTGGGCGTGAAGGCCATACCCTTCCATTCAACCACCTTACAAGGCGGTTTCGAATTTTTTTTGCCGACGTCATTGATTTCGAACGGCTTCTTGCCCATCCCCGGTTCAGGAGATCTGCATCGATCCAAGGAAGAATCATTCCAAGCAACAGAATCATCCATATAATCCAACTCATCATCTTCATTAGAATTGTATTTCGAGCAATTTTCGCCCGATTCCCAATCTTTTTGGTGTTGCCCCGGCGCGGCGAGCTTCACCCCATCTCCGTCGGTGTCAATATCATTGGCGTATTGCATTGAAGCTTTTTCGTGATATTCATCACTGACGTCCACCGCCCCCCATTCAACTACTTCAGCATTTCTTTTGGCATCTTCTCTCCAGTTATCGACTCTTGATTTTAGTTCTCTGGCATCCTGCGGTCGAAAATGAGGGGAAGAATGATTGCGAAAATTTTCTTTCTCTAGGGGAGGAAGAGGACAGCCCTGGTAGGAACCATTGTCAACACAATGCCTCAATAGTTCATCCCAGTAAGGATCCTGTGACCAAAAAACAAAAAGGCTGTCAAAAGGAATAGTGACCTGAATCATTATTTCAGTTTCACCAGGAATGTAAATCTACTCTATATACTCTACCATTAATCCTGGAGCTGAATGACTATATCTCGAATAATGTCTGAGATTCAAATCTCACCCTAAAATATACACTCTAAATTGATGGATGAATGGGTGGAGACGACCGGGTAGATTAAGAAAAACAGTTAAAAACTCGATTTCCTGAGTTAAATTTTCATTGGGAGGAGAGATTGATTATGCTATCTTAGTCACATTTAAGAGATTGCAAAAAGAAGAAAACTGAGAACTGACCCTGAACTGAACTGATAAATTTGGGTCGTTCTTGTGGTTCCTTCGGGTAGGAGACGTCGAGAACCAAACATCCAGGTCGGTTATTGGTTCATGAAGTTGGGCACATGGGCCAAGAACCGTATATGCACTGCACTTGAGATTAAGGGCAGGCTTGGTGATGCGCATACAGGCCATAACCGATCCAAACAGACCCAAGTTGCACCCTAGTCATATTACCCAATATTTATCTACCTCAAGTCAATTATTTAAAGCAATTTTTTACTTGCTTGTATTGCACAATGTACAGGACACCTGATTTTCCTGAGCCTTTTTACCTGTGAAAAGTAGGTAAGCCCAATTTGTTTTTTGATGTTCCGAAATCAAAATGATCGCACAAGACTATGATCTTGCATGATCATTTTTTAAAAACGGAATCTAAACAATCTTGTGGAAAAAAAGATCGTAAAAATTCATTTATCTTGACCACATATGATCCTTCTGATCTTGCAGGATTAGATCATTTTGATATTGTGTGACCAGAATGATCATAAGGCATCAAAATGATATTGTGAGGTCATTATGATCACTTTGATATCGCAATATCATAACAATTTCCCAGGATCACAAAAATGAACATGCGAGATCTCAAAATTAATTTCAGGATCACAGAAGTGATCACACGCGATCAAAATATGATCAAGTGATCAATTTTGTGATGCCGCGCAATCCTAGGTTCATAATATTGATCGCGCCCCAGACCTTTGCGAGGTTTTAGTGGTTCTGGCACGTATAAACTTCCTAAAGGACACAACAACACTAAGTCTTTATCCCACCATAGTAGGGTCGGGTATATGAATTTTGTCGCCATTGCACTCTATCTTTAGTCATAATCTCACTAATGCCTGAGTACATCATGTATTTCCTTATAGTTTCATTCCGAATCTGGGACAACCAAAAATTATATTTCCTAATTACAAACCACTTTTACTTCTCGAAGAATACCTTACCCTAAAAACTATTAAATCTTGCGCACTTTAGTGCAGATGGGAGCATGAAAACATAACAGAAATATAGCTTTGTCGAAGATATGAATTATATTCCCATGTCTTAATAGTTAATACATAGAACAGGACAGCAGCTCAACAACAATGAGCCAGCGACCCCCCCCCCCCCCCCCCCCCCCCCCGAAAAAAAAACTCTACAGTTACTGTAGCATACTTCCATGATTGCCCGGCTCTCTACCTCCCTACGTCATATATGAAGAACAATCCTATCAACGAATAAAGATTTTTCCGCCTAACCAATGGTGAACAAAGTTTTTTCCGCCTAACCATTGGAGACCCAAAATAGTTCTTAATGACCATTGCCAATTCATTTATGAAATTAAGGCTGGATCTTTGGAGCGGCTTTCTGAAAAAAAAAACGGCAAAATGCCCACCAAGAATGCTGCCGCGGTAATCCACCCACCGACGAGAAAGGCACGAAAACAGCATTTGCAGAATGCCCCTAGTGCTGAGCGACAATATGTGCATGCTCCACCACACACAAAACAGCGCCCCAAATTAAGGCTATGTCAGGTAGCCCTGCTCCTAGGTTTTACCTCGTCTGTTTTTTTATCGTTGATTTCTTTGGTTTCTCTTTTTTGCACATCAAAGATTTGAGGCAGTTTCAAATCAGAAACTTTTGGAACTTAAAATTATCACGCCTACATTATAATATCTATCCAAAATGGCAGCAGTACTACATTCAATCACAAAAATATTTTATAAATTGCTTCTGCTTGATATTCTTGGTAAAAACCATGCAAAGACTAAACCGATCTTAAAAGGGAAATGAACAAATTGGCGTTCAAACACAAGGCAGCGCCGACCGCCTTGCAATGTTAGGTAAATTTCCCATAGATTTCCCATAGATTCATTGGTTTTGACACCATTTTTGTCAATTTTAGGTAAATTTAGTATATCTAATTTTTTTCAACTCTCAGTTTCTTTTTCAGGGATTTATATAAGCAGTCCCCATATAAGCAGTCCCCGACTGGATATTCACAACCCTCCAAAAAAAACCCCTTAATTCCTCACCTCTAACCCTAGCCCCTTCTATTTTCCTATTTCCAGCGAGCCGCAAGCCTGACCTTCCCTTTTCCGGCCCTGCGACCGCCGACCGCCTTGCAATGTTATCAGGATCACGATCCAGATCGTCCAGATCGTAGGATCGTAGGATCGTAGGATCGCACGATCCTACGATCCGGATTACGCGTTTCGATCCGGATGGGAATTAGAGCTTGCCCATGTGAAATCGCAATCCAAATCGCGGAATCATTAGGATTACAATCTGTATACGATTCCAGCGATCCGGCGGTTTTAAACGCACGCGCGGTTGGCCCTTTTTATTTTGCTTCTGGCTCTAC
Source organism: Platanthera guangdongensis (assembly GCA_039583875.1). Lineage (NCBI taxonomy): Eukaryota > Viridiplantae > Streptophyta > Magnoliopsida > Asparagales > Orchidaceae > Platanthera > Platanthera guangdongensis. The sequence goes on from CM077164.1 coordinate 10,269,908, forward strand.
GTAATAAAATCCCGATCTAGATAGAAACCCTATTCCGGTCCTTTCGCTCCGCTTCCTCCCGACTTCGACAAATCATCTCGCACTCGCCGACCTCGACGACCAAGCCACCAAGGACCACCGTCTTTGTCGACCTCCAGCCTCCTAAGTCCAGGAGTCCTACCGCCGACGTCGACGAAGATTCAGGTCGACGAAGAAACCCTATTCCACAGCTCCGCTTCCCCCCCCCCCCCGACTTCGACAGCAGTGTCTTAACTCTTAAATGTTTCTTTGCCTCATATTGCTAGTGTACTCAGCAGTCTCAGCTGATGGTTTTCTTGCCATTGACTTTAGGAAAGTGAAATGCCAATCGTTGATTTTGGGCATAGCGAAAGTGAAACCCTATTACTCATTTAATGAAGGTTCTAATTTTCACACTCTCTGTTGGCAAATGAGTATGATCATCTTCTTGAATCTTAGATAGTTTTATTTACCTTGATAATATTATAGTTTCAGTTAACTATGTCCTTTACACTCATGTCTTGCAGCATGGTCTAACTTTGCCGAGTGATTATTATGTCAAATGTTCACTTCAGTCATGGAGGCCAAGCAAGCAATCAAAGATTTTATTCTTCAAGGTTAACGATTTGATAGCATTGTTCTCGTTATAACTTACAACCAAATTCAACATTTATATCTGATAGCCATTTGCTATCAGAATATATACAATCTGATCTACATTTGATATCAGCTTATATAAACAAATGAAGATTGGTTATAGGCTTATAGCATTTGGTTATATACTGCAGCTGTTGATAGCAAATCCTTTACTTGGTATCAGGTTTGTTACCAAATCTTCTAATATCAAATGTTATAACCAAATGAATCTCTTTATAGCAGCTGCAGTATATAAATTGAATTGGTGGTCGGATTTGTATATAATCTGATAGGAAATGTCTATAGTGTTTGAAATTAAAAGATTAGTTACTAAGGGAGATAGAAATCAAATGCAGTATATACTTCATTTGGTGACAATTGACAAATCTGAGAGCAATTACAACTACTGCATTTTTTATTAGCAATTCATTTATATACTGCTGAATTACAACTTGCTCATATTTTACTGATAGTCTTGATACAATTACTTTATTTGTTTAAGTTTCTTGGCAGAACAATTGCAAAACACATGAGCTCATTGATCGCTTTATCTCTTAACCTTGATGAACGCTTCTTTGGAAGAAACGATGATCCAATGAGATTTTTACATTTACTACTACCCATGTACATTTATAATTATAACCGTTTCTTTATGCATGTTCTTATTTTGCCTTAGACTTGGGATCTATTCTAGTAATAATAGTTTTATAGTCAACAAATGAAAATGATTAATTATATAATTTTGTGTTGATTATTTGTGTAATTGTATGATATCAAATTCAATTTCATCATTTAATTCTTACTTTATGAATATAGTAGGATCTTACGATCCTCGATCCGATCTTACGATCCGATCCAACCCCCGAAACGATCTCACCTAGGATCTCAATCCTGACAACCTTGCCGCCTTGGTTTTGACACCATTTGTGTCAATTTTAGGTAAATTCAGTATATCTAATTTTTTCAACTCTCAGTTACTTTTTTGAATGGATATTCACAACCCTCCCAAAAAAAAATAAACCCTAAAACCCTTATTTCCTCACCTCTAACCGCAGCCCCTTCTATTTCTCCCATTTCCAGCGAGCCACAAGCCTGACCTTCCCTTTTCCAGCCCTGCCCCCGACCGCCGGCCACCCGCACCTACTGGAGAAGACGCCGGAGAAGCCTCTGGTCCTCAGCCACTGCAACCTCTACAGGTACCTCTCTCCCTCTTTCTCCCCTCTTCACACCAGTTTTTTGTGTTCTTCAGTTCCGGCCAGGTTTAAGACGACCGGGTCCAAATTTTTTTCAATCTTTACTCTTCTTTTTGATTCACACTGCAACTCTCGGCAGGCAAACCTCTCCACTCCTTGCACAGCCACACCAATCGTCTCACTCCTCGCATAGCCCCTTCAAACTGAAGTGAAACAACAAGTCCCCCTTTACAGCCCCATCTCTCCCTCAGCTGGTGCAGTTTTCTCAGTATCTATACATTTGCTAAAGATGTTCCTGAATCACATAAAGATTTTGGTTGGCTTCATTGACATTTTCATCAGATTTTTTTGCTCATTTGGTGCTGTATCCACAGCAGTTTGAGTAACTTCTCATAAATGCTATTACCCCCATATTGTACTGTGATGCAACCCATAATTGCATCTTTACATTATTTTTGTTCACGTTACTTTTATTTGTGTAGCGCACGTCCTCGCGCATTTTATGTTTTAACTTTCACGTATGTTTGTCTTTTATTTTCCATGAGTGTTGTATCGCACATGTTACTCGCACAAGATCGTACGGCTTATTGGTGTGATTGGTAAATAAAATCATGAATGAATAGGTCCGGCAAATTAGGACTAATGTTAGTTAAGACAAGCACCTAATTTTAACATCAAGTATTTTACACTATTAAATCTAATAAATCTGAAATTAAAATTTATTCAGATTTATTTTGGTGAGAACTTAGCCATTTTATGAAATCACAATCAATTTGTTGTAACCTAAAGGCCAAATTTACAACTTCTTATTCCTTTGAAATCCCTTTATTCCCTCGTGACCCCCCCCCCCCAATTAAAATTCATTAAACATCCTTTGCTATTAACACAAAACCCGCCCACCTGCAGATATTTCTCTCTGTTTCGACCTATCCGACCGAACCCTTTCCCCCATTGGCGAACGCTCGAGCCTCGCCTCCACCCTCCACGCCTCTCCCGGCCTCCGTTGACGCCACCCGTGGCCAGCCCTGTCTCTGGTGAGTCCTCCTTCCCCATCCAACTCTAGATCCGACGGTTCCTGTGCTCGGGAACCTCTTTTCCTGACGGACAATTCGCCCCAGCTAGCAGCCCCGCCGCCGCCGGCAGTTAGCAAGTCCTTTGTGGTGCTTCCCTCCGGTGACCTAACCCCCATCGTGTTGGGTTCGGGTTCCCTCCTAGGTGGGCAAAACCAGCGGGGACGGACGTTGAGGGATCAGTAATGGGGTGGATCGAGTCGTGAAGAAATTTTGGCGCGATCATGCGTACGATCATGTAGATCAAATGGTTTCATCGATGGACAGCTAAGATCTATATTCTTATATACTATTATTAATATCATATATAATAATATATATAATACATATTTCCAAATTCTAATTCCCCCCCCCCCCCCGTCCAATGCAGCAGCCACGGTTATATAAAAAAGAGAAAAAAAAACCTAAGAGGCTGCAACAATACCCTCTAAGCCGTGTGTGTGCGAGCGGACGACTGCCTCATCTTCCTCCTCCGGATCGAGGTTTTCTCGCCGGCGACCTTGGAGGGTGTCGGAGACGAAACAAGCAGCGGTGTTCGGAGATCGTGAGGCCGCGTGGAATCCGGTGTTGAGTTTTGATGGTGTCGATTGTCGCAAGGGCGAAGGCGCCGAGGACACTTTTGAGGGGCCGTTGCGTAGGCGGTGGTGGTGCCATATTTGTGCGGTGGGGAGGCGGTGCACGCGTACGGAGGAGCAGCAGAGGCGGAGGCCGATTTAGGCGAAGCCGGACCGGTGTAGGTGGAGGCTGATTTGGGCAAAGTCGGAGAGGCATAGGCGGTGTTTGGTGACACCATTTGGGCTCGGGAGAGCAAGGACCGTTGAAACATCGGCAATGTTGTCGGATCACGACAGTGGTAGTGCAGTGGTGCAGAGTGCGCACCTTGGCGCAATGGACGACCATGTGCAACCGCCGTATGTACTCAGGAGAGTATTTTGGGTTGCATCTGCGGCTATCGACGGTCAGCGCAAGGAGGTATCTTAGCCTCAAGTGGACTTTGGCTGCGAGGCATCTGATCCTCGAGCGGGCAACCTTCTGACGGGTTGCAGACTGATCGTACTGCGCCAGTGACGTCGTATGTCGACGTAGGCAGACAGCTTTACACAGTATTGAAAGATCTTGAAAGACTGCAGGGGGTTTATAAACCAGTTTGGAGCGAGTCACTCTGACTCGAACTTGGTCATCTTTGTCGGTATATCTGCATCTTTCTCTTGTCTATTGTCTTTATATTTGTGCTAGTTATAGGATCCATCTGAGGATTGTGGGGGAAATTCATTGTATTGTCGAACATCATTTAATGGAGGTTTTTTGGGTTGGACTTTGAACGTCCCGTAGTTTTTACCTTGTTTTGGGGGTTTTCCACATATACGCCTTTGTGTTTGTGATTGTTTTTGTTCTTGCGTATTTCGTTGACGACTTTATCAGGTATCTCAACTCGCGTCCTCACGTGCAATCAGGTCCGTGAGAACGTGTTTCTAACAACACATCGGCCACCACCCAGACCGACCACTCCAGCGCCCTGTACCCATTTCCAGGCGGCCGATCCTCCAAGAACACTATTTCATTCGAGCAGCGGTGTTTCTAACATCACTCTTCGGAGAACCCCCTTTCCAATTTTGACGACTACTGCCCACAATATCATTGTCCTCTCTGTTTGGAGGTAATAACCGTCCTATGGTATATCTCTCTCCCTATCTCGCTCGTATTTGTTAGTATAATGACATGCATAGTTTTATTTGATCTTTATAATCAGAGCTTGTTTGTCCTAATTAACATTGTTAGATACGATGTATTTTATGAGTGATAGTCTTAGCTTAGAGTCACCATGGGTGTTAGGATCACCGTCCCTTGTACATGTATATGTATTACCATTGCTCAATTGTGAATACACAGGAAAACAATTTTCCTTATCATGGTATCAGAGCCAGAACCCTAGCTGTCTCCTTTGCATCGCAGATTTTTTCCCGTTGTTGTTTTCACTCGCACACCGCCCGATCCGGCGACCGTCTCCTTCTCGACCGGCGCTCAGGCACTGTCGCTGGAGTCGCGCAGTTCGCTCGCCGTTGCCTTCGACGTCGAGCAAATCTCTGGCGCCGACAGCCTCTTCCAGAGTCGTTTTCTCCTGACGCCTGATCCGCCCGATCCGCCCGATCCGCCCGATCCGCCGATGTCTCCAGCAGTCCGACACTGCAGTTCGACGATGTTTTCCACTGCAGTCTGCTGCCTCCTGCAGCCCGACGTTGCCTCCTGCAGCCCGATGCCAGCCCATCTTCGCTACTTGCTGCTCACAGTTGCCTATTGCAGCCCGTCTGATTTCGTCGACTATGTTGTTTTTAGCTTTTTAGCCGATCAAATGTGATCCCTGATCCCGCGTCTTCTACAACCGCTCTCTCGCCTTTACGTCGACCATCCGACGCTCATGCTGCTCTTCAGATCCGATTCAACCGATCCGCGACTTCGACACTCCGCGACCTTCTTCTCTGTTAATTTTGCAGCACAGACCTCTTCGGTTGGATATCTTGATGGCTTTTGGTGCTCTTCCTTCTCTGACACCTTCTACAGCTCAGTCAGGTGCATCACGTCGCACGTTTGTCCGCTGTAACTACTGTCAGTGTCTTGGTCATGTCAAATATGAATGTCGCAAGCTTCAGAGGACTCAACAATCTGGTCAGCAGCGTGCCCCTTGTGCACCTTTCGCTCACTTTTTGGCTTTGACGCAGTATATCTCTGTATCTGCGCTTGCCCAACAGTTCTCCCAGCAGACTTCACTATCTTGCTCCTCTCAGTCGGCTGTCTCCGCACCTGCAGGTATCTCCCCCTCCGACTGGTTGCTTGACTCTGAAGCCTCGTTTCACATGACATATGATGTCACCTGCCTCTTGTCTTGTCAGCTCGTCTCCTATGGCATTAGTATCATGGTTGTAGATGGCACTATTCACCACATTACCAGTCGTGGTCTCCTTCATAGTAGCCATTTTCATGTTCCTGATGTTACCTACATACTCAAGTTATCCATAAACCTTGTATCCGTCAGCCAACTCACATCTCACGGTTGTCTTGTTACTTTTGATGAGTTTACATGTAGTGTGCAGGATTGTCTGATTGGGACACTCCTTGGGGTGGTGGTCATCATAACGACGAGCTGATGTACTTAGGGCCGGGCTGTTGTTGTTGTTGTTGCCCCCGCGGAGCCAGCAGGGCTCTCCGCATCTTCTTTATTTGTCGCTGGCCGAATGGCGTGTTCGATCCCGCGTCCTCAGGTCGCCTCTTGCTGGAAGAGGGTTGCGAGAGGGCCGCCTCATCTCGGCAGGCCGCCGCCGCCGCCCTCTCGCGAGCAAGAGAGTCGGTATGGAGCCCCGGATCCGCGAACGGCGGGTTCACGGGGATTATTCGCTCCCCTGCAGGAAAACACTTCGAAAAAGTTAGGAATTCAGCAATGATATGGTGAGTTCGGCGGTCAGGCGAACTCGGCAAGATGAGGAGAGAAGCATACCTTCGCCGGGCAGAACAGGGGGGAGCGCGTCGAGGCCCCTCCGCAGGAAGGCGACCTTGAAGTCTTTATGAAGTATTTGTGGAGTTCGGCGTCATTGCCGGACACGGCCGGCGGGCGGTACACCTCCTCGCCCTTCTGCTGAGACGAGTAGGGGATGTTGCCGAGATCGCCCTTGATGAAGGCGATCTTGGTCATCCAGGTATGGTGCTTGTTCGCGATCTCGCGAACTTTGATCAGCGAGCCGCCAAAGTAGTCGACCCCGTCCGGCGTCGCCTTGTAGGAGAAGAGCTTCCTGAACACCGTCAGGTTGAACTTGATCCTCTCCCGCCGGAGGTAACTCGCGAACGCCACCATCATCGCGATGGCGTTGGAATTCAGTTGCGCAGGCACGGCTCCGTAACATTTTAAGATTTGTCGGATCTCCGGCCACAGGGGGAGGCGTAACCCCACCTCGAAATGTGAAAGGGGGAAGGCGAGCTCGTCCTCATAAAAGGTATTGATGGCCTCCCCCTGTCTCGGCCTGCGAGCCTCAAAGCCCGGCGGCACGCGCTCCGCCACAAACTCAGCGAGCTCCTCCTCGCTAGTGTGCCCCTCGAAGAAGCAATAGTCCGTGAAGTGCTGCGCGCACTTGGAGCGGCCGTCGGCATCTGGATTCGCCTTGCCCATGTTCGCGGAAGCAGAGGTAGAGCGCGAGCAGAAAACGGAAAAGCACAGGGAGAAGGGAAAAAGCAATAAAGGCACAGTACGGGGTAGGTGAGGGGGGTCTATTTATAGGAAAGGAAATTTGGGGCAGGCTGTTCAATCAACGCAGCTCGCCGCCCCAGCTCGCCACCCCAGCTCGCCACCCCGGCTCGCCGACTTCCGGCGCACCCCAACCAAGGCTAAGTCGAACATTGCAGCATTTTATTTAAGTAACATGATCAAGAATATTCTAAGAGTTATTTATTACAGAAATAAAGTTCAAGATTTAAAAAGCAGGGCGCGCAAGCAGGGAGGGCATCGGGATGCGAGTGCCGGTCGGGTCGGCAGAGGAGCCGCTCACTTACCTACCCCGGCCTCGCGACCCCCGCCCCCCAGGCTGCCGCGCGCGGAGCAGCTCGCGGATCCTTTCGGAATTCCTCTGCGCAACCGAGAGACCGTCATCTATCTCGTCCAGGAGCCGGGAGGGGGACATCAGCTCGCCAGCTTGGCCACGGCGCACCTCGTCAGAAAGACGCGCGTAGTCGCGCTGCAGCGTCTCGTTGACCCCCTGCACCTCGCGCAGCCCGCACACCAACTTTTTGAGGAGCTTGACCTCCCTCCTCGTCAACTCGCCTTGATCCACCTCAGGACCCAGGTAGGAGTCCAGCGAGCTCGGGGAAGGGAGGGGAGAATAGTGGGCTGCCCGCGAGGATTCCTCGGCAGCCGATTGACTGGGAAGAGCTGTGAAGACAGGTGTTGGCAAAAAGAGGCAGAAAAAACTCATGAAACAAGGAGTCAAGCAGGACTGACCAGACGAGCTCGGCACCTCAAGGGAGGTGTGGGGAGGGATGAACCTCAGATCCTTCCCGCGACCTGGGCCGCGAGCCCCCGGCGAGATGAGCTTGAATCCCGGGGTGGGAATGGTCCCCAGACCAGCCCCCGCGGCCACGTCAATTTGGCGAGGAGGGGGGGAGCCCACTGGCGAATTCGGCCTCTGCGAGCTCACAGGCAGGATCCCAAAGAGAAGAGGCGGGTCCCGGGGATGGCTGTCCGGTGCCAAGAATCGCGAGTTGGCGAGCATGGTCTCGCCTCGCGGTGTGGGCTCTCGCGGAGCGACGCCCTCGCCATCTGGTTGACCGTCCAGGTCGTCGCCAACTACGACAACATCTCTATCCTTCTCAAGAATAGTTCGGGTGGAAGAGCCGGTCTCGCGAGCCAGGGTGGCCCTCAGGTCGTTGAAAATGGGCTCAACCGCCTCAGGGAATGACTTTGACCTCTTGGAGCGGGGCTCGGCAGAGTCGATTTGGGGAGCTTTTGCGGGGACCGCCGTCAGGGCGGCAACGCGAGCTGCGGAGGCCTGGCGGGCTCGGTCTATGCGCTCTTGGATCTCCTTAGGAAGAGGCATCTTGGCAGGGTAGCAAAGGGAATGGCAAGAGTCAGGCAGGTGGGCAGGTGCACATATATATAGCTGCAGGTGGCTCCCACCAGAAGATTCCCTCCAACTCGCCAACCAGCGTTCGCCGCACACTTGAGGTTGGATGTTTCTTTTCGAGCTTTGACAAGCTCAAAAAGAGCGGGGATTGTGTACAACCCCGTGTCCGGCGAGCAAGGTCACCAGGGTCTAGGCAGATCGGGTTGAGGACAATAGGCGAGCTCGGCAGTAAAGGGGGCGAGCTCGAGCTCGGCATCCGTCGACCAGAGATCGACGATCGGAGACCCCGAGCTCGGCATTCGCCAAGCGAGCCACAACTCGCGTCCTCGCAGTGGAGCTCGGCAGCGGCAGGCGAGCAGAACATGCCGAGGTGGTCAAAGCTCCCCAGCCCGCCTGGACGTATGAGGTACTTTTTACTGTTTTGCCCCCGCTGGTCTGCCCATAGCCCTTCAAAACAGCGGAGTTTGGCTGTTGGCAGACCCGATCAAGGGTTTTCTGGTAATTTCAGGTCAGTTCCTTTTGTTATTGGCAGTCCAGATTTTAAAAACTATAAATAGGACCCAAGGGGTACCCCAGAAAGCAGGTTCTCTCATGCTCTCCTGCTCCAATCTTCAAGTGCTTTCTGAGGGTACCTTAGCTCGGCTTCTGGCTAAGGAGGGGAAGCGCTCTGAGATCTTCCGGGTTTGTGGTGGGACCTCCCCCGCCGGGTCATTGGGTCTGTGTCACCTTGTCTTCTTTGTTGTTTTGCTTGCAGGAGCGAAGTAGGTGCGAGATCACCCCTTCCCCAAGGGCAAACTCCACAGGAGATCGAGGAATCGGTTTCAACAGCCACGTCTCCTCCGCCGTCATCATTGCTCCTCCGTCGGTCACAAGGTCAAGGGAGAAGGCCCGTAACAATATGCAAATCTTATTTTCTTTCTCGATAGCTGTCAATGAGTCTCCTAAGAAATGTATAGATTCCATGGTCGACTGCCTTGGCATGAATCCAAATTGGTTCTCCAAGATACTAGTAGAATCTTACTCTTCTTTCTATTAGTCGTTCTCATAGTTTCATGGTATAACTCATTAATTTAATTCCTCTGTATTTGACACAATTTTATATATCTTCTTTGCTCTTATATTTAAGTATCAAGTTACTTTCTCTTGAATGTTCTGACATCATCTTTGTATTCAGTATCGTATTGAAAAAATATATAAGCCACATAATTCCTTCTTTCCGTAGACATTTTCATACTTTGATGGGTATATCGTCTGACACAAACGCCTTTTTATTTTTCATCTTTTTTAGAGCATCATTTACCTTTGATGCTTAAATTTCATGATAAAACGTTATGATTCTATACTTGTCTTATTTATTTAACTATTTCAAGCTCAGTTCATTATCTTTTGTTTTATTATAGAGTTGATAAAAATATCTTTTTCATCACACTTTAATAGTTACATTATCCGTCAAAAATAAATCGGTTTCATCATTTATGCATTTAACTTGGCTTAAATATTGTGTTTCTCACTCTAGTTCGAGTGATTTTATATGTATCATGATCTTCATCTTTGGTATCAAGTCTCTTATAAAATTTTTCATAAACTTAACTTTTTGTTTTACTGACAGCATGTTTAGTTTCTTTGCTTGTGACTTTATACCATGTAAAGTTTTCAACATTTTTGTAAGCGTATAGTGCTTTATAGTTGGCCCTTATTGTCCTCACTTTGTCTTGCACTTTCTCTTTCCATCACCAAGATTCTTTATTTGGGGGCGCACAACTTTTTGACTCTCCAAGTACGTTTTTTTCATTTATCTTTAAATATAAAGACATAACTTCCCATGAGATGCTAGTATCAACATAAGGGTCATCAATTAGTTGTTTCATAATTGTTGTCTTAAAACAACCTATTTTTTCCTCTTTAAATTCCACCACCAAATTTTTGTCAATATTTTTGTCTTTGTCATAAATTTATTATATTTAATTTTCATGTCCAACACTACCAGTCAGTGTTGTTTTATTAAACTTTCTCCTAAGTCCTAATAATATTTTGCAATCCTTAAAGATTTTTTATTCATTTTGTGAGTCCTAAAATAATCAATTTGTGTCTTATTCTGTCTACTTTTAAATGAAATTAAATGTTCTTTCATTTTCATGAAAAGTGTATTTGTCACAATTAGCTCACGTGTTATGACAAAGACTAAAATAGTTCTTCATTCTTCATTGCTTTCTCCATGCCTAAATTCATCATGAACGACTGTATAATCTATATTTTCCTTCTATATATGTCCATTTAAGTCTCATTCTATGAAAATTTTCTCTTTTGGATTTCTCTTACTAAATTATCTAAGTTTTCCCAAAATTGCACTTTAATAACTTCATTTAATCCTACTCGAGACGTATAAACATTGGTCATATTAATAATTTCTTTTCCTATGACCAATTTAAAAGTTGTGATTCTATTACTTTTTCTACTTACCTAACAACTTCATCCCTCTAAGTGATATCCATAATAATACCTACTGCATTGCTTGTTTTGTTCTCTGTGTGTCATAATTTAAAATCTAAATTGTCTAAAAATTTAACTTTCTCACTCATGCATCTATTCTCTTGCAAACATAAGATACTTATCCTTCTCCTAATCACTGAAACCACTACTTCCATTGCTTTTCCGGTTAGCTTACTTATATTCCAACTTTCAAACCTTAGTCGAACACAAATCCTACGATCTATTTCCTAGGACATCTAATAAGTGAGAGATTTTGCCTATTTAACACTACACATAAGTGCTCTTGGAGGTCCAACGGTCTTTGCCAACACACTGCATTCAGACCATACGACGAAAACTTTTGCATATTTAACACTACACCCAAGTCCTGTAAATGTAGCAATCCTTGTCAAGATGTCGCATTCAGACCATACGACGCGTTCGTTAGGGGGAACCTAGCTTTTGCACAATTCCTCAAATGATTAATATTCATAAAGGTGACTAGATTTTACGTTTATCGTCTACCTAACACAACCCTCAGAATTTTTCATCCGGGCTTGCGACCGGCATAGGCTACCACAAATTTTTTCCTACATAAAAATATCTTGTGACTGTGACTACGGACTCAGGTCGCCCATACGACAATCCTAAGTCCTCCAGCAAGTGTAAACTCGGACGGACTCTGATAAGAGTCGGCTTGTGTACGCACCATGATCCTCATCAATTGTATTCACCATCTTCATTTCTACACTCAATTATAAGGCATATTAGTTTTAGGACAAGATGGTACCGTTCTTGCTTTGAACCACCTCACTTCCCAAAAATACTAAGAGAACTCAAAACAGTGGTATAAAAAATTTTTTGGAGAAGTTCAATCAAAACACCAATACCTGCAAAATTACTCATTGTAATAACATAAACAATCAACATATTATAGTCAAAATAAATATGTTGCAAAATGCCAATAACATAATGATCGCAGTGTCTATGCTTTGCACTGAAGCTACAGACTACATTTTTGATCCATCCAAATCACGATCGAAGAAACAACTTAAGGTTAAAAATTCTAAACCACAATGTAACAAATCTAGATTGGGGAGATGAAGCAAAATTAATGGTCTCAGGCCAAATAAGACCCCTAGACAACTTAAAGAGAGGTAACATAGCAGCATATAGCACCCTGCCGCGCATGGTGGACACTAAGAGAGAATGCCACAACCAACTAGAAAGAAATTGATGAGGACTACAACACAATAAGCAAGGTAGGTCAGTCAACAAAGATCGTATAAAAACCTTATAAATAAGTCTGACTATACATAGAAAAAGATATGTATTTCACTTACAAGAACTTTGTAAGAGAGAAAATGGATGGTGAGATACTGAGATTTGAGATGGGAGGGCTTACCAAGAAGTTTATTTTCTTTTTAGTTCAATGCTTACTTCTGTTCCTTGAGAAAATCTTAGAAACTTGTGCACACGATTTCTTTCGACGCTGTATTTTCTAAGAAAATCGTGAAATTGCTTCACTGTTCATGACGTCTTTAAATTCTAAGAGTTCAATGCATACTAAGACGATATAAGATCCTAAACAATTAATCTCAACCAAGTTTATTTTCCCCTCAATCAATCACCATCAAACTCACAAAAATTGCATGCCTTCCTCAATACTACAGTTAATTTTCATTAGCATGTATTTCATGTATCAGCACTTTCTAGAAAGCATCGTCACCTAACATAAACTTAAGCCAACCCTTTTCAAAATAAAGAAGGTCCTTTGCATCTCCTAATAACCTGAAATCATGAAAATATGAAATCTGTATAGCATCAACGAAAAGTAAAATAATAAGGTATGTGAGTGGTGCTGAAAAGAAGCAAAGGTAGATGTTAAGTATATTAACAGAATGAGGAAAGCAAAAAAAAAGGGATGCGAGTAATTGAAAAGAAGCATAGATAACTCAAAATATGCCAACAGGGGGTAATTACCTTAGTTATTATGTGTGGATTTCCAATTATAATAAGTAAGGATCTAGCTCGAGTGACAGCAACATTAAACCTCCGGGGATTACTGAGAAAACCCAAGCAGTGAATCCTGTCAAAATCATTATGTTTAACAGTTGATCGCACAGTGGATATGATTATAATCTTTCTTTCTTGGCCCTGAAATTGCTCCACACTTCCAACCTTAATATTTGATATTTCAAGTGAATCTAAGACTTTCTGTAACTTCACAACTTGTTGCTTGTATGGTGTTATAACTCCAATATCGCCCTCGCTAAGGTCTGCGTTCATCAATAGTCTATTGATAATGTCCACAACTTTACTAACCTCAAACCTATTAAACCAAGAGGGATTATTCCCTTCCCTCTCATCAGATCCTTGAATTCCAACAAATAGAACTGGAAATGTCTTGTTTGGAAGGCCAGCGCTGACATAAATAGATGAATCATCATCATCTTTACAAGCAATCAATTCACCTGTGTAGAAAAATTTTGAGGGGAGCTCCAAAATAGCAGGGTGACAGCGATAGTTCCTTAGCAGCTTTGTAACATAATTCTCATCACCTCCTTCATAATATTCGAACTCAAAAAGCCTTTCCAAGTATGATTTTCCTAATCCAAGATCATTGGCCTCCCTTGAACAGACTACAGGACCAAGCTGCATAGGGTCCCCTGCTAGAACAATGACAGTTTTGTCCACTGATAAGGTTGATATGGGGATCATTGCCTCAGGTTCAGAGACTTGGGCAGCCTCATCGAGAAAAATGTGAGTAAAGTGGCCTCTCCGAATGCCTTCACCACATAGCATGAATGAACTCATATAAGTCGATATGATGACCCTGTAATGTTTCAGAGCTTGGAGTGGAGGGCATCTAAAACTTGATTCATCGAAGAAGCAAAATTTGATAAGATCAGGTTTGACATCTTCTTGTTGGCGACTTGTTGCATTCAATCTAAATATTTCGCTTTGTCTCAATCCAAACCCATCCTCATCAAGCAGTTTCTCCAAAACGTGGTCAGCTGCGAAATTTGAAGCTGCGCATACTAGGACCCTGGCATTTTCCCTTGTGGTATAGAGCTGGCGTATTGCCTCAATCAGCGTCTTTGTCTTACCAGTACCTGGAGGTCCATGGATCACATAGGGAGGAAACCCTTGGCAACCCAGAATCATCTCAACAGACTGAATTTGCTCCTTATTAAGAGAGAGACTTGAGTGCTGAAGAGGAGTTGTTTTGATAACCCTCCGGCTTGCTGATTGAACTGGAAAAAGGATTTCAGTTCCCAAACGCTCTGCAGCACGTACAGCACTGTATAATTTTCTCATATTCAGTCTGTTGTAAGCGAAGCTAACATTATAGAGTCGATCATCCCGATGGCATTGGTGCAGGATCATATCAAATTTTAAAAGGATTTCGTCGGCCTCGACTCGGTGAATAAAACCCTGAATGGGGAAAGGCTCAATGAACATAAACTACAGGGTCGATGTTGTTATGTTAAATAAAAAGTAAATTGTTGATAACCCTCCTAAACTTTTTCACCATTGTCAATAACGGCTCTAATCTTTATAAATAGGTGGATAACCCCCTTATATTTACTTGTTCAAATTTTTTTTTTTTTTTGGGGGGGGGGGGGGGGGGGGGGGGGGTGCTATGCACTTTTTCTGAAAATTAGTGGGGGGGTATCAACCATTTGATTTAACACCATTTTAACACATTTAACTATATGAAAGTAAATTTTTGGGATGAAATAAAATATTGCACTCACTAACCTAAGTCTCAGGGTATTAATCAGGAAGGATAAAATTTCTTAGGCATCTAAAGTGTGTTGTGAGTCATTTTAACCTCATTTTCAATCAAAGGCTCGTCAAAAACAAGAAATAAACTGAAGCAAAGTTTTTTTTTTTTTGCAAACACATTCATTTATGAGTGTCATTGAACTAATTGTAAATTTGTATGTATCAAACCAGTGCGCAGAGGAACTGAGGAGGTTCATAAAATTCAGATTATCCTATATTCCTATGCAGCATTATCTGAAGTACCTTTAATTCATGATCAGCATAATAGAAATCACTAATTCATTTGCTAAACTCAGTAAGACTCAATAAACACCAATCATGAAATATATGGAGCTATAAAAATTCAAAAGTTGGTATTTACAAATACTCCGTTTAGCGCTGCATTTTTGCTCTGGTGAGTGAGTGTGATATTTTATTTCATGCCAAAAAATATATTTTTATATAACTAAATGTGTTAAAATGGTGTTAAATCAAATTGTTGATAACCACACCACCACCCCCTATTTTTCAGAAACAAGTACATAACCCCCATAAATTTGTAAAAGTGAAGATAAGAGGGGTTATTCACATATTTATAAAGATTAGGAGATTATTGACAATGATGAAAAAGTTTAAGAGGGTTATCAACAATTTACTCTTAAATAAACATCAAAACCAATAATAAACAGGCAGGCTACCACAAACCTGAAAGGGGCGAGAAATACCCTCCAGTTTGTCTGTGGCAAGCTGAACAAAAATGAAATCGCCGCGCACAAGAGATGGTCTTTTCTCGGCCAAACCAGGGACCTCAAGAGACAAAAATTGGTTATACCTCCTCCTCATAGTAACTGACTCCATATCATAAGCTCTCATCTTTTCCTGAATCAGAGAAACAATAGAAATTAACATGAAAGAAAAGAGACAGACACAGCATCCATATAAATCTAGTTACCTCCAAATCGATTTCTTCCATGCTAATCAATGCGCTGAAATATCTAGCATAGTTCAACGTACTTAGCCCTTTCATAATGAAATCAGGAACCTGCTTAGCCTCCACCATTTCCCTGATTTCTTTAGCAATGGGGAACAGAGGGAGCCTGATTCCAGTTCCCTTTCTACCAGCTCGATCCCTACGTGGTTGAGAACCAGCAACATACTTATCACAATCAAACATTTTTTTGCGTGGTGGAGCTCTGGAATACTGTTTCTCAGCGAACAAAGCTTTCGATACTTTGTCGTCCGCCAATAAGAATGCGACTCGCTCGATCTTATCAGAACCGATATCAAAATGCACAACTGAGGTATGTAAACCTATTTCTTTAGGTTTGCATGAAAGCCAGATAGTGAGAGTCTGCTTCGGTTGAATCACCCTATCCTCCAATGCATCTGATCCAACAAACGCATTGGATTCGCTCTCATCGGCATTCGCAGATGGTGGCTTCATTAGCGAAAGAAGATATGAATCCTCTGGGTTAGAAGCAAAGATCCTAATACTCCACAGTTCCACCGGCTCGTCGGTGTTGTTTTTAATGCTGATCGAATCAGCTGATATCTCCCCGAGAAAAGCGGATTGAGGTTTTCCGGCAATGAAACGGAAGGGAACCGAAATCGCGACGGGGCCGGATTCAAATAGACAACTGCTACTTAGGGATTTATCGTCGTCAAAATCCAAGAAGCCGACATCACCGCCGTCTCCAATCTCAGAATACTCTTCATCCCCGTCCTTCTCGACAATGCTGCCCATCGTAAATCAACCTTGAAGCCAAGTGTGGGACGATAAAATGCACAGGGGAAGATCTGTGAAGCCAGCCGAAGTAGGGTTCTGAGAGAGCAGAAAACAGGTAATGGAGAGAGCCCCAAACAGGAATAGAGCCTATTCGCGTATCACCGCCCCCACCATCCCAAAAGAGTATCAGCTTTATTTCGAGTGAAAATGTTCACAATATCTATTTAGGGCTTTCACATTTTTCACTTTTAGTTACTCTATTTTCATATTTTTCTGTCTTGAATTTTTGAAATTTACACTTTACCACCCTTCCAAATTATAGATTTTTGACACTTCACATTCGAAATCTAAAATTTAAAAAATATTTAGGTCTAGACACCACACAAAATGTTCATTTTGATATTTTGTATATGAACTAACTTATTTTGATTATTTATAAATTATCAAAATAAGTATTTTGGGTGATGTTCAGACCTAAATATCTTCTTAAATTCCAACCTTTTGACGCAAAGTGTCAAAAATGTATATTTCAGGAGTACAAAATATCAATTTTAAAAATTCAACATGAAAGGTGCCAAAAAGCCAGTCTATTTCCATCCATTTCACCAGAGATTTATTTCAGTTTATCTGATGAATTTACTAATATCATATTTTTATGTTTTTTAATTAAAAAATTCTTCATTATTATAATAAATGAGCATATATTCACAACATAAAATGAACCTCTATTTAATAAAACGTTGTTCTTAATCGTACGCATTCATTTGATACATACGGCCTGTAAAATTTGGTGTGTGTATTATTTTTATAATTGCAAGTTAAAATTTAAAAATCATTTTTTTTTCTCAAACACATTTTATAAAATCACGGACTTTATTAAAAGTCAGTATTTGAGATAATAACTCTAAATTTTGTTTTAAAAAATCTGTTGACCAAGTGCATTTCTAATGAGTGTGAAACATATGTGTTTGGTGTCAAGTTAAGCAAAAAAGGAAATGGCGAGTGTGACCCTGGAATCATCTGAGCTAACCGCATCAGGTTTCGGATTCATTGTATACTTCAATGCCTCGAGTGTGCTTCGGCTCGGAGGACATGAGCATCGGGCTCTGAGTAGTCAGTGTGATGAGAGTCGTAGATCTTTGGTGGTTTGTCGAAGTTGGGTAAGTTGGTGAGAGTCGTTGTTGAGTTGGGTTCTCCTTTCTCGTGCATCTCATTTCTTGTACTCTCGAGTCTCTAGTCTTTATACGATCGAGTTAGGGTGATTTTATAGGATTCTTTTGGGCCTCGGCAGTGAAAAAACATGGGTTTGTAAGGCCTTCGACGTCGGGAGACTACGGTAGAGGCATATAACGGGAGTTCTGTTAGGGGGTTGGGAACGACTCTCGCAGATGCAATTACAATTACATTGCTAACAAGAACCCAAATAAACAAACGATATATATAAAGCACTCAGCAATTTATAAAGGACAAGCCCGGGTAGCGGATGTACTCGCCGACAAGTGGGTGATGCGAGCCGAGGTCAGTCCAACCCTCAGGTAGTGTAATGTAGCCAACGCCACCTAGGCGAGGCGAGTCCCCACCATCCCAAACTTTGGGCTCGCCTAGGTCAATGAGCAGTAATCTTTAAGTGGCATGGATACCAACAAACCGTCAGGATCTGGGAATAACATTCTCATTAAAGCAGAGGCCGCTATCTGCAGACCCTATGGGCCTGTGAATAACATTTTTTTAAGGTAGAGGCAGCAATCTGCATGCCAGTAAAGACTATTTTACCCTCAAGATGTTTTGTCTATAAATATGACTCATTATCACCTCGGAGTGGGCAGACTCGCCCTTCTAGAGCTTGCCCATTTCGAGTTTCTTCTTTGTGTTGTCTGAGGTGCCAAGCTCCATTTTTGGCTTTGTGAGGAAAAGTTAAGAAGAGAATTTTTGGGTATGTCGCGGCACCTGCTCTTTATAGCTCGTTCAGTCGCTGGTATATGTGCAGGCAATCCAATCTTCTTTAGTGAGGGTTAAATCTATGCTCTGAATATTCGGGCCTCGAGCATCCGACGATGGGTTAAGTAACGTGAGCTACCCCCCCCCCCCCCCCCAGTCTGATTTATGTTGAACTAGTATCTGAGTTTAAACATTTTTGGTGCGATGAGCGTGAACTGGTAGCTTGTGAGGAATGCCTCGCCTGACGATGACATGGCTGGACATGGAGAGCATAGAGATCACCAAGACAACTCGCACCCATCAGATGTGTTCGTTGCGCGGAGCAATTTGGCAAAGTTCAGGAAGTTCATGGGAAAAAACGTTGTGAGTTCTGCTCGCACCTCGCGGCAAGGTGGTGGAGCAATCATAGCCGGTTATCGTCTCGCCCGGCGAGGCGGGTCATTGCAGGCGACTCGACAAATAAGTCGTTAAGGAGGGAGAGGGATCATACTCTTCACGTGTGAGTTCTCTTTTCGAGCACCCTGTGACGTCGTAAAATTGTGACAGGTATGTTTTATTGATATGTTTAAAATCTAGGTAACAACAATATTAGACTTGAGTCAATTAGGCTAGGTGAGAAGTGTTGTTTAAGTAGAAACCGGTTGGAGGAGTAAGGGTGACCGGTCTGAAGCGTGCGTGTCGTGAGGAGGCCACGTGGTGTAGTGCCCCCCCCCCCCCAACCTTTTGTCCGGGTCGGGCCGGAGGGGTACTACTTGCCCAAGACGTCCACCCAGTGCCTTTACCTTATCCAAGCACTAGATGGCCGGCTTGCTCGGCTCGAATCATAACATTCACCACCCATCAAAGTATAGCGGAAGCATTAACAGGAAATCATTTCAGATATATATAACATATCAAAATCACAGCGGTTCTAGGGCCGAAGCCTAAGTACTTATATAAGCTCGTTGGCTATACATGATCTAAATATATCGCTCATACTCTCTCTCTATGCTGCTCGGCGGTACTCACGTCTCTAAACTCTGGGGAAGGCGGAGGTGCATCTGCTCGAGTAGACCTAGCTACTGGCGTAATCTCTTGTGGCAGTGGGTCACTACGGTGCTCCACCTCCTGTGAATGGTTAACCAAATAACCGTTAGTCACAGAGCTAAGTGGAAACAAATCTCCTCCCCGGATCCACATCCTGGAGACGAGCACGCACTCACCCAACAAAAGTAAATAGTCGAAGCAAGAGATGGTTAGCACAACATTTCATATATGAACAGATAGGATCAGTTTTAAAAGAGTGCAGTATAACCGGAAAAAGCAGCAATAGTATAAATCGGTTATAATAAGGCTCTACTAGCTCATCAGCACGACAAGTTTTCATATCCTGAATTCTATCGCAGGCATTCACAGTCGCGCACATACCGCAGGCATTCATAGTCGCGCGCACACCGCAGGCATTTATAGTCGTGCACACACCGCAGACATTCATAGCCGCGCACACACCGCAGGCATTCATAGACACGCACACAAACCCTGTGTCGACATAGTTTGGACCGCTGTTCCAGCAGGGTAGCGAGTCACGCGGGCCTCACCGATGTGGTCGTCGGTGACAGTGGCCAGTCATGCCACTTCTGGGGGTGCTCGTACCGCACAACCCCAGGCCCTGACGTACAACCTTGTGTACTCTTGGATGTGAGCGACATCCGGCGAATCGTTTTGGCTGACCAGCGGAGGAAAACTCGACGGGGAATATAACGGTCGGTCACCCGTGGTACTCATCTCCATGTCGCCTTGAGTCGTCTACCTTCCCGCACCGGTACAAACGGTCTGCAAGAGGGACTGACCCGCCACTATTTCACCGCAAACAATTTACAATCAATCAAACAAAATGCAAACAATATAAACATCGGGTCTATGTCGGCCTGCCCTACTAGGCTTTAGACTTCGGGCGTCGGCACACAGCTCTACTTTCGACAAGGAGCGTGGGAGAGCATTATTTGGGGCTAGACCTGGAAGACTACTTCAACTTCGGTTATCTCCAACTAAGGCTCGACAACTGCTCGTCAGAGCAGGGCCCGAGATTATAATAGTAAATTACAATGGAAATAATTGTGGTGATTATGCTACTTATTTAAAGTGCTGGAATGAAATGTGACCAGTACGATACTGGAGTAGTACTGAATAGAAAGTACTTAAATAAGCTTGATCAGTACGAGACTAGAGTAGTAATAAATAGAAAGTACTTAAATAAGTTTGACCAGTACGGGACTGTAGTAGTACTGAATAGAAAGTACTTAAATAACCTTGACCAGTACGAGACTGGAGTAGTACTGAATAAAAAGTACTTAAATAAGATTGACCGGTATGGGACTGGAGTAGTACTGAATAGAAAGTACTGAAATAAGCTTGACCAGTACGAGACTGCAGTAGTATTGAATAGAAAGTACTGAAATAAGCTTGACCAGTGCGAGACTAGAGTAGTACTGAATAGAAAGTACTGAAATAAGCTTGACCAGTGCGAGACTGGAGAAAACATAAAGAAAATGATTAGTAGTCCAATCACTCATATTCAGGAGGCTTCGAGATTTAAGGAGATTTGGTTGGGTTACAATAACCATTAAAATCCAATTAATTTGGTTGCGCCATAACTGTTATGGCTTAATTAGATCAAGGATTGGCTAGCAGTTACATTCTTATTAGCAGACAGGGACAACTTCAAGTCATCACTCGTACTCACATCTTCCGAGCGTGCCCTATTCATCCGAGAGTCGAGGCACTCGACGGTTTAACGAAGTCTTGGAAAAACCCGGAGCTTAGTCACTTGCCTCGACCGTTCTCGTCGATAAAATAGTTTGAAGTACTTATTTAATTATAAGGAGTGGTCGCGCACTCGAATTTCCATCATTTAGGGAAAACGAGCAAATAAAGGATCCGTGCGCGACCCTAGGCTTCAATATTTTAGGAAAAATATAAAAAATTATCCACATGATCCCAAATTTTGATACAACCCTTGGAAGGGTCTAAAATGAGCTTAGTAATTTTTTTATAATTTTCCAAGATATTTTGGGTATTTAATTTAGCCAGACAAATTTAATTTTGGCTTTTAAAATACTAAATTAATTCCAAAAATTCTCAACAATTTTATGGAGGTAGCTCTCATCATGGGGAACATTTTTCATGTTGGTCACTTTTTCCCTAGGGGCATAGATTTGGCCACAAAAATTTCCAAATTTTTGGCATTTGATTTGGTCTACTAATAGCAGAAAAGCGTGATCCTGCAGCCAAGATTAAGCCGCAGGATGCTTTTCATCCTTCTGCCCCCAAAGCGGATCCATTGTGGGGGGCGCTGATGTTGAGGCGGGGCGGGATTTAAGATAACGCTAGCCGCCCGATCTTCATCACCAGATCGGGCGGCTATTGCTTCTCGCCGGCGGTGCAGAGGTTGAGCCGCCTCCACCACCACCGGAAGGTCGCCGCTGATGCCGGTGTCGGCCCCGATCAGCTCGCCGGGGGCCGACGGTTCTCTGGGCGGTGGTCCGGCGGCCTGGCGGCGCCGACCGCCGCCGGAGATAATCTTCCCGAGAGCTTGGGGTGGCGGTGGCCCTACTCCCGGCGCCACCGCGCCACCCCCGCTCATCGGCCAGACTGCCACCCATCAGTCCACCCTTGGCCGACGCGCTAGGGGTCGGGCTTCACGCCGGCGGTGGTCCGGCGGCCATGGGCCGCCGGTCGCCGCCGCCGGTTTAAAACAGGAAAGTGTTGTTTCGCGGGTGCCGCCGGAACCGCGTTTTCTGGCGGCACCGCCGCTCTCCGCCGCTGGGGGCCACTGCCCCCAGTGGTATAACATTCCTCCAGTGCCACCACTGGCGCTGGGGGAGGATTTGTCCTCCTTGGGCGCCACCCGGCCTGGAACAAGGCTCGGGTGGCGCTGACGGCGCTCCGGCCGCCGGGAGTGTCATGCATCACGTCGAAAATGGGGAGGGGGAGGGGGAGAGGGTTCCACCTGGGTTTGGTGGGCTCGAGAGGGGCCGGCTTGGTCGGCCATGGCTTGGTGGTGGTGGAGGAGGGGGAGGAACTCCTCGGGTTGCCTTTTTCCGGCCACTAGGGCTCCGGCAGGGGGTTGGGCAGGGGAGGAAAGTTGCTCTGAAGGCTTAGGGGAAAGAGAGGGGGTGGGGTGGCTTTATAGGGTTGGGGAGGGGAAGCTCCCCTCCCTTTGGATGGTGTGGGACTAATCCCTCCTTAGGGAGGGATTAATCCCCACCCTCCAGCTGTCCAAGGACAGCTGAAGGTTCCTTATTTTCCCCCATGTGGGGAAAAAGGGAAGAAGCCCTTATGGGCTTGGGCCTTATGGGTGGAAAGAGAAAATGGGAAGAGAGAAGAGTGAATAGGGTGGGCCTCAATTTAACCTAGGGAGGTTTGTTGGTTGGGGCCCAAGAAGAGTGTGGGGGGCATGGGTCATCCTCCTTTGGAGAGTAGGTGGGCCCCTACTTGGAGAAAAATCCAAAAGATGTATTTTTAGGTGGGTTTGACCAAGTCAACCCTAGGGTGGGTCCCCCTTGCTGGTCAAAGTCAAATTGGGTCTAGGTCATCGGAGTCGGGACAAAGTTCGGGTGTCGTGTCATAATTGGTGTGCGCACGCCTTTCGGTGCACGATTACGCTTGATTTGACCACAAGTTGACCAATTGTCGTCGAAATTGACTAGGATGACTTTCGTTGACTTCGTATTGACCACACGAGTCTAACCCCACTGACTGGGGTTGAATCAGAGTCCGTTTGGCGAATGTCCAAAATTTGTGCGTCGCAGCGCGTTAAAATGGTCAAAGTGTGTAAAACTGTCATTAGACCTTGGATCGTGACGTGACGGGTTCTGATGCTCCTGTTTAGGTTATATGAGGTCACAAGAACTGACAGAACTCAATTCGAAGTTCTCTAGCTCTATTTTCCGCCTAGGGTTATTTCCCACCGGGTCATGGGTAGGGTTCGGGTCACTTTTATTGGGTCCACTAGGGTTCTGGTGGCCCAATAAAAGTCGAGATGTTACGCCTGGTGCTCGGGTAAGAAGGGGAAATCAATCCCGCTACTTCATTTCTCCCTCTCCCACCTGACGAAGGCAGACTTGCCCGACGGAAGCCGCAGGAAGCCGATCAACGCCAAGTCTTGTAGAAGGCCCAAATCTCCTCTGATTTCCTCTATTTTTCTTTCTATAACAAGGTAATATCTTTCTCTCCACTCATATTCTTTTTTGGGTGAAGTTTTTGCATGGATAGAAGATGGCCAAAATTTTAGGGTTTGCGTTCTTAGGTTTCTTTCTCCATGTACCCTCTTACATAGTTTATGTGATGCATTTTCATGACCTAATTCATGGTTTTATGTTACTTGGGTGGAACCCTAGTTGAATCCTCATTATTTCTGAAGTTCAAAGTGTTTTTAAGGTTAGAAAATAACTTCTACCTTGGATAGAAAAGAAGAACTCGCTCCTACTTTCTCTTTGTCTTTATCCTTGTGTTGATCATTTTCTCTTACTTTCTCTTTGCCTTTATCCCTCCTCCCTTCATCATTGCGTCTCCTTTAGTTTTGAGATGTCATAACCTACAATATACCATCCATAATTCTCAATTTGACGCCTTAGGTTTATATTAATTACACTACAGGTCATCTATATGGATTCCCCTTGACCTAATTAGGCCAAAAGAGGCTTAAATAGACTAGGAGATTGATGCCCTAATCTGGTATAAGGAATTTGGAGCAGCAAGCCCAACCTCCAATTAATGATTTGGAGCAAAAGGATAACATCTTTCTGGATCTAATTGCTCCCCCCCCCCCTCACGTCATGGTCATGGGGCTTTGCTCCAATCTCAGATGTTAGAAGACCTCCTAAGGATGGTCGTACTAGATCTTTGAGGATCATGAGAAAAATATTTATCATTGGTAGAATTTTCTTATAATAATAGCTATCAATCAATTACTCAGATGACACCATTTGAAGCATTATATGGGCGGAGGTGCCGCACCCCATTAAGTTGGGGCGGAGGATGGTGAACAGAAGTTATTCAAAAAGGAACAAGTGGATAAACTAAATGATAAACTAGCAATTGTGCTATAAAGATTGAAAGTAGCGCAAGACATGCAACACAAATATTATAACGCCAAACATCAAAGGGTTTAGTTTAATGTGGGCAATATGGTATGCCTAAAAATATAACATTTCAAAGGAGCTTCACAAATTCGTCGACTCGGGAAACTTAGTCTACGATATGTAGGACCTTTCCCAATTACTGAAAGAATTGGAGAAGTCTCATATCGTTTAGCGTTATCTGATGCTATTCAGAATCTCCACGATGTCCTTCACGTGTCTTCCTTGAGAAAATTTGTAGCAGATCCAGAAACGATAGTCCCCTCTGATCAAATTCAAATTGAAGCTGACTTATCAAGTCCAGCGGAGCCATACAAAATAGTGGATTGGCAGAATAAACAACTCCAAAATAGAGAAGTTCGATTTGTCAAAGTCTGATGGAAAGGACATAGTGTACACGAAGCTATTTGGGAAAAATAAGAAGTAATGCACGACCTCTTTCCCTTCCTATTTGATGAAGATACAAAGTGAAGATTTTCGCGGACGAAAATTCAACAAGGAGGGGAGAATTGTGACATCGTAAAATTGTGACAGGTGTGTTTTATTGATATGTTTATAATCTAGGTAATAATAATATTAGACTTGAGTCAATTAGGCTAGGTGAGAACTGTTGTTTAAGTAGAAATCGGTTTGAGGAGTAAGGGTGACCGGTTGGGGTTTAGTTAGACTGACACTAAGCAGTCTGAAGCGTGCGTGTCGTGAGAAGTGTAACATCCCGACTTTTATTGCGCCACCAGAGCCCTAGTAGGCCCAATAAAAGTGGCCCGAACTCTACCCATGACCCGGTGGGAGATAACCTTAGGCAAGAAATAGAGCTAGAGAACTCCGAATTGAGTTTTGTCAGTTCCTGTAACCTCATATCATCGATACGAGTGCATCAGAACTCGTTCAGTTGGACCCCGAGGTCATATAGTGGATGTGACCATTCCTCGTAAAATGCAACGAGAGCGAGATTTTGGATATCGAGCTAGAGAACTCCGAATTGAGTTCTGTCGATTCATGTGACCTCATATAACCTAGACAGGTGCACCGGAACCCGTCGCGTCACAATCCGAGATCTAACGACAGATTTAGACACTTCGACCGTTTTAGCGCGCTACGACGCGCAAATTTTGGACTTTCGCCAAAAGGACTCCGATTTAACCCCAGTCAGTGACGTTGGACTCGTGTGGTCAATACGAAGTCAACGGAAGTCATCCCAGTCAATTTCGATGACAATTGGTCAATTCATGGTCAAATTAAGCATAGTCGTGCACCAAAAAGCGTGCGCACACCAATTGTGACACGACACCCGAACGTTGACCCGACCCCGATGACTTGGACCCACTTTGACTTTGACCAGCAAGGGGGACCCACCCTAGGGTTGACTTGGTCAAACCCCCTAAAAACCCATTTTTTGGACTTTTGACTTTTCTCCAAATGGGGGCCCACCTTGTTGAAACCAGAAACCTGGTCTCTCGTGGAGTTCGGGGTCCCAAAAGAGGGGTGACCTCACACCTACTACACTCGGAGGAACGTCACGGACCGAAGACTTGGGAAACTAGGAACAGACCCTCGGCTCTAGCGCGGAGGTCCCACCTCACACCCAGAAGGCTACCTGAGCACTTCCCCTCCCTAGCCAATGCTCGAGCTAGGGTGCCTTGGAGGAGCCCTCTTTACTCTACCAAGGAGGAACTAAGGGAGGAGGAAGCCAAAAAAGATCCTCTCCAAAGGCACCCAAGGGGGTCTATTTATAGTTTTCCAAAACCCCATGGACCAAAATGACCGAGATACCCTCACGCCCAACAAGCCTTGGGCCAATAGGAACGCCCACGCCGGGGGGCAGAGTGGTAAAACGCCCCCAAGGGCACAGCGGTAAAAGCACGCCGCCAACGCCCCGCCCCCAAACATCCGAGACGGCTCCAGGCCGTCGGGCAGGCCGCGAGCAGGCCGCTCGGGCGGGGGCCAGGCCGCGGCCGCCTCGCCCGCGAGCAGGCCGCTCGGGCGAGAGCCAGGCCGCCGGCCGCCTCGCCTGCCCCTACCACGGAATCAGGGCGGGGCGGGTGCTAGCCAACTTGCCGCACCCGCCCCCCAACAAAGGAGCCACTGGGGGGAGCCAATTTTTCCTCCCCCTAATAGTATGTTTCCAAGCCAGAGCCAAAATTGGCCACCGAGAGTGTGAAATCTCCAAAAAGCTTAAAAACTAAGCACACCTCATTTAGGGTCCACTCTTCGCGAATACGGGGTTGTACACAATCCCCGCTCTTTTCGAGGTTGGCACAAGCTCGAAAAGAAACATCCAACCCAACGTATTCGCGGAGTGTAACTTCCCCTCGGGGTCAACCTGTCATGCCAGCTATGGGAGCCTGGGTGGCGAGACCTCCTCTGGGTGAAAACACATGGCCTCCTCGAGGGGTCAACCTGTCAAGCCAGCTGATGGGAGCCTGGGTGACGAGACGGCCTCGGGGTGCAAGCACTTACTCTCCACGAGAGGTACAACCGGCCCTGTCAGCTAGTGGGAGCCTGGCAGCGGGACCGCCTCGGAGCAAAGGGACTTGGGCTACCACGAGAGATCAACCTACCCAGCCAGCTAGTGGGAGCCTGACGGCGGAATCGTCATCGGAGCAAAGGACTTGGGCTACCACGAGAGATCAACCTACCCAGCCAGCTAGTGGGAGCCTGGCGGCGGAATCGTCATCGGAGCAAAGGACTTGGGCTACCACGAGAGATCAACCTACCCCGCCAGCTAGTGGGAGCCTGGCGGCGGAATCGTCATCGGAGCAAAGGACTTGGGCTACCACGAGAGATCAACCTACCCAGCTAGCTAGTGGGAGCCTGGCGGCGGAATCGTCATCGGAGCAAAGGACTTGGGCTACCACGAGAGATCAACCTACCCAGCCAGCTAGTGGGAGCCTGGCGGCGGAATCGTCATCGGAGCAAAGGACTTGGGCTACCACGAGAGATCAACCTACCCAGCCAGCTAGTGGGAGCCTGGCGGCGGAATCGTCATCGGAGCAAAGGGACTTGGGCTACCACGAGAGATCAACCTACCCAGCCAGCTAGTGGGAGCCTGACGGCGGAATCGTCATCGGAGCAAAGGACTTGGGCTACCACGAGAGATCAACCGACCCAGCCAGCTAGTGGGAGCCTGGCGGCGGAATCGTCATCGGAGCAAATGGACTTGGGCTACCACGAGAGATCAACCTACCCAGCCAGCTAGTGGGAGCCTGGCGGCGGAATCGTCATCGGAGCAAAGGACTTGGGCTACCACGAGAGATCAACCTACCCAGCCAGCTAGTGGGAGCCTGGCGGCGGAATCGTCATCGGAGCAAAGGAACTTAGGCTACCACGAGAGATCAACCTACCCAGCCAGCTAGTGGGAGCCTGGCGGCGGAATCATCATCGGAGCAAAGGACTTAGGCTACACAATCAAACCTTGCCAAATCCTACATCCTCAAACGGGGAAAAAAGATGGGTTACATGATCCCCCCGACTCAGTTGGTCGGGGTTAGACTCATTACAAGACAAGATACATACAGGACTCTGCCGGAGCGAGGCTTCCTCAGGGGGTCCGGGCCCGGTAGTCGCCATCCGCTTCCTCCTCGCCGGACACTTCCATCCTGCTCAGGCTCTCCATGACCTTCTCCATCTCCTCTGCCTTGGCCAACCAAGAGATGGTGTTGATGGCCGTGACGTAGCACTGCCTTGCCATCCTGGAGTCTCCCTTGACTCTGACCTGGACCCCTCCTGAGCTGAACTTGAGGCATTGGTGGAATGAAGACGGCACGCAACGGAAGGCGCTGATGAGGGGTCTTCCGAAGATGGCGTTGTAGCTGCTTGGAGCGTCAACAATGACGAACCGGCAGTTCCTCGAGACTCCTCCCAATTTTACTTGGAGCCCCACTCCACCCTCGACCTCCTTCCTCTCCCCTGAAAATCCGAACAGGGGTCCGTCCGAGGCCAACACCCTCCTTGGCTCCACCTTCATCTCCTCGAACGCCTTCTTGAAAACGACGTTGACGGAGCTTCCGTTGTCAACCAGGATCCGGGAGACGGTGTAGCCTTCGATGGCTGTCTGGATGACCAGCGCATCACAGAACGGATCCTCATGATCCGGCAGGTCCTTCACCGAGAAGGTGATCTTTTCATCTGGGGGCGGGGTCTGGGAGGTTGAGGCGACGCTCCTTCTGTACATGACATGGAGGCTTGCCTTCCGGGTGGCCTCAACCCCTACTCCACCGTGGATCACTCTTATACCGCCTCGGGTTCCCACGTCGACCCGGTCCTCGCATATATCATCACCTCCTTCTCCGGGTAGAACCTCTTCTACCCGCACCGGCGGCTGCGGCTGGGCAGGGCCTCTCGCCCCCCTCACTTCCAAGAACTCGGGGCAGGTAGCTGTGGCGTGCCCCTCCACCTGGTGGAAGTCGCAGTACGGTAGCGCTCCTCCCCTTTTTCGGCGGGCTGGACGCTCTCTCCTGTTACCTCTTCCCCCTCCTATCGCCAAGGCTTGCTGTGGCGGGGGTAAGAGTTGCCTTGGGGCCTGCCTCTGGAAGTTGAACCTCCCTTGGCCCCCGTGGAAGTTCCCCCCTCCTTGGATGAGAGCTCTTCCTGGACCTTGGGCAGGTCCTCCCTGTTGCCTCCAGCCTGGTTCCGGACCCTCCTGTCCTTGGAACCCCTGAGCTCTCTGCTCCTCTCTCCTTCTTCCTTCCTGATGCCTCGAGCCACCCTGCTCCTTTGACTCCACCTCCGTCAACTTCGCCAGCTTCTTGACAAATGCCGGGTTGGCTGCCTCCATGGCAATCTCCTCTGCCGCCCTTTCCATCAGCTCCTCGAAGGAAAGGGGGGCCTTCCGGGTCAAGCACATCAGCTCCTCAAGGAGTTCCTCTGCTCGCTGTAGGGTGACCCCTTAAGGGGTGGTCTTGCCACCTCCACTCGCGCGACCTGCTCGCCTGGGAGGTTGGCACTTGCCGGTGGGAAGCTCTGTTGTTGACACGTGCTCAGCGAATATTTTTGGGGTGACCCCTTAAGGGGTGGTCTTGCCACCTCCACTCGCGCGACCTGCTCGCCTGGGAGGTTGGCACTTGCCGGTGGGAAGCTCTGTTTAGGGTTCGAGGGGGGGAGGTTGTCAAGATCAGGGAATCCTTAGGGTGGGAAGCTCCCGGCCGGTGAGGTCTCGCTCGACCCCATCTCTCATTCTCTCCTTCCCTGGTCTTCTTCCCGGTGCACTTCCTTCTCCCCCTCCTGGGGTCATCTCGCCTAGACCCCTGGGAGTCGACTCGTCGAGGGGGGGAGCTAGCTCTTGGGGGGTCGGGGTGGAGCTACCACCCTGAGGAGCAATGCTTCGCAGCATCTCCATGATGCCTTGGATGGAGGCCATGAACTCTTGCCTCCCCACAAAGGGTCCCGAGCTAGGGAGCTCGCCGAGATCATCACTACCCCCCTCACCTCCAGTCATGACTCTCTCCCGAGATCTTCTGTGCTGGTCACTCTCCACGCTCACCGCACCAAAATGTTGAAACCAGAAACCTGGTCTCTCGTGGAGTTCGGGGTCCCAAAAGAGGGGTGACCTCACACCTACTACACTCGGAGGAACGTCACGGACCGAAGACTTGGGAAACTAGGAACAAACCCTCGACTCTAGTGCGGAGGTCCCACCTCACACCCGGAAGGCTACCTGAGCACTTCCCCTCCCTAGCCAATGCTCGAGCTAGGGTGCCTTGGAGGAGCCCTCTTTACTCTACCAAGGAGGAACTAAGGGAAGAGGAAGCCAAAAAAGATCCTCTCCAAAGGCACCCAAGGGGGTCTATTTATAGTTTTCCAAAACCCCATGGACCAAAATGACCGAGATACCCTCACGCCCAACAAGCCTTGGGCCAATAGGAAACGCCCATGCCGGGGGGCAGAGGGGTAAAACGCCCCCAAGGGCACAGCGGTAAAAGCACGCTGCCAACGCCCCGCCCCCAAACATCCGAGACGGCTCCAGGCCGCCGGGCAGGCCACGAGCAGGCCGCTCGGGCGGGGGCCAGGCCGCGGCCGCCTCGCCCGCGAGCAGGCCGCTCGGGCGAGAGCCAGGCCGTCGGCCGCCTCGCCTGCCCCTACCACGGAATCAGGGCGGGGCGGGTGCTAGCCAACTTGCCGCACCCGCCCCCCAACAAAGGAGCCACTGGGGGGAGCCAATTTTTCCTCCCCCTAATAGTATGTTTCCAAGCCAGAGCCAAAATTGGCCACCGAGAGTGCGAAATCTCCAAAAAGCTTAAAAACTAAGCACGCCTCATTTAGGGTCCACTCTTCGCGAATACGGGGTTGTACACACCTCCTCTCCATGGATGGATAGTCCTTGCCCCATCACTCTTCTTTGGGTCCCAACCACCAAGCCCCACTTTAGGATAAGTGGAGGCCCACCCCACCACCCCTCTCCTCTCTTTCTCCCTCTCTTATTAAAAAGGCCCAAGCCCATAAGGGCTTAATGTTCTTTTCCCCATATGAGGGAAAAGATGGGGCCTCCAGCTATCCTTGGACAGCTGGAGGGTGGGGATTAATCCCTCCCTAAGGAAGGATTAATCCCACCTTGGCTAGGGGAGGAGAGTCCCTCCTCCCCAAGCCTATAAAAGGCCCCCCTCCCCCTCTTTCCCCCCTCAAGCCTCTGAGCAAGTCTCCCCCCCCCCTGCCCAACCTCTGTCGGAGCCCAGGTGGCCGGAAAAGGCAAACCGAGGCCCCTCCTCCCCCCACCACTGCCACCTTGGCATGGCCAACGAGGACGGCCCCTCCTGAGCCCACCAGACCCAGGTGTAACCTCTCTCCCTCCCTTTTCCATAATCTGGACGTGTTGCATGGCGCTCCCGGCGGCCGGAGCGCCCCCAGGGCCACCCGAGCCATATTACAGGCCGGGTGGTGCCCAGGGAGGAAAGCTCCTCCCCCAGCGCTGGTGGTGGCACTAGGGTAGTGCTATACCACTGGGGACGGCGACCCCCAGTGGCGGAGAGCAGCGGTGTCGCCGGAAAACGCGGTTCCGGCGGCACCCGCAAAAACAGAGCAAAGCTCTGTTAGAGCTAGCGGTGGAGGCCGGCGGCACATGGCCGGCGGTCCACCGCCGGCGGGAAGCCCGACCCCCGGCGTGCCGGCCGGGGGTGGACTGGTAGGCGACCAACCTCCCGAGGAGCGGGGGTGGCGCGGTGGCGCCGGGAGCAGGGCCACTGCCACCCCATGCTCTCAAGTTGAGTTTTTCCGGCGACGGCCGGCGGCGCTAGGCCGCCGGACCACCGCCCAGAGGGTCTCCGACCCCCGGCGAGTCGATCGGGGCCAGCGATGGCGGCTGGCGGAGGTTGGCCGACAGTGGTGGAGGCTGCCACCCTCCACACCGCCGGGAAGCAGCAGTGGTCGTCCGATCTCAAGATGAGATCGGACGGCCCTGATCACCTTAATCCCCGCACCTGCCTCCTCTTCTATGCCCCCCATAGTGGATCCGTGGTCGATTCGTTGTGGGTAAGCGCTGGTCGATTGCATCCTGCGGCTCAATCTCAGCCGCAGGATCAAGTGGATCTGCTATTTGCAGACCACTCTTTATCAGAAACTTTGGGAATTTTTTTGGCCAAACATAGGCCTCTGGGAGAAAAGTGACCAGCATGAAAAATGTTCCCCATGATGAGGGCTACCCTCGCAAAAATTTTAAGAATTTTTGGAGTTGATTTAGTGTTTTTAAAAGCCAAAACAAAATTTGTTTGGCTAAATTAAAAGCCCAAAATACTCTGGAAAATTATAAAAAATTACTATGCTCGTTTTAGGCCCTCCTAAGGGTTGTATCAAAATTTGGCATCATGGGAATAAGTTTTGAGATTTTTCCTAAAATATTGGAAGCCTAGGGTCGCACACGGATCATTTTTCCGCCCATTTTCCCTCGAAGGTGAGAATTGGAGAGTGCGACCCCCCCCCCCCCTTATAATCAGATAAGTATTTCGGTACATCTCCAGTCTCGTACTGGTCGAGCTTATTATTTCAGTACCTCTCCAGTCTCGTACTGGTCGAGCTCATTTTAGAATTTCAGTACTACTCCAGTCTCGTACTGGTCAAGCTTACTTTTATGCTTTCAATTCACTACATTTCCTTGTGACACCTTGCTTCTCTAATAGCCCAAATTCTGGTCCGGTGGGAGGGTAAGAAGCAGTTGTCCATTTACTATGTAAGCATGGTCTTAAAGAAGGCAGAGCTTTGATACCCAATTTTGGAGAAATTGGTATTTTCCTTGGTCATCTCAGCCAGGAAGCTCAGACTGTACTTTCAAGCGCATTCGATCAGAATGGTGATCGATCACCTCCTTCGCAAGATCTTTGAGGGGGTAGAACATTCAGGGAGATTGACCAAGTGGTCCGTGGAGTTAAGCGAGTTTGATATCTCCTCTGTCTCGGCTATCGATTAAGTCTCATACGGTAGCATATTTTTTGGTTGACTACGTGGTCGAGGTGCATAGAAGACGAAGAATCCTCGCGGCATGTAGCCTAGAAGATGTTGGTAGATAGAGCCTCATGAAAACATTACGTGGGGGTGGGGCGTGTGTTGGAAAGCCTTCAGGGGATTAGGATAGACCAGGCCATGACAATACACTTCTCCATCACAAATAACTAGGTAGAGTATGAGGCTATAATTATGGGACTACGCATGGTTAAGGAGTTGGGTATACAAGATGTGGATGTGTTTATGGACTCGCTAGTGGTGGCGTCACAGGTCAAGGGAGAATTTGAGGCGAGGGAGCCCGCCCTCATATGAATTACTTGTCCAAGGTGAACGGGAACATCGGGGGTTTCTAGACGTTTTCCATTCAGCACATACCGCGGGAGGAAAATGTCACAGCCGATCGGTTGGCCAAGTTTGGACACCGGGCCTGAGGGACCCTAACAGACTTTTTTTTGCCCATCCATCGAGGAGGGTGAGTTGATGGAGATAGACTGGCGCCCTCGTGGGTGGATCCCTTCGTAACATTCTGGACCACAGGTAAACTTCCAGAGGAGGTGCAGGAAAAAGCGCTTCATACATAAGTCAGCATACTATCTGTGCATTAAGGAGGATTGTACCTGAAGACCCTTTTGAGAATCTTGGCTTGATTAGTGGGGGCGGAGGATGTTCTCAGGATATTGGAGAAAATTCATTCTACTGAGTACGACAGTCATTCGGGATGCAGGACATTGCAGTCGAGGGCGGTCCGATAAGGGTATTTCTAGCCGACCCTGAGCAAGGACGTGACAAAGTTCGCGAGGAGATGCCAGAAGTACTAGTCGTTTGCTCCACTCCAACTCTTACCAGCCCAAATACTTAGGAGTATCACGGCGCTCTGGCCCTTCGCCATTTGGGGGATGGACTTGGTAGGACCTTTCCCCAAGGCAAGTGGGCAAAGGAGGTTCCTCCGGATCATGATCATCTACTTCTTGAAGTGGCTAGAAGTGAAGGCGTTGGCCAAGATGACCTCCCAGGTGATCCGCAACTTCGTGTTGGGAGAGATCACTTGTCGTCACGGACTTCCTCAAGCCATTGTCACATACAACAACCGTAGTTTGTCAGCGAGGAGTTTGTTTGCTTTTGCACCCAGCTGGGGATAGACCTCGGGTTTACGTCGGTCCACCACCCTAGGAGCAATAGGTAGGTGGAGGCAGAAAAAGAGATCATCATGAACTTATTAAAGAAGAAGGTATAAAACCTGAAGGGGAGCTATGTAGAACAGCTTCCCTCGGTCCTGTGGGCCCTAAGTGTAAGCCCCCCAACCTTTGCCCCGGGTCGGGCCGGAGGGGATCATACGGACCAAGGCGTCCACCCAGCGCTCCTTAAGGGGTAACGACCCACTC
The DNA here is from genome assembly GCA_039583875.1 of Platanthera guangdongensis. NCBI lineage: Eukaryota > Viridiplantae > Streptophyta > Magnoliopsida > Asparagales > Orchidaceae > Platanthera > Platanthera guangdongensis. The sequence continues at coordinate 10,304,242 of CM077164.1, forward strand.
TGCTAAGCACTAGTTGGCCGCCTTGCTCGGCTTAAATCACAACATTCACATCACATCACAGAGTTTTGCGGAAGCATTAACAGGAAACCACAACAAATATATATAACATTATATATTTAACAAAAACCGCAAAAGGTCGTAACCACTGTTTATACATAGAGCTCATAGGTTATACAGTACTATAACTAACAACTCCACTCTCACACAATTTTGCTTGCTAGTATTCACGTCTCGAAACTCTATAGACGATGGGGGTGTCTCTGCTCGAGTAGTCCTATCAGCTAGCGTACCGTCCTGCAGTAATTGGTCTCTACGGTGCACCATATCCTATGAATGGTTATTTAAATAACTGTTAGTCACAGAGTTAAGTTGAAACAAATCTTCTCCCCAGATCCATATCATGGGGACGAGCTCACACACCCAGCAAAAGTAGATAGCTAAATCATGAGAGGGTTAGTACAACATTTTATGAATAAGCTAGGAGCAACCAAAAAGAGGCACAACATGATATAACTAGACTAGCAGCAGTAATATGTTGGATCCTGTTGAAGCCAAATCTGACCTCAACTGGAGTTCGAAGAAAAAGGGGTGCAGCCAAAACCTACTTCTCTCAAGTCTCAACCCTCGACTGGATTCAAAGGACTTAAGACTGACCCAATAGCCTCAGCAGGGAGGTCCCACCTCACACCCGGAAGATCTCTGAGAGCTTCCCCTCCAAAGCCAAAGCTGGGCTGGGAGCTCCTCAGAAAGCACTGGAATTTGGGAGATAATGATAGCTTGCCTTCTAAGGAGCCCTTATGGGTCTATTTATAGCATCTTGCTGTCCTGAAATTACTGAAAAGCCCCTAGTTGGTCTGCCAATAGACGAATCCCGTTGTTTTTCTGAGGGCACCTAGGGTAAATTTACCTCAGGGCAATCTGGTCATTTAACCCTAGACCTTGGGCCCCACTCGGCGAGAGCTATGCCGAGGTCCTCCTGTTCAGAGCCTGGCGCGAACGCTCTCGCCTGCTTACAGGCGAGAGCCCTATGAGATTGGAGCCTAGCGCAAGCGCAAGCGTTCCCGCACCGGCCGCGCTTGACGATCTTGGCTCGTTGTTCTCCGTTCGACGATCCGGTTGCGCTCGCCGATCTTGGATCGACGATCTGGCGCGATCGTTCCCGCCTACTTTGGGCGAGATCTTCCTTAGGACGGGAACTCCATCGGCTAGCCTAACTGCGACCATTGTGTCTCCTGGTATGGCTCAGCGAATATGGGGTTGTACACAATCCCCGCTCTTTTTGAGCTAGCTCTACGCTCGAAAAGACATGTCCAACCCAAAAATATTCGTTGAGCACGTGTCAACATCAGGGAATCTTTCGGTGGGCCGTACGGTGTCTATAAATATGTGTGCCGATAGACTGCCATAATACTTCCCTCGAGTCGTCATTCTCCCCTTGAGCTTTCGCCTTCTCTCGCTATGCCTTCCAAGCGTGCCGACAAACTGCTTCCGCAGGATCTGCAGGACCGCATTAACGCGGCACAGGCGCAAGCCAGGGCTAACAGCGCCTTGGTTGCCCCATGGCTAGCGAGACAATCGTCGGTCGCTGAGCCTTCTCTGCCCAAGAAGAAGAAGAAGAGGGCGAAGGTGGTTCAGCGGGACCTGCCCCGCGAGAACTGGAGCCCGCCTACCCCAACCCCTAGCCGCGCGGATGGCCCCTCGCCGCAGAAGGTATGCTCGATTTGCCAATTATTGAAAACACCAGCTGCTCCGTAGTTGACGCGATATCTCTCGCAGGAGATGGTTCCCGATGCTGCCGCGCCCCCGCGAGAACCCCTGGATCCACGCTCACCGCACCAGAACTGTTGAAGCCAAATCTGACCTCAACTGGAGTTCGAAGAAAAAGGGGTGCAGCAAAAACCTACTTCTCTCAAGTCTCAACCCTCGACTGGATTCAAAGGACTTAAGACTGACCCAATAGCCTCAGCAGGGAGGTCCCACCTCACACCCGGAAGATCTCTGAGAGCTTCCCCTCCAAAGCCAAAGCTGGACTGGGAGCTCCTCAGAAAGCACTGGAATTTGGGAGATAATGATAGATTGCCTTCTAAGGAGCCCTTATGGGTCTATTTATAGCATCTTGCTGTCCTGAAATTACTGAAAAGCCCCTAGTTGGTCTGCCAATAGACGAATCCCGCTGTTTTTGTGAGGGCACCTGGGGTAAATTTACCTGAGGGCAATCTGGTCATTTAACCCTAGGCCTTGGGCCCCACTCGGCGAGAGCTGTGCCGAGGTCCTCCTGTTCAGAGCCTGGCGCGAACGCTCTTGCCGGCTTACAGGCGAGAGCCCTATGAGATTGGAGCCTGGCGCAAGCGCAAGTGTTCCCGCACCGGCCGCGCTTGACGATCTTGGCCCGTTGTTCTCCGTTCGACGATCCGGTTGCGCTCGCCGATCTTGGATCGACGATCTGGCGCGATCGTTCCAGCCTACTTTGGGCGAGATCTTCCTTAGGGCGGGAACTCCTTCGGCTAGCCCAACTGCGACCATTGTGTCTCCTGGTCTGGCTCAGCGAATATGGGGTTGTACACAATCCCCGCTCTTTTTGAGCTAGCTCTATGCTCGAAAAGACATGTTCAACCCAAAAATATTCGCTGAACACGTGTCAACATCAGGGAATCTTTCGGTGGGTAGTACGGTGTCTATAAATATGTGTGCCGATAGACTGCCATAATACTTCCCTCGAGTCGTCATTCTCCCCTTGAGCTCTCGCCTTCTCTCGATATGCCTTCCAAGCGTGCCGACAAACCGCTTCCGCAGGATCTGCAGGACCGCATTAATGCGGCACAGGCGCGAGCCAGGGCTAATAGTGCCCTGGTTGCCCCATGGCTAGCGAGACAATCGTCGGTCGCTGAGCCTTCTCTGCCCAAGAATAAGAAGAAGAGGGCGAAGGTGGTTCAGCGGGACCTGCCCTGCGAGAACAGGAGCCCGCCTACCCCAACCCCTAGCCGCGCGGACGGCCCCTCGCCACGGAAGGTATGCTCGATTTGCCAATTATTGAAAACACCAGCTGCTCAGTAGTTGACGTGATATATCTCGCAGGAGACGGTTCCCGATGCTGCCGCGCCCCCGCGAGAACCCCTGGATCCACGCTCACCGCACCAAGACTGTTGAAGCCAAATCTGACCTCAACTGGAGTTCGAAGAAAAGGGGTGCAGCCAAAACCTACTTCTCTCAAGTCTCAACCCTCGACTGGATTCAAAGGACTTAAGACTGACCCAATAGCCTCAGCAGGGAGGTCCCACCTTACACCTGGAAGATCTCTGAGAGCTTCCCCTCCAAAGCCAAAGCTGGGCTGGGAGCTCCTCAGAAAGCACTGGAATTTGGGAGATAATGATAGCTTGCCTTCTAAGGAGCCCTTATGGGTCTATTTATAGCATCATGCTGTCCTGAAATTACTGAAAAGCCCCTAGTTGATCTGCCAATAGACGAATCCCGCTGTTTTTCTGAGGGCACCTGGGGTAAATTTACCTGAGGGCAATCTGGTCATTTAACCGTAGGCCTTGGGCCCCACTCGGCGAGAGCTGTGCCGAGGTCCTCCTTTTCAGAGCCTGGCGCGAACGCTCTCGCCTGCTTACAGGCGAGAGCCCTATGAGATTGGATCCTGGCGCAAGCGCAAGCGTTCCCGCACCGGCCGCGCTTGACGATCTTGGCCCGTTGTTCTCCGTTCGACGATCCGATTGCGCTCGCCGATCTTGGATCGACGATCTGGCGTGATCGTTCCCGCCTACTTTGGGCGAGATCTTCCTTAGGGCGGGAACTCCTTCGGCTAGCCCAACTGCGTCCATTGTGTCTCCTGGTCTGGCTCAGCGAATATGGGGTTGTACACAGAACTGTTGAAGCCAAATCTGACTTCAACTGGAGTTCGAAGAAAAAGGGGTGCAGCCAAAACCTACTTCTCTCAAGTCTTAACCCTCGACTGGATTCAAAGGACTTAAGACTGACCCAATAGCCTCAGCAGGGAGGTCCCACCTCACACCCGGAAGATCTCTGAGAGCTTCCCCTCCAAAGCCAAAGCTGGGCTGGGAGCTCCTCAGAAAGCACTGGAATTTGGAAGATAATGATAGCTTGCCTTATAAGGAGCCCTTATGGGTCTATTTATAGCATCTTGCTGTCCTGAAATTACTGAAAAACCCATAGTTGGTCTGCCAATAGACGAATCCCGCTGTTTTTCTGAGGGCACCTGGGGTAAATTTACCTGAGGGCAATCTGGTCATTTAACCCTAGGCCTTGGTCCCCTCTCGGCGAGAGCTGTGCCGAGGTCCTCCTGTTGAGAGCCTGGCGCGAATGCTCTCGCCTGCTTACAGGCGAGAGCCCTATGAGATTGGAGCCTGGCGCAAGCGCAAGCGTTCCCGCACCGGCCGCGCTTGACGATCTTGGCCCGTTGTTCTCCGTTCGACGATCTGGTTGCCCTCGCCGATCTTGAATCGACGATCTGGCGCGATCGTTCCCGCCTACTTTGGGCGAGATCTTCCTTAGGGTGGGAACTCCTTCGGCTAGCCCAACTGCGACCATTGTGTCTCCTGGTCTGGCTCAGTGAATATGGGGTTGTACACAATCCCCGCTCCTTTTGAGCTAGCTCTGCGCTCGAAAAGACATGTCCAACCCAAAAATATTCGCTGAGCACGTGTCACAATCCCCGCTCCTTTTGAGCTAGCTCCCCCCCTCGAACCCTAAACGATGTCTATAAATATATGTGTCGATAGACTGCCATAATACTTCCCTCGAGTCGTGATTCTCCCCTTGAGCTCTCGCCTTCTCTCGTTATGCCTTCCAAGCGTGCCGACAAACCGCTTCCGCAGGATCTGTAGGACCGCATTAACGCGGCACAGGCGCGAGCCAGGGCTAACAGCGCCCTGGTTGCCCCATGGCTAGCGATACAATCGTCGGTCGCTGAGCCTTCTCTGCCCAAGAAGAAGAAGAAGAGGATAAAGGTGGTTCAGCGGGACCTGCCCCGCGAGAACAGGAGCCCGCCTACCCCAACCCCTAGCCGCGCGGACGGCCCCTCGCCGCGGAAGGTAAGCTCGATTTGCCAATTATTGAAAACACCGGCTGCTCAGTAGTTGACGCGATATCTCTCGCAGGAGACGGTTCCCGATGCTGCCGCGCCCCCGCGAGAAACCCTGGATCCACCCTCTAGCCATCACGAGGATCAACCGCGGGTTCCAGAGGTGGCCCCTCCACCTGACCCGAACACCGCTGGTAACGGTTCCCCTCTCGCCCTTGACTTAAATTTTTAAATGCTGAACTGATTTCTCGCAGCGTCAGTTTCCGCACCACCAGATCTCGCCACCCGGGAGAGCGGGGCGAGAGCTGCGAATCAGCCTGCCCACGCGGTCGATTCCTCCCTACCGGCGGGAGGAAATACTGCCAAGTCCTCCGTGCCTTTGTCAGACGCCAGCCCTCCTGCGGGAGAGGAGACCCGCTCCCCCGCTCCTGACCAAGCCGGGATCACCATTCGCAAGGTTTACCCCCCCCCCCCCCCCTGGAAAAGGAAAGCCAATCCACCTCCTCTTTGGAGCTGAGGGGGGGATGGGCCTTCTCGCCTGCCGTCAACCGGGGGGCCTTGTTATGCTGAAGGTATATGGAAACTTTATCACAGCTATCCTTTAGCTCTCGCTAAAATAGGTACTCTTTTGACAGGGGACATGGGCTCGCGGCTTGGAGCTGAGGTAGAGGAAGAAGAAGAAGAAGAAGAAGAATAAAGAGAGAGAGAAGATGGCGAGAGCTCTCCCTTCCCTTCGTCTGACGAGATGGAGGAGATCCTGATCGGTGCCGGGAGCGCGAAAAGATGGGGGAAGAAGGTCGCCGTCGTCATGTCGAAGCTCGTCCGGCGAGAACGGGTCCGCGACCTTGCGACAAAGGAGTTCCGCCAGTCAGTGGAGAAAGGCTAGAGACCCTGGAGCGGGATTACCTTATCGGCGAGATGGACCGGCCGGGGGGAGCTACCGCCGGATCCTCACCCGAGAGGTGCATCGAGCGAATCTGGGATCTGTCCCGCCGGGTTCACCTGGGATGCAGCGTTCTGTCGTCCTACTTCAACCCGCAGGCGCCACCCCGGACCAAGTTGCGGGACCGAGGAAAATGGCGGTGGGAGCAAGGGAAATGACGCTGGGAGCCTTACTGAAGCGCGAGACCTCCCCTCCTCTTCCCCAGGCCTTCCCTTCTCAGATGTACCTTTATTTACTTGCTTAGAACTGTAACTAATAACTATGCGCCTATCGCTTATTTTTTATCCCGTTCTCGCTCAGCGAGAGCCATAACTCGATATTTATTACTTTCTATTATGGTATGCGTATGTATGTTATTTTCCCGGGCTCTGGGTCGGCGGGAGCTGCCTTGATTCCGCCGACCTCGCCTTTCGCATGTCATCTCGCCACGTTTGCGCTAGTCACTTAGTCAATCGGTCGCTGTCAAACTCGGGCGGGAAAAACGAAGCGTCGCTGACCTAGTACGCGCCGGCTGTACCCCCGCCGCCTTTCTGAAAATAGCCATCACTATCACGGTTTTCTATAAATAGGGAAGCTCACCTACCACATTCATTTCTCCGATTCCAGTCTCTCTCCTCTTCTGTTGCTTTCGCGGTTTCTCCAAAGCTCTCGCCTGTCTCCGCATCCTCCTTCCGCTCCCGTACTGTTCTCGCTCTCGCCTTCTTCTTGAAGCTTTCGCCTTCAAACCTTTTATCGCGATGCCGGGCGGAGGTGAGGGACGATCCAACTGCGCGGAAGCTTTTCAGAAGCATCTTTTCCCTTCCTGCACTCTCACCGTGGATAAGTTCAACTTAATCAAGACTCAACGCGTTCCCGCCAGCTTTACCGCGCAGAACCCGGGCAATCACGACAAGGTAAACATCGCAGGGGAGGGGAGCTCGCCATCCCCATCGAGCACTTCGAGGTGGGCTTCCGCCTCCCGCTGTGGCCCGAGATGCGGCAGGCCCTCCGGTATTACGGGGTGGTCCCCGCGCAGCTGAACCCAAATTCAGTTGCGATTCTCGTGGCATTCATATGTTATATGCGGTCCGAGAGGATCGAGTTTAGCTTGCCGATCTTCCGCAAATTGTTTACTTTCCGCGTGAAAGGAGGTGTGGTATTTTTCTCAGGGCAACTGCTCAAGACAATCGGTCTCGCCAACAAGCACCATCACTGGGGCGAGAGGTTCATTTACGTTTCCGGCGACTTCGGGAACGTACCTCTCGCCCCCATCCAATACGAGGATGCCGCCTACAAGCCCCCCTCTTTGGGCTCGCGCGAGAGCGCCCTCCTTGAGTTCTTTGGAACCAAGGACTTCGATGTCCTCTACCTTCGGCGAGACGTCGATTCTCTCCCCTCTGTACTTCCGGGAGAAGGTAGAGTTTCGCCTTTATCTTTCTTTTCCTTGTCTTTTCCAAGGTTGGAACTTAGTGTCATTGTTTTCGCAGGAGAGCGCGAGATCCCCTTACGTCAGCCTTTTGACGAGGCTCGTGCCGGAGGGAGTCAGCCTCCTAATAACCCGCTGGCTCTCGCGAAGGCCGCTGCGCAAGCCTGCCGGAAAGAGTCGGCCCCTCCTCCTTCAGGTGGTACCGTGAAGCGAAAGCCCGATGCCCATGCTCCTCCATCAATCAAGAGACCCAAGACAACCGATACCGAGAAGGGCAAGGTCGTCGTGGTGCCGCCCGTCCAACCTCTCCCTGCGGGCCGCTCCTTTGAGGAGGTCTTGCAGGTCGTAAGCCAGATTGCGGCCACCAGGGGCGGCCCTGAGACCCCTGCCGAGATCCCTCAGGCCCCGGGTGCCGCAGAGAGCGAGGGTGCCACCGTCGGGACCTCCGGCCACCCCCCATCTGAAGAGGTGCCGCGGGGCCATCGCAATTTTGGTCTCGGCATGAGGTGTCTGGATGCGGAAAACAAGCCGCTGCTGGAATGGGATCCTGACGCCAACAAGGTCTCGATCTCGTCCCTCTTGCCAAGCTGGGCAGAGCGAGACGAGGTCATCAGCGAGGCTTTCGCCTTAGGCTACTGCCTGTACAGCCGGGAGGATGCTAGCGTCTACGACAGGATGTCGACCCGGCTGCTGGCCTACGACTCCACTCGCGCCCTGATGTGTGGGCTGGAGCTTGCGCACATGTGTGCTTGCCGGAGCATCATAATAGACCGTAACTTCTAGGACATGTTCAAGGCTAGGGACGATGTGGTAGCTCAGGCGGCCACGCTGGCCAAGGAGCTGGCCGAGGCCCAGCAGCTGCTATCCTCGCTCCAAGCGGAAGGGGTAAGCGAGATCTTTCCCAGCGTTTGCTCTCGCTACTTTATCTCTCCTCTTTCATGCTAACCTTTCGTTGCTCGGGATTCCGCCCAAGCCGCGCTTCGCGAGGAGCTATCCCAAGCCCGATACGACAACATTCTCCTGCGGGAGCAGATTGCGCGTCTCGAGGCGAGTGCGGCCCCCCCGTTGGACGAGAGACTAAAGAGCCGGTATTACTCGGTCTATGATATCGACAAGCTGCTCCAGGGGAACGCGCAAGCTACAGTAAGGTTGACGCTGGAGACGCTGCGAGACGTCAACTGCTGGGATGGGAGGGGCAAATACATCACTGCCCAACATCTCGTTCCATGGCTTTTCGAGCCTATTCCGAAGCCCCAGGGCGCCCCTGATACCCCCACCCCCCACGGATGTCCCGAAATCCCCTGCTGGGTATGGCGAGACCTCCGGGGAGAGCTCCGGCGAAAGCTCCAGCGGGAGCTCAAGCGGGAGTTTTGAGGGGTACAGTTTGTCTCCTTGAGGGCCCCCTTCTCGCTTTTCTTTTCGCCTCCATGTAAAGCGCGAGACGCTATCAGTTTGTACTTGTATATAATATTTTTAATGCAAATGTTTTCTTTGCGAATATCCCGTCCTGTCATTGTGAATGTGCCCAATGCAATTTTCGTGGTCGAATGCTTCCTGCGTGTGCTTCCGCCGAGGCCCTTGGCCTTCTTAGGATAGCCTTCCCTAGCGATGGATCAGCGGGAACCTGCACGAATCCTTAGGCGGGAACCTGCTGCAAACTGCCAGCCAGAAGCGTGGCTCACGAACCCTTGGGACGGAGCCGCGTTCTTTAGCCTGCACAAATCCCTTCAGGCCCGTCGCCTAACGATCCCACTCTTTTATTCGAGAATATTAAGAGCCTTCTTGGCGAAAGCCCCCCACTGCGAGATCCCTTTGATGGGGACTTCCCCGCCGGGATCTATCCCTGCCGAGACCTTTTCTATCTTTTTCATTCTGCATTCCCAATACGCCTCCTGCCTTGTCCAAATCAAGCCAACCAAACCAAACCTATCCCCCACAGGCGAGCCTTCGGACCTGCCAGCTAGATGAGAGCCTGCGCAGCGGGTTTGCCTGGGGCCGAGCTGAGCTCGGGGTGCCGATGAAGATCTCAATCCAACCAAACATATCCCCCATAGGCGAGCCTTCGGACCTGCCAGCTAGATGAGAGCCTGCGCAGCGGGTCTACCTGGGGCCGAGCCAAGCTCGGGGTGCCGATGAAGATCTCAAACCAACCAGACCTATCCCCCACAGGCGAGCCTTCGGACCTGCCAGCTAGATGAGAGCCTGCGCAGCGGGTCTACCTGGGGCTGAGCCAAGCTCGGGGTGCCGATGAAGATCTCAAACCAACCAGACCTATCCCCCACAGGCGAGCCTTCGGACCTGTCAGCTAGATGAGAGCCTGCGCTGCGGGTCTACCTGGGGCTGAGCCGAGCTCGGGGTGCCGATGAAGATCTCAAACCAACCAAACCTATCCCCCACAGGCGAGCCTTCGGACCTGCCAGCTAGATGAGAGCCTGCGCAGCGGGTCTACCTGGGGCCGAGCCAAGCTCGGGGTGCCGATGAAGATCTCAAACCAACCAGACCTATCCCCCACAGGCGAGCCTTCGGACCTGCCAGCTAGATGAGAGCTTGCGCAGCGGGTCTACTTGGGGCCGAGCCAAGCTCGGGGTGCCGATGAAGATCTCAAACCAACCAGACATATCCCCCACAGGCGAGCCTTCGGACCTGCCAGCTAGATGAGAGCCTGCGCAGCGGGTCTACCTGGGGCCGAGCCGAGCTCGGGGTGCCGATAAAGATCTCAAACCAACCAGACTTATCCCCCGCATGCGAGCCTTCGGACCTGCCAGCTAGATGAGTGCCTGCGCAGCGGGTCTACCTGGGGCCGAGCCGAGCTCGGGGTGCCGATGAAGATCTCAAACCAACCAGACCTATCCCCCACAGGCGAGCCTTCGGACCTGCCAGCTAGATGAGAGCCTGCGCAGCGGGTCTACTTGGGGCCGAGCCAAGCTCGGGGTGCTACAAAACGAATGATCACGTTATATTATGAAAAATTTGGCGATAATTAAGAAAAAGCCACTCGATATAGTATAATAAATTTATTTTTGAAATACATGGCTACATCCTTCCCCCCTCAGGGGTAGAAGCGTTTTAGATCATCACCACTCCAAATGTGGCTTAGGGCCCTCCCCTCCACGTCCTGGAGGTAGTATCACCCTGTTCCGAGGACTTCCTTCACAATGTATGGACCTTCCCAGTTCGGGTGGAGCTTACCCACGGGAGCCGACCTTCCAGCCGCGTCAACCTTTCTCAGCACCAGATCCCCTTCAGCAAACTGCTTGACCCTGACATGCTTATCAAAATGCTTGGCCATCCGTCGCTTGATCTCCTCTTGCCTGATAGCTACCACATCTCGCAGTTCCTCCACCATATCCAACGAGAGGCGCTGCCCCTCCTCATTCTCCACCCTCCAAGCCTCGTCTCCTTCGCCCGCGGCTGTGACTCGCGGGGACCGGACCTCAAACTCCACTGGTAGGACGGCCTCACACCCATGAGAGAGCTTGAAGGGGGTCTCACCGGTGGCCGTGTTTGGGGTCGTCCGCAAGGCCCACAGGACCGAGGGGAGCTGCTCCACCCAATTTCCCTTCAAGTTCTCAACCTTTTTCTTTAGTAGGTTTACAATGATTTTGTTTGCTGCTTCCACCTGGCCGTTACTCCGAGGGTGATGGACGGAGGCAAACCGGAGATCTATCCCTAATTGAGCGCAAAAGCTGATGAACTCCTCGCTGGCAAACTAGGGGCCGTTATCGGTCACTATTGCTTGGGGCAACTCATGTCTACAAATGATTTCCCCCCAGACGAAGTTCTTTATGACCTGCGAGGTGATCTTGGCTAAGGCTTTAACCTCTAGCCACTTCAAGAAATAATCGACCATGACCAAGAGGAACCTCCTCTGCCCACTAGCTGGAGGAAAGGGCCCAACTAAGTCCATTCCCCAGATAGCGAATGGCCACGGTGCCGTGATACTCCGGAGCCTCTGAGCCGCCAAGAGTTGAAGGGGGCGTAGAGCTGACATTTTTGACACCTCCTCGCAAACTCCATGGCATCCTTCCTTAGGGTGGTCCAGAAGTACCCCTGTCTGACCACTCTTGCCTCCAGCGTCCTTTCTCTAGAGTGACTGCCGCACTCGCCCGAGTGCACCTCCCTTAATATCTTTGGAATCTCTTCTTCGGTCACACATCTAGCTAGGAGACCTGACACCATCTTACGATGCAGACCCCCCTCCATCATTAAGTAGTGAGCCGCTTTGCGCTTGAAGCTTCTCCCGACCTCGGTCCCCTCAGGCAGTTCACCGGTGGTCAGGAAGGTCACAAATGGATCCACCCACGAGGGTTGCCGATCCACCACCATCAACTCTCCTTCCTCGATAGCCGGTCAGAATAGCTCCGTCAAGGTCCCTCCTCCCCGAGGTCCGAACTTGGCTAGTCGATCGGCGGCTACACTTTCCTCCCTTGGAACATGTTGAATTGAGAATGACCGGAATCCTCCGATGATCGCCCTTAACTTGGAGAGGTATCTGATGAGGGTTGGCTCCCGAGCTTCAAACTCTCCCCGGATCTGCGATGCCACTACCTTTGAATCAGTGAAAACTTCCACATCCCGAATCTCCAGCTCCTTTGCCAGGCGGAGGCCGGCAATCACGGCCTCATATTCCGCTTGATTGTTGGTCACGGGGAAATGTAGAACGACCGCTTACTCTATGGTTATCCCTTGAGGACTTGTCAATACCACCCCTGCCCCGAGGGAGTGCCTTCCCGAGGCCCCATCCACCATCAACTTCCATGCTTCTCGAGGTTGCTGCTCTCCCCCCTGGACTTCAACAATGTAGTCTGCTAGGAAGTCCGCCACTGCCTGTGCCTTGATGGAGAGCCTTGGGACAAAAAAGTTGTCGAACTCGCTTAGCTCAATGGACCGCTTAGCCAGTCTCCCTGAGTGCTCCACTCCTTCGAAGATCTTATGAAGAGGGTGGTCGGTCACCACCCTAATCGAATGCGCTTGAAAGTACGACCGGAGTTTTCTTGCCGAGATGACCAAGGCGTAAACGAGCTTTTCCAGGACGGGGTAGCGAAGCTCTGCTTTCCTCAATATCCGGCTGACGTAGTAGATGGGCAGCTGCTTCTTTCCTTCCTCCCTTACTAGGACGGAGCTTACCGCCTCCGCTCCCACCCCGAGGTACAAGGTCAGGTCCTCTCCTTCATTTGGGCTCTGAAGGAGAGGAGCCTGAGAGAGTTGTCTTTTCAGCCCTTGGAAGGCCTCTTCGCACTCGGTTGTCCATTCGAACCTTTGATTCCCTCGTAGCACCTTAAAGAATGAAGAACATTTGTCTCCTGCCCTGGAGAGGAACCTGCTTAGCCCAGCTAGCTTGCCTGTCAAGCGCTGGACCTCCTTGGCGTCGCGAGGTGACTCCAAATCTAGGATGGCCTTCACCTTATTCGAGTTGGGCTCCACCCCTGCCGGAGTCAGAAGATGCCCAAGGAACTTCCCGCGGCTGGCCTCAAAGACACACTTCAAGGGGTTCAGCCTCATCTTGAATCTTCTTAAGGTGGCGAATGTTTCCTCCAGATCTTGCAGGTGCGAAACCATGCACTTGCTTTTGATCATTAGGTCGTCGACGTAGACCTCCAAGTTCCTCCCCCTCTGGTCCCGGAAGACTCGATCCATCATGCGTTGATAGGTGGCCCCTGCATTCTTTAACCCAAAGGGCATCATTTTGTAACTGAAGCATCCCTCCCTCGTGATGAAGGAAACATCCTTAGTATCCGGAGGGTGCATCCGGATCTGGTGATAACCTGAAAAAGCATCTAAAAAGCTCATGACAGAAAAACTGACGGCTGAATCAACCAGCGCATCGATTCGAGACAGGGGGTAGCAATCCTTAGGGCATGATTTATTTAACAAAGAAAAGTCAATACACATTCTCCATTTTCCTCCTCTCTTCTTTACCATTACCACATTGGAGATCCAGCCTGGATACTGGATCTCTGAGATGAAGCCCGCCTCCAGGAGCTTCTTGACCTCCTCGCGTATTGGCTCCTCCAGCTTTATTGCGATGGTCCTCATTTTTTGGCGTATGGGGCGGGTGCGGGGGTCCAAGTTCAGGCGATGGCAGGCCACATCAGCGTCGATGCCCGGCATCTCTGCCGCGCTCCAGGCGAAGATGTCGACGTTGCCCTGAATGCAAGCCCGCACTCGTTCCCGGGCCTCGGGACTCAAGCCCCCGCTGACCCGTACCCTTTGTACTTTCCCTGCGCTGGTGAAGACCTCCATCTCCACCAATTCTTCGGCCGGCTACAGCCGCGACTGCTCCCAACCGGCCCTTTCCTCTTCCTCTAGCTCCAGCTCTCCTCTTTCTCCCTCCTCCTCGATCTCCATCGCTTCTTCCAGCCCCCCCTACTGCTGCTCGACTCCTACGCCCCTCGGGGCCTCCCCCTCAACTCCTCCTGCCGCTTGCTCTCCTACTTCCATCGCCCCTTTTCGGGCTCTCCTGCCCCTCGTCTCTCTGGACCACCTGCACATCCCCTTGCAGCTTCTCAGTCTTCTCTCCTCCGGCTTCCTCCCCAGCTACCTCTCTTTCCTCCTCTAGGACCATCTCCTCTTCCTCAACAACCTCCTCTAGAGCCGCCATCTCTATCTCCAACTCTTCTGCCTCTGCCATCCACGAAATGGTGTTGACTGCTGTAACGTAACATTGTCTTGCCACCTTTGGGTCCCCTCTTACCCTGACCTGCACCCCCCCCCCATTGTTAAATTTGAGGCATTGATGGAACGAGGATGGGACGCAGCGAAAGGCGCTGATGAGGGGGCGCCCAAAGATGGCATTATAGCTGCTCGGGGCGTCCACTATCACGAACCTACAGTTCCGTGACACGCCCCCCCCCCCCAACCTTACGTGTAGCCCCACTCCCCCTTCTACCTCTTTCCTTTCTCCAGAAAATCCGAACAGAGGTCCGTCTGACGCCAGGACCCTCTTCCCTTCAACTCTCATCTCATCAAAGGCCTTCTTGAAGATGACATTTACCGAGCTCCCGTTATCTACCAGTATCCTCGAGACCGTATAGTTCTCCACCGCCGTCTGGATCACCAGAGCGTCACAGAATGGATCCTCATAGTCCGGCATGTCCGCTGATGAGAAAGTGATCTTTTCTTCTAGCGGGGGAGCCTGGGAGGTAGAGGTCACCCCCCTTCGGTACATGGTTTGCAGGCTCCCCTTGCAGGTTGCCTCAATCCCCACTCCTCCGTGAATCACCCTGATTCCCCCCCCCCCCCCCCGGTCCCTACATCTACCCGATCTTCGCACCTATCTTCCGCCTCGCCCTACTGCATCTCCACTATCCTCACCGGGGGATCTTGCCTCCCTGCTCCTCTTGCTTCTCTTAACTCTAAGAATTCTGGGTAGGTGGTCGTTGTGTGATCTTCCTCCTGGTGGAAGTCACAAAAGAGCAACGCCTCCCCGCCCCTTCTTCCGTCTCCTCTTCCTCTTCTACCTCCTCCTCGAGCCCCTCTAGTTGCTCCTCTCCCTCTTCCCACTTCCATGGCCTCCTGCGGTGGTGGGGGATGACCGTTCGGCTCTTGCCTCCACGCCGGTCGGTCGAACCTCCGGGGCTCCCGCAGGTTATCTCTCCCCTGGTAGCCTTCTCCCGGCCCCTGGGGGCGACCCTCCTGGGGCCTCCAACCCAACCGGTTGTTCGGCTCCCGGGCCCCCCATCCCTGCTGCTGCCCAAACCTTCGGGGCTCTTCCCTTCTCCTTTCCTCCCTTTGCTCCCTCTGCTCCTTCTGTCTTCCCATTATTGGTTCCTTCACGTCGTCCTCCGCTAGCTTGGCCAACTTCCTGGCGAATGCTGGGTTTGCTCTCTCGAAGTCAATCTCCTTTGCCGCCCTCTCCATGAGCTCCTCAAAGGAGAGGGGCGACACCCTCTTCAACTCCATGCTAAAAAATCCCGGTCTCAGCCCCAGGGTGAAGGCCAGCATCAGCGCGTACCCTGGAACCTCCTGGACCAAAAGGATCTCCTCCTGAAACCGGTCGACATAGTGACCCAGCGTCTCATCCGGCTTCTGCCTCACCGCAAACACACACTCCGCTTCCTTCTTCCGCTTCTTCGAGGTTGAGAACCTCAGCAGGAAACTTCTACGCAGATCTTCAAAACAGTAGATTGACCTTGCTGGCAACTGGTGGAACCAGTCCCGAGCCTTCTCCTTCAACGTGATGACAAATAGCCGACACTTGAAGGCATCCGTCATCTGCCTTATTGATACCACGCCCTCAAACCACTGTACGTGATGTACCGGGTCATCCTTCCCCGAGTAGTAGGACATGTCAGGCTCCCGGAACCCCTTCGGTACCGGAGCCGAGATGATGAGCTCGCTAAATGGGCTCTCGCCTCCTGCCTGGTGAGAGGGCACGTCCCGCGGCCTCGGCTGACTGGCCCGATCCGCGAGACCGTGCCCCGGGAAGAGCTCCCGCACTGCCGCTTCCTTCTCGCCCAGATCCGTCAGCGCCTCCTTGCCTGGGCGCTGGCTCTGGCCAGGGAAAATTTCCCGCGCCGCCACATCTCTCTCGCCAGCCTCCCCCGGGACCTCCTTTCCCGTGCGCTGCCCTGGGGCATTCTTCGCCCAAGAGCGGGACCTCTTCTATTGAGACCTGAGGGGTGGCCCACTCGCCTCTCGCCGAGAAGGCCAAACTGATCGTCTGCAGAACCTCTCACCTGAACTCATCCAGCATCCTCTTCGTCGCTTCCTCTCCCCGGGTGGGGGAGCCTCCAGAACCTGACCCTTCGCCTTCACCTCCAGCCATGGGACAAAACTCAAGGCTTTCTTGTATCAGCTGCCTTCCACGCTCACCGCACCAGAACTGTTGAAGTCAAATATGACCTCAACTGGAGTTCGAAGAAAAAGGGGTGCAGCCAAATCCTACTTCTCTCAAGTCTCAACCCTCGACTGGATTCAAAGGACTTAAGACTGACCCAATAGCCTCAGCAGGGAGGTCCCACCTCACACCCGGAAGATCTCTGAGAGCTTCCCCTCCAAAGCCAAAGCTGTGCTGGGAGCTCCTCAGAAAGCACTGGAATTTGAGAGATAATGATAGCTTGCCTTCTAAGGAGCCCTTATGAGTCTATTTATAGTATCTTGCTGTCCTGAAATTACTGAAAAGCCCCTAGTTGGTCTGCCAATAGACGAATCCCGCTGTTTTTCTGAGGGCACCTGGGGTAAATTTACCTGAGGGCAATCTGGTCATTTAACCCTAGGCGTTGGGCCCCACTCGGCGAGAGCTGTGCCGAGGTCCTCCTGTTCAGAGCCTGGCGCGAACGCTCTCGCCTGCTTACAGGTGAGAGCCCTATGAGATTGGAGCCTGGCGCAAGCGCAAGCATTCCCGCACCGGCCGCGCTTGACGATCTTGGCCCGTTGTTCTCCGTTCGACGATCCGGTTGCGCTCGCCGATCTTGAATCGACGATCTGGCGCGATCGTTCCCGCCTACTTTGGGCGAGATCTTCCTTAGGGCGGGAACTCCTTCGGCTAGCCCAACTGCGACCAGTGTGTCTCCTGGTCTGGCTCAGCGAATATGAGGTTGTATAGATCCCTAGTAAGATTTGGGCTAGGTTCACTAAGTTAGGATCATATGACCCACAATGTATAGTCAGGGTCATAGTTCTGTCCTAGAGTCTAGGCCAAGTCCTTAGAGTCAACATCACATGAACCAGCTATCAACAAGACTGTCAGAGACTCAAGACTTAGAAGATTTCAAGACTCTGTAGTGAGTTCGACGTTCGTCGAACTCAGGTCGATGATTGTCGTGCTCAGGTCGACGATCTCAGAGTTAATTCTTTAAGCTGAGCTCGACGAACTACATTCTCTGATCGACGAAAACTTGGATTACAACAACACTTCAAGTTCAGGAAAGATCAAGATATCTCAAGTCCTTAGAATCAAACTTTGGTCGACGAACTTTATTCTTTGGTCGACAAATCTTTGGACTACTACAGCAATCTGTCAAGACTATGTTCTCTAGTCTCAGGTCGATGAACTTAGTTCTCTGCCCGACGAATTCTGGATTATCTACTTCAATAACTTAGAACCATAAGACTTGTGTCGACACTCAGAGTATATGTCGACACCAACTGAGTCGACACTAGAAGCACTTGTGTCGACACACAGATCATCAGTCGACACTTTGGAAAGGTTGTGTCGACACCACGCAGAAGACTTGTGTCGACACACATGATATCAGTCGACACCACCTGTGTCGACACCAGGAGTAATTGTGTCGACACACAGATCATCAGTCGACACTTTGGAAAGGTTGTGTCGACACCATACAGAAGACTTGTGTCGACACACAGGATATCAGTCGACACCACCTGTAGCGACACCAGGAGTAATTGTGTTGACAAACAGAATATTTGACAACTCCAGAAACTCAGCTCGACAAAATCAAATCTTAGGTCGACGAACTCTGGAGAATTTAACTTTCATTTCAGATACAACTGTGAATATTCTAAGTCCAGAATAGTTGCTGAACTCCAGTCGACGAACACAGTTATCAGCTCGACGAATTCTGTCATCAGTTCGACGATTCCAGACTTAGCATTTATTCCTTCTGTCTTTAGTCTATGTCAATAATTTCTGAATGATTAATGATAAAATATTCTCTAAATATTACCGTTGTACGGTATATTAATCACGGCTTTCATCAGAATTATTGTTTTCTATTTTTCCAAGGGATAGTTGGGGAAAGAAATCAATGCAGTTTATTTTCAAGGATCGCCAGCATTGATTGTCGCACAAGGATTCAAATTTCGAAAGGGAATTCCCTCAGAAAATATAAAAAGTGATTTTTCTCTATTTCCAGACAGCAAATAAGAAAGTAAGCAAGTAAAAACAATCAGAGTACCAGAGCAATTACAAAGACAGCATACACAGACACAGAGATTTTTAGTCAGTCTGTCTTCAACAGCTTCTCTGCTCCTTTCACAAAAGCTCTGATACCAATTGAAAGTGTGCAGTTAGATCAGGAATACTCTAGAGGGGGTGGGGGGTGAATAGAGTATTTAGAGTTTTATAAAATTCTCTATAGGATAATGCAAATTAGTCTAAGTACAGTAGTAAATAAATCAAAATATAAAAGCACAGAAACTAACTACCACAGTCGCAGCAAGAAAACAAAGAAAGAGGGCAACTAGACGACACAAGAAATTTATAGTGGTTCCCCAACCTGAGTACATCCACTCTTCTACCACCCTGGTAGGAATCCACTCAGGTTTTTGATCAGGTGCCTGATACCAATGAGCTTTTGATCAGGTGCTCAAAACCAAATCCCCAAGTTTTTTGATCAGGTGACTTGTAACCAGGAATCACTTTTGAAGAGAGATGACAATCCTTTACACAGTGGGGATGAGAGAGTTGATTGTGTCTTCTCTATCAACAATCAGAGAGAAGACTTGTGGATTATTGATGGTAGCAAATGACTCCCCCTGAGATATTGAATGGTCCAGGGAAATATGGAAGCCTTGCTGTAGGGTGATAGGCCTTCAAGCTGCATGGGCTCTCTGTGATAGGCCTTACTGCAAGGGCTCAACGAACTACGGAAAGTTTGTGAGATATTCGTCGAACGCAAGACGACGAACTCTCTGTGAGTGAAGTTGTTTTCGTCGAACGGAGATCGACGAATTCACTTCAGAAAACTTTCGTTGAACGGAGCTCGACGAAATGTCTTCAAATCTTCAAACAGAGCTCGACGAATTATTTGACTATTAATTATTTCGTCGATCTCAGGTCGAAGAATTTCTTAATTTTCGTGGAACGGAGTTTGTCGAGTCATATTCTGGAAAACCTTATATCTAGGTTTTTCTTCGACCTCCGTCACGCGCTTTCTGTTCTCTTGCACTTGATCGTCGTTTGTCTCTCTTGCAGGTGATTCCAATGACTATTCCAGCAGGTGCCCTAACTAGAATGAAGTTTGACACGGGCTTTGACGTAGACTTCAAATCCTTTCAACATTCAGATCCAATATTTCTGCATATACTGGAACTTCTAGAGGAACAGAAACTGAAAAATCTGATGTCAACAAGGATAAAACTGTCTGCAACTAAAATCAGAGAGTGGGTTTACACATCTACATCAGAGGAGAACACTATGATCAGAACAATTGCGGGTAACTCTGTATCTTTATCTCCCGCTGTACTTACTGAGATTTTTGGATTGATAATGGTGAAGAACAGTTAGAAATCGATTCAGAAGAATATGACATGATGTTAAGTCTGATGGGTTATACTGGAGATAACCCAAATAAGTTTCTAAAGAAACACTTATCTGCCGAATACAAATTTCTGGCAGATACTATAGGAAAGGTTTTGCTGGGCAAGTATACTGCCCATGACTACATTACCAGACACCAGTTTTTGGTTATGTGTGCAGTGATTAATAAGAAGAAAGTGGATTGGGCTCAAATCATATTTGATTTGATAAAGAAAAAGAACAATAAAAAGGAAGTCTATTTTGGAAGGATCCTAGGGATCTTTTTAAAGGAAAAGGCTGATGAGTCTCACCGACCATATTCATAAATGTCAGTAAAAGGCTAACCTGTGCCTTATTTGGGAGGTGGGAGAGGACAATAGTCAAGCCCTCCAAGGCATCACCCTCTTCCACCACAACTTCTGAAAGCACCAGGGCTGTAAGAGGCACTCCCCACCCTGATGAAGAGATCATTCCACCCTCATCATCTCTTCCAGCTATTCCACCTACACTTCCGCTAACAGTCCAAACCATCTCTCCAACTCCACAACCACAACAACAACCTCTACTGCAACAACAACAACACTCTACTCATGTTCCTACTCCACCTACATCTCCATAAATTGATCTTACAGAGATCCCATCTTCCACCCTTCAGGAAAATCAACCACCAACACCACCTGATTCCCCCCATGACACATATATTCCCTCAACACCACCTTCATCTCCTCTTCCACCTCACTTATCCTCCATTCCAACTTTTGATCTTCTGACTTCCCCCCTCAATTCTCCTCCTCCTTAGGATATCTACATGCAAGATGTTCCTCCTTCATTATCTCCAACATCTACCACTCCTCCACATGTTTCTACTCACACAACATCTGAAACATCCACTGCTCCAACATTGGACCCCCTCCACCATATCTTCCATCATTACTATCATCACACCCCTCATAAAATCAATCATAGCAGAGGCCATTATACCTCTTGCTACCTCTATATCTACTCTATCTGCTCAACTTTCTGCCTTCACTGCTGCCCCCTCTTCATTCAGGGGTCTGACTCCAATATACATTGAAACTAGGCAAGGGGAGATGCCTAATGAAGAAGCTGCAACACCTCCAGCAGAAGCAGAAATCTCCGCTCCAACAGCTCCAGTAACAGCAGAGGCAGAATCACTAATAGCAGATACAGATTTAATTCCAGGGGATGTAGATTTTATTCCTGATTATAGAGATTTAATTGATTTTTTTCATTTCATTAAGACTGATATGGATCTTGATGAGTCAGTCCCTGAAGAGACAGTTGCTGAAGACATTCTTCCTATTTCTGAATTCATAATTAATCCTACAGTACACTTAGTTGATTTATTGAAAAGTTTTGATACTGTCTTTCTAAATTATATTTCAGCAGTACCTACTAAGCCATCCTTGGCTATTGTATCATATACTTATTCAATCTCTCCAAAAGTTGTTAAACAACTTAGAGATAGTTTTGTTATTTCAAAGCCAGCAGTCATGCCATCTCCAGAATAAGTTATTTTTGTTCCAACATTTGTAATGGATGAATCACCCATACCAAATCTGGATGATTTGATTTTGGCTGATATAGAAGAGGAAAGTAAGGCAGCTGCTGAAAGCACTGTCAGAACCAGCTCTACAGTCTCTCCTATGACTTCTTCTCCTGGTCCTGTTGATGTTTTTGCTCAAGCTCCTAAAAATCCAATCATTTCTGCTGAGGCTCTGAAAGCACTCAATGACCTATATGATAACCCTCAGGGATCAGATAATGATAATGCTGATGATGAGGAAGATGATTCAGATGATGAACCTAAGAGGTAGTTAGTATCAAGGAAAAGAAAAGCCCCTCCTCCTCCTGCTCCTAAGCCTAATCCTACTAATGACACTCCTTTTTATATTCTACATAATATAACTCCATACAAAGGGATGCCAGCCTAGATGTGGCTATCTAAAAACCAGCAGAAGGAAAGGAAGAAAAGCAGAAGGTACTCTCCTCCACCAGTTCAGAAATATAGAAGAGATCCACCTCCTCCAACTGCTGGTGCTTCAAGCACATCTTCTCAAAGATCTGCCCCACTCCAAACATATCAAATACACCACGGGAGATCACATGGAAGCAGCCAGCACATGCAATACTCTTCAGGAAAGCAACATCAACAGCAGCAGCAACATCAACAACAACAGCAACAATCCACTAAACATCAACCAGCTGAAGGCTCTAAAAGACCATCTTCTTCTCTTGTTCCTTTTGAAGATCCTGAAATAGCTACTACTGTTAGAATGGCCATGTTCCAGGAAATTGTAGGTCTTTCTATGATTAACAAAGCCAAAGCCGATCCTTCTGAATATTCAATAATGTCAAAGTACAGAAAAGAGGAACTTACAAGATTTGATAAAGCAAACAAGTTTTTTAATGTTGATGACTACATGAAGCTGCACCCAGAAGCAGTTGTCCCCAAAGCTACATCTTTGAAGATCATAGGGGCTGCTGACATGACCATGACAAAAGTGCAAGCTTTAGATCCCAAAAGAGAGATTGTGTTTACTAAGCCTGGAGAGAAGAGCAAGCAAGAAATGCCAAAGGAGAAGAAACAGAAGAAATAAATTTGAACTCTTTTGTTTTCTAAAATTATCTATAACTGCTCTATAATCTGAACAAAGCATATGTATATATATATATCTGCTGCATGTGTTATTGATCTCTACCAGATATATGCTTTTTCTACTTTGTTTATTTTTTAATTTTGATTTGAGTCTGTAATTAGTGACCTCACCCAAATAAGGGGAGATTGTTGGATCCCTAGTAAGATTTGGGCTAGGTTCACTAAGTTAGGATCATATGACCCACAATGTATAGTCAAGGTCATAGTTGTGTCCTAGAGTCTAGGCAAGTCCTTAGAGTCAACATCACATGGACCAGCTGTCAACAAGACTGTCAGAGACTCAAGACTTAGAAGATTTCAAGACTCTATAAAGTGAGTTCGACGTTCGTCAAACTCAGGTCGACGATTATCGTGCTCAGTTCGACGATCTCAGAGTTAATTCTCTGAGCTGAGCTCGACGAACTACATTCTCTGATCGACGAAAACTTGGATTAAACAACACTTCAAGTTCAGGAAAGATCAAGATATCCCAAGTCCTTAGAATCAGACTTTGGTCGACGAACTTTATTCTTTGGTCGACGAATCTTTGGACTATTACAACATTCTGTCAAGACTATGTTCTTTAGTCTCAGGTCGACGAACTTAGTTCTCTGCCCGACGAATTCTGGATTATCTACTTCAACAACTTAGAACCATAAGACGTGTATCGACACTCAGAGTATATGTCGACACCAACTGAGTCGACACTAGAAGCACTTGTGTCGACACACAGATCATCAGTCGACACTTTGGAAAGGTTGTGTCGACACCACGCAGAAGACTTGTGTCGACACACAGGATATCAATTGACACCACCTGTGTCGACACCAGGAGTAATTGTGTCGACACACAGATCATCAGTCGACACTTTGGAAAGGTTGTGTCGACACCACACAGAAGACCTGTGTCGACACACAGGATATACGTTGACACCACCTGTGTCGACACCAGGAGTAATTGTGTCGACACACAGAATATTTGACAACTCCAGAAACTCAGCTCGACGAAATCAAATCTTAGGTCGACGAATTCTGGAGACTTTAACTTTCATTTCAGATACAGCTGTGAATATTCTAAGTCCGGAATAGTTGCTGAACTCGATCCAGTCGACGAACACAATTATCAGCTCGACGAATTCTGTCATCAGTTCGACTATTTCAGACTTAGCATTTATTCCTTCTGTCCTTAGTCTATGACAATAATTTCTGAATGATTAATGATAAAATATTCTCTGAATATTACCGTTGGACAGTACATTAATCACGGCTTTCATTAGAATTATTGTTTTCCATATTTCCAAGGGACAGTTGGGGAAAGAAATCAATGCAGTTTATTTTCAAGGATCACCAGCATTGATTGTCGCAGAAGCATTCAAATTTCGAAAGGAAATTCCCTCAGGAAATATAAAAGAGATTTTTCTCTCTTTCCTGACAGCAAGTAAGAAAGCAAGCAAGTAAGAACAATCAGAGTACCAGAGCAATTACAGAGACAGCATACACAGACATAGAGATTTTTAGTCAGTCTGTCTTCAACAGCTTCTCTGCTCCTTTCACAAAAGCTCTGATACAAAAAGAAGATCTGCTCTCAGAAGAAGAAGAACAATCATACAAAATCAAGAGTCTTCTTACTTCAATACTCCAGGCCTTCCAAGGACAACAACTATCAAATCTGTCAAGAAGATCCTGCAGATAAAGGTTAAAAGCTTGAAGGTCTATCACCCTGCAGCAAGGCTTCCATATTTCCTTGAACCATTCAATATCTCAGGGGGAGTCATTTGCTACCATCAATAATCCACAAGTCTTCTCTCTGATTGTTGACAGAGAAGACATAATCAACTCTCTCACCCCCACTGTGTAAAGGGTTGTCATCTCCCTTCAAAAGTGATTCCTGGTTACAAGTCACCTGATCAAAATGAAGGAAGTGGTGTTTTTGAAAGTTATCTTTTGCTTATAAATGTTTTCACATTTTGTTCCTTGATTATGTGTTGAGTCTCATATTTGGTTTGGAAAGATGCACTTGGTCCTGAACTATAGAACTCTGAGTTTATACCATCACGTAATCTTACGCGCTCACAATTGAGGTAATCAAAGAGGAATATTGATTACCAAGTTAAGATTGTCATATCGATTAAAGTTCATTGTAGTTCTATAAATGTTGATAAGGGATTATCATTTAATCGTATGAATATGTATGTGTGTTTTATACATATTGAGTTTGACCTATTCCATGTTGTAACATTATTTGGATTGTGTTGAGTGTCATTAATGTTCACGACGTGTCTTATGATTTGTAGATTTGAGATGTGTAGATTTGGCACATTGGTGTGAGCAATGTGACTGCGGTTGAAGACTATCTTTTGATGGTGATACACATCGTGATTCGTTGCTCATACCTGTGCGTGTGTAATCTACACGAGAAAATCTCTGTGTCCCTCAAATTTATTTGAGTTATGATATTAACGGGCCCCTTGGTAAAGCGAGTTTGTATAGCATGCAATATAACTGATGTAGTTATAAATACACGTCGCTTATGAAACTGAGAAAAATTAAATATAGTGCGAAAATGACACGCTCCTATTTTGCAGAATATTTATGATATCATGTGACAAAGATAAAGACACAGGACACCGAAATGTGTTACCTAGTTACTATGTTATTGAGGCGACTATAATGCAGTGACAAAGCCTCTTATAGTCCATAATATAGGTTGTTATATTATCGACTTGACGACATAGTTCCTCTATAAGGTCGCACCAAATGAACGGGAACAGTATCAGTTCGACTTACTTGGGTATTTATTTTTTGGAAAATTTAAATACAATAGTAAGTGCGATCGCATTATGTCGTGACTCGACATGCTTAGACAAGTTTTTTTCTCTCTCTCTCTCTGTGCGACTATTAAAAGAGGAAATTATGACGAGACTAGTCGTCACAATTGTTTTAGTAGGGGAGCACAATTTTATAGTTTGGTTAACTGTAACTGTATGGGCTTGATTTAGGAATACATTTATATATATGTATATGAAATATTCATGTATATATATATATATATATATGAATGAGAGAGATATAAATAAAAAAAAAGATAAGGGCTAGGGTTCGGGGCGGGCTCCTCTCTTGACGGCGCCCTTGCGATTGCTGTTAGGATCGTTGTTTGCACGCGCCGAAGGTAAGCCGCGCCACCTCTGTCCTCCTCGCCGGCGAGAGCTCACCTCATTGACCCCTCCTTATCGTCGCTGGTCGGTCTCTTGAAGCTCGCCGACGGTTGGTGGAGGAGCCGGTCCTGTCAAGCCCAACCGTTCTCCTCTTCTTCTTCTTCTTCCGGCGACTAGTGTGGTTCGACCACTAGGAGTCCTCAGCACACTTGGAAGAGAAAGTCTAGGCTTTGTGTCTCTATTCCCCATCAACGGAATAGAGATTCCTCTCTATTCGGGTTCAAGGTGAACCAAGAGGCGAAAGAAATTGCTTTCTCTTTCGTGGTGGATTCGTTGTCGTCTTCATCCTCGCATTCGCCACTTCACCTAGAGATATATTCTTCAGAGGTAACATATCCTAAACCCTTTTGTGATGGTTTAGTTTTTTTTATTGTTCAAAAAAAAAGGATGCAATCCGCTGCGCTCCAATGCCAATAGTAAACCGCGTTCCTTCAGTGGTATCAGAGTCAGGTTATAGGCTTTTTCTCTTGGCAATGAAGTTTGTTTTTTTTGTGGCTTTTGCCTCTTGAGGTTCATGTGGAGATCACTATTGATTGTGGTTTGTTTGGCTACAGGAGTGATCTAGATGAATCGGTAGGTGTTGGCGGCTTGGACAGTCCATTTCCTTTTGTGTTGCGGAGTTGTTCTTCACATCCTCTTTTTTATTTTATTCTTTCATCCCTGGAATGTATTGCTTGTGATGCATGTAATATTTAGAATGTCATGAGTTAGGTTTTATTTTTGATTCCTTCGTTGTTTAGAGGAATTAAAGAATATGAAATGGATCAAAAATTTAAGAAGTTTTCTTTCCTTCTCATATTATCCACTTAAGCTAGTAATCTTGGATAATCATGAGTGTGACTCCAATTACTAGATGTGGTGGAACCGGTGTGAACTTGATATTAGGCCGCATGTGAGTAGGTTTTGTGTGAGGCACATCCTACTCATATTGGGGGAATATCTTGGTCACATTGGTTGCTCAATAATATGAGTTTTCTTAATCAAATTTTCAAGATCTAGGCTTGAATTTTTGGGAAAGTGCTTTTGGTTATTCTCAAGAATCATAAGGTTTAAGTTTTTTTTTCTTAAAAGGTTATGATTGGTGACTAGTACCTACCTGCACAAACCAAATGGATGAGTCCTTTTGTTTGGATAGGATCTTGTGTGGCAATTTTTTTTTATATTGCAAATATTTTTTTTATGTCCTTGTCCTTACTCTTCTCTTAATTTTATTTAGAGAGCTATGTCTGCCCTTCCCAATTTCCTGCGTTCCATGATTGATAAGAGCCCGCTTGCTAACGATGGGTCAAACTATTCTGATTGGATCCTCAAGTTGAACATCGTGTTGCGTTTGGAAAATCTCCAACAAATTCTGGATGTCAGTTGCCCACAAGAGAAGGAGAAAGACAAACCAACTGATGTTGAAAAGGAGGAACAAAAGAAATGGAATGACCAACAATGTGTTGTTCAAACACTGATCTTGTCTAGCATTGGCGATCAGTTGCAAAGGAAATTTCTTGATACTCCTGCAAAAGAAATAGTGACACAACTGGAGAAGATGTTCACCGATAGTGCTCGAAAAGAGCTCTATAAGACCACCATAGCACTCACAAGGTGCAAGATGATGGAGGGTGAATCTGTCTCGGTGTACTTTCTTAAGGTGCAGGGCTACTTGGAGAAATTGGAGAAATTGAATTCTCCGCTTTCTGAAGACATTGCTGAGGATATCATTTTGGGGTCGCTTCCTTACTCCTTCAAGGATTTCATAATGCATTATCATATGCGTGAAAGGAAGATGACCATAAATGAGCTCCATAATGCCCTCAAAACAGCTGAGATGGACATGGGCAAGACAAAGGCAAATCCTGTCATGTCCATTGCGTCAAATAGCAAGAAGCCCCTTAAGAATAAAGGCAAAGCTGTAGTCAATACTGTAAGTAGAAATTCCTCGTTCAAAGGCAATATGGGAGGAGCTCATGTGAGCAACTCCAAGGAAGCAAAGTGAAGAACTCTCCGATGTCTGTCACCGAATGCTTCCATTGTCATGAGAAAGGACACTACAAGATGAATTGCCCCAAGTATAAGCGTGACTTGGATGAAGGCAAAATTGAACGCAAGTGTACCAAGTATATTTTATGCAAATGCATTTATTTCAAATGACTTGTATTTGCTAAATATAGTTGAAGATAAACCTGTATTGAATATCAATAACAAGAGACTCAAGATATCTCATCGAAATGAGACACTCTTATGGCACCATCGTCTTGGTCACATAAGCAAGAAACACATAAGGAAATTGCATCGAGCTAATATTTTGGATTCTTTTGACCTTGATGCAATTGGAACATGCGAATCTTGTTTATCCGGTAAAATGACCAAGACACCTTTCAACAAGAAAGGTGCAAGAGCGAGCAACTTGTTGGAATTGATACACTCTGATGTATGCGGTCCAATGAGTACAAGTGCGAGAGATGGTTATAGGTACTTCATTACCTTCACAGATGATCATAGCCGTTATGACTATGTTTACCTTATGAAGCACAAAAGTGAACCTCTTGAGAAATTCAAGGAATTCAAAAATGAAGTAGAGAACCAACTTGATAATAAATTAAAATCTTGAGAACAGATCATGGAGGTGAGTACTTGAGAAATATGTTCACTACTTACCTAAAAGATTGTGGTATAGTACCACAACTTACTCCTCCTGGCACCCCGCAGTGGAATGGTGTCTCCGAAAGGAGAACCGAACCCTGCTAGACATGGTTCGTTCCATGATATGCCAAACCGATCTTCCTTTATATTTCTGGGACATGTGTTTATTGACTGCGGCTTACACTCTGAATCTTGTCCCAACAAAATCTGTTGATAAAACTCCTCATGATATGTGGGTTGGCAAGCCACCCAACATATCTTTTCTCAAAATTTGGGTTGTGAGACATATGTCAAATGTATGTTATCGTCAAAATTAGAACCCAAAGCGTACAAATGTTTCTTCATTGGATACCCAAGAGAAACAAAAGGGTATAATTTCTGGCACAAGTCGACGAATACCATATTCGTAAAGAAGGATGCAACGTTCTCAGAGAAAGAGTTTCTCGAAAGAATTGAAGGTAGTGACCGTAGGATAATACTTGAGGAAACTCAAGTATATAAATGAAAGATATGGTACCTAAACACCTAGAAGGGGGGGGGGGGGGGTGAATAGGTGACCTAATCCTTTTCTAACTTTGTTTGCAGCCAAACAGTTATATCACAGATTTCTAACTACTTTTGCACAACAACAGCAATAACAAAATATACACAGCTAATCCACAGCACAATCACAGCACAGCACACAGTGTTTTATAGTGGTTCCCCAAGATATGGGTACATCCACTTTCCCCCTTCGCCTATCTAGCAGTGTACTAGATTCAGCCAAACTTCTCCACTGTCTCAGAACCCAAATTGGTTCCTACCTCAGGCTCAAAGCCTTACAACTCAGCTTTATCCCAAAGCCTACACTCAGCCAATCAAGGCCTACACTCAGCCAACCAAGGCCTACACTCAGCCAACAAGGCCTACACTCAGAGATCTCAATCTCCTACACTCAGGCTAACAAGCCTACCCTCAGCCTTTATAAATACAGGCTTACAAATCACTCAGATCCAATGGATCCTACAAGTTAAAAATGTAATACAAATAATAACTCTACAACTCAGAATTAAAGGAGGGAGTTGAGAGATTCTTGATGAGTTTTGGAAAAACTCAGCTGGATTCACCCTGACTTAGCTTTCTTCAAAGCTTCTTGAGTAGAACTGAATAAGACTGAATCCTCTGCAGTTGTTCATTGACCTCTGCCACTTAAGATCCAGAATTGAATCTGAATCCTTCTTCTCAGCCTAGTTCCAAAGGCTGATTTCTTGGATGGAGCCCTCTCTCTCCAACTTCTTAGATCTGCACTTGAACTGCTAGATCTTCTTGTGTTGATACTCTTTGTATTACTTCAATGATTACTTCAACAACTCTTAACCACTTTCAACAACTCTGAACTACTGTTTCTGTAAACTGTAGGTGCCTATTTATAGGCATTCTTCATGGTAACCGGCTGGTCCGGTCCATAACTGACTTCTGATATCTCTGACAGGCGCTGTAGACCGGCTGGAACGACAGCTGTCAAATCATCCAGTCATTTCTTGAAATTCTCTAACTGTCTGAAAGTGTCGAGACTTTCTGTCTTTAAGTGTCGACACTTATAGACCAAGTGTCGACACATGCTCTGTAAGTGTCGACACAAGTCTATAAGGTGTCGACACATATCCTTGTATGTCTCGACACAGATTCTTCTTCATGTGTCGACACTGAAAATTGAGTGTCGACACAAGTACTTGTTCTTCTAGCTTTTGCTGAATTCTTCTATGTGTCGACACATCTCCTTTGTGTCGACACATCTTCTTGTGTTGAATCTGTCAAGTGTCGACACTGCTTCTTGGTGTCGACACATAGTCTTCTATGTTGAATCTTGCTGAGTGTCGACACAGCTCCTTGTGTCGACACACCTTCTTGTTGTTGAGACTTCAGCTGAGTGTCGACACATTCCCATAGTGTCGACACTTGTACTTAGAATAATTTGTTGTTCTTTCTGTTCTTTGCTAAGTGTCGACACAGCTCCTTGTGTCGACACTTTCTTCAAGTGTTGAGTCTTCAGCTGTGTGTCGACACATTGTTCTGGGTGTCGACACATACTTCAAATGCTGACTCTTCTGTTGAGTGTCGACACATTGTGTTGAGTGTCGACACTTACTTCAAGTGCTGACTCTTCTGTTGAGTGTCGACACTTACTTCTAGTGCTGACTCTTCTGCATAGTGTCGACACATTGTGTTGAGTGTCGACACTTGTACTTAGACTCTGCAGACTTTTGCTGAGTGTCGACAAAGCTCCAAGTGTCGACACTTTCTGGTGTAGACTCAGCTTCACTGGGTGTCGACACAGCTCCTTGTGTCGACACTTTCTGTCTGCACTTTTCTTCACTTAGTGTCGACACAGCTCCAAGTGTCGACACTTTCTGTCTGGTGTCGACTCTGCATCCCAGGTGTCGACACAATGACTCCAAGTGTCGACACTGCTTGTCTGGGTGTCGACACAAGCTTTCTTAAGTGTCGACACTTTCCCTCTGGGTGTCGACACATGGACTTAGAAACTTTTTGCTTTAGTCCAGTGATTTTTTAACCTGCACAAGTAACTCAAACATACATCAAATACATTATGATGTATATCATTGAGTTGGGTGATGCTTCTTCAAATCAGATACATTTGACCAATGTACCCAACAATAAATGTATATGAAATATTTATGTATATATGTATATATATATATCAATATATATATGAATGGGAGAGATATAAATAATAAAAAAAAAGATATATATATGTATATGAAATATTTATGTATATAAATATATATATATATATATATATATATATATATATATATATATATATATATATATGTATATATATATATATATATATATGTATATATGTATATATATATAAATATATATATGAATGGGAGAGATATAAATAAAAAAAAGATCAGGGCTAGGGTTCGGGGCGGGCTCCTCTCTTGACGGCGCCCTTGCGATTGCTGTTAGGATCGTTGTTTGCACGCGCCGAAGGTAAGCCGCGCCACCTCTGTCCTCCTCGCCGGCGAGAGCTCACCTCATTGGCCCCTCCTTATCGTCGCTGGTCGGTCTCTTGAAGCTCGCCGACGGTTGGTGGAGGAGCCGGTCCTGTCAAGCCCAATTGTTCTCCTCTTCTTCTTATTCCGGCGACTAGTGTGGTTCGACCACTAGGAGTCCTCAGCACACTTGGAAGAGAAAGTCTAGGCTTTGTGTCTCTATTCCCCATCAACGGATTAGAGATTCCTCTCTGTTCGGGTTCAAGGTGAACCAAGAGGCGAAAGAAATTGTTTTCTCTTTTGTGGTGGATTCGTTATCGTCTTCATCATCGCATTCGCCACTTCACCTAGAGATATATTCTCCAGAGGTAACATATCCTAAACCCTTTTGTGATGGTTTAGTTTTTTTTATTGTTAAAAAAAAAAGGATGCAATCCGCTGCGCTCCATTGCCAATAGCAAACCGCGTTCCTTCAGTGGTATCAGAGTCAGGTTATAGGGTTTTTCTCTTGGCAATGAAGTTTGTTTTTTGTGGCTTTTGCCTCTTGAGGTTCATGTGGAGATCACTATTGATTGTGGTTTGTTTGGCTACAGGAGTGATCTAGATGAATCGGTAGGTGTTGGCGGCTTGGACAGTCCATTTCCTTTTGTGTTGCGGAGTTGTTCTTCACATCCTCTTTTTTATTTTATTCTTTCGTCTCTGGAATGTATTGCTTGTGATGCATGTAATATTTAAAATGTCATGAGTTAGGTTTTATTTTTGATTCCTTCGTTGTTTAGAGGAATTAGAGAATATGAAATGGATCAAAAATTTAAGAAGTTTTCTTTCCTTCTCATATTATCCACTTAAGCTAGTAATCTTGGATAATCATGAGTGTGACTCCAATTACTAGATGTGGTGGAACCGGTGTGAACTTGATATTAGGCCGCAGGTGAGTAGGTTTTGTGTGAGGCACATCCTACTCATATTAGGGGAATATCTTGGTCACATTGGTTGCTCAATAATATGAGTTTTCTTAATCAAATTTTCAAGATCTAGGCTTGAATTTTTGGGAAAGTGCTTTTGGTTATTCTCAAGAATCATAAGTTTTAAGTTTTTTTTTCTTAAAAGGTTATGATTGGTGACTAGTACCTACCTGCACAAACCAAATAGATGAGTCCTTTTGTTTGGATATGATCTTGTGTGGCAATTTTTTTTATATTGCAAATATTTTTTTATGGCCCTGTCCTTACTCTTCTCTTAATTTTATTTAGAGAGCTATGTCTACCCTTCCCAATTTCCTGCGTTCCATGATTGATAAGAGCCTGCTTGCTAACGATGGGTCAAACTATTCTGATTGGATCCTCAAGTTGAACATCGTGTTGCGTTTGGAAAATCACCAACAAATTCTGGATGGCAGTTGCCCACAAGAGAAGGAGAAAGACAAACCAACTGATGTTGAAAAGGAGGAACAAAAGAAATGGAATGACCAACAATGTTTTGTTCAAACACTGATCTTGTCCAGCATTGGCAATCAGTTGCAAAGGAAATTTCTTGATACTCCTGCAAAAGAAATAGTGACACAACTGGAGAAGATGTTCACCGATAGTGCTCGAAAAGAGCTCTATAAGACCACCATAGCACTCACAAGGTGCAAGATGATGGAGGGTGAATCTGTCTCGGTGTACTTTCTAAGGTGCAGGGCTACTTGGAGAAATTTGAGAAATTGAATTCTCCGCTTTCTGAAGACATTGCTGAGGATATCATTTTGGGGTCGCTTCCTTACTCTTTCAAGGATTTCATAATGCATTATCATATGCGTGAAAGGAAGATGACCATAAATGAGCTCCATAATGCCCTCAAAACAGCTGAGATGGACATGGGCAAGACAAAGACAAATCCTGTCATGGCCATTGCGTCAAATAGCAAGAAGCCCTTTAAGAATAAAGACAAAGCTGTAGTCAATACTGTAAGTAGAAATTCCTCGTTCAAAGGCAATATGGGAGGAGCTCATGTGAGCAACTCCAAGGGAAGCAAAGTGAAGAACTCTCCGATGTCTGTCACCGAATGCTTCCATTGTCATGAGAAAGGACACTACAAGATGAATTGCCCCAAGTATAAGCGTGACTTGGATGAAGGCAAAATTGAACGCAAGCGTCCCAAGTATATTTTATGCAAATGCTTTTATTTCAAATGACTTGTATTTGCTAAATATAGTTGAAGATAAACCTGTATTGAATATCAATAACAAGAGACTCAAGATATCTCACCGAAATGAGACACTCTTATGGCACCATCGTCTTGGTCACATAAGCAAGAAACACATAAGGAAATTGCATCAAGCTAATATTTTGGATTCTTTTGACCTTGATGCAATTGGAACATGCGAATCTTGTTTATCCGGTAAAATGACCAAGACACCTTTCAACAAGAAAGGTGCAAGAGCGAGCAACTTGTTGGAATTGATACACTCTGATGTATGCGGTCCAATGAGTACAAGTGCGATAGATGGTTATAGGTACTTCATTACCTTCACAGATGATCACAGCCGTTATGGCTATGTTTACCTTATGAAGCACAAAAGTGAACCTCTTGAGAAATTCAAGGAATTCAAAAATGAAGTAGAGAACCAACTTGATAATAAATTAAAATCTTGAGAACAGATCATGGAGGTGAGTACTTGAGAAATATGTTCACTACTTACCTAAAAGATTGTGGTATAGTACCACAACTTACTCCTCCTGGCACCCCGCAGTGGAATGGTTTCTCCGAAAGGAGAAACCGAACCCTGCTAGACATGGTTCGTTCCATGATATGCCAAACCGATCTTCCTTTATATTTTTGGGGACATGCGTTATTGACTGCGGCTTACACTCTGAATCTTGTCCCAACAAAATCTGTTGATAAAACTCCTCATGATATGTGGGTTGGCAAGCCACCCAACATATCTTTTCTCAAAATTTGGGGTTGTGAGGCATATGTCAAATGTATGTTATCGTCAAAATTAGAACCCAAAGCGTACAAATGTTTCTTCATTGGATACCCAAGAGAAACGAAAGGGTATAATTTCTGGCACAAGTCGACGAATACCATATTCGTAAAGAAGGGTGCAACGTTCTCAGAGAAAGAGTTTCTCGAAAGAATTGGAGGCAGTGACCGTAGGATAATACTTGAGGAAACTCAAGAAGCCTACAAGGGAGTGATCATGAGATGAATTTTGATATTCAAGATGATCACGAGATGTCACATGGAGTTCCTTTGTTCAGTGGGAGTATGAACATCCCACCTCCATAAATGTCTGTAGAGGAGGTTCATACCGCACCACCAAGCGACCACTTGACTCGCATTGAGCATGAAATAATTCCGCAAGAAATTGTGGAAGACATTCAGGTGACTCAAGAGGAGTTGAATGTGCAAAATGGACTCAGAAGATCGACAAGGGTGAGAAGAAAACCTGACCTATACATGGGTTTTCATGAAGTATCAGTGATCGACATCGAAGACCCCTTGACATACAAAGAAGCTTTAAAACATATAGATTCCATTGTCTGGCAAGAAGCCATGAGATCCGAAATTCAATCCATGTATGACAATCAAGTATGGGACTTGGTTGACCTTCATGATGGAAAGAAGTCCATTCCCAACAAATGGATCTTCAAGAGGAAGATGGACATGAATGGGAACATGACAACCTACAAGGCTAGACTCGTGGCAAAATGTTTCGGTCAAGTCTAAGGGATTGACTATGATGAAACCTTTTCGCTGGTTGTAATGTTCAAAACTATTCGGATCATGCTGACCATTGCAGCCTTTTATGATTATGAAATATGACAGTTGGATGTCAAAACAGCATTCCTAAATGGAAAGCTTGATGAGGATGCGTTCATGGAACAACCTCAAGGTTTTGAAGATCCGGACAATATCAACAAAGTATGCAAACTTAAGAGGGTCATTTATGGCTTAAAGCAAGCGTCAAGGAGTTGGAACAAGCGCTTTGATGAAGAGGTTAGAATTCTTGGATTTATTCAAAGCAAAGAAGAGTCTTATGTGTACAAGAAGGTTAGTGGGAGTCACATTATCTTTTTGGTCTTATATATCGATGACATTTTATTAATGGGGAATGAATTATAATTAATGGAACAAACAAGAGACTCATTGAAAATAATTTTTTCAATGAAGGACATGGGTCAAGCCCAATATATCTTGGGAATTAAGATATATAGAGACCGATCGCGGAGACTCATTGGCCTATGTCAAAGTGTTTACATTGACAAAGTCTTAGAAAGGTTTCATATGGAGAACTCTAAGAAAGGGAATGTGCCAATGAAAGTGTCTGTGCAACTTGGCAAGTCTCATTGCGCTTCAACGCATAAAGACATTGAATACATGAAGAATGTTCTGTATGCTTTCGCTGTAGGATCCATCATGTATGCCATGACTTGCACAAGACCGGATGTCGCATATGCTTTGAGCATGACTTGTCGACATCAGGCTTCGCCCGGTCCTAATCATTGGACTGCCGTAAAAAATATTCTTAGGTACCTGAAGAGGACCAAAAATAAGTTTCTTGTTTTTGGGGGGCAGAAGGATCTAGCTATCGAAGGGTACACAGATGCTAGCTTTATGACAGATCCGGATGATAGGAGATCTCAATCTGGGTTCGTTTTTCTTCTGAATGGTGGTGCCATGAGTTGGCGGAGTTGGAAACAATCAACTACAGCTGACTCCACCACCGCAGCGAAAGTCATGGCGGTCGCAGAAGCAAGCAAAGAAGGAGTATGGATTAAGAAGTTCCTTGAGGAACTAGGAGTCGTTGCGTCCAGTGAGGGGCCCTTGAAGTTGTTTTGCGACAATAGCGCTTCTATTTCTCAAATTAAGGAGCCAAAATCACATCATAAAACAAAATACATGGACAGAAAGTATTTTGTTACGCGCGACTTTATTGACGAAGGAAAAATTGCACTTTTATGGATATACACAAGCAGTAACACAGCTGATCCTTTCACAAAACCTGTGTCTCAAGCCAAAGGCGAAGTTCACTTCGAGTCCATGGGGCTTCAAGATCATGGAGAGTGGCTTGTCGATTGATTCTATGGGTTTCTCTTTATGTTTTACTTTTCTTGATTAAGAAACTTTAAAAACAAGTGGGAGATTGAAGGAAGTGGTGTTTTTGAAAGTTATCTTTTTCTTATAAATGTTTTCACATTTTGTTCCTTGATTATGTGTTGAGTCTCATATTTGGTTTGGGAAGATGCACTTGGTCCTGAACTAGGTGTCGACCTCTTTTCCACCTATGACTCCTGCGAGGTGTCGACTCCTGCGACGTGTCGATCTCTTTTCCACCTCCAGTTGTGCTCGGCTCCTGCTAGGTGTCGACCTTTTTCCACCTCTAGTTGAGCTCGGCTCCTGCGAGGTGTCGACCTCTTTTCCACCTCCAGTTGAGCTCGGCTCCTGCTAGGTGTCAACCTCTTTACCACCTCCAGTTGAGCTTGACTCCTGCTAGGTGTCAACCACTTTTCCGTCTCCAGTTGAACTCGGCTCCTGCTAGGTGTCGACCTATTCTCCACCTTCAGTTGAGCTCGGCTCCTGCGAGGTGTCGACCTTTTTTTGCCTCTAGTTGAGCTCGACTCCTGATAGGTGTCGACCTCTTCTACACCTTTAGTTGAGCTCGGCTCCTGCGAGGTGTCGACCTCTTATACACCTTCAGTTGAGCTCGGATCTTGCGAGGTGTCGACCTCTTTTCCACCTCCAGTTGAGCTTGGCTCCTGCTAGGTGTCTACCTCTTTTCCGCCTCCAGTTGAGCTCGGCTCCTGATAGGTGTCGATCTCGTCTCCACCTTCAGTTGAGCTCGACTCCTGCGATATATCGATCTCTTTTCTGCCTCAAGTTGAGCTCGACTTCTGTTAGGTGTCGACCTCTTCTCCACGTTCAGTTGAGCTCGGCTCCTGCGATGTGTTGACCTCTTTTCCTCCTCCAGTTGAGCTCGACTCCTGCTAGGTGTCAACCTCTTTTCCACCCCCAGTTGAGCTCGGCTCCTGCGAGGTGTCGACCTATTTTTCTCACCTCTAGTTGAGCTCGGCTCCTGCTAGGTGTCGACCTCTTCTACACCTTCAGTTGAGCTCGGCTCTTGCTAGGTGTCAAACTCTTTTTCCACCTCCAGTTGAGCTCGGCTCCTGCTAGGTGTCGACCTCTTCTCCACCTTCAGTTGAGCTCGGCTCCTACTAGGTGTCAACCTCTTTTCCACCTCCAGTTGAGCTCGACTCCTGCGAGATGTCGACCTCTTCTCCACCTCCAGTTGAGTCCGACTCCTGCGAGGTGTCGACCTCTTTTCGACCTCTAGTTGAGCTCGACTCCTGCTTGGTGTCGACCATATTCTGTACCTCCGGTTGAGCTTCCTCCTGCGAGGTGTCGACCTCTTCTCCAATTCAGTTGAACTCGATTCCTGTGAGGTATCAATCTTTTTCGCACTTCCATTTGAGCTCCACTCCTATGAAGGACCTCGTGTAGCACATCGTATGACGCCATCTCTCTGAACTATGGGTTCAACATTATTTTTCCAAGCTCGTGTCGAGCTCGAAAAAACGAGATTATGTATAACTCGTAATTCGTTGAGATCAGAAGTACCCAAGCAGACGTTTATTCGCAGACCATGTGGCGAGCATAGGCGAGCTTGGGCGAGCAGATGCGAGCTTGGGCGAGCAGATGCGAGCTTGGACGAGCAGAGACGAGTTTGGGCGAGTATGAGTGAGTATCTCGCGAGTTTGGGCGAGTAGACCCTTGGAACTCGCTGCCAGTAGCCGGATACTCGCCTATACCCCCCATGATTTCTCTATAAATAGACCCACAGGGGTACTAGAAATGAACTTTTGGAAGACGTTGAGGTCCCCCCAAGTGGATACTCGCCCAGTCCATGCCTGCCCAGTACCTCGCCCAGCCTTTTGGTTGTGGAGGGAAAGTTTCTCTCAAACTTATGGGTACGTGGTGGGACCTCCCTACTGGAGCACTTGGGGTGTGCTTGTAGATTGTTTCTTCTCTCTCGCACTAGCCATTTGAATTGTGACGTCAGATCATAGAATCAGTAACCTTAGGCTGCCTTGATCCGATTTTTGGAGTAAAGGATTTTTCCGTCTTCAACACCGCTGACCAGACCCCCATTAGTTGGCAGGGTCGAAAGTCACTCGACGAAAGATTGAAATATTAACACCGAGAAGATCCCGCTGATCAGAATCTCATTAGCTGGCATGACCAGAAGTCACTCGTTGGTTGATTAAAACATTAGCCCCGAGAAAATCTGTTTAACAAGCTTCCATTAGCTGACAGAGATGGAAGTCACTCGGTGGAAAATTGAAACATTAGCCCCGAGAAGATCCCTCTGACCAGGCTCCCACCAGCTGGCAGGACTCGAAGTCACTCGGAGGCATGATTGAAAAAAAGGCGGCATAAATGATAATAGTAAAGGTGGGTGGGACTATGCAGACCCACTCGCCAGCCGAGCTCTCTCCCAACCACTTAGGGTGACTATCACCTAAAGGGAGGTGGGGGAAGTAGGAGCGAGTCGGGGCCCAAGTTTTACTCGTGCCTATTAAATATAAAGAGAAACGAGAAAAATAATCTAGTCACGCGAGATCTCGTACAACTCCCCGTAACAAGAAACTGTAGAAGGGAGAACAGACTGGGTGGTCCCGGGAAGGGGAAAGAGTATGGTCCACGGGAAGGTAAGCAAATTGTCTGACCCTCACCCTCCCACAGCAAAAGAGCATTCACGTACTAATAATTGTGCACGTAGCTTGACACCTCGGGATCATGCGAGTGCTCATGGTGCGTACCATTTGGGACCAACCTAACCCAAATGCGTGAGGATGCGCGAGAATGCAAAACAAGAAGGATGGAGAAAGGAACAAATTAACATGTAAAAAAATAACATGTAAGAGCATAAATTGCACTATGATAACGAAGGGTAAAATGTTTACAAAATGGGTGGCCTCGCCTCGCGGGCGATTCTATATCAAAGAGAAGATTACATTACAAAATGGGGTCAAAAATAAGAAAAGCCCTAGCCTAATCTTCAACCAAGTCGGAGGCGTCCGACTTCACCATGCCAAGCTGCTTCATCATCTTTAGCAGTTGCTCGACGTCTTTGATAGCGGTGACCCGACACGCCTCGTCAACCTCCCGCTCGGTGAGCCTCCATGACCGACCCTCTCCTTTGGACGACTCGCCAGGGCAGTCAAGAATGATACTGGAGAGTAGGGAGTCCACCTGGGCCTTGGGCGTCATTTTATCCTCCTCCAAATTTGTGATGTGCGAGCACATGCGGTCAGCGGTCTCGCCATCCTGCAGAGGGCCCTCAAATAAAATGTCAGGTAAATAGTCTGAGAAGCATATGGTAGGAAAACAAACGACACCAACCACCCTGCTGTTACTCTTAACAAGGAGATTCTTGGCAGTTGCGAGCCTCTGCTCCAGGTCCTTAACTTTGCTTGTCGCGAGATCTTCAGCTTGGCTGCATCGCACGCGAGGGTGAAACACCGACACGTGCACATATGTGTGAGCTCGAAAGACCACATAATGGAACACACACTCTCTTGTGCGATCCTCTGATGAGTCGTGTCATCGTAAGCCTTCTCATCCTCTCAGCCAAAGATCCCGAATCCGAGAGCGAAAACATGGCTGCTGGGAAGATCTCACTCAGACCAAGTGGGGATGAGTGGTGAGACTGAGATGCGATTAGCCTTCTCATCCCATAGGACCAGAGGTTCACCGATAATGTCCTTGGTCCGGGATCCTAGGCCAAAATGGCGGTGCTGCGTGCAGAGCTCGCTTTTCTCAGAAGTTTCTGGCCTCGACTCGGCCGGTGCGGCAGGGGGAATGAGCAAGGTTTGCTTGCCAGTAGAACCTTCTCCTTGCCCTTGTCCTTCTGGGTTGTCGTCTTTTTGAGCCTTTTGGGGCCAAAGGGGAGGAAGGAGAGTGGATGAGGAGGGCGTTAGGACGCTTCTTGCCGCTCGACGCAGGGGGAGTTGGCTCCCTCCTCGCTTCCTCAGCAAAGGTCTTTGTGCGAGCAAGCGCACTGCCAACTTCGTTGGCACTTGCATATGGTTGGCTCACTGGGATTCTTCGCTCCCATGTAGGAAAGCGGTTAGAGAGTTTTTAAAGAAGAATCAAAATCTAGAGAGGAGAAGTGAGACATACCTTCCCCAGTCAGCACGGGGGAAGCAAGTCCATGCCCTTCTTTAGAAAGATGACCTTGAAGTCTTTTTGGAGGAAGAATGCGTGGAGGTTAGCGTCTTGACCAGCCACCTCTAGGGTGCAGTAACTACATGTGGGCGACTGATCGGTGGTTCAATGACGAACAACAACGCAATCGCATGGCGGCGGTCCAACTGCGCGGTGACGGGCAGCCGACCGTGTTGCGGCGGGTGCCCGGCCCTGCACATGGAAATTCTAGCTACTCCTAGCCCAAAATTCTTTTAAATTGGTGGGAGCCCATATAAGAGTTGGGCGGGAGAATAGACCGCACCCTCGCATAGTGATGCATTGCAATCACCTTGTTGCCTTCACCATTGTGACCCCGTGATCATTTTTGTGGAAGAGAGATCGTAAAATATCTCTCTGAGAGATCCTGATCGCTTGAGCGATCGATCTCATATCGCCCGAGCTCAAAGAGATGATCGGTCTCATCACGCTAGATCGCGCAGCCGGTTGATCCTCACCGGTCATTTCAAGGCTTCGCATTTTCTTCCGAGACCTTCCGGTGAGGGAGATAATACGAAGGCTGCAGAGCAGCTCAAGGAAGAAGCAAACGCCGACGAAACGGAGGTTGGTAACCATGCCGAGTAACATTCCTCCTCGCAGGAGAATCTCCTACTCCGTCCATCATCATCACTGTAGTCCCTCCAAAATCCTGGTTTCTCTTTTTCAGTTGTTTTTTTTGTGTGGCAAATTGCTTCAAGAGCCTTTTGTAATAATAATCTGTAATTTTTAATAATGAAACCTTCCTGCTACCATGTTTTGCCTTTCCCCTACTTGGCACTGGGAACCTTCATTCAAAATGTAAATTTGATGTTTCTTTGTAACGTGGTCACGCCCCTTTTATGTTTTTTTGGTGTATTTCAGTTCATTTTGTAACGGTTTATGAACTTGAATTTTGTGATGATGCACTGTATTGGTGAGTTTTAAATGTATCCGCACTGTTGCTCAGAACCTTGAGATGTTTCCTTCTTCTGTTCTTGGCTAAAATACTCTTTTTACTTTGTTCGAGGCCTATCAAAGTGCTCTTAGAGTGATATTTTCAATAATGGCGCATTTACAATTTAGTGCCTTGTGTAGGATGACCAAAATGAAAAATGACTAGTCTGTCATTAGATTGATAAGGAAATAGTTTTTAGGGTTTAAGGTTTAGGTTATTTGTTGTTTCTCCCTAGTGTCTAAATGAAATCTCTATCATATTTCTGGGTTTGAGCACCCTCAGTTGAGTTTGATAAATTTGAGGGAGTTATGAAAATTTATGGATGGCTGCGAGATTAACTTTGTAGGTATGAAGTTTGATATTACTGGACCGAAAGGCATACTGTCGATTGTTAGAATTTTTATTCTTTCATAATAATTTCATGGAGCAATCATGTTGTTTAGTGTTCGAGCTCGACATCAATCGATGATAAAATCTCAAAACCATTTGGAGGGAAATCCTTTCATGAAAGGATGAATCAACTCATGAAAGGACAAATCATTTTTAGTTCCACCTTGCAAAACTCCTTTACTTTATAGAAATATATGAACTATACTTCTCATCCTTATTATGTTGAAAGAAATATAAGGAGAATTCATGGACCACACTT
Source organism: Platanthera guangdongensis (assembly GCA_039583875.1). NCBI lineage: Eukaryota > Viridiplantae > Streptophyta > Magnoliopsida > Asparagales > Orchidaceae > Platanthera > Platanthera guangdongensis. The sequence goes on from CM077164.1 coordinate 10,346,159, forward strand.
GCGCTCCCGCGCTCGCTCGCACACACCGGGCATGATCCAAATGGGAAATATTTGGACTTAACTAATTATTTTGTTCAAAATAATTTATTTGACCTTTAAGTGTTTTGGTCATATAGCAAAATCTTACTCAATGCTTGCCGACCGCGCTAGTTTCGCGGCCCATTCGCCAACTGCATCTCAACTTACGTCGACCACACTAGATTCGCCAATCACAACTCAAAGTTTGTTCGCCAATCGCAAGCCGATATTCGCCAACCGCGGGCCGACATTCGCCGATCGCGGGACGACATTCGACCGACCTGGATTTGACAACCTTAGTTCAACATTCATCGACTTATATTTGACAATCGCGCGCGATATTATTTACGCATTTTCTTTGAACATTCTTTACTATTTTCCATAACTTTTATATCTTTTGGGATTAAGTTTTATGTCTATTTCCTATTAATATTTAACGCTGGAAATATTTATTTCTGTATAAGATGATTTTACTTATTCTGACATTTGCAAATTAATTTTGTCATGAATTCTTGAGGTTTTACAATGCTCTTCTTATTGGAGGTATTTTTTGAGTATTCTATTTCTAGTTTTTATTCTTCTCGTCTCTCCGTTCTAGTTTTTGAGTTTGTTTCGTTAAGTGGAAGTTCAGACGCTCTGTGCTTTTTTGATTTCTGTGCACATCGTAGTTTTTGTAATCTAATCGAGTATTGTACCTTGGAGAAGTGAACATTAGTTGAAAGCCCTATTGGAGGTGATGCAACTTCTTTAGGGAAATGATCACATGCCTTACCCATGCTTGATTTCTGTCTAATATTTTATTTCTACATCTTTTGATTTCTTATTACTTGATTCTAAGATAATACCTTTAAAACAAAAAATTACATATTATTTTATTATAAATATATTAGTAATATTCCAACGATGACTACCCAAAGTATTATTTTGCTAGCATCCTTATACAGATTCACTTTTATTTAAATTTAGATTGAATTTAACGTGGATGGATGATAAGTTTGTATTGAAACCTGCAATATTATGCATGCAACAGAAATATCGCAGTTAAAAGGTGAAATGAGTATAACTTGATAACATTGATTAATATAGTTGGTTTGAAAATAACCTTTTTGTTTATGCATCTCAAACCTCAATTTAGTTGCGAGCTGATTCAACTCACTGTCTTTTTCTAGTTGATTGTTTCATATGAATAGATGCACACATCTTTCACTCTTTTGCTTGATATATATATATATATATATATATATAAGTTTCATTCATATGGAAAATTTCATTATTTACAATTTACAGTAAAGAACTCTGACACAATAATATTCATTGCAGAACTATGGCCTTCTCAATACGGAAAAATAAAGATACACTTTTAGGGTTCTGGAGCAATTTAAGATGTTTGACTAGTTGCTGCAATTCAACTAAGATTGACTTAACAGACTTGACGTAAGTCTCTAATTTTACATACTCATCAAATATGAATCTTCAGTTAACTATATTTTTATAATTTTCTCCTGCTAGATCTAGATGTATTATTTCCGATATACATTACATATTTTCTTTATTAGTTTGGTCATTCATCAACTTCATTACTCTTATTCACTTACTTTATGATTTATGAAGCTTCATTCTTCACTTCTCCTATTAGGTGCTACATGAAAGATTAAGCTCATTCTACTCAAAGTGCATTTTTATACCCATGTTATTTTCGGTCTATGAAATCATTTGACCTAAATTTTATCCACCGGTTTTAGGGCTGCATTAAGTTAATCATACTTCGTATGGAAGAAGAATTTGAAAATTTATATATAAGTTTGATGGGATTGACCCCAATTTATAGAGAAAATGGGCGGCAAGTAGTGGATTTCCCACTCTCCCCACTTTCATAGTGGGAAGTTACGCGATAACCGACGCACGCATGATCCACACACCTGATCCGCGCGATAATCGCCGCACGCGGGATCCCCAACTACCACGATCCCGCACGCCGACCACCCCTCTCCTGCGGCGCAGGAGGCCGTGGCCGGCCTCCTCATTGAGGCCGACCGCCCTGCCGAGGCCGGGTGCCTCAAGGACGGCTTCGGTCGCTGCCGGCCCTGCAAGGGGCCGGCTTCCCTTGGATGCCCGCACCCGGACGGCCTCGGCTGTGGCCCCCGTAGCAGAGGGGGCCGCCGGTTGGCCGCCCCACTGTGGGCGGCCTCTACCGTAGCCCCTCGCAGAAAGGGAGCCGTCGGTTAGCCGCCCCGCCGTGAGCGGCTTCGGCCTCGGCCCTCCCGCGGGGGGGGGGGGGGGGGGGCGGTTAACCGCCTCTCCGCGGGTGGCCTTTGCCGCGGCCCCCCGCAGGGGGGGGGGGGGGCGCCGGGCCGCTGGTTGGCCTCCCCGCCGCGGGGAGGGCCCGACCAAGGCCGCCCAGGCATAGGGGCGGCCGACCCTTGGCCGCCCGGGCCTAGGGTCGCCCATGGCCGGCCCCGCTAAGGCCGGCCACCCCCTCCCGACCGTTCACCGCAGAGGAGGGGGGCTGCCGCTGGCCTCGGGCCGCCGGGCCCCTTGGGCGGTTTTTTTCCGCCCTGGGGACAGGATCGTCTTTTCCTAAAAATTAGTGATCCGTGTGCCCAGATCCGAGCGTTTCTATTGGTCTGTCTGGTAGTTACTGGATGAAATTACCGGACCGCCCCCATAAAAGTCTATAAATAGATCTACTCCCCACTTCATTTGGATCCTTTTTATGGTTCGCTAACTCCAACCGTTTTCCTGTCTCTCACTCTTTGCACTCCCTATCTCTCTACAGATTGTCCGCCCGTAAGGGGCTTGGACGAACGTCACTCAGGCGAACAAAGTTCGTCCAAAGGAAGACAAGAGGCCTGAAGTGAATAGATTTTACGGTCGCCAACGAAGTCCCCGGTCGTCCACAAGACGCAGAAACATACGACAAGTCCCAAAGTTACCACGGGTGCGCAGAGATCTTGGAAGAGTGTAGAGAACCCGCGGCGCTCAAAACTCTCCCCAACTCCATCTCTCAAAATGTAACGAGGAGCGGCCTGTCGCCCTCGCCTTCACCTGGACAACCTTGTAACGAACTTTGAAATAGTGGAAGTTAGGTCGACAACGAATCGACCGCGTGGTTTTTCACCTCGTTTGCAGGTTTTCCACATAATCAAATATCACTTGCATTGATTTGAGAACTCTTGACTGTTTGCACACTCGACCGCTCTGTGCACTAAAACGGTTCAAGAGGCCCAGTCTTCCAGGAGCTTCGAGCGGACCTCAACAGTTTGGCGCCGTCTTTGGGAAAACAACCGACAAAGTTTTAATGGTTCAAGAAGCAATTGTTCATGTTTCCAGGAAAACACAAGGCATCCAGACCATCACAGGATCCCCTAGTCTAACGACCCAGGCGCCCTCTGCCGTCGAGCAGGGCTATGGCAAAAAAAGATCTCGTCAAGACTCTCCCATCACGTTCGAGGAGGACCTGCGGGGGCTGCAGACCCCTCACCAAGACCCGCTAGTGATCAGTGCCGAGATCGGGGACCCTTGCTTCCGGGTAAAAAGAGTCCCGGTGGACTGTGGCAGCCTTGTTGACGTCCTGTTCTTCTCCACCCTCCAGAAGATCAAGCTCACAGGAGGACACCTGAGCCCCACGTCAGGTTCAATCCATGACATTGACAATCGACCAGTATCAGTCCTAGGAGTAATCATGCTCCCCGTCATGATCAGTGAGCCACCACGACAAGCAACCCGATATATTCAGTTTGTGGTCATGGATTCTAATTCTCCGTACAACGCAATAATCAGAAGGCTTGCCCAGACGATCTTCGAGGCCGTCCCTTTGATCCCACATCTCGCCATGAAGTTCCCGACCCCAGGCGAGATAAGTGTCGTTCGGGGAGACCAAGTGGCAGCCCGTGCATGCTGTTCAGAGCCCGCACAGCCGCCCATGGCCGTCAATCTCAAAATTGACAACTTTGATCTTCGTGACGAGGCCTCAGTTCAGTGTGAAGCTCCAATTGAAGGGCTCATAAATATCACCCTCTCTCAGCGGGACCCGTCCCAGACAGTCCGGGTTGGGTCCCTGCTAACCCCAAAAGAAAGGGAGGGGTATGCAGCCCTCCTTTGAAGGAACAAAGATATCTTTGCTTGGAGCCCAAAAGACATGGCAGGGGCAGATCCAGAAGTGATTCACCACACTTTAAACATCAACCCCTTGTGCCGGCCGATCGTGCAAAAGAAGAGGAACTTTTTCCCGGAACGATTGCAGGCAATTGAGGAGGTGGCCAAGCTCCTGGAGGCGAAATTCATTTGGGAGGCCGAGTATCCTACATGGTTAACTAATGTGGTCATGGTGAATAGGGCCTCTGGGAAGTGAAGGACGTGTGTCGACTATAGTAATCCGAATCAAGCTTGCCCAAAGGACAGCTTTCCGCTTCCCAGAATCGACCAACTCGTGGACGCAACTGCCGGGCATGAGCTCCTGAGCTTCATGGATGCATACTCCGTGTATAACCAGATTCGCATGAATCCCGATGATGAAGAGCACACGACCTTTTGAACTGATAAAGGCATCTACTGTTACAGGGTTATGCCCTTTGGTCTCAAGAATGCGGGTGCGACTTATCAGAGGCTGAGGAACAAAATATTCAATGAGCTCCTCAGAAAGACTATGGAGGTATATGTGGACAATATGCTGGTGAAGAGTGTTCTCCGTCACAGTCATCTGGAAGACTTGGAGAAGTGCTTCCAAGTATTACGCCACTATAAGATGCGACTTAACCCTGGCAAGTGTGCATTCGGGGTCACGACTGGGAAATTCTTGGGTTTTATGGGAACCCATCGTGGGATAGACCCAAATCCCGAGAAGATCAAGGCTCTAGAAGACATGACGCCTCCATGCTCAATCAAGGAAGTCCAATGGTTGAACGGAAGGATCGCGACGCTCTCCCAATTCTTAGCTCGCACGTGAGATAAATATTTGCCCTTCTTCAAGATCCTTCGGGGAGCGCGGACCACCGGTTTTCAATGGACAGATGAATGTCAGACTGCGTTTGAGCATCTCAAGCAGTATCTGGCGCCCCCCTCTCCAGTCAAAACCAGTGCCTGACGAGAATATGTTTTTGTATCTATCAGTGTCACCCACCATCCTCAGTACAGTTCTCGTGAAGGATGAAGGCGGAGTTCAACGACCAATCTACTACCTAAGCAAGGTCCTCTCCGATACCGAGACTAGGTATCCAGGTACAGACAAAATGACATTGGCCCTTGTCTTCTCGGCGAGAAAGCTCAGACCCTACTTACAGGCCCATACCATAAAAGTGCTGATAGAGCTGTCACAGTTCCAGTTCTGTTCCGGTTCTACTAAAACCATGAACCGAACCGCTAAGATAACGGTTCATCAAATTAGAACCAAAACCTTATTTGATTTGACCGGTTCCGGTTTCGGTTCCAGCTTAATTTTTGGAATCGTCGTGTTAACGGTTCCAGTTACGGTTCAACATGAACCCAAACCAAACCGACCACTATCGGTTCGGTCCGGTTTCATGCGGTTCGGTCCGGTTCCAATTGGTTCCAACTAAAACCAAAATCAAACCTGGCAGAATGAAATAAAAGCGAGCTGCAAATAGTAAAACACAAAACAACACCAAAATAGAAATAATTATGTTGCGCACTTCTCGACGGTTTTTTCCACGATCGGTGGGATAGTATCAATTGTTTTCCTACGCGTGTAGAGTTGCCACAAATTCTATTTGGTTTGCGCATGTCTCGTCTGCACGCTCAACCGTAACAACCGTCTACAATTAATTGTCTTTCATGATTACTAATAAATAATAGTTGTACATCTTCTATATTTTTTAAATAAAATATTTCAAAAAAATATGTCAGTAAAATTGAAAATATATTATATAACTGTATAAAAATAAAAAAATACACTGCAAAAATTGACTTCAAACCGCAACAATGTCAAACCATACCATACGGTTTTTATGCGGTGAAGTTTTGTTCAATCCAAAATTGACCCCCTTTAGTGCGATTGCGGTTTGGGTTCAAACTGCACCAGCTTCACTCGTGATAGTAATTATAAATATTATAGATAAATTATAAAATAATAACAATATAATAGTAATAATAAACGAGTTGTGGTTCAGTTCTACTTCGGTCCGCTTCGGATCATGTCTAAAAATCTTGAAACTGCTTGATACTTGTATGTTGTGGTTTCGATTTCGGTCCGGATAATAATATGTAAAAACCACACCCGGACCAATGTTGTTCACGGTTCCAAAATTCAAACCGGAACCCGAATAATTTGCGAACGGTTCGGTCCGGCTCTTTGCGGTTCCGGTTTGCGGTTTTCGGTTTTAAGTGACAGCTCTAGGTGCTGATATGGTTGCCCCTTCGAACCATCTTTTAGAAGTCGGAAGTCTCAGGAAGGCTTGTTAAGTGGGCAGTCGAGCTAGGCGAGTTTGACATCCACTTCCTTCCGCGACCGGACATTAAATCACAGGTCCTTGCCGACTTTGTTGTTGGGTGCACCATCCCAGAGCTTTCTCCTACAGAAGAATCAACCGCCACTCTCCGAGCTCTTTACCTAGACGGAGCCTCAGGTATAGAAGGGACAAGATCAGACATATTACTGATAAGTCCAGAAGGAATAACTTTGGAGTGTGGTCTCCAGCTGAAATTCTCAGCCACTAACAACGTCATAAAATATGAGGCCCTAATTGTCGGTCTCTGGCTCGACATCAGTTACAGAGTTGAAAACCTGATAATCCACACTGATTTACAGCTAGTCGTATCCCAGATTAATGGAGATTTTGAAGCAAGAAATGACCAACTGGCAAATACCTCGCGTGTGTCAGAAGCCTTATGTAGAAAATTCCTTCTCGCCAGATCCTCCACATTCCCCGGGAGCAAAATTATAGGGCCGATGCGCTCTCCAAGCTTGCCACTTCACCAACATGTTTCCAGTCTCGCAGGCGGAGAGTCAAAGACATCATGGTTCCAAACATCCAATGGCCGTGGGAGATTACAACCATTAACTATGGCAGGACATCCTATATGGACCCATTGAGGGCTTACCTCGAGAAAGGACAACTCCCAGACGATCCCTTGGAGGCGCGGTGGCTCCAGGTGTGGGCGACAACATTCGCCATAATAAATGAAGAACTGTACAAACATGCGTCTTACGGTCCTTACTTAAAGTGCCTTTCGGAATCTGAGGCTGAGTACTCCAGACGAAAGGACTTCTTCATCACTTGACGAAAGGACTTTTTCATCACTTGACCCGGGCTACTCCTGCCCTGCCCACTAATGAGTGGCTTCATGATGACGGCCGTGTGCAATCCTGGCTTCTCAACTCCATGGATACCGAGCCTTACATGATGACCATGTATCATGACACGACTAAGTCCATGTAGGAGAAACTCCATTCCTTCTATTATGGCCAAAACAGCCTCCAACATTTGTTTGATATCATCACTGATCTTCAAACCCTTGATCCTGGGATACCAGGCGATATGACTTCCTTCGTTGCCAAAGCCAAGACCCTTGTTGAGACTTGGATACAACACCAACCTCCTACTACAGATTTGGTTGCCCAACGGGCACAAAAAGAGGCCGTCGGGATTGCCATGATGATGGCGAGGGTCCCTTCTCATCTGCGTAGTGTTCGAGCTCAGATTCTCTCCTCAGCCACTACTCCCTCTCTCTCAGATGTCTGCTCAATGCTTCTAAAGGTCACCCCGCCACCTGAGGCTCCTATGCCTCCCTCTCCAGCTCTTCTACAGCTACCTTCACCGCATCACTCCAATCGTGGTCCTTCAGCCCGTGGGGGTCGCCACCCGTCTCGGGGACGAGGACGTGCTGACAAATCCTCCCTTAAATGCACTTTCTGCGGTCGGGATAATCATCTGGAGGCCACCTGTTATCGTAAGCATGGTCTGCCGCCCCACCTTGCTGTCTCTACTAAGGCCGAGTCTCCGTACTCTGCTTCTGCATCAGATTCTTCATTTGCCCAGTTTGACATTGATGCTCTCCGCACCCAGCTTCAGCAGCTCCAAGGGGTGATTGCTCGCTCCTCGGGCTCGGTGGCTTCCATCGCCAATGAAGGTATATCCCGTCTATCTCAGAGTTCCCACTGGATGATGGACTCTGGTGTCACCCACCACATTACTTCCCAGAAGCCGCCGGAATACTTGACATCTCCTCATCTCAAGTTCATCACTGTGGCCAATGGTGAATCCACCCGTCTCAGGAGCTGCTGATATCCATCTCACACCCACCCTCTCCTTAACCTCGGTTCTTCATGTTCCGGGCTCCCAATTTAACTTACTTTCTGTTAGCCGATTTACGCAGGATCTTGATTGCCATGTTACATTCTCACCATCGTCCTTTGTTGTGCAGGATCGACGGACGCAAAATATTATTGATAAGGGGCGGCTGTCCCATGGGCTCTATCTTCTTGATGTTCTTCCATCTGCTCTTTCTATCGTCTCCTCGGTTGATTGACATCATCATCTCGGACATGCTCCTCTCCAGATTCTCAAGCAAGCTCTTCCGGATATCTCTCTGCATGAGTTTACTTCTGAATCCTGTATCTTTGGTAAACAACATCGAGTTTCCTTTAGTCCTGTTTGTCATCAGAGTACCGCTCCTTTATCTATTGTCCATTCTGATATTTGAGGCCCTTATAAAGTTCATAGTGTATTTGAGTTACCGCTACTTTGTAACGTTTATTGATGATTACTGTCGTATAACATGGTTATATTTACTACGAGATCGTACCAAACTCACTTCAATATTTCGTACGTTTGTTACCGAACTTCGTACTTAGTTCTCTTCTCCGCTTAAAATCATTCGAACTGATAATGCGCGTGAATATATGAGCCGAACGTTCGCTATAATTTGTGCTGAGTTTGACATTATACATCAAACATCTTGTGCTTACACTGCTCAACAAAATGATGCTGCTGAAATAAAAAATTGTCATCTTCTTGATGTTGCTCGGTCCTTAATGCTTCAGATGCAGGTATCCATCGAATACTAGAACTTTGCAGTGTCGGTTGTCTGTCATCTCATCAACCGCCTGCCGTCCTCCGTTCTCGACTTCGCCACTCCGTTTAGCCTCCTCTTTCCCTCTCAATCTCTGTTTCCTCTCGCATCTCGGGTGTTTGGTTGTGCCTGCTATGTCCATAATCTTGGTCTGCCTACGGATAAATTTTCCCCTCGTGCAACCAAATGTATGTTCGTGGGGTACTCTCGCACTCAAAAAGGTTACGTATGCTACTCTCCAGTCGACATGAAAATGGTTGTTTCAGCTGTTGTTACTTTCCTGGAAGACCAACCCTTTCACTCATCAACTTCAGCTCCTCCACTCCAACACCCCACGCGGAACCACCACCACCCAAACCACCTCTCCTCCGTGTCTACACTCCCCGTAATCCGAACTCCGGCGCCCAACCAATGCTCCCGTCTACCAGTATTATCTCGCGGCCAGCTGATCCTGCCTCCACTTTTACGGCTCATCCACTCGCGGACTACATTTCGTTATATCGACTCTCTCCTCTGCTCAAATTTGCTCTTGCTCTTTCCTCTATTTCTATTCCTAACACTGTGCAGGAGGATCTTCAACACCCTGGGTGGCGTGCGACAATGGAAGCTGAGATGTCAGCCCTTTGGGCTAATCACACTTGGGATCTGGTACCTTTTCCTCCCGCCCAGTCCTGCGTTAGCTGTAAATGGATCTTTGCTATTAAACATGCTCCGAATGGGACAATCGACCGCCTCAAGGCCCGTCTTATGGCTCGTGGGTTCACTCAGCAACAGAGCTTGGACTATGAGGAGACCTTCTCCCTTGTCGCCAAACTAAACTCTATTTGAGTCCTTATTTCACTTGCTGTTCACCGCCACTGGCCTCTACATCAGCTGGACATTAAAAATGTCTTTCTTAATGACGATCTTCATGAGACTGCTTTCATGCACTAACCTCCCGGGTTTGAGACCACGGGGGAGTCTCGGGCGTGCCGTCTGCGTAAAGCTATTTATGGTCTCAAACAGTCCCCTCGGGCTTGGTTTGAAAAATTTAGCAAGGCTGTTCGTGATATTGGCTTTCAGCGGAGCTCGGCTGACTTCTCATTTTTTACTCGTCATCAATCAACAAAGACTGTCATTCTCTTAGTTTATGTGGATGATATTTTGATAACCGGCGATGACTCAACCGAAGTACACCAGATCAAACAACACTTAAACTCGGTCTTCCAAACAAAAGATCTGGGAAATCTTCGATACTTCCTTGGACTTGAGGTTGCTCGTCGACCTGATGGCCTGGTCCTATCTCAACGAAAATATTATCTTGACCTTTTTCAGGATGCTGGTTATTCTGGATGTAAACCCGCAGAAACACCTATGGATGTCAACCACAAACTAAGTGCTCATGGAACAGAATCAGATTCTTTGCTTACAAATCCTGAATATTATCGGCGCCTTGTAGGAAAACTGATATACTTAACAGTTACAAGGCCTGATATATCTTTTGCTGTTGGAGTGTTCAGTCGCTTTATGCATTCACCAATGATCTCTCATCTACAGGCTGTCAAACGCATTCTCAGGTACTTGAAACTGCCCCTGGACGAGAATTGGTATACAAGCCATCCTCCTCCTTATCTCTTGTTGTGTACACTGATGCTGATTATGCGGGCTCGCTTGATGATCGACGGTGCACCATTGGTTCCTGTACCTACTTTGGAGGAAATCTTATCATATGACATATCAAGAAGCGATCGGTTGTTGCTCGCTCTTCTGCTGAAGCCGAGTATCGTGCAATAACAACTGTCGTTTCTGAATTTACCTGGTTGGAGAGCCTTCTTTATGATTTGAGTGTCAAACTCTCCTCACCAGCAACTCTGTTCTGCGACAGTCAGACTGCTATACATATTGCGAAGAACCCTGTGTTCCATGAGCGAACAAAACATATTGAGGTTGATTGTCACTTTGTCCGGGAGAAGGTCCAACTGAAGAAACTTGAATTGGAACATGTTCCAGCCTCTGAGCTAGTTGCCGACATCTTTACTAAAGTTTTACCTCGGCCATTGTATCAGCAGTTCCTATCCAAGTTTGGTGCTTATGATTTGTATGCTCCAACTTGCGGGGGAGTGTTAAAAGATAGTAAAAAGATATGTAAAAGCCCATTGTAATTGTGACCCATTTATAAGCCCATGTGTGTCTTATGTTTTGTCCCACATTGTATTTTTTTGGGACTTTTCTCTTCCTCTCCTCCTATATATATGCACTCATACCTGAAGGTTAATAGAAGAAATACAGTCTACATGTTTCAATGCTCAGTTTTTCTACATAAATAATCAACATTTAACATCATTTTAGCTTCTCGATCAAATTTCCATCTAGTGTACTAATTAATCATTCATTACTATCATTTATCTCTTAAAAATAGAATCAATGTGGTCACTTGCTTCATATTTAAGTCTCAACGCACAATTATCTTTCACAAACACTAAATCGATAAAAAATTATTGAGTTCTTATATTATTTTTTTCTTAATTTTTGAAGAAAAAAATTACAACAAAAATGTCACTCAGACATGCCTTCTATATTCTAAAGGCGCAAATAAGGCACACGGATGCGCAAACCTCTGAGCCTGATGAGGCTGGAGCCTTAGGCGCGCTTGAAGCACGTCTTTAATAACATAGATACCAAAGACAGGTGGCTCGCTACTACGATCAAAGGGTTAAGCCCAGGCCGATCAACATTGGAGATCTGGTACTGCTAAACGTCGAGGCAGCAGGTAAAGGACCGCAAAAAGACAAGCTCTCTCCGACATGGGAAGGGCCGTTCGTTGTCACTGCAGTTACCAAGTCCGGGGCATTTAAGCTTTGGACCGTGGAGGGAAACACCTTGCCGCGCACGTGGAACGCGCAAAACTTACGCCGGTTCTACCAGTAACGCCGCTTCTACTAACTTAGAACAACCGACTACTAAACTCTATTAAGTCGCGAGCATGTACTCGTGCACAAACTATTACTATTTCCTTTTAATATTCATATATTATGCTTGCTTCTAACCTTGCTATTATAGGAACAAGATGGGTACGAACCCTCACAAGCTTCCCACTATCGCGGATCGAAGGTCCGCCCTTCTCCCCCACAGTAAGTCGAGGCTTATGCCAGGGTTCTTGCCCCTGATGACTCTCCGGGACCACGTCCCCACGACCTCCCACTACCGCCGATCGAAGGTCCTCCCTTCTCCGCCGTAGTAAGACGTGGCGTCGCTAGGGCCTGCCCCCTCGCGTTCGCCTTTGAAGGTCTGCCCTTCACCTTTTTTCCGGGATCACGTCCCTGCGACCTCCCACTACCGCCGATTGAAGGTCTGCCCTTCTCCGCCGTTGTAGGTTGTGACGTCGCTAGGGCCTTCCCCCCTCGCGCTCGCCAGTGGTTTGAAGGTCTGCCCTTCACCGTTTCTCCGGGACCACGTCCCTGCAACCTCCCACTACCGTCGATCGATGGTCCACCCTTCTCCTCCATAGTAGGTCGCGACGTCGCCAGTGCCTGCCCCCTCGCGTTCGCCAGCGCTTCGAAGGTCTGCCGTTCACCATCTCTCCGGGGCCACGCCCCCGTGACCTCTCACTGAGGCCGATCGAAGGTCCGTCCTTCTCCGCCTCAGTAGGTCACGACACCGTCAGGGTCTGCCCTCCTCGCGGCCTCCCTGGTTCGAAGGTTCGCCCTTCACCAACACACTAGCGACATCCCCCAGATTGGTGAGCCTGACCTCTCACTGCCCGGCTTGAAGCGTTCTCCCTGACAGTAGGTCGCAGAACCATCTCGGTCTTGTCCTCCAACAATCAACCTCAAAGTAGTTCCTCAAAGTTGCTCGATAGCGGATCTAGCGTTGCAAATTTCACAAGAAGAGCTCAAAACCACAATGGACCAATCAGTCCAAAGTAAGATAAAACGCACAAGGCTGCTATGATCAAGTAAGGTAACAATGTTCAATTACAAATGAGCAACAAGTGCAATCAAAGCAAGAAACAACAAAGCTGAAGTCTACTCCTCATCAAACTCGACGCTCTCGTCCTCCGAAAGATCATCAAAGCCATGATTAGAGACGTCACATTCATGCCATGTTATCATCCCGCCATCCCGCGATGGAATGCCACCTCCGGAGAGTCTTCGCCATCCCGCGATGGAATGCCACCTCCCGAATATCGACGAGCTCGGGCTACACCTCCTTCATCCAAACCTCCTCGCAAATCTCCTCTGATAACAGACAATGGTCCTGCTTGAAGTCAATCGAGTTCTTATACTCTGCCACCCCAACCGCCTTCAGCTCAGCAAGCCACTCCTACGGGGAAAGACGTCCCACCTCGGACTCTAAACGAGCAATGTCTCCCAGGGCATTCTCCACCAAAGTCTTCTTAGCCTGAAGCTCCTCCTGTAACCGCGCCGCCTCAGCCTTCAAATCCGACTCGATCTGCTGGAAGCGAGATAGATCGTGCTTATGCCTCCCCTTCAAATCAAGAAGGGAACTCTTTGCACTCCTTAGCCTCTCCTGGAGTGAGAGGTACTCATACTTCAAGCCGACATAATAATCGTTTCAAGTGAGAGCAATCTGAGCTTGTATACCAATCTGCAACAAAAAGTCAGATGAGTCAAGATGAGTCAAGTTGAAAGACAACAAGGACAAACTAAGGTCAAGTAGCAAACTCACCGCATTGTTCATCGCCGCCACAAACGAAGAAACACGCTTCCCCTTCGGATGGGGCTGAATAGGGGCCCCTCATCAGGAGCCTGGGAGGCAGAAGAGCCTAGAACCTCAATATCCGGATCACCAAACGGAACTCCGTCAACTCGGGAACTGCAAGGGGCAGCCTCCAAATGCCCTTTCAGCTAACTGATAGGTCGACGTGTGGAAACCGAGTCGCCGCGACCTTCAAACACCAATTTCTTCTTCCTATCACAGCCAAATGGGGCAGCAGCAGAACGTCCCGGATCAGCAGAGAGTCCACACATCAATAAACGCTTCTCCTTCACGAACAAAGAAATGTTGGAAACGGGATTCTACACTCATGAGGCTCCTCAAATCCAAGCATCGACACAAATTACCGCTCACGCCCTTTCATCCGACGACATCGATCAGGGAGGGTGCTCCAGAGCTCTGGCCACTCCCAGCATTTGCAAACGTACCCATACACCGTGTTCCCATGATGCCTGTCAATCCGGCTCTCGAATACCAGCCAACTCTTATTAATATGAACTTCGACACGACCACCGCTGTCATAGCGCACGTCGCACCAGTCTCTGAAAATCTCCAACGAAAGTCTTGAGCCATGCTCCCGAAAAAAGATGATCAATCCCATGATGCGCGTCATCGCAAGCGGGGTGAACTGTGACACTGAAACCCCGCAATGCGTCAGGATCTCCGTTATCTCCTCACATGGAGGCAATCGAAGCCCCGCTCTCAAGGAAGGCTCACACAACGTCATGCATCCCACCGGAGGGCTCTGTACCCGTTGCTCGGCATAAGGAACCCTGATCTCAATATCAGAGGGAATGTTGAAGCGCCCTCTCCAAGAAGCAATCTGCTCTGCCGTAAGCGTAGAACGTATCCGCATCTATCTGCCTGAGACAACGTGCCTTGAAACCTGGACAAAGACACGCATCAAAGCGGCAGAAGGGTGAAATCAAGAATTCGCCAGAAGCAACTCAAAGGAACTACAAAATCTCGCACCCCACATGGGGGCCCCGGACACGTGCAAAGGAGCACGCACCGAGCAAGGGGAGGCACCCCCCACACACACGTACTGCACACACGGGCAAGTGCGCCCACCGCGCGCGGGAGCGCGCCCAACACACGCAGCGCGCGGGTGCCAATCGCGCCGCGCGGGTTTGCGCCCTTGCGCGCGTGGGCTGCGCGCGGGTCCGCACACCGCACGCACCCCGCGCGCCCAAGCGCCATGCACGGGTGCGTGCCGCACACGCACGTCCCAACGCTCGGGCGATCTCCCCTTGGGCTCCGTTTGCGTACCTTTTCGGTCCCCGCCGCGCCTACTCGTCCCTCTTCGTTAGCTCCCGCCATGAGACCCCAATCTAGCCAAAGGATGAATGCCCACATGCCGCTCCAACTTCAACTCTAGCCTGTTTGGACTTTGGGGGGCAAATGATGGGTTTGACCCCAATTTATAGAGAAAAATGGGCTGCAAGTAGCACATTTTCCACTCCCCCCATTTGCATATTGAGAAGTTACACACGATAAGTGCCTCACGCACGATCCATACACTCGATCCGCGCGATAACCGGCACACGCGGGATCCCCAACCGCCACGATCCCGCACGCCGACCGCCCCTCTCCCGTTGAGCCGGCGCAGGAGGCCGCAGCCGGCCGCTCCGTCGAGGCCGGGCGCTTCGAGGCCGGGCGCCACGAGGCCGGGCACCACGAGGTCGGGCGCCATGAGGCCGGGCGCTACGAGGCCGGGCGCCTCAAGTACGGCTTCGGCCGGCCCCGCAAGGGGCCGGCCGCCCTTGGCCGCCCGCTCCTGGGAGGTCCCGACCGTGGCCTCCGTAGCAGAGGGGGCCGCCGGTTGGCCGCCCCGCTGTGGGCGGCCTTGACCGCGGCCCCTCGCAAAAGGGGGCCGCCAGTTGGCCGCCCCGCCGTGGGCGGCTTCGGCCGCGACCCTCCGCGAAGAGGGGGCCGCCGGTGGGCGCCTTGCTGTGGGCGGCCTCGGCCGCGAGACCCCGCGACAATGGCTGCCCAGGCATATGGGCGGCCGAACCTTGGATGCCCGGGCCAAGGGTCTCCCATGGCCGGCCCCGCCAAGGCCGGTCGCCCCCTCCCGGCCGTTCACCACGGAGGAGGGCGGCTGCCGCTGCCTCGGGCCGCCGGGTCCCTTGGGCGGGCTCTTTTCTCATCCGGGGGCAGGATTGTCTTTTCCAAAAAATTAGTGATCTGTGTGCCCAGATCCGAGCATTTCTATTGGTCCGTCCGGTAGTTACTGGATGAAATTGCCGGACCGCCCCCATAAAAGTCTATAAATAGACCCACTCCCCACTTCATTTGGATCATTTTTCCGGTTCGCTAACTCCGACCGTTTTCCCGTCCCTCTTTGCACTCCCTCTCTCTCTACAGGTTGCTCGCCCGTAAGGTGCTCGGACGAACGTCACCTAGGCAAACAAAGTTAACCCGAAGGAAGACTAGAGGCCTGAAGCGAACAGATTTCTCAGTTGCCGACGAAGCAGTCGACAAGTCCCATAGTTGCCACGGGTGTGTAGAGATCCTGGAAGAGCGTAGAGAACCTGTGGCGCCCAGAACTCTCCCCAACTCCTTCATATCTCAAATTGTAACGAGGAGCTGCCCGTCGTCCTCGCCTTCACTTGAACAACCTTGTAACGAACTCTGAAATAGTGGAAGTTATGTCGACAACGAATCGACTGCGTGGTTTTTCACCCCGATTACGGGTTTTTCACGTAATCAAATCTCACTTGCATTGATCTGAGAACTCTTGACTGTTTGCAGACTCGACCGCTCTGCGGGCTAAAACGGTTCAAGAGCCCCGGTCTACCACGAGCTTCTAGCGGATCGCAACAAAGTTAGAGTAAGAAGGTATTGAGTGTTATCTGTTGGATCAGTTTTAGGTAAGTCATGCAATTCTAAATAGAATTTGAATGTAGTTTTGCCGTGCCGATTGCAAACCAATACCAGTGATCCAGGGTAGGGTGGCAAAAATGATACTCCAAAAACTATGCAAACCTAAGGCGCGATTTTGAGAATATAAATCTAATAATCTAGAATTGCTGTGTGCATGCAGGGTGTGATCCAACAAAGTTTGCAAGTAATAATAAAACACATAAAACACTTATAACTAGCACGTTCACTATAAAATTCAAAGTGAGCAACTAAGGTTCCTCTTCGATTGGAGTGCTTTTAATTAAATGCACACTTTGATTAAGTCCTGCAAGTTAAGATCAATCACAAAATAGATGTAGTAACAAAGTTAGACACCCATAATCATCTTGGTAATCTGGTCCATACAACAATGAAAGATACAAAATCCAAGTAAAAAACTCACAATGTATAGGGTGCTGTAGGTGATGAAGAAGAGGTTCCGGTGGTCATGGAGGCATACAATGGCTGTCTGGAGGAGTTACATAGTTGTACGAGGGTGATGGAGGGTGGGCTGGTTAGGTAAGTGGGTGGATTGGATTAGGGATTTGTAGGGCTACGATGGATTGAGGGGTGCTGGATTAGGTTTAGGAGTCTGATTTGGGGGGGGGGGGTCGAACAGAACAAAACAGGGCCTATGAGGGATGGTTGGCGAATTGGGGTTGGGGAAGGTTTGTTCGATTGAGGCAGTGGAGAGTGTAGAGGGGGCATCAGCTAGGGTTAAAAAGTGCAGGGAAGACTGATGTAGGGGCTGTTTAGGTGGTCGAAAGAGGCTGAATGGGAGGGAGAGGGGGCAAAAACAATGGAAACACAAGGAAATGATATCACCTAAGAGTCTACATCTACGGTTGCATGGTCGGCACCGTGGATGATCAAAGGATCAATGATGAAGTCTCTAAAATTTGCGATAGCCTCAAAAGAAGCTCATACACTCGTTTAAATAGAAAACCATTCTAGGGAAACCATCATGAATTGCTCAAATCACACTATTATGATGGTTGTCCAAGTTCTCAAAATAACAATTATAAAATAAGAGTACATAGAGTATGTAACTGTTCGACTCAGGCAGTGGAGGGTGTAGAGGGGACATCAACTAGGGTTAAAAAGTGCAGGGAAGACTGATGTAGGGGCAAAAACAATGAAAACACAAGGAAATGATATCACCTAAGAGTCTACATCTAGGGTTGCATGGTCGACACCGTGGATGATCAAAGGATCAATGATGAAGTCTCTAAAATTTGCGATAGCCTCAAAAGAAGCTCATACACTCGTTTAAATAGAAAACCATTCTAGGGAAACCATCATGAATTGCTCAAATCACACTATTATGATGGTTGTCCAAGTTCTCAAAATAACAATTATAAAATAAGAGTACATAGAGTATGCAACTGTTCGACTCAGGCAGTGGAGGGTGTAGAGGGGACATCAACTAGGGTTAAAAAGTGCAGGGAAGACTGATGTAGGGGCAAAAACAATGAAAACACAAGGAAATGATATCACCTAAGAGTCTACATCTAGGGTTGCATAGTCGGCACTGTGGATGACCGAAGGATCAATGATGAAGTCTCTAAAATTTGCGATAGACTCAAAACAAGCTCATACACTTGTTTAAATAGAAAACCACTCTAGGGAAACCATCATGAATTGCTCAAATCACACTATCATGATGGTTGTCCAAGTTCTCAAAATAACAATTATAAAATAAAATAAGAGTACGTAGAGTATGTAGCTGTTGCTCTGAACATGGCTGCACACTCATATTGCCCATCTAATGAATGACATATATGTCTTAGTTATTAAAGGCGTACGGCGCAAAGAGGTCTTGGAGCCTAGGCGCAAGGCTCAAGGCGCGGGCATGCGCCCGACGAAGGCAAGGCGCAACCACATATATTTTAAATAATCAACATCAAATATCATTTCAGCTTCTCAATCAAATTAATCATCCAGTGTACTAATTAATCATTCATTACTATCATTTATATCTCTTAAAAAATAGAATCAATATGGCCACTCGCATCATATCTAAGGCTCAATACACAATTATTTTTTACAAACACTAATCGATAAAAAATTATTGAGTTCTTACATTATTTTTTCTTAATTTTTGAAAAAAAATTTACAACAAAAATCTCACTCAGGCTCGCATTTTATATTTGAAAAGCGTAAATAAGGCGCACGGAGGCGCAAACCTCTGAGCCTGGTGAGCCTGGAGCCTTAGACGAGCCTTAGGCGAGCCTGAGGTGCGTCTTTAATAACATTGATATATGTCATGAGATAAATCAACCCTGAATGGGCCTAGAAACTCGTGTTTCGAAAAATCAAGTTGATTGCCATCATTCTTCCCAAGTTAGAAGAATTCATCTTCTGATGAATGAGATGAGCATTCTTCCGATGAATGCCAGGTAGGAATCAATGTGACTCCTCAGATGTGGACAGTGAATGAGCGTTGTTTCCAACCTAACAAACAACAAGAGTCAACTTTGTCTAGTGTTATTTCGAGTTTTGACGTCGTCTCAATCTTTAGCTCACGGCAGGTGTCATGTCCCACTGGTGGCCATCATGTCGCAAATTGTTTTAACTGTTAAGGAAGGGTAAGGTGTAGCTGAGGTGGGGGTTGAGGGTGGTGCTGATGTTGAGGTAAGGGTAGATATTTGGTGGAGTCAAAGTGCAGATCCGTATACTTGTGAGGGTTGAAATAATGAGTCAAATCTTCAAAATTTAATACAGGTTGAATACCCATACACTTGGGATGTTGAGCCCATATGCACTTGCTATGATACTTCTCATGACCGTATATTGTGAACCATCACCCGCTCTTCCCCTTGAAAGATCTGCTTCCACCTGTGACTATCTACATAAGCTTTATACGACTATTACTAGCAATATTTCGTCGGTTTGACTCATGTAACTTATGCAAATGATGAACAAAGGACTCAACCGACTTATGCAAAATTGCAAATTATGCAAGTGATGACAAAGAAGTGGTGGCTCATCACCAAAAAACTCATCAATATTGGGATGAATAAGAACTATGTAGAGGCCAAATGGAGTGACAACTAGGAACAGTAAGGTCGTCGAAGATGTGACGGTGCTTGGGGTTTTTGGTGCTGTCCTAGGCGGCTTCTTCCTTAATTGGCTTGTCGAGAGCTCAAGTATGCTCAATATGATCATATCATTTTAAAACCTCCTCTGATGCCTTATATATATATTGTTTAGATGGAAAGCCTTAATCTCCCGTATCACTCGTGTTCGAGTCACCCGGTGACCTTACTAAATATTTCCAATGATAAGAAAACGCAGAGAATGAAATGAGTTGAATAGTCTGAGGTTGACTCTACTGCTTTCTTTAAGCGAATAGTCTGAGGTTGACTCTACTGCTTTCTTTAAGCGACTCGGTTGAAAATTTATGACTTTTAATCCACCTTTATTTTGTGGGGTAACTGGTAAGGGTCATAAACGACTTCACTGTTTACAATGAACTTAGTCAACCTGGAGTCCTGGACTAAAGATTGCTCCAATATTACATACTTTAGGCTTTTTGTTGTATTAGGGAGTCCTAAATTTTATCTAAATTTGGCCCTTGTCAAATGATTTCTATCTATGTGAGTGTGGATTGAATAACAAGGAATACGTTTGTTTATATGAGAAGGTAGTCTTACTTTACTGGAATTGTATGTGATGAATGCACACCTCATGATTACCAATATACATGTAAAACTTGATATCTTATAAAGGGTTAACTCTCTTTTGATCCTCTTCACCAGTTATGTACCAAATTACTAAAGTTTATTTTTTTTAATACATGTACTAATTCAATATTACATGCAGCTGTCCTCATACTTGGTATCCCAATGCTAGGAGAAAAAAACGCAATGTGTTCTTACATGTAGGCCCGACAAATAGTGGAAAAACATATACTGCCTTAAAACGACTAGAAACAAGCTCTTCAGGTATCAATTTATACAGAATAATAAGATATTAAATAAGTTA
Source organism: Platanthera guangdongensis (assembly GCA_039583875.1). Classification (NCBI taxonomy): domain Eukaryota; kingdom Viridiplantae; phylum Streptophyta; class Magnoliopsida; order Asparagales; family Orchidaceae; genus Platanthera; species Platanthera guangdongensis. The sequence continues at coordinate 10,366,811 of CM077164.1, forward strand.
CTTCTAATAAAGTTATTACACATAATGAGGCTGCTGTTTTTCAAAGGTGTTTATTGTGGTCCATTGAGACTGCTTGCTTGGGAGGTTGCACAAAGACTGAACAAGGCAAATGTTTCTTGTAATTTGGTTACTGGTCAGGAAAGAGATGAAATCGATGGTGCTAAACATACTTCTCTAACTGTTGAAATGGCTGACGTGACTAGTGAATACCAGTGTGCTGTTATTGATGAAATACAGGTGCGCCCTTTTTCTCCACAATTATTTATGTTGTTTTCTTCATAGTTAAACACAAAAAAAAAAGGTAGACAACCCATTATAAAGTAAATGCACACTGAAAGTAGGCATTAGATATGTAGATACTGAAAATGTGTGCACCTTTTTCACGCTCTGCATTTTACAATCCATTCGGAACCTCCACAAACATCCAAAAGACAAGTCAACGGTTTTGCATACTCGTGGAGGTGGTTTCCACGTATTAAGTTAGTTCCAATATGTGAGCACGTCTATTTATTAAAATAGTATATTATTATTGTTATTCTAATGCTCCCCCTCAATGCCTCAAGGCAAAGATGTTCAAAGCGTTTAACTTAGCTTTGATATAATTGGTACAATTGGCTGTAAAGGTCTTTATGAGATGTTTGCTATTTCGTTGTTTGTCATAACTCATAACATATCTAGTTGAAATTACACCTTCCACAACATTTTCTCTTAGAAGGTGACCATCACATTCAATGTGTTTTTGTACATTCACACATCAGCTCAAATGCAGACTCCAAGTTATATCTCAAAATTTTCATTAAATGGTTGAGTCAGACTAGTTTATCAGTCAATTTTACTATTTCAATGTAATATGATTCACACATCAGCTCAAATGCAGACTCCGAGTTATATCTCAATTTCTTCATTAAATGCTTGAGTTAGACTTGTTCATCAGTCAATTTTACTATTTCCATGTAATATGATTCAATACTCAATTTCGATGCAAAATGCTGTTTATTATTCTTTGTCTAGCAATTGAAATTAACAATACTTTGCAGTAGATCTCCTATCCAATGGGAAATCAACCTAATCTATATATGATTAACCCTCTATCGTCACTTGATCTCTATTCTTCCTTGTACCTGAACCACTCTTGTGGTTACCTTCAATTATCTCAAAATTTAATTTACAGTATCCATTTGGGACGTTTTTAGTGTTTCCATACACAGACTCACTATACTGACATGAAATATGTATTGTCAATCTTATAAATTGCAAGATAATTCACTAAGTGATCACTAGGTCTAATTTAAGATACATCATATTGTATGCACCAATGTACCCAAACTAACATTTGGTCAAATAAAGCGAAATTTGGACATTTTTGCCACTCAAAAAATAGTTTATCATTATAGAGATTGAAGAAGCAATCACAAGGTGACAGTCAACGAATACTCATGTGGGCACCTAATTTGTTCAGTCACAACACACATATTCACGGATACAAACAATCACCAATGAAGACTGTGAATACTGAATAGTTAAATGATCGCCAAAGATTCAGAAAACAATCATCAAGATGTGGATCATGATCTCTAAGAAATTGTTAAGAATTTGTCCTTTTTCTCCCAACACACTCCTACATTGACAGATAGTTATGGTAGTCAGATCTATAAATGCTGGTAATTACAAGGAGCTAGAAAGATAAAGAGTGAAAATGGCCCTATTTGTTATCCCCTTGGGAATGTCCTACGATGAAAATTTCCTTAAGTCACTCATAAATTTTCTTTATAACACAAAAGATGAAAGGTTCAATACAAAACATTCTCTAATACGAGCCCTAAACATTGGGGCAAAATGGTAAATAAAGTGAAAGTGCAATAATAGTTCAAATTAGGGAATTAGGCAACTGTTGTAGCCGTGCTGCTACTATTGGTCACTATCTCGTTCTTAATGCCCAGGATATATGCCCTGCCTGTGCATTTGTAACCTCCTCTGACGCCTCGTCGTCGTCGTCCATAACAATACTCCTGCTTGATAATTTTGCCTTGTCCCCAAGCCATTACTCCTGGAATTGTTGGTGAAATCATCCCAATTGACCCAAGTCGCGTTAGAGATTGGCAGAGCTTGCCAAGTTATAAGGACTTGATCGACAATTGTACCCTTCCCACTTCTAAGTGATGCTCGATGTTGGAGGCGTGTTTGTACATCAATATTGGACCGACGATCATGTTAGTTGTGCCCAGGGAGATCATTTAGATCTCAACAACACAGTCTTGTGGATATTGATGCGTCAACAAGTGTACCGATCGTAGTCAAGTAATAATGTGAGGAGTTGAATCCCCGGATATCGATCTCTCGAGCAGTGCAAGTAGGGAGTGTGATTTTGCTATTTGAAAAAGGGATTGCAAACGGGAAAGTAACCAAAGGGGGTTTTGATTTGGGGTTTTCCTAAATCTATTGCTAAAAATCCTATTGCGGGTCGCCACCACCGCGTCTCTTGGGAGGACTACTCAAGAGAGTAATAGGGAAGATGGATGAGCTCATGAGGGTCGCAATCACCTCTTCGCAATGCACGCTTCTAGCAATCGCTAGAACGACACAATCACAACTAGCACAAGAGAAAATGGAGCTCAACAAACTATCAAGAACTGAAACAAATCAACACCTAGACATGCTGAAATATTCAAGTTAATAATATTCATACACATCATTCAAACTCTTCAAATATTCAGAAAAAGGAAACGATACTAGTGAAGGGTGAGAGAATCAACCAAACGCACGAAGTCTCTTTGAAATTCGCGGCCGGATTCAAGAGTTGTCGGGCCTTGTCCGAACTCGGTCTTCGGTTGACGTCCGGGAACCAAAAAGGGCTGTCACTTCCTTCGAATATCCCGTCTTCTTCGTGAATAATCGCTGACTGGTTCTAACCGGAGAACTTCATGGATGCAACAATTGTTGAGCTTGACGTGGAGTTTGGAGCTTGAAGATGACAATGGTGGACGGAGATGAAGAGTTTGCTAGCTCTTGGAGTTGAAATGGTGGTCAGATCAACTCTCCAAGTAGGAGAGAGATAATGGTGGCTGGAGGGAAGATTTCCCCACTCAAAAGAGCAGAAAAGGGCGGCCGGGTCGGACTGGATCGGAACCCCCCAAAAGAAGAAGAAATCTGCGCTTTAAATAGAAGCAGGTCAGAAAAATAGGCACACACGGTTTTGCCCATGACCGTGCGCAAACCGTGCGATATTAACTTCTAGAACAAGCCTGCGGAAGGAGAAGCGTTGACCCGTGCGTTTTACGCGCGCACGGACGTTTCCGCCCGTGCGAGAAGGAAATCGCACGGGTAGCGACAGAGCAGGAATTCAGGACACTACAAGGGAACCGTGCGTTTTACTCGCGCACGGGCGCTGCCGCCCGTGCGTGAACAAAGCGCACGATTAACTACAGAAAGGAACAAACTAGAAAGCTACAAGAAAACCGTGTGTTTCCTTCGTGCACGGTTACAATGAAACCGTGCGTCAACCGTGCATGAGGATCGTCGAACTCAGCTCGACGAAATTCGTCGAGCTCAACTTTCGTCGAGCTCAACTCGACGTTCTTCCAGATGAACAAAACACACGCTTTGACACAAACCGTGCATGAAAGAAATGCACGACCGTGCGTTTTCCACAAATCAAAATTCCTGTCTTGGGGAAAACGCACCACCTGCACAACAAAGAAACCAAGCTGGAGCACAAGCTCCCAGCACCAAACATAAAGCAAAGAAAATCAAACAGAAATAGCCATGGAGAGCACAATGTGCATACCCCCAATAACAGAATGCGCAATTGCACACCACATGGGCCAAAACAATGCACTTAGCGTGATAAACTGTATAAATGAAAAATCAATGATAGCATACTAAAAGTGAAGTGCAAGTGTGTGAAAACTAGCCCAAATGAGTACGAAAATCACTATATAAATAGGACTCATCAGTTATCACTTGAATATACCCAAATTTGATGGGTACCCTGAATAGATGTCTAGCTTGGAAAAGAAGGTAGCTCCACAAAGCTCATCAAGCAGTTCCTGGATCACAAGTATAAGGTACTTTTATGTTACTAGCCCAACATTGCTTTTTTTAGTTCTTAATAGTCCATGCAGAATCGCCAGAGATGGGGAATGGCCGGGCACTGGGTCAAACAATGTCAATTGCTAGCATTTTGACGATTAACCTCTCAATGCCATTCTTGTGGATGTTACCATATCAACATGGTCTATTTAAGATGGCCCGCCACACAAGTCGCGGTGAATGCTATGATGTCTGTTATGCAGGACGACCCCAGGGGGTGGGGGGAGCTAGGGGTAGAAGTCCAAGAGTGTCTGCAACTAGCGGTTCTATGTCTGTGGAACGACATGCTGCTGGATAGATGGTGGAAAATCCTTGATATGCACTCGGAGTTTTTTAAAGTTGACGCAGTCTGTCTCCTAAGTAGCTCTAAAGGTAGCAAGTGAATGCAAAACGAACGCATTTTCTCTGCTCATGCGTGTGCCATCCAAATCAAAGCACACTGTCATGCAGGTCTAGTTGACTCGTACCTCTTCCAATATATGCATCCAGGCGACCCCCAGGATCGTATCCATGCCGCCTAAGCCAAAGGCATATAAATATGTTATGATTGTGCAAGTACCCAATTGCAACTGAAGGTCACGGTAAATCCGGCCTGTAGATTTGTATTGTTAGTCTCTTAGGAAGATTGTGAAACCTTACGATGGGTCATTCTAAAGGTACAACTAGTCACTATGTCCTTTGAGAGGAAATTGTCTCTTGCCCTTCAATTGATCATGATCATGAAGGAGTGACATCAAAGATGTACCTTCATCTTCATAGTGCAACACCTATGAATTCCTCCCACAAAAAGCATTGAAGGTCAATCGGTATATTTGCACTTTCGGGCCAAAGTTGGGACCTCCAAGACCTCAAAGTTGTAAGCTGACCTATGGTTCATCATCCATGATAATCGCTCATAGCTCTTTCATGGCACAATTATGAATGGGCGAGGCAGTGGGTTGGTGAAGAGCGATGGGGATAGTTAGGAAATGATTGTTGGGAAGTGGCAGTGTTTGGTGATGTGATGAGTGGGGTCAATATGGGTCGATTTTGTGATGTGTGAAGACCGATATTATTGACATGGTTGGTATGAGGTAGAAGGTGGGATCATGTAAGATATGATTTTAGGTTTTGATTAGGAAATCAACAATAAAAAAATATTCATTGCTTTCGTGATAGTAGGGTGATGGGTCCATAGTCAGGAATGAATGTGTTTGGAGTCTTTGCTTGAAGAAGCCCACATACTGGCCGGGAGGTAAACTGGGGACATGAGTGACAAGCTCAATGAACTTGTCGATGTAGTTATTAAGGGATCATGCCTGTCGAACACCACATAACCATTCTACCGCATTGCCGAAATAGCAGTGATCGTATCGTTTGATTAACGCTTGCTTGAGATCTGACCACGTGAGAGCCGGTGTTATAGACGTAGCTACTGAAACCAAGAAGGGCGGAGCCTTCCATGCCAAAGATTATAATGGAATCTTTTGAGCTTCGGCGGTTCACTGGATATCAAAGAATAACTCGACCTTTGCAATCCATCTCATAGGATCTGCTCCGTTGAAACAAGACACCTCAAAGGTTTGAGGGACATGCGCCGAGTCATTGACTATTGTTGAGTTGAGGGGATCCTTAATCCAGTAGTGCGCCAAACAAGGAGGGGTTGTTTTACTAAAGTTGGCAATTGCTTGATAAAGTTTCTCAGCCCGAGTATCAAGCTTGAGTTGGGGCCATTGCTTTCGTCTGTGGCATGCACTAGGGGGCATAAGCAAGTGGGAATCAAGAGATTTGTGGGCGATGAAGATTAGTGGCGGTGAGGTATGTGCTCGGGCTTGTGCTATGTACAGGGCGTCAACGAGATGCTAAGTGGCGAGATAATGAACAACTCACAATAAGGTTGCATGCGGCAGGGTTACGATTGCATTTGCATAGTAGTGCGCCAGGACGAGCGGTCGCAGATGTTGGTGAGATTGTGTGAAGGGCGGTTCACGGTAGAAAGTAGGACACGACAAAGGATAGACACTAACACTTGATGAATGTTGGTCGTGTGGTTGAAGGCATGCCAAACCAATGTTACGTCCTTGGGGTGGCTGATTGGAGGTAGAGGAGGAGAAGAGAGGAGGGAAATATCCAAGGATGTGAACCACCTTGGCCAGCCCTAGGCTTTTCTTGATGGTGCCAAAGATGAAGGGTTCAACACAAGAATTCTCTAATGTAAGCCAAGCCCTAAACACATCGGAAAAAGGTAAATAAAGCAAAAGTGCAACCAAAACTCAAATTAGGGATTTAAGTAGGTGTTGTCGTCATGTTGTCACCATCTTTCGTTGTAGGACTATCCCGTGCTCTGTGTCAAGAATATACATGCCATGCCTCCCAAATTGTACCCTTCCCTGATGCCTTGCCATCGTCACCCATAACACGACTCCTCTAGTATCATAAGTGTTAAGATATAATGGAAAAAGCCCATTAAAAGAAGCTCATGTACAAGCCCATATATAGTCTATTTAGTCCCACATTTTAGATGTAAAAGACTCTCCCTCTCTTCCTCTCTATATAAGTATATGTACTCATGTATTTGATAATTAATAAAATTCTGGGTGATTTTCTCTCACTTACATCTGTCTCTACTTGGTATTAGAGCCATCGGTCCGATTTTTGTCTGCTCCCAGCGGATAGTGTTTTTTTCTAACCCCCGGTCTCCTGTCTATCCGCTGCGACCTCCTTTCTCTAACCACTATTAGTCCGCTACTCTACTGCGGTTTCCCTTTCTTACCCGCAAGCTTGCCTAGTTCTCCCGTGGATCCACCCCCCCCTCTCGGCTTTTATATACTTCTTCGCGGGACCCACCGGTCTTTCCACTCTGATCGTCGCGGACTGGGTTCCTGCTCGCCGCGACCTGCTTCTACTCGCTGCGGACCATCTTTTCTGCTTATCGCGAACTATTCTCTCTGTTCGCCGCAGACTGCCTTCTGTTCTTTGTGGACTTGGTTCCCTGCTCGTTGCGACTTGCTTCTACTCGCCACAGACCATCTTCACTGCTTGTCGTAGACTGTTCTCTCTGTTCGCTGCAGACTGCCTTCTCTGGTTATTGCGGACTAGGTTCCTGCTCGCCGCGACCTGCGTCTTCTATTTGCCGCGGACTGCCTTCTCTGGTTATTGTGGACTGGGTTCCTGCTCGCCGCGACCTGCTTGCTTCTTCTCTATGCACCGCGAAAGACCTTCTCTGCTTGTCGCAGATTGTATTCTCTGTTCGGTGCAGATATCTTCTCCTCTGTCTGCTACGACCTGTGCCTTGCCGCTGCAGATATCTTTTCCTCCGTCCGCTGCAACCCGTGCCTTTGCCGCTGCAGATATCTTTTCCTCTGTCCGCTGCGACCCGTGCCTTTGCCGCTGCAGATATCTTCTCCTCTGTCCGCTACCCGCCGCTCCCTGTTCGCTAACTGTGTCCGCACGACCTGTGTTGGTTGCCGGGGTTTGCCGCTGCGACCTCGACCTTGCAAGTTTCTTTCAAGTCATGGCGACCTCCCTTCCTTAGCCGCGAAGACCTCTTCTCTACGGCCTTCTCTTGCGCGGACTCCTGTCCTAGCCGCCATGGACACTGCAGCTCCCTCCCTTCCTGCACGTGCTGCCCCACCTTCTGAGGTTCATGATGAGCTTCGTATAACCACCATCTCTCTCAGCGGGAAGGCTAATTTTGTTGAATGGGTACATTCCGTCCGCCGTGTTCTACAAACCAAGGGTCTTCTCCACCATCTCACTCGGGCAAAATCTGCTGAGCCCACTGATGACTGGCTCCGTGATGACGGTCGGGTCCAATCATAGATGCTTAACTCCATGGACACTGAACCCTATCGAATGACCATGTATTATGAAACGGCCAAGGAAATGTGGGATGAGCTGCATTCTCTCTACTATGACAAAAATAGCTTACAACACTTGTTTGATATTATCTCCGCCCTTCAATCCATGGCCCCTGGCCCCACGAGTGACTTAAATTTCTTTGTCGCGTAGGCTAAATCTCTGGTAGAAGCCTGGATACAACATCAGCCCCCCTCCACCGATCTTGCTATTCAGCGGGCACAAAAAGAAGTTGTTGGGATCGCGATGATGATGACCCGGGTTCCCAGTCATCTTCACAGTGTCAAGGATCAAATACTTTCCTCTTCCGTTACGCCCTCCTTATCTGATGTTTGCTCCATGGTGCTCAAGGTCACACCACCATCCGAAGCCCCCGCCAGTTTTTCTCCGTCTCTACTCCAACAGCCCCTCTTACCTACTCCGGCTCCCCCGGCTCGTAACTCTTCTACTCGGGGCGGTCGCTTCACGTCTCGAGGACGTGGTCGTGCCGGACACTCTACCCTCAAGTGTACCCACTGTGGTTGGGATGATCATCTTGAAACCACCTGCTACCGCAAGCATGGACTGCCTCCTCATCTTACTGCTATAACTACTGCTGCACCACCCCCCACAACCCCTACAAACCAAGATATTAACGACCTTCGCCTACAACTTCAGCAGCTCCAAGGCATTGTTAATCGCTCCTCTGGTTCAGTTGCTTCTTTCTCCACCGAAGGTATATCCTGCCTTTCTCATAGCTCTCACTGGATTGTCGACTCGGGTGCTACTTACCACATTACTTACCAGAAGCCACCTCAGTACATGCACTATGAATATCCCAAGTTCATCACTGTGGCAAATGACGACACAACTCCGGTGTCTGGAGCTGCTGACCTGCGCCTCACTCCTACTCTCTCATTATCCTCGGTCCTTCATGTTCCGGGATCCCCCTTCAATCTACTTTTTGTGAGTAGGCTCACGCAGGACCTTGATTGCTGCATAATCTTCGCTCCTTCCTCTTTTGTTGTGCAGGATCGTCGAATGCGGACTATCATTGGTAAAGGACGGCTGTCAAATGAGCTTTATCTCTTGGATGTCTCCCCTACTATCCTCTCTGCAGTCCCCTCCGTCAGTTGACATCGTCGTCTTGGCCATGCTCCCCTCTCGATTCTCAAGAAGGCTCTTCCGAATGTCTCTCTGCATGAGTTTTCTTGTGAATCATGTAATTTTGGCAAACAACATCGTGTTTCTTTTTCGCCTACTTGTACCCGGAGTTCTTCTCCGTTTTCTATTGTGCATTCTGATATCTGGGCCCCTATAAAGTCCCCAATGTTTTTGATTATCAGTAATTTGTTACCTTTATTGATGATTATTCGTGTCTTACATAGCTGTATCTACTTCGTGATCGTACTGAACTAATATCTGTTTTCCATACTTTTATTACTGAGAAGCGCACGCAATTCTCTGTTACCTTAAAAATAAGCCGCACCGATAATGCTCAGGAATATACTATTCGCACTTCTCAAATCTATGCAACGAGTTTGAGATTATTCATCAGATATCCTGTGCTTATACCCCCCAACAGAATGGTGTGTCAGAGCGGAAAAATCGACATCTTCTTGATGTCACTCGGTCCCTCATGCTTCAAATGCAGGTACCCACAAAATATTGGAATTTTGCCGTCTCTACTGCTTGCTATCTCATCAATCGCATGCCCTCCTCCGTGCTTGACTTCGATTCTCCGTTTGACCTCCTCTTTCCTACCAAGTCTCCATTCTTTCTCGCGCCCCGTGTCTTTGGCTGTACATGCTATGCCCACTCTCTTGGCCCGCCGAATGACAAGCTTGCCCCTCGGGCCACAGAATGTATATTTGTTGGCTACTCCCGCACTCAGAAAGGATATGCTTGCTACTCTCCTGAAAATGAAAAGGTGTTCGTCTCTGCTGATGTCACCTTTCTTAAATATCAACCCTTCTACTCCACCTTATCCGTACTACCTCCACCTTCCACTATTGCACGTCCGACTGTTCCCGTCACAGCGTTGCCCCACACCGCACCTCCTCCTACTCCACTCCCAGTGTCAACATTCCCTCAACCCCCTCTTCCTCCTCTTCTCCGTGTTTATACCCGTCGCTCATCCCGGATAAATGCCCACCAACAGCTCCCTTCTACTGATGCTATCCCGCAGATTGATGATCAGACAACATCACCTACGGCTCATCCAATAACGAATTATGTCTCCTTGCATCGTATTTCTCCGCCTCTTCTCCAATTTGCCCTCCTCTCCACCATCTCCATTCCTAACTCCTTGCAGGAAGCTCTCCAACACCTGGGGTGGCGTGCTCTATGGGCTAACCAGACTTGGGACCTTGTCCCTATACCTCCCGGCCAGTCTTGTGTTAGCTGCAAATGGATCTTTGCTATCAAGCATGCTCCGGATGATACTGTTGACCGTCTCAAAGCCTGCCTTGTGGCCAGAGGCTTCACCCAGCAACATGACATTGATTACGACGAAACGTTCTCTCCGGTCGCCAAGCTGAACACTGTTCGAGTCTTGATATCACTTGCTGTGCATCGACAGTGGCCTCTACATCAGCTAGACATCAAAAATGCCCTTCTCAATGGAGATCTCCAAGAGACTGTGTATATGCACCAACCGCTCGGGTTTGAGACCACGGGGGAGTCTCGTGTATGCCATCTGCGGAAGTCTATATGTGATCTCAAACAGTTCCCTCGCGCTTGGTTTGACAAATTCAACAAACTAGTTCGCAAGGTGGGTTTCACACGTAGCTCTGCTGATTTCTCTCTCTTTACACATCATCAAGCAACAGACTGATACGACCCCGCCTGGCGCTGGGCTGCTCGCAGGGCCATCTAACCCAGGATCCATAGCCAGCCGGCAGCCGGTCGCACCAGGGCACGCGGCCCATACACCCCAACCCATCTCCACTGCGGGACCTGGGCTCAGTTGGTGATGGGGACTCAGCGGAAGCGAGTCTTATGTCTAGGAGGTAGGGGGATCGAGCCCCCGCCTCAACATCCCGTCACTGCGGGTAGCCTGGCTATGGATCCTGGGTGGCTGACTTCGCGTTGGGCCTTGTGAGCAGCCCAGGTCCCGCAGTGGAGATGAGTTGGGGTGTATGGGCCGCGTGCCCTGGTGCGACCGGCTGCCGGCTGGCTATGGATCCTGGGTTAGATGGCCCTGCGAGCAGCCCAGCGCCAGGCGGGGTCGTATCACAGACACTGTGATTCTTCTGGTATATGTTGATGATATCCTAATAACGGACGACGACATTTCTGTGATCCAAAACATCATGAAACATTTAAACTCAGCATTTCAGACAAAAGACCTGGACAATCTTCGATACTTTCTTGGGCTCGAGTTTGCAAGGAGACTTGATGGTCTTGTTCTTTCCCAACGGAAGTACTGTGTTGATCTTCTGCAGTATGCAGACTACTAAGGATGCAAAACTGCGGACAATCTGATGGATGTAAATCACAAATTGTCTTCACATGAATCTGGAACTGATCTTGTTCTTACAAATCCAAAGTACTACCGTCGATTGGTAGGGAAACTAATCTATCTCACGGTTACACGACCCGATATTTCATTTGCTGTTGGGGTTGTAAGCCGATTTATGCATGCTCCTCGGACGTCCCATCTCCAAGCGGTCGAACGGATTCTCAGATACTTGAAGACTGCTCCAGGACAAGGACTCGTTTATAAACCATCCTCCTCTCTGTCTCTTGTTGCATATTCTGATGCTGACTACGCAGGTTCCCTTGATGATAGGCGTTCCACGACTGGTTTTTGCACCTACCTTGGTGAACACCTTATTACCTGACATAGCAAAAAACAGTCGGTTGTGGCTCGCTCATCTGCTGAGGCTGAATACCGTGCCATGGCTGCGGTTGTATCCGAGCTCACCTGACTGGAGAGTCTATTTAGTGATTTGAGCCTCAAACTCTCTTCTCCGGCAACCCTGTTCCGTGACAGTCAAGCCACCATACATATCGCCAGGAATCCTGTATTTCATGAGCCGACAAAACATATTGAAGTTGACTGTCATTTCATTCGGGAAAAAGTTCAATCAAAGAAGTTGGAGTTGGAGCATGTCTCTGCTTCAGGACAAGTTGCTGTTATATTTACCAAAGCTCTCTCTCAGACATTATATCATCAGTTCTTATCCAACTTTGGTGCCTACGACTTGTACACTCCAGCTTGCGGGGGAGTGGTAAGATATAATGGAAAAAGCCCATTAAAAGAAGCCCATGTACAAGCACATGTATAGTCTATTTAGTCCCACATTGTAGATGCAAAAGACTCTCACTTTCTTTCTCTCTATATAAGTGTATGTACTCGTGTATTTGATAATTAATAAAATTCTGGGTGATTTTATCTCACTTACATCTGTCTCTACAAGAAGCTAAATCATCTTTTGGTACTTGGATGGCAGGCAAAATGCTACTTGGTAAGACGTGAGACCTAGACATGAAAAAAATTCACCCAATTCCTATTGCCGAGTAATTTTATGCTCTAGAACTTCTCCATGAACAATTCTGGGTTCAACACCTAGGATGGTTGAGGTTGCTACTATGTTGCGTTAAGCAACGCCAAAGATAAAAACAACCTCTCATCTTTTTTGCATGGTTGATACACAGTTTCATTAACTATTAGTAAACAAGGTTGTATTCAATATATGGAGCTTCCACTAATACATGGTCTAGGAAGAGTTCATACATATTGAATAAAGGTGGAATCAAAACGTCCAGAATACACTTGTGACAACAATCACCAGTCCATGTCATCCTTACTATCTAATTAGTAATGGTCTGTTAATATTTTATTAGTACATAAACATGCTATGAGTGAAAAATGTAGTTAGTTACTAGTTCAGCTATTCAAAACAGGTATCTTGAATCTCCTGGGTCTGCAATGTGATCATGGATTCTTGTTTGACAAATTTAAGTCTCCTTAAAGATCAGCTTTGTGTCAACACGATCATTTATGATTTATATGATGTTTATAGTATGGTATTACTATTTTGCTTATGCGCCACACCATATTCTAAACTTGTAGAGCTTTTAAACATGAGTGGAGTTGGAAGTGGAATAAGGGAGGAGGGGCCTGTTGGGATTATTTCTTCTTGCATCTTTATTTAGAACATTTTGCTCTATGATGATTCGTGCTATATGAAAGCCATAAAATATAAAATGGAGGCCCTTTAGGAAGTCTGTTATAATACTTAAAGAGTGCTTGATACGGATATGCAACTAATGCATCAAGAACATGAATAAGAACTCATAATACTGTACTGGACAGAATGAATATTCAAACTCGCAAAGCAGGCTCTCACCTAGCTTCTGGTCTGGTTCTGTCTTGAATCCCCTCTCCAAGTGAGAGATTTCAAATCTTAGAAGTTCCAAAAATGTCTCTAAGACACCCCTCCACTCCCTTATATAGGCAAGAGTGGGTATACGCCAAGTATTATAGAAATGCCGCTAGGCCTACATAAGTAAATAAAATATTGCCTGTGATACTAAGATGATAGCACTCAACGAGACGACGCTGGCTCGGGAAATTGTATTCGTATGTTAAGGGAAAAAACTACTAAGAGCAACTAAGAGAGAAAGATCTAGGGATTGAGAGAGGATTTAGGGTTAGGAAGGAGAAGGAGGCTACCTGATCATACTCTGCATAAACCCCCAAAGGGGGCTGCCCGGATATATTTATATCCGGGCCTGGAAGGGCCGGCCGGCCCTTCCCAAAGGGGCTGAACCCGCCTGGTTCAGCCCCTGGCCGGCCGGTTCACTGATTGGGGGCTGAACCGGAAGGTTCAGCCCCGTTGTTTAGCGCATCCTTGCTCCTCCGAACATAGTGGCGACCCGTAAAGCGTAGCGGGGGCGTAACATTCCCCTCCCCATCAAGAACCAACTTGTCCGCAAGGTGGTAATCCGGGTAGAGCTCCTTGAAATCGAAGAAGTCTACCCAAGAGTTGTGTGCTGCCGGCAGATTCTTCCACTGGACCAAGAGCTCGGGCCGGTATTCCGTGCCCCGAATCTTCCACCGGTGCCGTAAGATATCCTCAGGGAGCGGACGCAGCTCACCCGCAGGCGTAACCTCAGGTAAGAAGGAGCTTGGCTGGACATGCGGACCCAACTTCCGCTTGAGCAAAGAGACGTGAAAGGTAGGATGAATGCGGGAACCGGCCGGTAACGCCAACGTATAAGCCACCGGCCCCACCCTGCTGAGGATCTGAAAGGGGCCGTAGTAGCGCGGGGAAAGCTTATGGTTGCCACGACGAGCCACAGACAACTGCCGGTACGGCTGGAGCTTGAGAAAAACTTCATCGCCCACGGCGAACTCCCGCTCTGTGCGGTGCTTGTCCGCCTGGGACTTCATGCGTTCCTGTGCCAGGCGGAGGTTCTCCCGAAGAGTGACCAACATACGATCCCGATACAGAAGAGCCCGATCCACCGCCGGAAGGGCAGTGCTGCCAGGCTCATAACTGGCCAAGGTCGGAGGAGGGCGGCCGTAAACCACCTCAAACGGCGTCATCCTGCTGGCGGAATGATAAGACGTATTGTAACAGTACTCTGCCCAGTGTAACCAATCCGGCCAACTCCGAGGCTCATCCATCACAAAGCAACGAAGATATGTCTCGACACCCCGATTGAGAACCTCCGTCTGACCGTCCGACTGCGGATGATTTGCCGTGCTGAAGTGTAAGCGGGTACCCTGCAACCTGAAGAGCTCCCGCCAGAACCCACTGACGAAGGTGGGATCGCGATCCGAAATAATGGCCCGCGGAAGGCCATGCAGGCGAACAATGTCCCGAGCAAAAAGCGCGGCTACAGACTCCCCGGTATACGGATGGCTGAGGGCCAGAAAATGGCCGTACTTGGAAAGCTTATCCACGACCACCAAAATGACGGACTTGCCTTTCGACTTAGGCAGCCCATCGATAAAGTCCATGGAAACTTTGTCCCAAATAAGCTGCGGAATATCCAATGGCACGAGGAGCCCGGCTGGCGAAGAAGTCTCATATTTCTGTCGCTGGCAGATGTCACAGTGGCGAACAAACTGCTGAATGTCCCGTCGCATGCCGGCCCAAAACACATTTGCGCGCGCCCGCTGGAGGGTCCGGAGCACCCCCGCATGTCCGCCGGTGGGAGAGGAGTGGAACTCATGCATCAGAACCGTCTTCCAAGCTGAATCGGCGGGAACGACCACCCGTCCCCGATAGTATAGCCGGCCGTTACACAAGTGATAGCCGGTCGGCCCCGGCTCGCCCCGCTGTAAAGAGTCCACCAATGGCCGAAGCGTGTCGGACCGCAACACCTCCTCCTGAATATCCTCCAAAGAGTCAACCAACGGTCCCGAAATATTGGAGAGAGCAGCTCCTGGGAGACGAGAGAGGGCATCGGCGACCACATTCTCTTTGCCGCGGCGATACACAATCTCATAATCGTAGCCCAGAAGCTTGGTAACCCATTTTTGCTGTAGAGGCGAAGAGACCCGCTGGTCCAGGAAGTGCTTCAGACTCTGGTGGTCCGTCTTGATCTTAAAGTGCCTGCCCAACAAATAGGGCCTCCATACCGCCACCGCGTGAATGATGGCCAACATCTCCTTCTCGTAGGCCGAGAGGCCCAAGGTACGAGGAGCCAGGGCCTTGCTGTAGAAGGCTATGGGCCGTCCCGCCTGCATCAAAACCGCCCCGATGCCGACCCCCGACGCATCAGTCTCCAGAACGAACTCCTTCGTGAAATCGGGTAGGGCAAGCACGGGTGTGGAGGTCATGGCCCGTTTGAGGGCCTGAAATGCCTCCTCCGTCTCCTCAGTCCAAGAAAAGGAATCCTTCTGCAGCAGCTGGGTCAAGGGCCGGGCTATCTTTCCATAATCCTGGACAAACCGTCGGTAGTACCCGGTGAGGCCCAAAAAACCCCGCAAGGCCCGGACTGTCACCGGTCGCGGCCAGGACTGCATACTCTGAATCTTCCGTGGATCGGCTTGAACACCCTGACCGGAAACCAAATGGCCCAAATACTCCACCTCCTCCTGCCCGAAGGAACACTTGGAACGGTTGGCATAAAGATGGTGTTGGCGAAGTCTCTCAAGGACCTGCCCCACGTGGTGCACGTGGTGCTCCCAGGTGGTGCTGTAGATAAGGATATCATCAAAGAAAACCAGGACGAATTCCCGCAAAAAATCTCTGAAGATCTCGTTCATGTTGGCCTGGAATGTCGCAGGCCCGCCAGTCAGTCCGTTGGCCATAACCAAAAACTCATAATGGTCGTCATGCGTTCCGAACGCCGTCTTATGAACATCCTCCTGAGCCATCAAAATCTGATAATAGCCGGAACGAAGATCCAGCTTGGTGAATCGTTGCGCTCCATGCAGTTCATCCAGTAACTCTTCGATGTGAGGAATCGGGAAATTATCTTTGACAGTAGCGCCGTTCAAAGCCCGGTAGTCCACGCAGAATCTCCAAGACCCGTCTTTTTTCTTGACCAGAATGATAGGAGCCGAGAAGGAGCTCGTACTCGGCCGAATGATGCCGGCTTCCAGCATCTCGCGGACACTCCGTTCAATCTCCGCCTTTTGCATGTGTGGGTAACGGTACGGCCGAACATTCGTCGGCTCGGCATCCGCCTTGAGCGGAATACGGTGGTCGCGAAACCGCGGTGGTGGCAAAGTACGTGGCTCCTGAAAAACATCAGCATAATCTGTCAGAAGTAACTGTAACTGAACTGGTACCTCAGAAGGCGTGGAATTGCCGGTCTGGACCTCCCGAAGGACCGCCATCAGCTGTCCGTCCCCGCTCAACCGCTGCAAGCTGCGAAGAGAAACCTCCTTAACAGGAGAAGACATGATCCCTTGCAGGCAAAACTGCTTTTCTCCGTGCCCAAACTCCATAGTCATTTGCTTCCAGTCAAACGTCACCCGCTGTAACTGGCGCAACCACTGAACTCACAGCACCATGTCTGAGCCCCGAATGGGTAACAGGTAGACGTCAGTCCTGCCCACATAATCTCGTATCCGCATTTCCACTCCCCGCAGCACCCCCTCGCACTGCAGCCGGCTGCCATCCGCCACCATAACGTGAAAGGCAGCTCCCCTGTCAATCACGTGCCCAACTCGTCGTGCCACATCGGGATGTATGAAGTTGTGGGTACTCCCACTGTCCACCAGAATGGTAACTCTTTCTCGGGCAATCCAGCCCGCCAGCCGCATAGTAAGCGGGGGAGCGCAACCCTCAAGAGCATGTATAGAAACCCCGAACTCAATTTCCTCCACATCCACCTCCAGCTCCTCATCCGGAGCCGGCTCTTCCGCGTCTTGATGCAACATGAACACCTGTATCTTCTGGCATTTATGACCTGACACAAACTTCTCGTCGCAGTTAAAGCACAGACCCTTCTCCTTTCGAGCGGATAGCTCACTCCAAGATAACCGAGTCACAGTCGGCTTGGTACCCGTAGGCTGCTCCCGTCGTGCTGCGGTCGCAGGAGTCAAAGCCGGCCTACTCATGGTACGAGCCCTCTGCCGGTTGAACCTCTCCTCCTGTATACGAGCCAAGGTAATCGCGTGGTTCAATGATCGAGGCATGAGTGCTTGCACCTCGTCTCGAATGTGCTCCTTGAGACCAGATATGAAACAGCTGTAGAGTGTCCGTTCTGACCACTGAACCCGATTTGCCAACTTCTCGAACTCCGTACGATACTCCATCACCGACCCTTTTTGACGAAGCTTCTGAAGGAGGGCCTCAAAGTTCTCGTACTCCAATGGGCCAAACCTGGCCGAAAAACCCTCCACAAATTCCCCCCAAGGTACGTACTCCCGTCCTCGCAGGAACCACTGCGTCCACTGGAAAGCGTCGTCCTTCAAATGGAAGGACGCTAACTGCACCCACTGGCCTTCAGGCACTTCCTGGTATTGGAAAAATAGTTCCGCCTTTTGGATCCACTCCAAGGTGTCGCCGCCCTCGAACTCCGGAAAGTACATCCGAGTTAATCCGGGAGTTAATCGGTGTCCCCCCTGGCCTCCTTCCCGTCTTGTGGGCTCCCCTTGCTCGAAACCGCCGTAGCCTTGATGCGGACCTGCTCCCCAAGGAGGGGGTTGTGGCTGGCCGCCCCATCCTTGGCCAAAACCGGCCACTCCCGGTGCCCTAAATCCACGAGGAGGAGGGAGGAGCCCTCCCCTTGGCTGTCCCGTAACCTCGGGTGGCCGCCGAACCCCACCGGAGTCCTCCCAGCCCCGGCGCCCCTGGCCGCGACCCAGTCCGGGCTCGCCGAACCCGCCTGCCGCGAATCCGGGCGGAATCGGCCCCGCGAAGCCCCCCTGCAGCGCTGCCGAGCCTCCTGCTGGCCCGTACGCCGCCCATCCAGGGCCGCCGGACCCCCCTGCGCCGATTCCAGGCGGAGTCGGACCCGCCAGGCCGCCGTACGCGGCTGCCGAACCCGCGCCGGGTGGATTTCCGCCAGTACCGCCGAGTTCCGCACCCGATCCGGCCGAATCCTCACTAGCCGGCCCTTTTCCTTTCAACAACGCCTTCAACTCCTCCATCCGGGCCTCCATCCGCCCTTCCATGGCCGCCATCAAATCGGTTAGGCCAACAACGCTCTCCTCTAGGGTTTCAATCCGTGAGGACTCCTCTTGAGTGCGAGTGGTCACCATGGACGAAGGCTCTGATACCAAATGTTAAGGGAAAAAACTACTAAGAGCAACTAAGAGAGAAAGATCTAGGGATTGAGAGAGGATTTAGGGTTAGGAAGGAGAAGGAGGCTACCTGATCATACTCTGCATAAACCCCCAAAGGGGGCTGCCCGGATATATTTATATCCGGGCCTGGAAGGGCCGGCCGGCCCTTCCCAAAGGGGCTGAACCCGCCTGGTTCAGCCCCTGGCCGGCCGGTTCACTGATTGGGGGCTGAACCGGAAGGTTCAGCCCCGTTGTTTAGCGCATCCTTGGTCCTCCGAACATAGTGGCGACCCGTAAAGCGTAGCGGGGGCGTAACATCGTATCAGTGCATCACAAATAAGATAAAAATGTCTTATATTTAAGTTTCAATTTCAAATATATCTTTCTTAAGCAGTTTATTTACGAAACTTTTTGTTGGCGTAAGGCATTTCTTTTTGGTAATTCATTATATATTTTATTGATATAATATTTATATGGCTACTGATGTAAGTTTTTGAATTATCTTTTTCTTCTGATATCTTTTTGTGTTTTCGTAGATGTTAGGATGCAAAACAAGGGGTTTTGCATTTACACGAGCATTACTAGGGATTTCTTCTGATGAACTTCACGTTTGTGGAGATCCAGCAGCAGTTCCTCTTATTCAAAGAATACTGGAAGTGACGGGCGATGTGGTCAAGGTTTTCTGTTGTTTTGCTTATCTATGCCACCTTTTATTTTTATTATCTTTAGAATTTTTGCACCTAAAGCATTCTTATGATTATGAAGATTTTTATTTGTTCTTTTTATTTATGCTTTTACTGCATTCTGACATCAACAAATATTCGGGGAATTCGGAAAAATCCGGTTACCTAACAGAAACCTATAAAAATAGTCTATTTCAAATTGGAACATGCAGAAACAAATTGAAAATAGCTGAAACAAATTGAAAATAGCTGAAACACATTAGTTTTGTTCAAATTTCAGACCCTCTGATCAGCATAACCTTGCTAGTAGAGCTGCCGCGTGTTACATGGACATGATATAGCCACTTCCTTTATCCTAATGTTTGGCTCTGTAAATGTTTTATGTATTTATTTAATATGTGTCTTGAGCATGCACTGTTTAATTTGGAGTCCTTTTGTGGCTGGTACTTCTATCTGGCCTTCCTTTTATGTCGGTTTATTTTTGCAATTAGTTTGGTTGTACAGATTAATAGGGCAGGGCCCCCAAACATTAGTATGAAAAGGAATTGTAATAGGTAATGAAACATGATTAGTAGGAAGACAATGATGTTTGACAACAACACAGACATCAAAAACAAGATTTTTAAAACATATAGAAGAACAAATAGGGCACAATGGCGACAAAAGATCCATATAGCCGACCCCACTATAGTGGGATAAAGGCTTGAGTGTTGTTGTTGTAGTAGTTTGGTTGTACAGATTAATATGTAACATTTGTGTTTTGTATTAAATGGAACTCTGAGCCCTTGGAAAGGTTAGAAAAAAGTTCTCTCATGTCCTCTCTTATCTCTTCTCCTCAAATTCTTCTCAAGGGTTTGAATCTCCCTATCAAGAATTCTTGTGTTGGATGCCACAGAAGCTTCAGTCAATTGACAATAATGAAAATATGAAATATTGTGTTATCTTGAATAACACTCCTCTCCATACATATACAAAGGTTAGGAATTAGGAAATTACTTAAATGCCACTACTAACTCATTACATTAAAACTAAGGTATACGTTTAATACCATGAGACTTATATAATAATTTAACTCCCCTCCTCAAGTCAAATGAAAAATATCCATCAATCCCAACTTGAGCATATCATTAGTAGACACATCACAAATATTACCATTCGTGAAGACGTGCGATCGTTGGTCTTTAGAATGATCAAAATGAGTAATAATGTTCCCTTTGTCCGATGATCTTTGATAAAATGTCTATCCATGTCTACATGCTTGATTATATTATGTTGGACCGGGCTGTGAGCTATGCTAATAGTAACCTTATTATTAGCACGTCTTCACGGATTTTCAGTTCCTATAGAATAAGAGAGGCTTGAGTTCAAGGATTTTCAGTTCCTATAGAATAGATGTCAACCACAAACCTTCACAAAGGCCTTGAGACATAGCCCAATATTCTGCCTTTGCACTAGATATTGCCACTACATTTTGTTTTCTCCTACATGTCATCAAATTACTTCACATGAGGGTACTATAGCTAGTGGTAGGCTTTCTGCCTGGTTTCCCACCCAATCAACATCTGAAAAACTTCAATATTCAAGTGGTTATTCATGAAGAATAGTAGTCCACAACAATGAGCCTTTATAAGGTATCTTAGAACTCGATGAGCAGCCTCTTGATGGAGAACACTTGGAGCATGCATTTGTCTTCTCAATATGCCTATAACGTACGTAATATCAGGCCAGGCATTTGATAGATAGATGTCTTCCAACCAATCTCTGATAGCTTGACATATCAACCATATCGCTATCTCTATCATCACTGATCTTGTGATTTGTCTCAGTAGGGTATCCATTGAAACTCAACCAAGCATCCCCGTTTCCTTCATAAGATCCAAAATATATTTTTGTTGAGAAATAAAGATGCTTTTGTTGAATCTTGCTATTTCAATCCCAAGAAACTATCTTGACTTAGATATTTGGATTTATATTCTTTGGATAAACGAGCTTTGATAGCAACAATCTTCAATGTACACTATTGTATAACCCGTAATTCGTCAAGATCAGAGATGACTGAGGATGGATTAGAAGATCTCGCCCACCTGGGGTGAGTGCAGGAGATCTCGCCCACCTGGGGTGAGTGTAGGGGATCTCGCCCACCTGGCGTGAGTGCAGGAGATCTCGCCCACCTAGGACGAGCTCAGATTTTCACCTCATCACAGACCATTTAGGCCTGTCAATATCACTTTGGTTAAGATGAGAGCGGCTATTTGCAAACCATGCCCCCTTGGATTTGCCTATAAATAGGACCCTGAGGCACAAGTAGAAGGCACCTTCATCACCCCCCTATGGTGGGCAAGCTCAGTGTCCGCCTCACTTGTGCCAAGCTCAACAATGACTTTTATTGGAAAAGCCCATGTAAAAGGCCCATTTAGTGGCCCTCTTTCTTTGTCTTCTTTCTCCTCCTTCTTTAGTCCCACATCTTGTATAAGATTTATTCTTCTCTCCTCTCTCCTATATATTTGTATTCTCTCCTTGTAATTATACACTTGAGTAATACATACAAGCTTTGGGCTCTCTCAACATGGTATCAAAGCGAGGTTCCCTCTAGCTACGGTCTTCTCTTGTTTTCAAACCGCCCAGCTCGCCCAGCCCGCCTTCCCTGCGGACTGCCTTCTCTGTCCGCTCCGATCTCCTGCGGACTGCCTTTTTGTCCGCTCCGATCTCCTGCGGACTGCCCCTCTGCATCCGCCTCTCTTCTCTTTCTCTCCGTGGTTCCACCCTCCTCAGGCTTCTTATAGCCATCCTCTGCTCTGTCTCGTGGGGCCCACCTCTTCCATCCGCTGCGGGCTTTCCTTCTTGTCCGCTGCACGCTCTTCTTCTATCCGCTCGAGCCTCTTTGCTCGCGGACTGCTCCTCTCTACTCCCTATCCATAGTCTCTTGCGGACTGCTCCTGTCCGCTGCGCGCTCTCCTCCCGTATCTTCTTCAGTCCGCCACGGGTTTGCAGCGGCCTGCCCCAGTCCGCTGCGATCTGCTTCAGACCGCTGCGATCTACTCCAGACCACTGCGATCTCTGCCTTCTACTTCACCCGCTGCGGCCTCTCTCTGCTCGCGGCTTGTCTCTTCCCGCTGCGTCTTCTCCCTGCCCGCCTCTGCCGCGGGCTGCTCCTGACCGCCGCGACCTCATCCAGTTCGCCGCGACCTCATCCAGCTCGCCGCGCCCTCATCCAGTTCGCCGCGGCCTCCTCTAGCCCGCTGCTTGCCGCGCGGTCTGTACTAGCCGCGCCCTGCTGTCTGCTGTGCCTCAGTCCGCTGGTTCTGCCCGCCTCTGCTCCTCCAAGTCGCCATGTACTCCAGCGACTCCACTACCGCTCACCCCCCGACAGACCACGTGCCTCCTCCTCTCGAACTCTGCGATGAGCTTCGGATTACTACTCTTTCCCTCTCTGGCAAGTCCAACTTCATCCCCTGGGTTCACTCCGTCCGAAGGGTCTTACAAGCCAAGGGTCTTGCGCGTCACCTTACCCAGGGCTCCCCGACTCCTCCTACTGATGATTGGCTCCGAAATGACGGTCGCGTCCAGACCTGGATCCTGAACTCGGTGGAGGGTGAGCCGTACCAGATGATCATGTATCATGAGACCGCCAAAGCCATGTGGGATGAACTTCATTCTTTGTACTCGGGCAAGGACAGCCTTCAGCACCTTTTTGACATCATCACTGATCTTCAAGCTTTGGATGTTGGCAAAGCTCTGGACATGACCTCCTTCGTGGCCCGTGCTAAAACTCTAGCGGAGGTCTGGATTCAGCACCAGCCCACGACTACTGATCTCGCTACTCAACGCGCCCAGAAGGAGGCTGTTTGTATTTGTTAAATATTGTATTCTTATTGTATTTAATAGTGCATTTATTGTCCTTCTCTTTTAGTCCCACATTGTCTAGATGGGCTCTCTCCCCTTGCTCTTCTCCTATATATGTAAGACCTATTTGGTCCCTTCACAGTGATAATACAAATACAGTTACATTTCTAACATGGTATCAGAGCAGGTTTAATTTTTCGCGCTCGCCTCTTTGCTCGCGCCTCTGCCCTGCTTGCCCGGTTCTGTCCGCAATTCTGCCCGAACCTGCACGGAGTTGTCCGCTTCTGTCCGCAATTCTTCTTCTCCGTCCGCCCAACTCCGTCCGACACCCTCAGTCCGCCACCATCCCACATCCGTCCGCCCCACGCCCGTCAAACTCCAGCAACCTCCTCCATTCCGCAGCACCGCCCAGCTCCGTCTGCCCACCTCCAGCTCGAACTCCAGCGCCCTCGCTCAGTCCGCCTGTCCGCTTCCTCTCCTTCTCCAGTTCGCCTACTCCCGCACCCTCCTCCAGTTCGCCGCCCTCCTGTCCGCTTCCTCTCCTTCTCCGTCCGCCAAACCCAGTCCGCACTCTCCGTCCGCCAAACCCAGTCCGCACCGAACTTCTGACCATCGCCGTGACGGCCGTGGTCGGGTCCGAGGTCGTGGTCCCGACTCTCACCCCACTGCTGCTGCTGCTACCGATCCTCTGCAACGGTTAGAGGAGCTGATACTCCGGTAACCCTATTTCAATCTGCCTCCTCTGCCAGCTCCTCTGCGGAACACAGTCTCTCAGCTGCTTCTGGTACTGCTGCTGCTCGAATTCCTCCGCATGCACCTTGGTATTTCGACTCTGGGTCCTCCTGCCACCTCACCTCTGACTCCCGCATCCTCACCAACTGCACCTCCTCCCCCCTTCCCTTCAGGTCACCATTGCTGATGGGGGATCTCTTCCTATTCTGCGATCTGGCTCCATCACCCCGACCTCTGCCCCTCCTGGACGCCTTACTCTCTCAAACGTCCACCATGCCCCTCGGCTACGTATGAACCTCATTTCTGTCAGCTCCCTCTGTGATCTCGGTCTAACGGTTTTATTCTCTTCTTCTGATTGTGTTGTGCAGGATTCACGGATAGCTCAGAGGATTGGACGGGGCCGTAGGACTGGTGGCCTGTATCAGATGGAGTATCTTCATGTTCTCCCCCCGCCCAACTCAGCTTCGGCCTTCTCTGTTATCTCTGATGCTGCAACTCGTCGCTCCACTACTGGGTTTTGCATTTTCTTGGGCGACTCTCTGATCTCCTGGCGTAGTAAGAAACAGGAATCCATTGCGCGCTCCAGCACGGAGGCTGAGTATCGTGCCATGGCTTCCACCACTGCTGAAATAGTTTGGCTCCGTCGACTTCTTCGTGATCTTGGTGTGCAAATAACAGGACCCACTTCCTTATTCTGTGACAATCGAAGCGCCATTCAAATCGCCTCCAATCCAGTGTTTCATGAACGAACAAAACACATTGAGATCGATTGTCACTTTACTCGTCAGGAATTCCTCGCCAACACTATTTCTCTACCGTTCATTGCCTCTGAAGAACAAGTTGCAGACTTCCTCACCAAGTCTCTCACAACTGCAAGATTCCGTTATCTTATTAGCAAACTCTCGGTTCATGATCCACCGTGAGTTTGAGAGGGCGTGTTAAATATTGTATTATTATTGTATTTAATAGTGCATTTATTGTCCTTCTCTTTTAGTCCCACATTGTCTAGATGGGCTCTCTCCCCTTGCTCTTCTCCTATATATGTAAGACCTATTTGGTCCCTTCACAGTGATAATACAAATACAGTTACATTTCTAACAGTATTGCTATGATTATGGCTCGTGTCCCGCCGCACCTTCACAGTATCCGGGCCCAGGTTCTGGCTTCACCAACTACCCCTTCCTTCTCCGATGTCTGCTCTATGTTACTTCGCGTACCACCTCCACCGGAGGCACCTGCACCACCCTCGCCGGCCCTTCTTCAGCAGACCCTTCCTCCTTTACTTCCCCCACCATCTTTTACTCGGGGTGGACGTACGGGCTCCCGTGGGCGGGGCCGTGGTGGCCGCGGACGGCCCAACTGCACCTACTGCGGCCGGGATGGCCATACTGAAGCGGTCTGTCACAAGAAACATGGCTACCCTCCTCGCCCGCCTACTGCTGCTGTTACCGATAGCTCTCCTCCGACTGGTACGGATCTTGAGGCTCTTCGCCTTCAGCTGCAACACCTTCAGGGGCTCCTCCACCCTCCATCTGCTTCCATTGCCTTCACCTCCCCTGCAGGTATTGTCTCCACCTCCACTGCAGGTACTGCCTGTCTTTCCTCCGGCTCTCGCTGGATCCTGGACTCGGGAGCCACCCACCACATCACTTCCATGCAGCCGCCCCGGTTCTCTGATGCACCTCATCTCCAGTCTATTACTGTGGCCAATGGTGCGATTGTTCCGGTCTCCGGATGTGCTGATCTCTTCCTCCATCCCTCTCTCTCTCTTCGTCCCGTTCTTTATGTGCCGGCCTCCCCATTTAATTTACTCTCTGTTGGTCGTATTACTACTGATATGAATTGCTATA